>OX276456.1:26957963-28207963 GCA_946251905.1 Cryptocephalus moraei
GTCACCTTCATCTTCCACCATTATAACTCGCTTTAGGTTACAACCTATTGAAATATCTACACATCCATCTCCAGTTTTCACACGCTCGGAATGCTTTCCAGAACGAATACACTTCATTGTTGATTTAGGTAATCCACTGGATCCACAACGGCGATTTGCAAGTGACGAGCCGCGAGAGGAACCCCCAGTTCTGCGGCAGCCCCCCGCGGTTCAGGGACCGCGGGTTCTACAGCATCCAACCCGACGAGCTGTCTTGTGCCAAGAAGAACGCCTCTTCTACGACCTCCACCTCGACGACCTCCACAACGAGCACCACATCGAAAGAGGACGTGATCCTCTTGCCCAAAGAACCGATCGGAGTCGCGACCGTGGTGAGCGCCGACTTGGACGACATAGTCGCTGCGAATCCGGACTTGTCCCCGTCTTCGTCCTCATCGTCGCCCTCGACCACAACGAAACAACCCGCGGCCAAGACTACCACCGTCGTCACGTCGACTTCCGTAACGTCGACGACCACCAAACAGACCAGCACCACGACGGCCAAATCGACGACGGTCAAAGTGAAACCGAAGACCCAGCAGCCGCCGGTGTGGAAGACCAACCAGAGACCGTCGATGGTGATGGGTTACCCGTCGAGGAGCAAAGCCGACGAGAGCAAAGAGGTCATCGTCAAGAGCGCCTTCAGGCAGGACAGCTCGGTGATCATCCAGTGGGCCTCGGAGACCACCAACATGCTCGGCTTCAGGGTAGTCTACAGACTCTTCGGGGATAAGAGTTTCAAGCAGGGACCTCCGCTCGAGACCACCGAGAGGGAGTTTAAGATTAAGAACGTGCCGTCTCAGGTAAGGAAACGACATAGATCATGTAGTACATGAATTGCGCCTCAAAGATTTTCGACTGTGCCGATATCTGAGGGAATTGCTTGGACCTATTTCTTTATGGCGGCGACCATAACATTAACATGAAACGCATCATTGTTTAGACCCAATAGATATAGGGAAGTTATGTTACACCATCGAGATATAATATCCCTAGAGAGAATATGTGCAGTAGTTTATGGGTTAAATTTTTACTGTGCACAAAATAACGTCAATATATCATGAAAGCTCTCAAAACTTAAACAGTATGCAGGGTCGGGCTGAACTATCTCTTTATGACTGTGGATGTAAGTACATTATAAGAATCGTTAGGTTTTCATTAAATTTGTAGTAGAGTATTCTTATTTGTGTATAACGTATTTATATTTTCAAACTTAAAATCCTTCGACTACATTTCTCGTTGGACCAAAGGTATTACCTCAGCTGTTGGCACACGACTCTCTATACAGAAGTATAGGCAATGCGCAATCCATGTACTCTAAGATCTATGCGAAACGAGTAGCGGTTTGGATAGAAACATATTTTGAAATGACATCTTGAGTAAAGTAAAAATAGAATACACTAATAGTATTGTTCAATAATTAATTGCACTATTTACTTGAGAACAAGTAATAGAGCAAGTGATAAATAGTTGTTCAAGTCATGAAAAGGTTGCATACACAGGTTACATAAACTGTAACTTGCATAGTTTCTGAAAAACAGAAATATTGCGTTTTGTTGATATTCAAGTGATTGTAAATAATATGTACCTGCATAGCTTAATAATTCTCATTTAACGAACATTTTAAAATAGTCTTGGCCCACTGCATCTATATGTTTAATAGGCAACTTTTCTATTTTGATACTTCAAGATTGTAGATGTATCAGATCCCATTAATTACCTCAAAATATTAATTTTATATAAGTAGGTATTATCAAAAACAAAAACGATTTGCCATGAAATTGCCAGATAGCAATTTTTCATCCGAGAGATTTACGTAGGTACAGTTGCCACTAACATTATCTCGGTCATTATTTTGCCATAACAGCAACATATCAAGTCAATGAAAGGTTACATATGTATAATGGTCATGTACATTCGAAATAATCGTAGTTCTCAATCTGCGTCGCGAAATTATACAGAATTGTATTCCGAAAGAAGACTGCCAGACAGGAGCATGTTTCGACGTGTATGTAATCATTTCAATGAGTTGGGTACGTGGAAAAACATAAGAAACCGTGTCGACCATGAAACCGCAGGTGAAATTAATGTATTGGCACAGACTAGACGTACACAAATACGGAAACATCACAAAGGAAAACTGCGTTGGAATGCAATTTATCAAAACGTGGCGTAAAAAACACATTAAAAAAATGTGAGGTTAAGCCGGTTCAAAATTTCTATGCAGGAGACGACTACAGAAGATTGGAGTTTTGTTAGTGATCTCGCAATCAGCTTAGGAAGATCAGTACGTTCCTTCAAAAAATGAGGGACATATCCAACCTCGGAACGGTGGAATGTTCAAAAGGAGAAGAAACAGTTTTAAATTGAGAATTTCCTTTTAAATGTGAAGAAAGATAGCAAATTAGTTTTTCTATTAATATCAACGTATGGCCTTAAACGAACAGTTAGGTCCATATATTATTCAAGCCTGTTTAACTGGGCAACTGGTTAGTCGCATACCAATTTTCTTCAAGTTGCTTTGCAGTTCCTTGATAACTTGTGTAGAATTTTATAAATTAGTAACAGTTGAAATATCAATAATTCAACATCAATGTTTCAATGCAATTAATGGAGTTAAAGTTGATGTGTTACATTGTTGAATTTTATTTTTATTCTCTATCTAAATGCCTGTCGACAATGAAAATCAAAAGTTGCATATAAAAACAAAAAGATGCAAGAAGAACAGCGCACTTGAAGCGTTCAGCAAATGTCACTGTTTCATTGTGTCAGCCTACCAAGTGTTATTACATTCCCTTGAATATTAAAAAAGTTATGGGGGGAAACATGGAACACATTACATTTTTTGCAGGGCGTTTCAGAAGCTATGCAAGTTATTTCGGATACCTTTTGAGCTCCTTGAATATCATGAAACTGTGCAACTTTTATTATTTGTACGAATCGTCGTTCTTGAGATACCAACGGGAACCGCAATAGTATTGCAAAAGTTACCCCCTTATTCCAGCCGACAGAGGTGTAAATAGTCAATTTAGTATTAAAACAAGATAAGGGAAAAAAGTTTTAAGCACGCGCCAAACTTCACATCAACACTTCACTTGTTAATAACAAAAATGCGCAGAGAAATCGAAATTGACGGAAAATCGACACGGTCCCCGACCAAGTGTTATAATTTAATTACTATATTTTAAAACCTCGTCGATTGCATCTTTAGAAGCCGGATACTGTCACAAAAGCCGAGAGAAAACCGTTGGGCGTTAGGAATAAACGCAAAACGTTCTGCTCTAGATTCATCATCGTTATAATTAAAAATTTTCACGCGAGCACAACTCATCACGCAGAAAATTAAAAATACCATTCTACCACGACTATCTGTAAAAGCTCCCCCTTCGATTTTTCCATAACAGGAATGCATCATCGTCTGCGTCGTCTCCCTCGAGGAAATCAACGTGACCCCCGAGTCGGTGCCTTACTCCCAGTGCCGTGAGGTGCGCACCGTCTCATCGGCCTCCTCGAACATGGACAAGATCACCATAGCGGCCAGCGCCGCCATCTGCGGCACGATAGTCGTGGCGGTGATCGCCTTCATAGCGGCCTCGAGGAGGAGGTCGAGGAAGATGCACGAGCTCCACCAGCAGAAGATGGGGATCAAGCACGGCATCCCCATAGCGGGGCTGCCGGTGAACTGCTGCACGGGGATGCCGGCCAGTCCCGCCGAGCCGCTCTCCTCGATAGCGGCCCTTAGCGCCTTCAACAACACCAAGGTAGGTTTCAGTTTTGGGGAAACCGACAGAAACAACTACTTGAAATATTCAAAATCCCAACAAATCCTATGCATATATTACGAGTTATTTACGGCCTTTGCCGTTTCTCGCATCTCAATTTCCAATATTTCCTGCTTGACAGTTTTCTTCTTTGGGTCCTCTGGCGGCCATAACTTCGTTAACTTCGTTCACATCGATATTCCAGCTTCTAGGTGGTCTTCCTCTTTTCTTTCGTTCTGCTGGAACCCATTTCCTTGGGAATGGGTACCATTACTTTGGATACACCATACAATCCCGCAACAATGCATATTACACTGATCACGCGGTAATTTGTGCACAATTTTCTATTACCTTCCTTGGGTATAGGCGTAATCACAGCTCTTCTCCACTCCTTTTGTGTTGTATCTGCATTGATACATTTACTAAATATTCTTGTCAGCATTTCCATAAGAGCTTCTGGGACAGCTTTCAATAACTCACATAACACTTACGCTCATAACACACAGAGTGTCTAATTTCGTTTGGTGTTATATCTTCTTCCATGGTAGAGCTAGTCTACTGTATAATTCTCTATTTCAGCCTGCGTATATTATGTTTTCCATTCACTTATTTCAATTAGGTTAATCCTTGCAGTATCTTTGTCTTGTTTTCTCAGTTCCTTGACTGTTTCTAAGCCATATTTGCTTTTATATTACCTTTATTCCTATTAATTTCAGCACACGTCTTTTCCCAGCAGGGATTTTTGGCTTCGCTTATTTCTTTTTGTTCTGTAATTATGAATGTCATCTGGTGATTTAGTTCCCAATCTCGTTTTATGCAATGCTTTCTTTGCGCTCACAAGAATTTCAAGTTTGTCATTCCATTGTAATACCAAGTAATGCTTTATTTTTATATTTATCTTTACTCTGGGTAACTAGAGCTTCTCTTGCAACAAATCAACCTCTACTTATTAGTCTAAATGCACATTTAGAAATTTCTATTCACATGATGACCATATCATTCACGTTGTATTTGTTGGATTGTTGGTTTGTTGATTGTTCTTTTTTTTTAAGTTGTGTCTATTTTCGCTTTTGATTCGTCCTAATTTTGACTTTAGACTCATAACTATGTTTTCGCCTTTGATTCGTTCTAAATTTCACGATCAGTTTGACCACCAGGTTCTAATTGTGACTAAAGGCAACGAAGGTCTAGGCACCCCTTCAGAACTGGACACCTCTTCACACTTAACATTTTCGTATCCAATTTTCCTCTTCCAGGAATGGGACCAGGTGTCGGCCTACAGCGTCCACAGCCAGAGGCCTCGGATGTACGCGGACCAGCCGCCGTCTCTGGAGGAGATGAGGTCCCCGTACGGCCAGAAGACCAAGGCGAGGTCCATAGCCGACGGTCAATCGCAGAACAGCTTCTCCAACCACTCCGGCAGGTACCTGGCCAACGCGTTCCCCAACAACCTCCTGGCTTCCAGACAAGGCGAGTTGGAACATTTTTGGCGAATGACGTGGGGCTTTTGTACGGGCATGTCACAGGATTATGACCCTGACATCGAACCTCGCACGGCATTTAGATATACTATAAATTTTCAAACTTCTACAGTTTTCAACAATTTCATTTGAAAATTGCAAAAACCTAAATTTTAGTACTTTACATCTCAGACAGTAGTTTTTTGTTTCCGTTTGTGTCCTTTAGTTGAGAAGAATTACAATTCCCAATTCCATTTTACATTTCCAGAATCGTTACAAACGTTTCAGTTCATCGTTCAGGGTAGATCGAGCAACTAAAACATTAACCTCTCTTCCTTAGATCTACGTCAGTCGCGCCAATCCCTGGCGATGCAGTCTGACAGGATGTCCTCCCGCATGGCACCGCACCACCTCCCGCCCTCTCACTCACTGATGTCCTCGAGCAGACGTTCGAGGCCGAGGTCGAGGTCCAGGGACCACACGAGGCCCAGCAGCAGGTACAGCACCGCGGGGTCGACCCACACCCTCAACAACTACTGCGACAATTCGGATAACTGGACCGATCACGACATGGAGATCTACATGGCGAGGAACCCGACGACCAGAAACGGACTGGTACCCTTGTAATTTGTAATTTCGATAGGTTTCGTCCTCTTCTCACGTGACAAGGGTATAGATGTTTAAATTTCCACGGTGCTATCAGTCGGATTAATACGATGCATTTAGAAGTTAATGTTAAGTAACGTTGAGACTGAAATATTAATTAATGCGAGTAGCTTCTGAAGGTTGGCAGGTGTAGTAGAGTACAAATTGCACCCTGCTCTTACGTGTTGTAAGGGCAAAATATATTTTCATTCCACCCTTCGAAAGAAGCTAAACATCTTACTGATAGTATGATGTGGAAATCTAATTGACTGGACACTTGTCCAAGACTAGCAAAATACATATTATATATTTTTGTAAAAACAGTTACTGTGTATGTGCGTGCGCGTGTGATCTATTTTGTTACAAGGAACAGTTTATTAAATTTTAGGTTATCGATAGAAATGAGTAAACAGCTCAATATAATTATTGATTCACTTGTAAATAAAAAACGGAATTATACCGATACCGACTACCTTAAATACTTTATAATCGCAGTACCTACTTTGAATAAAATTTGGGAACAATATTGCTTTTACATCTTTGCAATAAGAGATAATTCTGCAAAATTAATGACTAGTAAAGTATCAACCTCCCTTTTACAAAGTTTTTTCAGCAATGTATGGATATATTAGTGTACTTTATATTTTTATACTTTTCTGTTTTGAATTACGTCATTTATTTATTGTTATAAACTTCGTTGTGTGTGCATTTTGTAAATAATTTAAAAAATAAATATAACCTAAGACCACACCTTCAGACATGATCCGTCCAGAAATATACCGTTTAAGTTTCGTAAGATTTAAAATAAACGTAGAATCTAGCGCATAAAGCCAAGAATTTTCAATAAACTGGGCACTATCCTAACAATGCATTGTAGGCATGTTAAGGTTGAATCCTCTGCGCTGCTTTGGTTTCTACTAGTAACATTAGTGGTATATATTTCACAGATCCTGACATCCATCAACAACCAAAACATTCAGCAATACCAAGCCATACATAACTTTAAAACGTAATAATTATAAGGATTATACCATCTCCTGGTTAAAACAGATTTCAGAGATCCTGACATCCATCAACAAACAAAATTTTCAGCAATACCAAGCCATACATAACTTTAAAATGTAATTATAAGGATTATACCATCTCCTAGTTAAAACAGAAAACTGGTTCCTTCAAAAGTTCTCTCATCTGTGCTATAATTGTATGACCCATTCGTCAAGATTCTACTAAACCCTATCACTGAGTAATATTTTACCTTACTTTACCATCAAAAATAAATCATACTTATCATGTACATGTACATGTATATAAATCTGCCATTATAGGTCAAAGTTATTACTAAACTTCTTCACAAATGTGTTACTACAAATTCCCAACCTGTGAGCATTGAAAGCACTTACCCAGGTATTAGCAGGCTCTTATCCCATCGATACCGCATTTCCTGGACGAACTCATACCACACATGTGCAAATGCTTTCAAGCCTCCAAGACTTTGTAGAGCATGCGCCATGACAATCGACAACCTCCACAGTAGCGAATCTACACTACAAGTTTTGTACCCTTTGAACTCAGCGTCGACGTTCTTGAACAATACCTAAAAAAAGTTATTATGATTGCACACTGCCTTTATCATATGTACAGTAAGAGTTTTGGATTTCTCTGAGATTCTCTCTCCAGTACAACTTTCCACAATCATTGCAAAAGAATATATTTGACTGCTTTGAAAGATTTGCTAATTAAGTGAAAAGGAGCTTTGGGAAATAACTGCCAGGATCCAGAAATGATATAGGATAAGTAATACCCTTAAGACAAGTGAAAAATGATGAGACATATCCCTAAGTGATACCTGAAAAATGCAACTATCGCTAAATACAAGTAAAAAAGATTTGAGTGTATTTTGTGATAGAAAATATTGTAGGCCAATTGAGATATAATAAATTAAGTACTTGTTTCTGTTGATATTTAACAAAATATTACACCCTTATTACACACACATACACATCATGCTAGGTGCTAGGCTTTAAAAATCTGAAAATAATGATCTTACATTCTCGCTCTGTCTTTCCACAGGTTCCCTCTCGTCCCTCTCCCCATAAGGAAAGCTGCTCTTTTCATCAGCATCCGGAAATAAAAAGTACAACAAAGACACCAACACATTTTCTGGTATTGGTGGATTTCCTTTCCTGTTCTTGGATAACGAATGCCTGGCAGCTCTGCTCAACAGCGTCGAAATAGTAGGGACCGCAGGTTCTGTTAGAAGATCCAAGGGGTTGCTGTCGTTTCCAGGCGCAGTTACAAAATCACTTAAGACGTCATAAATTGTCAAATAGTTGTTCAGATTCTGTTGGAATTCCGTCAAGCAATCCCCCAATAAGCAAATAGGTTCATTCGTCATCTTGGCCAAGCAGGACCATTTCGGCGCGCCCATAGCGTCGAAATCCGAATAACTTTCGTTGTCGATGACTAGACTATCGACATAATGGTTCCAAGTAGTTTTGAGGATGATGCAAGAGATCGGGTCTACAGTAACACCAAAAGGCAGTATGTACAAATTCTCTGCATCTAGATTATCTGTGTTGACTCTCCAAATGAAATTCCCGAAATCTGTAAGCTCGTATGTATGTTGTACGGAGACGACTATATCATCAATAGTACAAGGTGACCTAATTTTAGTTTTGAATAGGTCCAGTAAGCCCGAGAGGTACTGACAGCTTGCCGGACGTCTACGGAGATGAACCATTTCAAAACTAGTCCTTATCCCGTCCCCATCATACACCCCGAGGTATAACTTCTGCCATTTCTCCCTGATCTGCAGGAATATGGGCTTCTCGTTGTTTAAGTTACCTGAGACGATGTAAGCTGAACTGAGGATCATCTTCACCATGCTTTCCGAGGTGATCGAGACGTTATTGTCAGTCGACAGTACGTAGAACTCGTTGAGACCGTACCAGGTCGAGAGACAGGAGTGCTCGGTAACGTTGCTCTCCTTGTACAGCTCAAAATCATACAGGTTATCGATCGGTCCCTTGCCGATCCTTTCGACTTCATCGCTGCTCTCTGATACTTCCTCGACTCTCTTTCGGTACAAATAGAAGTTAAAATCAGTGAAGTTAAAGTGAAGCTTCTCGCTCCTGATCTCCCATATGCCGCTGCTGGCCTGCGTTGGGGTCTCGCTATCGAGGTCTTCGCTCTTCCACTGATTGATTATCTCCTCCATTCGAGCTATGAACACTTCCCATTCCGAGGCGGTCGTGAAGTCCTGGTATAGCTCGTTATCGTCTATTTCTTCGTTCATTGTAGGAGTTTAATTTGTTTTGTTGATAAAAGACAATAATATAACCTCAAAGTTTGACGTTTGACTGTGGCGACATCTAACGAAAGCTAACGGTTACCCGGAGTAGTTGATGAATTTCAGAGGGTAACGTACTTTCGTATTTTAATTTTCACGTCAGACATGTTGCTATCTGTAACAGTTATTTGAATACATCTCGCATTTATAGTTCCCTATTGAAATGCTGAAAATTACTGGAATCAATCATTGTTTTAATCTCAGTACAGTTCCCCAGATGACGTGACTATTTGGCAGAAATTTGAAATATCATTCTGATAGGAAACAATAAAAGGCAACATTTCTTTTCATCTTATTGTTTAAATCCTGGGAAATATAATAAAAGTAAGTTTGATTTGTGTAACTTTGGGGTTGTTTCACTAACAACTACTTTTATAAACATAGTAATTATAAGAAAGTTATCAATTAGGAGTAGTTAATAAAGTCAAAAGTAGTTTTTCGGGAAACAGTGAAACAGTTACCTAGAAAGAAACATTGGATTAATTTCTAAGTGGTTCACGTGTCTTTGTGTGAACCCCATAAATTCTTGCAGTGCCACAAATAACAAAGCGCAAGCGACAACTCTAATTGGATTAGGTAGGAAAAACGAAATCGATCGTTATATTTTCTCAGAGTTCATTTAGCACGTCCGACACGTCTAAAAAGTAATTGTGAAAAATGTATTTAAATAACGCTTACCAGCTTCTTATAATACTTTCGATTGCGCCGAGCGCTATTAAGGTGAGTAAAATAAATTTGCATGAAAATTTTACGGCCTGTTTTACGCTCGAAATTATTACCCATTGCCGTTGTAAATTTCATTTTCAATTATTAAGATTAATTGCCTCTTGAAAACAAAAGAAAAAAGTGTAATTATGTTCAGATGGGAACATGTGTAACAATAAAAGTTAGACGTCCATATAAATGCTAATGTTTCGCGTTCAGGGTAAGAAAGAGATCGAAAGAGAGAGGGACAAAGAGAGAAACAGAAAAATAGAGAGAGTATGAGTATGTGTGTGTGAGACAAAGAGAGAACCTGTCGTAAATGTTCGAAAATAACAGAATGTGGCTATTTTCGGATCTGCGAAGTCGAAGTTAATGTCTTATTTTGCGTTTTAAGGGAATCGCTGGTGACATAAAGTGTGATTGCAAAAACAGAGCTGGAGTGTTGCTTTGTTGGCCTCAAGCAAAACATATTTCATCCTCATCATTTACAATAAAAAGGAAGAGGCGAAATAAGACACTAAAACCCATTTCCTAACTGTATCCGCTCTCGTCTCAATTTTTGTTCTCATGACAATCTTTTTGCATTTTAGAGCAAGGAGTACCGTGTAACTGACCAGATCTATCTCGACGTCAACCTAAACGATGAACATTTGGGCAGGATAGTCCTCGGGCTTTTCGGAGACGTCGCCCCGAAGACTGTCAAAAATTTTATAGAGCTCGCCCTTCGAGGGATAGACGGTAGGACGTACGTCGGAACGAAATTCCACACGGCCGTTGTCAGGATAATGATATTAGGTAGGAGTGTAAAATCCCAAAATAACACCTAAAACTTTAAAAATTTCCAAATTAATGCTATGAAACTGGCAGGGTTGGTCTACGAAATGGTTTCAAGGTCCATAACAAAGTTAAACAGCTAAGTCTGCTTTTGAAATATTGGGATTTTTTTTTAAAAGCTAAAACCCAGTTTTCAAAAACCTGGGTATGCCTCAAAAACCTGCCTATCAAATTTGCGGACCGAAAAACCCAGTAAAATGGATTTTAATTCTCTCAAAAAATTCCAATATCTCAAAAAGGTTTGGGTTTTGCGAATTGGAACTTACTGAAACTGCCACCTCGCAAAGTGTCACAATGAGATTCCAAAAATGATTAATTTTGCAATGAAAAGGGAGCGGTCAAGCCTTTGTGACGTTTCTCAAAACGTACTTCATTTCGAGTTTTTGAATATGGCTCGTTTTTAAGGTTTGTGATTTCCCTAGGCGGTGATATCGTGAACAACGACGGCACCGGCTCGTTGAGCATCTACGGCGAGCACTTCGACGATGAGAGCTTCAGGATCAAACCAGAGTCGCCCGGTCTGTTGGTAATGGCGAACAAAGGTCGGTTATTTAATTAATTTTCAATTAGCGCAGTGTTAAACCTTGAATTTTATATATTTAGGCCCGAATACGAACGGCTGCCAATTTCTTATCACGACGATGGCAGCGCCTTGGTTAGAAGGAAGGAACGTCGTGTTTGGCAAAGTACAGGCTTCGCCTATTTTTATCTCTTAAGGACGATCGGTGATTTATTGTTATTACGTTTCAGGTGCTGGACGGCATCGACGTCGTACACAAGATCGAACACCTCAAGACCGACGTGAACGACAAGATTCTGAGCTCGGTTGTCATCACGAGAACTGGAAGGATCGAAGCTGAGCCTTTCTACGAAAGTGCCGAAAATTACGAGTAAATTACAAAGCACTCTCTGGTGTTCTATAAGAATTATTTATTTACCTGATTCGTTTCTAGGTTGACATTCTGGGGGTGGATCAAGGCAGGGTGGTTCCCGTTAAGCTTCTCCTTCGCGATCATGGCCTTCTTCCAATTTCTCATTTCGAAATTAAACGAATGCAGCTAAGACTCGGCAATTTGCTTATCATTTCCGATAATTACTTGGTTATTTCGGTCGGTGAGATAATTAAACAAAAATTTCCAAGCAAAATATTTAAAGTCAAAGATAGTTTATTATTTTTTATGAATTCAACACGAAATGATATTAAACCGAAGTTGATAAATTACTCAGCCTTGTAACTTGATTAAATGGCGAATATACGCGCGTGGAAATAAAACTGCATGATTTATATGTGATAAATATTTATATTTTATAATTAGAGTTTAACTGGATTTATAAATACAGACATAGTTTAATAACATTACCAGTTAAAAATATTTGTACATTCATCCAGAAATAAAAAACATCTTGTAGTACTTACATTTACACAGTATCATTTAGAAATTTCACTTGATTACTCGTCTCTTTGTTAAGATATTGTGGACGCCCACGCATGTGCATGGGCTACAGATCAGATTCGTCATATTACTCTATTTTATCTTACATACACTGGGGGTGGTTTGTACTAGGGAAGAGAAAAAGGAAGAATAAGCATACATCAATCATGAAAATAAAGATAAAACAGTCTCATGGTACATAGTGATAATTATTATGTACATAGATAGATCATGCTAACAAAAATGGACAACATCTATTTAACATTACAGTGATCATCTCTTCTTATTTTTTTAAATATAAACTAGTCGTATTTACAAGGTGTAAAGCTAAATACTGGCATTGCCACAGTGTCCATCGGACACATTACAAATATTAACACAGCAAAACGAATATACAGACCTATAGTTTTGCCCGTTCAACAAATTTTATTTTAAAGACTGGATAACGCACTAGAATGCTGATATTTATTATATATAAAGAACTATTCAACATTGTATCTAGCTGATATTCAAGAAGGTTGGCCAGACAAAACTATACGATTTGCACCAGGTTTATCTCGTACACTTAACTAATATAATACAGATTCCTAATCATATAGATTTTTTTTAAATATATATATTTACAGCAGGTCTACTGACTGCCGGAACAGCTTATTACAGCTGATGTATCACAGTATGCATCATTGCCCCGAATCCGTTTACGCGAGGTGTTTCGATATAGTACTAAATACTACTACCTCTTAACAACTATTTTGTTTTTACATGACAACAGTTCGAAATCATACTTCTCTTTCTGGAATGATTCTTTCAATAAAAAATATCACTGGATCTCATTGATAAACGTAGAACAGACCGATTACGTTTTGAAAACTGAAACACGTTAGACTGTTACAGGATTTGTAGCCCCGAGATACAAAAATAATAATTAACACGTACAGTAGCACCGATAAAATAAATTCGATGGTATAGTTCGGTCCGGGCGGGCAAAGTTGATAAATTGTAGATGCTCATCTGAACTCCGCCAGGGGGAAGGATGAGGTGCAGTAAGACGCCTTACTAGCTGAACTCCATTACTTGTACTTGCACAGTAAAATAAAATAATTGAAGGTAATGAATATTTGTTATGACTGAAGAATAATAAAAAATCTGTAACTGGTAATTTATATCAATGAAGTTGAGATGAGCTAACAATTTGATTGCTTTCCATAACAATTAGTATCCATCAATTGAAGAGACACAACATTGGTCTATTTAGACAGGTCAACGGTTTTATTGACAATTCCATAATTTTGATTGAATGGATTTAATGTGTAAAGACAAACCTAACAACTTTGATATGCAAGAGGTAATAATCATAACACGACACATAACCCAACTTTTATTTACAGACTTCTGAGGAATATGCCTATTTCCATATTAAAGGGAAGTGGACACATAATGAGCTTCGTTAAACTACAAAATGCGCATGGTTTACCAAATTTGGCGTTCCGTGCAATGTTTGTAAACGAGCTAAATTTCAATTGGTGTGAACTCTTCAGTTGATGGATATACATTGACTTTACAGGATCACAGGTGAAATTGTTATGTTTGTATATAAATGCAAGTATTGTCTATACCAATTGTAGTGATTATAATTTGATTGCAAATTCATCACACTTTGTTGAAATGAATATATAGGTAACTGCTATTGTGAATTTACTATAGATCTAATTAGATATGGACAGTTTTAATATAATAGGAACACATTGCTGGTACCACACCAAAAATTGAAAATTATTTAAATGTGATGAATATTTAGTTACGAGCAGGTAGGCGTAAATTTTTTTTTAATTTGTTTCTGATAAATTATCTTACACTTTCAGTTTAGGGACACATGTCCAGTCGATATAACTTTAAAAAAAATCAGATTTATTTTCTTTTACTAGATTTGATATCTATATTGAACATCTATAATTGAAATTCAAAAGAACAGAGTTTTAGGAATTATGAAGTACCATTGAGCAAGTCTGAATTGTCCTAGTAAGGAGCAGGTTCGATAGAAAACTTTTTCCTGGAACTGAGTTCAGATTATAATAATAAGTACATAGTTACTTATGATCAACGCTTAATGAATAGACTGAAGACTGGTATAAATGACGATTGTGAAATCGGTATGCTGTACCTTTCGATATGCTCGACGGTATCGCATAGGACGGGAAGGGACCAACGACCGCATAGTCGTGGAGCGGAAGGAGGAAAAACGGGCGGCACCGCACGTCTCCCACCGAACCTTCTTCCCGCCCAGACCGAACCCCCGACGACGAGAACCCTCTCAAGAAAACAAATCAATTCCGGAGCGAAACACCTCGTTCCACTTGCAATTAGACTAGTCGAAGGGGGAGATAGGAACATCGCGGCCGCCCGCCGTCGCCCCTCAGGCGGCCAGGCCCTCCCTCGTCGCGGGCAGTAGCTCGTCCCTGGGGGCGTCCGCGGAGCCCTTCCTGTCGAAGTGCAGGTCCCAGATGCCCCGGTGGCCGTCCGGCTCGCGGCTGGGCGGCCTCTCGTTGCGCTCCGGGGAGCCCGCCTGAGACCTGACCGCCTCCGGGGGCGGATAACCGAAGCCGAGGAGGCCGCCGTACTTGCCCGCGCCGGCCAGGCCGTTCTGGCCGCCCTGGACCATCGAGATCTCGTTCAGCTGGAACAGAAGGTGGGGGAAAGGTGAAACAAACTTCGACAATGTACCTTTCTGGGAAGATTCCTCATAATACAGCCAAGATAAGGAGAAATGTTTAATCCAATCTACGGAACCGGCAAAATACCATCAGACTGGCTTATGTCCACATTTGTTACTCTGTCAAAGAAAACCAATGCGTACGAGGATTATCGCATGATAGCCTAATGTACCATGTTTTACAGGTGTTCCTACGCGTCATTCAATAAGCCTTGATTTGATTAAACAGGAAGCTTAAAATGCAACAGATGACGACAGTCAGAGACACGGGTCAAGTTCATTATGGTAGCGGGTGGTGCTCTCCAAAACGTGACACTCCCTATTGACCAAACGTAAGGTAATAATTTCTTTTGTTGTTTATTCATCCAACTCTCTTATAGTTATTCTGTTATATCATGAAAGGTACCTTTTTCTAATTTGTTTCTGTTTTCAACCCCTAGTTACCTCCTCAGAGGGGCTTGATCCCCTTGGGCGTGACAATGTAGAAAATACACAGAGATACAAATGAAGAAACATGAAATCTTACTACTTTTTGTAGATGTTATACCCGCGACTGATTTTGACTACGTCATTCTCATCTTCAGGCGGTGAAAAGTGTAACAATGCCATATATAAGGAGACAATTAATATACTACTCCTTAAAAATAACAGGTGAGTAACATACACATTAAATGAATACACATTGAAAAATACCGGTGAAGTCATTGTGGAGCCAAGTTAAACTTACGACGTTGGACGAAACACAATTAAAATTGAATTTATAAAATCGAAACCACGATGGTCTATTAAAAGTAACAGAAAGTGTCACGGCTTGTCTGAACTCTTATACAAATTTCTTACAATAAAGCTAAAGGAACAGTGAGCTACAACTTAACCATTTTTAGGTGGTTCCAGTCGTTTCGCTTTCCAGGAGGGAATATTCCAGAAAGATCAAAAATGTGATACTGAATGAGAGTAACTCCGGACACACAATGATGGTTTTGATATTAACATTACCAAAGTACCTACACAGAAACAGATTTACAAAGTGGGGATAGGGTCATGTAAGCCAATGATCCTAATCTTCCATTTAACAACGTGGTGGTCACTTCGCGCCTTTACATAGAAGTAATTTAAAATTGAGTTCCTGCTGAGGTAAGTCAGAACATTGACATTGCATTGTTGTCTTTAACAGCTTTACAGATTTATGGTGTTCCTAGTGCGTTCACTTTTGTACTTTGCAGACGTAAATACAGAACTTCCACGTCGTTCCACCAAGTTTACATGGAAGAAGAGAAAAGCTTTTCAAAAAGAGAATATTTCTTTCAATATCCTGTTGAATTTACCAGCACAGAACCGTAGCTGTGCCGAAAAGTTTGTCATGCTTATGTTGGCGTCTTGGGAAAATTTAGATAATCAGCGTTTTATACCGATCCAATAAGGCAAAAGGTTCTTTTCATGGCATTTTCAGGGCAACACAAATTAAGAATATAGACCTATCCAAGCATCTCCAAATTACCAATAATTACCTCCAAATTCCACATGATCATAACTACACACAGTTTTCTAAAGGCATTCATTTGACAACTTGTACCAATTTCAGCCAATGTGATCAGAACCCACAAAATTGTCAGCAAATACTTTCCATTCTACTTCCACGGATAACAAGAAAGTCTTAATCCCTACTGTTGATAACGCTTAAGCATTAAATTCTATCCACAAACCGTTCTTCATAAACAATCCTAATTGCGGACTCACATTCGCATTTGCATGCGTGCCGTGCCTGCACGAAGACTGAAATGTCATCGTTGTTAGATCTCCTCTACGCTAATTGCAGGAATTGAAATCTCGGTTTCTAATGGCGGACGCACTTTTTCGGCTTTGGGATTCAATTAACGTCATGAACGTAACTAGCGAATGTAGAGGTAAAATCAGGGGACTATAAACTGGCACGTAACAGAAGGAATTAGGTACTATGTGATTTTATGAGCGAATAAAAACGTTTGTACAGCTCTGTTGTCAATTAATAATCAGATACAAAGAAGATTATGGAAGTATGGAAGATTACATATCTAGCATCATAGAAAAATTAAAATAACATGATAGATGCAAAAATCAAGAGGAATCTTGGATAAGATATCTTACTTATAGGTAAAAAGCCTCTAGGCAAAAACAGTACTGATTTAGACCCTGTGGAAGATGTTCTCATCTACTTGTCAGAAGAATGGATGGACACCAACTTAGTCAATCTTACAAAGAATATAGTACAGCCCGGTCCATCCAATTGATAGATTAAGGTGATTTGACTATCTGAGGGGGATGGATGGAACTTCATCAGGAAATCTCAGAACAAAGATTCCATGAAACACCAACCGGAACTCAACAAACAATCAGCTACCAAAGAGAACCAGGTAACCATCCAAAATATCTAAGAATGGAGTGGAAGCTGATCCCAAGCAACCTGAAGACACACACTACACTGGATTGATGATATGGTTGTCAGGCAGGATTTTCTGTAGGTATTAACCATTATCCACGAAGATGGGTAATCATCATGGGTTAGCATTATTACTCCACAGAGCAACAGCACTGACAGCAGGTAGCTGTCCACCATAGCTGTAATCATTTTGTTGTCGTCTTGTCTTACCTTCTGTTGCATCCCGTTAAGGAACGGAGCCGGGAGGTACGGGTAGAAGAGGTCTGGCCTCCGCTGCAGAAATTCTGAATCCTTGGGCGTCATGGGGATGGGAGGCAGATCGAGCGACATGCGGCGCCCTCGACGCGAGGCTCCGTTGCTCCACATATGCGTGCCCATGTGTACCTGTCGCCCAAAAACGCAAACATAAAAATCGTCATCAGCACAACGCTGTTACGCCGCAGACCCGAGACTACAGTAGGATATGCGTAGCGCGCGATTGGAAATTTCTGAAGTTAGTCGTGGATGCGTTAGTTAAAGCGAAGCTGCGACGAGAAATGGGGGACGTACCTTCAGGTTCCCCTTGGTGGTGAACGCCTTCTGGCAGACGCTGCATCGGAACGGTTTGTCCCCGGTGTGCGTCCGCATGTGTATTTGGAGGGCCGAGCTCGACGAGAAGTTCTTATTGCACACGTGGCACAAGTGCTTACTTGATTGTAAGCCTGCAAAACACGCGCACGATCGCACACATTAGCCCACAACCTAATAGCTCTAGTTAGTGCAAGCGATGACAATTGTTGTGTTAAATTTGTATCGCCGCGCTCACTGATTCATGGTATTTACACGTTATCGTTACTTAGAGTTTCAACTGGGTGCTCGGACGACAAACTCTTGTTTCAAGCAATTTGTAGGTTGTTCGTGGTCAAATCGAACTTGAGTGCAACAGTGAAGATCTTTTTAGTTATGCGTTTAGCTTCATTTACAGGACCTTCAGGCAGCACATACTAGATACAAAAGAAACTTCCCAGGTGTTTGTGTATTACAATCTTCGTCGCAGGTTCTGGGGGCAACGAGTATTGCCTCAAAACTTGCATTAGCTTTGAGTACAAAGAAGTTATGCCACGAAGGTGCATACTAATAAGTTGTTTCTTTTTTTAAGCTATAAAACTTGACTATGTCAGTCGACCACTTCTACCGTTTAATCCGTACGCTCGGATAGTAATTTATGTGAATTACATTTGTGGCAGGACACATCTTGATCTTAAAAGTTATGCCACGAGGGTGCACACTGATAAGTTAGACTAGTTTGTTTCTTTCTTCAAGCTATAAAACTTGACGATGTCAGCCGACCATTACTACAGTTTAATCCGTACGCTCGGATAGTAATTTATGTGAATTACATTTGTGGCAGAACTCGTCTGTAGGGACACATCTTGATCTTGAAAGTTATGCCACGAGGGTGCACACTAATAAGTTAGAATAGTTTGTCTTTTTTTAAGCTATAAAATTTGACTGTCAGATGACCATTACACAGAAAGAGACCCCCCAGAAATTTTTTTAATTAGGACTCTAGTGTAAATAAGGGAAACTATATGAGTCACATTTTCTTCAAGAATGATGAAATACTATCTATCTACCGTATCATAGATAGGAACCGCATCTTCCTAAATATATGTCAATTTCGTACTATTTTTTAACATCTAAATAAAGAACTTAAAATTTGGTTTCTGTTAATGACCAATCGTAGTCAAAACTGAGGCAAGACAAAATTTTTTTTTTTTGGTGTTGTCTCGTCCAGTGTCCACTTGCAGTTGCATTTCTGTCTGATAGTAGAACCTTCTCATGTGTTGCCTGAATTCATATCCTTTAAGTTAAAGTAACGACAAGGCAACTACGCTTAAAAGACAAATGTACGTTTAGAATCGAACGATTAACTCGTCTCGTTGACACATTACGAAACAATTGAAACTCTAAATAAATATGACAGAGTACCGAATTAGCAGTCGACGGGCTATTAAATGCAACAACTGCCAATCACGGTGAGTAATATTCTGGCAAGTATTGCGCTGACATAGATTCCTTAGAGTACGACCATCACTCTGAAAATATTGCTTTAAATCTAAGTTTAATCTCTGATAGCGGACGGTAAATCTTCGGTTTATTTTAGACGCGTCAGCGTCTCAAAAGTCAGCAGCGTCACTAATTCGGTACCCGTCAGAAGGACCGCGAGTGGGAGACGTGTTCGAGGTGTCGTTACTCACTCGGTGGACGTTTCGGTAGGGGCAGCTCGGTCTCCGAGGGTTCCCTCTTGACCGGTTGCGGTTCGACCTCCTGCTTGACCTGCGGCGAGGCCTGCGACTGCTGCGGAAGCTGCTGGGGTTGCTGCTGCTGCTGCTGCTGAGCTTGCTGTTGCTGGGGCTGCTGCTGCTGTTGCTCGCCGTCGGCGACGAGCTGCCCCTCCCTCTGGGGCAGGCTGGGCGGCAGCGAGGTCGAGTCGTCGTTGTTCATCGACGGCGGCTTGTTGTCGAACATGTGCTGGGGCATGTCGCGTATCTTGTGCGTCAGCATGTGTTGCTTCATGTTCCCCTGGAAGATAAGGCATTGCATGGTTACTTTGATCGGGAAGCGTTCTTGGCGGGGCTTACCGCCATTGTGAGCCAATTGGAGGCGTATCCAGGCGTCATCGGTAACGGAATTACTGATGGTATTGAGTTGGAGAGGGCAGCTTTTCGTTTTCGTGCCCTCGGCGGTTCCACTTCATCCTGGATACGCCTCTGCGTACACATACAACCATCCTGAAATACATATTCGGATGAGATACACACACAAAACGGTTACACTTAACGATAATGGCCGACAAGATTAAAGTGAACGATCATATGGAATGATTATAGTAATGCTGCTGTTTCGATTCGGCTGACGTATCGAGCCGTTAGAAGCGCGGAGTGATCTTTTGGGTTTATAGTTTGTAAAACAGGGCGATTAGAACAAAAATTACTACTCGATAAACTGAAAGGGGGCTTGGAATATCAGCAGTGTAATCCGATTGCGGTTGGTTCTCCTGACAGATTTAGACGATCATAATCATTTGAATTTAAGCACAAAGTATAAAATAACTGATTTATTCTTCAAACGTATAGTCGCTGATTTCTCGATAAAAATTAAAGCTCCAAATCAGAATCACAAAGTTTAATTGTAATGGTCCGTACTATCTGCATCCGAATTCAAGATGAGTGATCCCATGATTTTTAAAGAACAAGGTGATCGGTAACCGTTCCTTCTCTATCACCATGATTTTAGATGGTGACTCAAATCACCATTAGCCCATAGCCCCTTCAAAATACAACGGCGTGAAATTCACCACAGAGACGGCGGAGACCACGGACGGCATTTTAATTTAGAATAAATTTTGGTTTGCTCTAACCGTTCTCAAATTATCACTATTTTTCAAATAAACAATTCTGCTACAGGAAGTAGCAGTAGCATTCTACTCTGGAAGTCATCCTATTTTATAAATGGGATGAGGGTATAAGTGGGTATTCTATAAATTGAATTTTGAATTAAAATGGGATGAGGGTATAAGTGGGTATTTTATAAATCGAATTTTCGGTCATTTTTGGAAAAAATGGCAATCTAACCTTCCCTTTTAGTAGTCAAAATTTAATTTTCTTGCTAAAAGGCTTAAATACCTGCGATTTTTTCGGGAAACTACCGGAAATTCTGTTTTTCAAAATATTGATTGAAAATGAAAGGGGGTGATTTCCCGGAGCCAAAGGAGAAACAATTTCTTGTTCTCAGTTTCCTTTCAGAGTTTAATAAAGTACTGAAATTTAGATTTCAGAAAATCACGATATTTCAGAAACTTTTAGAGTCGGCAAATTAAATCTAAAGTGCTAAAAAGCACGACCTTCACCTACTGCGCGAGATTAGTGATAAATTTAGCAAATTAAGTTTTTCACCAATAGAAAAAATGGAGTTAGCCTCTTGCGATTTTTTCAAAAAATCGCCAAAAATTCGGTTTCCAAAATATCCATCGCAAACGAAATTGGATAAATCTAGTGAAAATCCTATATAAAGGGCGTTTTACTCTCCGAGATACTATGGACTACTGAAATTTAGGTTTCATTATTTTTTTTAATTTAGATATTTTAAAAACTGTTGAGAGTCCGCGAATTAAATTTCTATCACAGAGTTAAAAAACACCCCTTGACCTACGAGTTTCGTGTAGTTTTAAAATATAATTTGGAATCCAAAAATGTGGATTGGACCCCTTTTCGAAAATCGAAATTCCATTTTGAAAACATTGATCGCCAACGGTAGGAGATGCTTTTTAGGAGCCCAAACAGAAAGAATTTCACGGAGAGAACATTTATTTTTTGAGATATAAATATAGTTCTAATGAAGTTGACATTTTCATTTTTTCAAAAAATTACCTTATCTCAAAAAAAATTTTGGCAAACTAACTAAACCAGCAATTTAAAATTTTCTTCTGTCTCAATGTCTTTTTAAATAAGTTTGTTTTTAGAAGTTTAGAAGTAAATTTTATTTTATTATATCTGTACTTAATACAAACTTTTTTATTTTTATTTGCTCAAATCATGAAGACCAATAGATTTTTGTTGAAGTTACAATCTGTATTTAATTTCCATTAAAGGGAATTCCCAAATTGAATGATATCCGCATATCGAATAATATGAGATTCCATTAGTAAACAAAACAAGAAATCTATTAATGTGACGGATATATTGTAAGAATAATTATTAATTATAATTGACATTACAAACAATTTAATTACAGGCAATTCAAAATCAAGTATCGATATCAATTTCAGGAGAATCATGTACTATGCTTCAGAATGCTAATTTAGTAAGCCACTGGAAAACTACTTAAAGACTTTTTTTATTAGTGAATAATAACGATTTATACAAAAATTTTAATTTCTTGTCCCACAAATTTGCAACATTTTTGCTTCACGCAAAATACTTATTTTAGTACCTATAATACGATAGATACTAATGTTAAAGCGTTAAAATTCCTTGCAAATTAATGTAGTCCTATTAACTTTAACTCGCAACCTGTAGAAATTATTTTTGACTTTGAAACAGGTCAAACAGGCGGTAAATAATAACATTGCCAGAAATTAAAATTGTTTAGTTCAAGGTTTGCTTGATTCAATAGTGGTTCAGAAAAATTGAAAATTTATAGTGGATACGGCTTTTTGGTAAGGTTTTTAAAACGACTAATCACCCCAATGAACATTTGATTGTGTCAATGTGAGAAACTGTTTGTTTTTGAACATTCCAAAACGACAAAATTATATGGTAACCGTAAAGAGAAGAGGACTATCTAATGCATAACCAATTAATATCGCATTTCTATGTTTAACATTAAGACATTTTTAAATTTTGTAGTATTGATACCTAAATTATGTACGCAATTAAACAGAAGAAACATAATTAGACTATATATTTTGTACAACGTACCTAAGATGCCTGTGTTTCGAAATGAAGTGTTGATCTTATTAATGTTTCGTTTTAAAAGGGTTATGGTATTGAATACACTTATTGCTTTGTTTAAATTGAAATAATTATTGGGTTGGACTAAAACTGTTTATAATATATTTTTATAAAATTTATTTTATAAACTGTTACAAGGTATTCCAACTATATCGGATATAAATTCCCCTATTTCTAGTAAAATTTGTGTTCTAATCCTCGTTATCGGTATAGTAACCACGGCGCCCAATTTGGAAAGGAAAACTGGCTCATTTTTCTTAGCGTGGCGCGCAATCGACTTACGGCCGAGCATCGGCTATTTCCAAAAAGTGTTTTTTTGATGTTCAAAGGACTTCAAACAAATATTCGTGAGAATTGAACGCGAAACAGATGTCCGCCTGTGCCGTAAAATTAGAAAAATGAATCGAACTAATATTTACGCGATTATTGAATTTTTCATGTAGGAATTATTTACACGGAGGCACATATCCGTCATCGTCAAAAATTGTTCGGCCCGCAGCCGGCGCCGTCGTTAAGACCAGAAAAATTCCGCTAACGCGTCACGAAAATAACCGTCGGATTTTGAAAAATCCGTCTGCGATCAAAACCCCTCGAACCCGATCCCGAAAAAGCCCTTTCAAAACAAAAAAGAAATTCTCAATCAAAAATAGACCACTTAGACAGTCGGCATAACTTATAACTGGCCCGGTGCCAGAGAGGCTTGACACTCTCTCGCTCCCTTCTCCTCCCGTCTACGGGATCTATTGTACCGACACGGGCGAAAATAGGAGTGGCGCGTCTTACCTTCGTGGAGAATCCCCTGTCGCAGACCGTACACTTGAAGGGTCGCTCCTTCGTGTGGCTCCGGAAGTGGATCTCCAGGGCCGAGTGGCAGGCGAAGGTCTTGAAACAAAGGTTGCAGGTGGTATTCCCACGACCTGCGGATTTAATAATAATAGGCCGTGCGTGAGTCTCGGATCGGCCGAAACGGGTCGTTTACACGCCCGCGTAAAAATAATATTTTGTCAAACACCGTTTCGCGTTTAGGAGATTTGCCGGGACGAGGCCGGCTTGTCACCTTACGAGACGACCCGTTTATCAAAACGCTGGGTTCGATTCGTTTCACATGTCCTTTTGGGACCGTCAAGTAACGCTCATCGGGTTGTACAAAAATTATTTATCCTCGAGAGCATAACAGAGAGATATTGCAAAACTGCACTAAGACTGACGAACGGTATTTAAGTGACCTTAATTAAGTAGTGCTTGGCATTTATCTTTACTTTACAACAGAGATATTACAGAGCACGAATCTACATTGCAATGACAAGACAACAGGTATTATCTGCTAATACTACTATAGTAAATCCACTGAGAAGAAAACACCCACGAAACGAGAAAAGGTAGTAAAGTTAGACAACACCTAATACACGTCGTTTGCTATTGGTGGAAAAGTCATAAAACTTCTGGCGGGAATTGTTGATGTACAGAGTCGGTTCAGTAAAATTAAAAAGTCAGTCTGTTTACAAGCGTTCAGATAAGTCGTTGACGGTGATAGTGGACTTTTAGTTGATGGTTTATTTTAACGTATCGCTATTGTTATTCAGGTTTTTGATATAAATTTGTATAAACATATTTCTGTGATCTATTGCAATTATGGAAAGACACCATCCCTGCTCGCCTCCCAAAAAGAGACCTGGAACATACTTAAGCTGAGGGGAGAAAACCATTATTTTAAATGTATACAGAAAAGAAGGAAATGAACATCCTTAGTAAAACCTTAGTAAAAGATAAATTATAGTCAAGGCGATCATTCTTAATGCGACCCTGTACATATTCGCTAGCTGGTCGCGCGCTTTGAATTTCGACGTTTATGTTTCATGGAAGTTTTCTTCTCAGTGGATTTACTATAGTAATTTCTTCAATGGTGAAGTCAAAGCTATCCAAATGAAGTACCTACATGCTTCAACTACGAAGCAGTTACAGTTATAGTTATAAAGTTAGTAACGAAGTTAACAGTAATAAAGCAAATGCTACAAGGCAAAGCAAGTACTACAACTTCAAATTGGGCAAAGACTACCTCTTTGATATAAATACTTCAGTTGTGTAGTAAATGCTCCATACCTATAGCAAGTGCTTCTCTGTTATAGGATTTGCTTTATTTACCTATTAACAGATGCTCTAGTAGTAAAATTAGCAAATACTCCGTTTTATTCATAGCACCTAACATAACCACCCTAGTCAGCTGCTTAGACGCGAATTTCTAGTACTCAGTACCTAATTTCAAAGTCCTTTTTAATGTATGGCAAAGTCGCCCGAAGTACATATTGGTACATTAGGTACGCTCTAATCACGACCATCAATAATAATTAATAGGACATGGAGGAAGTTAAGGAAGCAGTTACTTTTGGAGGTTTTTTTCTTCAACCACATTCCTAATAGAATTTACTTTTTTTAAAGAAAATTATCAATTTATTTTAATACACAACACACAGCACAAGATCTGCATGGTTACATCTTAGAGACTTAGAGTAAGGCCATAGGGTAAATATAATGTTCTACGATAATTGTACATAAATAACTTAAAGCACTAATGTTATTAAAGTATACCTTATCACAAAATACAACTGCGCACGTTCAGATGTCAAAATAACGTTAACCTTTTACTGTTAGACATTATATACTGTTGCAATATCTCTCTAATGACCCTATCTTAACTACCTAAGAAAAGTTCGAAAAGCGCAACATGAAATTATTAAGGAATTGGATTTAAAAAATGCTGAATTTGAACAGCATTTTAGCAATAACAAAAATAAATAGGAAATCACGCTACCAGTCTTGCTATTCAAAAGCCATTGCGGTCATTCCATACATTAAGGGTACTCTAGAGTCTAAAGTTCTAGACTGTGGTATGTTGGTAACAAATCTGAGAAGACATATTTTGAAATTTGCGCGATTTTTAGTCAGTAATTACTAACTTTCCAATTGTGATAACGGCATAAAATGAAGCTTGGATTATTGGGCTAATAATAGCCATAGCATTGCATCTACCACAATTTACATCGATTCAGAACTTTTTGTGCAATCTCCGCAAAAAAGGGAAATACATTTGAACCCTTCAACCCTTTTTCAAACTGCACTTACGCGAAATTCTCACTAGTACACACTTACATCCTTTCCTTAAAACTTCAATACGATAGATACATAAGAAATTTTATTGGCAGTTAACGAGCGAATCATTCAGTAAGGACCCTATGAGTGTCACTTATATATAAAAATTACTTTTCGGGCACAATAGGTTTGATCCAGTAAGATGTTGGAAACATGTTGGTTACATTAACGAGACGGACAAATTTGTGCGTGACACATGTGTTAATGTTGTTGACAAATTCGTGCTGGAACGAAACCAGTGTCACTAGGATAGTTGATACTCCGCACCTTGAACATGACAGCTGATTCGAGAATATTCAGTGAGTACTATTTCACAAAATGTAACTCTGTAAATCTTCGCCAACTGATTTTTAACTAAACTAAAGTTAGTAGGCGAAGACTTTGTATTTTCTTCTGGTCTACATTTGCCATGGCCAACTTTGGGAATCTGGACAACCTTCTGTCGTTATCTTATGGGTTCATTTCATTGGCTAGAGATTCGTCGCCAAACCTCCAACAGAAAACTTTGTCATCTCTAAACTACAAACGAACCTGAACTTAGAACATCGCCAAGAAAAGTTTATAAATGACATCGTGTGCTACCCGTAAGTTTCATGTTGCCTACCATAAGTGAACCTCAACCTCAGAGTTCATAAATGCGACTTTACGCATATTTACCACCGCGCATGCCCTGAGTATTTTCCAACATTTCAACCACCTTACTGGAACATCTCAACATACATCCAATATCTCAAAAAGAGTTCTAAAACATTCTCAAAAAACTATACACTACGCCTTACCCATCGGTCCCACGGCGAGCCTAAGGGGGCTGAACGACGTGGAGGTGAGCACCGAGGAGAGGGCCGACGCGGATGAGATCAGTGGCGACTGTCCGCCGGAGAGAAGCCCGAACGAGGGGAAGAGAGGACCCGGCCCGGTTCCTCCGGGAGTCGTCGGTCCTGGGCTCGTGATCGACGGCTGGCTGTTCCTCGGCGTCAGGTCTAGGGCGCCCGTGGAGCAGTCCGAGGGCGCGGGACTGCTGGCCTGCTGCGACGAGGGCGGACGTGGAATCTGAGGAAAATAGAGGCGTAAAGGGAGCCCTTATAAAGTTCATATTTTTTAAACTAATATTAAGGGTTTCTTAAGGATAGCAATAGCCTGCAAATTTCCATACAGGCAAGTTGCCTTTTCAGAGAACGTGTTTTGCATGATGTAGGTAAAAAGATAGTGAACAATGAGTTTCCATACACTTTCGACAATAATTGAAACTAAGAAAGGTTTATAATATTAAACCAGCTGTTCCAAACAGGCTCGCCCTTTGTATTTCAATACATTTCATATCTTTTTAATTTTTTCTCAGTGTACTTGAAACCACATTCCAGTATCGTTTCGAATGACATTGCAGCAATGAGTTATTCTTTCAAGAAATTCTTCCCTAGTGTTTACTGGAGTTGAATAAAGAAGTTGTTCAAGATTACCCACAAGAAAGCATTAACAATTACGATACTTAAACGACAACAAGGAGTTTCCTCATACAATTTGATAACAGAAAACCACTCTTTCCACAAATCGATAAAATTAACGATTTCGGAGATAATTTCAGTTCTAATGTACTCTCAGCAGTAAGCGCCTTCGCCATTTCCCAGAATAGCACAAATTAAAAATGCAGAAGTGCACAAGTCGAATTTATGACAGATAATAGTATTTTGAACCATCGCACGATAAAGATGGCATCTTTTAAATTTTGTATCGTGATACAACATTATTAACAAAAACGATGCCTCCACTATACCTACCACACAAAGCTTTCGCCCATTGAAAATAAACTTCACCCAAGCATGTGAGAGCATCCACGTTTTTATGATGACATCATTGACGCATTTGCAAAAAGTGATCCAAGAATCGAATAACATTACAAAGAGAAAAATTGATTCCCTTGCTTGAAATTTCACCGCACGCTGCTGATTAGGAGAAAAGAGATACGGAAAAGCATAAAAGTAATAGACGTTGTAAAAAGAGTCAAAAGAGTGCCAGAACTAAAAAGGCGATGGGCCAGACATGTTGCCAGACAAGGCCCATCAAAGTGCACCAAGAGAATGATTGAATGGCGACCAAGAACCACTAAGAAAAAAACAGAACGACCCCAAATGCGATGGCGAGATGACATCCAACGAGTAGTAGGGAAAAACTATTTATAAAACTGCTCAAGATAGAACGCCATGGAAGACAATGGAAGAAACGGATAGATACGGGTTAAAGGACAAGATTTTATTTGATTGGGCTATTGGCTGTCATGCACGAGGTTCAGATAGACCGCGCGGTACTGCGACTCACCTGGACGGGCGTCCGGTTCGGCGACGACCTGACCTCCGAGCCGACGGGGCTAGCGACGCCGGACCGCGCCGCCGGCGACTTCTCCCCGTTCTGGATCGGAGGCGGCGGCTGCTGCGGCGGCGGCGTCGACGTCGGCTTCACCGGGTACAGCTCGTCGCCCATCGCGGCGAACGAGGCGATCGCGCCCATCGGCGTCGCCGACGACGCGTTGTTCCTCGCGTCCGGCGACGACGACGTGCCGAATGGCGCCATCAGCTGCTGCTCGGAGCCGCTCATCGCGTCGTCGTCATCGTCGTCGTCGTCGTCGACGCTGTCGTGCTCGCTCTTCAGGTCCCTATTGTCGAACTTCATGTTGAGCGGCAGGCCGCCGCCGCCGGCGTGGCCGAGCGGCGACAGGCCGGGCACCGGGAAGCCCTGGCCGAACAACGGGTGGCCGAGCGTGGGGAAGCCGCCCGGCGACGGGAAGTCCTTGATCTCGGCCGCCTGGATCTGCTCGGGCGTGAGGTCGGTAGGCTCGCCGGTGTGCAGCCGGATGTGCTGCTGGAGGACGAGCGCGTTCGTGAACTTCTTGTGGCAGACGGGGCACTGGTGGAGGACGCGCATCGGCGGTTTTGCCCTGTGGACGCCCATGTGGGTTTTGAGGTTGCCCTTCGTCGTGAACGCCCTGCCGCATATCTTGCACTTGAACGGCCGCTCGCCGGTGTGGGTGCGGTAGTGCATCTGCAACGCGCTCTTGCACGAAAGCACCCTGTGGCATATCACGCACTGGTTAGGGTCCGAGAGCTTGTGCTCGATGTTGTCGACCAACTGCTGCAGCTTGCTCGTCTCCGAGGTCTTGGTGACTTCTATCAAGCTTTCCCATGAGTTGTCGTTGCTGCCCGGCCTGGGGAGAAGGTTGGTGTAGATGGCCGGGTCTTTTGTAATGTCCGCCATGGGGTTGGTAGGAAAATGTCCTAGGCTCCCCGAAGACGTACTGCTCGGTGGCGAGCTGGTGTGCCCGAAGGAGAAGTTAGTCGGTAATCTCTGTCCGGTGGATATGCTCAGCGGAACGGTGATCGAGTGATTGCTTCGATTCGACAAGTTTTCCGGTTCGTCTTGCATGTTCTCGTTCTGCTCGCCGCCGGGGCTCCTCTGCTCCGACATGTCCTCGTTACTGAACTTGCTGCTATTGCTACATTCGTCGTAGGGCATCGGGGAGGGGTATCTCTCCTGCTCGTTCTCGTTATCCGTGAGGTTCGGCTCCTGCTTCGGAGTCAGCTGCGGTATTTTAATCGATTGCCGCTGCTCCTCGTTCTGTTTCTCCTCTTGTTTCTCGGGCGTGGGTGATCTTTGCGGTTTGCTCAGGTCGGCGGGCGCCTCCTGTTCCTCCCTCTTCAGGAAGAGCGGGTGGGTGGGGAATAGTCTCGGGGGAGGCTCCTGGAGGCGGTGCGGCGACGGCTGCAGACGTGCGTTGAGCAGCTCCGGCGGTGGAGGGATCTGGGGCCTGAACAACGGCAGCGTCGTCGGCGGGTACGGGTGCGCTCCAGGAAAACCGATATGAGGCGGGTGCGGGGGCCCACCGGGCGAAAGGGCCGCCTGCTGCCCGAGCTGCGCGAGCAGCGGCGGGTGGTACTTGTCCAGGTGCTCCGGCACCGGGTTGGGGTTCATCTTGATATGAGGGAATTTCTGGCTATGCCTCTGGAAGTGGACTTTCAGGTTGCCCTTCGTCGTGAACCTGCTGCCGCACACGTTGCACTTGTAAGGTCGCTCGCCGGTATGCGAGCGGATATGTATCTGTAGTGCCGAATCGGAACCGAACACTTTCCCGCAGTACCTGCAGCGGTGCTTGAAGAACGGCTCGTTCCTGCCCTTGGAATCGTACGGAGACATCGATCCTTTGCTCTTCCTGAAGGCGAGCTCGTCCGCTAGGTTCGTCGCTAGGAGTCCCTGGCTGGCATTGTCGAGGACCTCTTGGGCTCGCTTCTGTAGCATCTCCAGCGTGTTCGGTTCTTCGGAGGGGTGCTCGTCGTTATGCGTTATGATGGTCGACGCGAGCGAGGAGGATATGGAACACATAGGCGGTTGGATCTGCGGAGGGAGCGAGGGAGGCGCCGAGTGCTCCGGGGCGGGCGGCGGCTGCGGCGTGACGGGCTGGACGATCGGCGGCGGCGTCGGCTCCCTCGGCGGAGGCGGCGGCGACTCGACGGGCGCTTCGTTCTCCGAGGGCGAGGCAGCCGAGGCCTCCTCGTCCTCCTTGGTCCTGTCGATCTGGAGCTGCTGCTGCAGCTGGTTGATCAGCTGCAGCTGCAGTACCTGCTGATGCTGCAGCGTGAAGAGCGTCGACTGGAGGACGGCGAGCTCCTGGAGGGCGGCCTCGTTGTCGGTGTTGTTCGCCATCGCGGTAGCGGCGAACTGCGCGACGGCGACCTTGGTGTTCTGGAGCGCCTCGAGGGTTACGTGGCCCGCGGGGGCGGCGGGCACCGGGAAGGGGAACCCGCCACCGCCGCCACCGGGCCTCTGGCCGCCCTCGCCCTCCTCCTCGGGGGAGTTCTCCTCCTCGACGCTGTTGTTGTTGTTCGCCTCGTCCTGCCTGTGCCTGCGCATCCTCTCGAGGCGCTTGCCGCCCGTCTCGTCGTCCTCCTCGTCGTCCTCCGAGACGACCATGTCCTCCGGGTCGGAGTGCGCCGGGTCGTCGTGCTTGATCGCCTTCTTGTCGCACTCGACCTTGTGCGTCAGGTAGTCCTGCACCTCCGTGAACTGTTCCTGGCAGCGTTGGCACATCAGGACCTCGGGTAGGTCCTGCGGAGGGACCGGCTCTTCGCCGACGTTAGTTCCATCTGCAAGAACCGAAAAAAAAAAAAAAAAAATTAATTACACCCACGCGAAGATGAAAATAATACAACATTTCGGAAAAATGTCACTTCAATTTCAGGAAAGTGATCTCGAATCTTAAATAGTCGACTATCCTTCACTCATATCGATAAATGGTAGTATTAACCTCGGAAATAGTAATTTCCAAGTCAAGGGACGTGAGATAATTTTGCAATTAAGATTTTAAGAAGCTGAAGGTATGCTCCGCACGAAGCCTCTTAACGCACAAAACTATTCCTTCAGTAACTTTTGTACTGTGGGTAAAACTTGGAAAACAATACGTAGTATATTTGTTTTATTGCCATAGATTACATCTGTTTACTGGAATAACGATTAGCAAGAAATCTTCCTACACACTTAGTTTTTGTCGATTTACAGAAAGCATATGACAGTGTTCCTCTGTGTAAACTGTTGGCTACAAAGAAGGAAAATGGAGTTAGTGACATATAAGTATATTCAGGCTGTTAAATCTATATGAAAATATGAGCCGTCAAATAAAGTTGGGGTCTCAAATATCTCAAAAATTCCTACATATATACTGATAATTTATGTATCTGTATATATATTATATCTGTACTTGTCGACAAATCTCATATTTATTATCTAACATAATTCTGATATTATTGTAGGGACCAAATTCTAATTCATATTGTAACGCGAAATATAAACATCGGCACAGTTCAAAGAGAGAGGGCCGCTCCGTTTAATTGGACCATAAAAACCTTCCCGAACGTTCCACAAACGTCTTATTAAAGGAAGAATGATCTACTCCTTTCGAGAACAAACATTAGTAGGAAAAAACCATTGACCTTTAATCTAGTTAGACGGATCAAGTCATTCATAAATCGCTTTGGAAAGCAATCAGTCATAAGTTTTCAGGAAAAATTGAATGTATCGCATTGGCAACAGCGCAGGCATGCTTTATCATAACAAATTATGAAGTGGCAGGTGGTGCGGCTCGTTATTTTTATATATTAAATTGTACATTTTATTGACTTGGAATGTGCGAATGAACATCGATTTTATGTATTGGCGAAATGCGGATGAAGATATTGTCCCGAAAGTGTAAAGAATTCCTAAAAAACAAGAAAACCGCAAAATAATGCCGTGTATCCTATTGGCAACAATGCACAAACGAATTGAATTAATATGAATGAGTAAAGAAGCCGCCACTCGAAACGGAGTAAAGATAACGTAAAGCAGGCACGCCGTAGTAGAGGGTAACGTTGCCAATACCCATTTTGTCTTTTCCGCTATTTTTGCTAGTTAAGTATTGTCGTACTGTGTCTTCCGTTGCTTTCTGTCAGTTTACTTATTTACCATAGGAAAATATTTCCACGACACAGATAATTTTGTATTATATAATAAAAAGTTGAACCACCTCGCGCCAAAGGCGGCTTTTGTCATAGGAATAGTATCATTTCGGAGAAATTCGCGTTGTTTAAAAACCTTTTATGTAGGGAAAAGTGTGAACATAGAAAAATTACTGGAAGTATACCTACATATTTAAGTTTTTTTTTTCACTAAAAACTCAAGTTTTGGTAAAAAATGTAATACGTCCTGTATCGTTATATCGTGTAGTTGGAGAGCTAAGAGTTCACCTGGCAACCCCGTGGGAGAATCCATTTAAGTATCATTCGAGGTCTGGAATTGCAAATAGTGTGCATTCTCCGGGTCTAACTAGATTAAAGGTCAATGGAAAAAACAGAATATACCAGAAGGTTCCCGAATACATTATTGAATACATATAAACACGAGCTTGCGGTCAGAGAGATTAGATTAGACGAGAAGCCGCGTGAGTAAACAGTGCGAAAAACGGACAAGTGAGAATTGTATAAATAAATTAAACGTTAAGTATGTTATATAAATTAATTAGTTAAGTAATAGTTTAGATAAATTAAGTATTGTAAGGACAATACATTATTGAATACATATAAACACGAGCTTGCGGTCAGAGAGATTAGATTAGACGAGAAGCCGCGTGAGTAAACAGTGCGAAAAACGGACAAGTGAGAATTGTATAAATAAATTAAACGTTAAGTATGTTATATAAATTAATTAGTTAAGTAATAGTTTAGATAAATTAAGTATTGTAAGGACAGTGTGTAAAATAAATTAGAATAAACGTTACAATAGGTATTATAACATTTTATCATTTGAGACTTTCCGTACATCGTCTTATCATAAACTTAACCATCTTCTTCTTTAATTTCTAACACAACTTAGTATATCATATCAAAATATGAACGACACCAGTCCCAGTAACTTATATTACCTTAGCAAATCTTTCATCACCTATGTGTTAATAAGTACTAATATGATTAAAGTCAGTTGTCATACCGGCACTATAAATGTAAAATATAGCAGCATTATTAAAATATTTATGAGAACACATATGATAAATATAACTTTTGGGTATCTAGAAAAAATAATATTTAACGAAATAAATCAATTTAAGTAGTGCAATAAATAAATTGATACAAGTATATTGAGCTTCAATTACCAATGCAAAACGTAACAATGGCAATTATTATCTGAACATAGCAAAAAAGCGCATCTACCAACTGAAATAGCGTTTAGTTATAAGTAGGCAGTTCGACAAAAGTATAACTAAGGTATCACGAAAGGAAATGAAAAGTTTGGAAATTATACTTATACTAAATGCATTCTCGCTGCGAGAAATGGAAGATAAATAGCAAAAATTTAATGAAAGCTTTCTGACGAATACACCCCATTTAGTCAAGCCGTAAAGAGAAAACAGTCGATGTGTTTTTTATAGATAGGTAGGTATCCATGTTTTCAAATTGTAAAAACGTCTCGTGTTTCTCAAACTTCCATTCTCTTAGCCGATAAAGTAAGGAGAAGTAAAGTCCCATAAAATACCGAAATTAAACGGATTTTCTTAGGATCCTCACTTGAATCAGTACATTTTGAATGATATATGTAAGAAGGTTTAGAAATGCCATAAATCAGTATGTTCTTCAAAAATAAAGTTAGTAGTCCTAGATAAGAAAAAAAGTTGAGGGATACTCACAACTCACAACAAACTGTCGTCATGGTAACCGCGCGCGCAGTTTCACCGAAACCCCATCCATACTCCATAATTCCCAGACAAGAACCCGATATGCGTATTAACGTACGTAGTACGTACATAACGGTCCATTATTCCACCTGGAGAACGTGTGTATGCATGACGCACTTTCGACTATATACACGTCCTGCGAGTATATACAATGAACGTGTCCGGGGTGGGAGCTGCCGTGGTATTATAGGTCGAGATATTATTAAATGAGATATGAAAGTGGTGGGGGGAGACTCGGATATCAGGGGGTCTCCCCGAGCAGGCGCGTGAGATGATAAACTGCCTGCCGAGGACCAGCCACGCTCTCGGTTATGACAGATGGGCGGCAACGGAATATTCATAAATAAAACACACTTGTTGCACACTCATAATCCCCGCCTCGTATACACGCCCAGATTCCATATCCATAAGGCAAAAGGAGATAGATATAAAAGGCAAAACGGCAACGAGCGTTTTATGAGAAGAATCGGAGGCAATGCGCACGGCAACATGACATTTTGTGCATTGCTTGCAGAATATAAACATTTTCATTTCCCTTGCATAAATTATTGGAGGTTCTAGTTCTGGCAACATCCTCATCGTTTAGATTACATATTTAAATACTAATAAATCCCTTAGCTTACTTTAAGTGGAACATCTTCGCCCTATATACCTCGAAGTCCATATATATTAAGTATATCGATCGCTTACATATGCCAGCACGACTTATTACTTATTGAAGAGTTGTTATCGGTAAAAGCGTCCGAATTCGATACGCGGGCTCTTTATGTCCGACTACGAAACTATCGTGTTAAATTAATTGATATCGATCTTCGGGGCTACACCTCGATTCCGGGTAATTTATTTATCAAACAAACGACTGTAATTGCCTTTTTTAATACCGCTCGATGGGATCCCCGTACCCGGAAACGCGAAGCTTAATAAATCATTTCGCTGCGAACGCTCATCAAACCGTAATTTTATTTCGTGATATGCCGGTGGCGGCCATTATTCCGATTGGTATTAATAACTCTAATTAATTGGGAAAGTTTAAATGGACTCTCTCTCTCTCTCCCGTTTTTCAGTCCGCTCGTTTCGGGACTGTTGAGAAAGTCCTCGCTGGATTTCCACCAGCTGATATCGGACCGAGCCAAGTCATGATGATCTTCCTGGAAAACGGGTCCAATGAATGATCATTGAACCATACGCAGCAATAGACTAATGGGAAATGGTCATAATTTCCCCACTGGTTTATTTCGTTGCATTCTTAGGTTCAAAGGTTTCCAATGATTATTATCATTGGAAAGGCATCGCATTGAATTCACACAAAAATACAGTCCACGTAATATCAAGAGAATTCAGCTTTCACTGACTTTCTGGATTCCGTGACAACCGAATCTAACCTAACCTATGCAGCATGGTTACAATGTTATTACAATATTTGTTTTTTCACTTCAACCAGCAACAATTGGAAAACAAAATATTGGTTAAAATGTCTCACATTTATTATCAATTTATTTAATTAGGACAGCTCATGTAACCACTCACACTTTTTTAGTTGCTGCACTTGTTTTATAATCTGAACTTTGCAACCAATATTAATCCGAAAAGTATCTTATCTTATTCATCACTGTTTGAGTAATAGCTACATGATAATTTTCTACCTTTGTTGAAAACAAGAAGACAACTCATGTTATCACTTATACACTTTTCTGTTTACTGCACTTTTTTATTAGGTATCTGAAAATCCCGATCAGCATTGTTTAAATAAGTATTCTAGTAAGCTCGTGAGAAATGGTCATATCTTCTTTACTGCTTGAATAATATGCTAATTTTCCATGTGGTTGTCTAACAGGACAACTGGCACAGTAGGTACTTTTGTTTCGCGTATTCCAATTAGCCAATTTGGTGGGAAAACTATCACAGTACACTCATGAGAAATGCTTGTTGTTCATCCCTGTTTGAATAAATAGGTATTATTACTGTATTAAAACGAAAAGCAACTTTTAATACTTAGAAATTGCAATCAACGTTGATAGGAAGAGTATTGTAGTAAACGCGTGAGAAATAATTATAACTTCATCACTACTTGAATAATATGCCAATTTTCTACGATTGCCTAACACGGAAGCACAAATCATATTACTTTTATTCAATATATTCCAATCAGCAATGAGTAGGAAAACTATTATTTTTATTTCAGTAAACTCGTGGGAAATGATCGTAACTCACTGGTTGAACTAATGTTGTTAATTTGTTAATATAATTTCTATTCAATAAAGAAAGACAACTCATGTTACTGCTTATACTTTACTAGTTATTGAACTTTTTCGTTATCTAAAAATCCCAATCAACATTAATGGGAGAGCATCGCATTGAAGTCGTGAGAAATGGTCATTATCTCGTCACTGGTTGAGTGCCTAATATGCAAAATTTACATTGGTTATCTAACAGGACAACTGGTACAGTACTTTTGTTTCACATATTCCGATTAACCTATTTAGTGGGAAAACTATCACATTACACTCATGGGAAATGCTCGTTACTGCCTCCCTGAGTGAATAATTAGGTTATTAATTTTTTAACCTAATTTCTGTTTAAGACGAAAAGCAACTCCTGTTACCACTCATATTTTTCGTTTATTAAGTTATTTCATAGATACTTAAAATTTGCAATCGACGTTAATAGGAAGAGTATTGTAGTAAACTCGTGAGAAATGATTATAACGTCGTCATTGCCTGAATAACGTGCCAATTTTCTACGATTGTCTAACAAAGAAGGACAAATCATATTACTTCTATTCAATCTATTCCAACCAGCAATGAATAAGAAAACTATTTTATTAAACTCATGAGAAATGGTTGTAACTCACTGGTTGAACTAATGTTGTTAATTTGTTAAAATAATTTCTATTTAATACAGAAAGACAACTCATGTTACTACTTACACTTTACTATGTATTGAACATTTCCGTTGTCTAAATATCACAATCAACATTGATAGGAGAGCAACGCATTGAAGTCGTGAGAAATGGTCATTATCTCGTCACTGGTTGAGTGCCTAATATGCAAAATTTACATTGGTTATCTAACAGGACAACTGGTACAGTACTTTTGTTTCACATATTCCGATTAACCTATTTAGTGGGAAAACTATCACATTACACTCATGGGAAATGCTCGTTACTGCCTCCCTGAGTGAATAATTAGGTTATTAATTTTTTAACCTAATTTCTGTTTAAGACGAAAAGCAACTCCTGTTACCACTCATATTTTTCGTTTATTAAGTTATTTCATAGATACTTAAAATTTGCAATCGACGTTAATAGGAAGAGTATTGTAGTAAACTCGTGAGAAATGATTATAACGTCGTCATTGCCTGAATAACGTGCCAATTTTCTACGATTGTCTAACAAAGAAGGACAAATCATATTACTTCTATTCAATCTATTCCAACCAGCAATGAATAAGAAAACTATTTTATTAAACTCATGAGAAATGGTTGTAACTCACTGGTTGAACTAATGTTGTTAATTTGTTAAAATAATTTCTATTTAATACAGAAAGACAACTCATGTTACTACTTACACTTTACTATGTATTGAACATTTCCGTTGTCTAAATATCACAATCAACATTGATAGGAGAGCAACGCATTGAAGTCGTGAGAAATGGTCATTATCTCGTCACTGGTTGAGTGCCTAATATGCAAAATTTACATTGGTTATCTAACAGGACAACTGGTACAGTACTTTTGTTTCACATATTCCGATTAACCTATTTAGTGGGAAAACTATCACATTACACTCATGGGAAATGCTCGTTACTGCCTCCCTGAGTGAATAATTAGGTTATTAATTTTTTAACCTAATTTCTGTTTAAGACGAAAAGCAACTCCTGTTACCACTCATATTTTTCGTTTATTAAGTTATTTCATAGATACTTAAAATTTGCAATCGACGGTAATAGGAAGAGTATTGCAGTAAACTCGTGAGATATGATTATAACTTCGTCATTGCCTGAATAACGTGCCAATTTTCTACGATTGTCTAACAAAGAAGGACAAATCATATTACTTTTATTCAATCTATTCCAACCAGAAATGAGTGAGAAAACTATTTTATTAAACTCGTGAGAAATGGTTGTAACTCACTGGTTGAACTAATGTTGTTAATTTGTTAAAATAATTTCTATTTAATACAGAAAGACAACTCATGTTACTACTTACACTTTACTATGTATTGAACATTTCCGTTGTCTAAATATCACAATCAACATTGATAGGAGAGCATCGCATTAAAGTCGTGAGAAATGGTCATTACCTCGTCACTGGTTGATTGCCTAATATGCAAAATTTACATTGGTTATCTAACAGGACAACTGGTACAGTATTTTTGTTTCACATATTCCGATTAACCTATTTAGTGGGAAAACTATCACATTACACTCATGGGAAATGCTCGTTACTGCCTCCCTGAGTGAATAATTAGGTTATTAATTTTTTAACCTAATTTCTGTTTAAGACGAAAAGCAACTCCTGTTACCACTCATATTTTTCGTTTATTAAGTTATTTCATAGATACTTAAAATTTGCAATCGACGGTAATAGGAAGAGTATTGCAGTAAACTCGTGAGATATGATTATAACTTCGTCATTGCCTGAATAACGTGCCAATTTTCTACGATTGTCTAACAAAGAAGGACAAATCATATTACTTTTATTCAATCTATTCCAACCAGAAATGAGTGAGAAAACTATTTTATTAAACTCGTGAGAAATGGTTCTAACTCACTGGTTGAACTAATGTTGTTAATTTGTTAAAATAATTTCTATTTAATACAGAAAGACAACTCATGTTACTACTTACACTTTACTATGTATTGAACATTTCCGTTGTCTAAATATCACAATCAACATTGATAGGAGAGCATCGCATTAAAGTCGTGAGAAATGGTCATTACCTCGTCACTGGTTGAGTGCCTAATATGCAAAATTTACATTGGTTATCTAACAGGACAACTGGTACAGTACTTTTGTTTCACATATTCCGATTAACCTATTTAGTGGGAAAACTATCACATTACACTCATGGGAAATGCTCGTTACTGCCTCCCTGAGTGAATAATTAGGTTATTAATTTTTTAACCTAATTTCTGTTTAAGACGAAAAGCAACTCCTGTTACCACTCATATTTTTCGTTTATTAAGTTATTTCATAGATACTTAAAATTTGCAATCGACGTTCATAGAAAGAGTATTGTAGTAAACTCGTGAGAAATGATTATAACGTCGTCATTGCCTGAATAACATGCCAATTTTCTACAATTGTCTAACAAAGAAGGACAAATCATACTACTTTTATTCAATATATTCCAATCAACAATGAGTGAGAAAACTATTTTATTAAACTCGTGAGAAATGGTCGTAACTCATTGGTTGAACTACTGTTATTAATTTATGAACATAATTTCTGTTTAAAACAGAAAGAAAACTCATGTTACTATTTGTACTTTACTATTTATTGAACGTTTTCGTTGTCTAAAAATCCCAATCAACATTGAATGGAAGGGATCGCATTAAAGTCGTGAGAAATGGTCATAACTTCGTCAATGGCTGAATAATATGCAAATTTTCATTGGTTGTCTAACATAGGTGAAAAACTCATTATTTTTGTTTCATAATATTCCAATCAGCTGCAATGAGTACAATGAGCAGCAATGAGCAATGAGAAAACCTTGACATTGAATTCATGAGAAATGGTCATAATTTCCTCACTGATTTATCAATGCCTTTATTTTTTTTGCTTGTTCAAGTAGGTATACTCCATATACTCATACTTTTGTGTGCAACACTTTTTAATTTTTTTAAAATTTTTGTCACCATCAATGAATCATCTTAAACTCGTGAGAAATGGTTATTGGATTTTACTGTTCACTTTGCTGAATTCTTTTTGTAAGCAATCGTTTGATCCGATCAGAATTTAAACGTATTCAACGCGAATCCACAATGGAATGAGCGTAACACCAGATCCCACAGATGATGATGCAGTTTGGTTCTAAATTTAATGATCTCTATTTACAATAGAAATAAAAGCTAACAGTAAACAGAATTAGACTGTGAGTTCCTTTCAAGACCGTTCGGATATTTGTGGAAGAGTAATAAATAATTTTGACATTCATCTGCGTCTGTCTATAAAACGGTTTTTTTCTTCTACTTCTTCCTTCTTTTGTATACCGTTAAATCGTGACGAGAAGTCAAACACTATACTATCTTGAGCCGTTCGACTTATCTCTATGTACGAGACTCGACGTCTGACTGAGCCCGGTTGAAAAATTTAAAAGTTTATTGAGTTATGTGTTTTCCCGAACGGCTGGCGTAAATATTTTCGATAACAAATCAAACAGAATAGGATGGAAATTTTAATAAGTTGGATTTATTTTATTGGGATTAACAGGAGAAAAACGTATTTTGTGATTTTATTAGGTGTTGAAGTGCTTTGGGCAACACATCAGGATTTGATTCGAAATACGTTACACCGTTATCGGACCCCCACTTTAATGCAGCACTCGCGTTAAAAAAGTAATATCAAAACTACCCCAAACAGACTTTTCCAACGGTATGCACGTCCCGTAAGTGCAAAATTTTCCCCGTTCGAGTGTTATAGTTCCGAATCCGCCGAGTTACTTATCTAAACCTTTCCCGAATCAAAGTAAAGCTCCTCCACAGTTGGAGCTGTAAATCCAATCGATCCAGACCAGCGGTGGGTCGGTTTTGTTGTTTCCTCCCTCACATTTTGTGTGTGTGTGTGGGGGAGCAGTCGACGACCTTAACGCAACAACAGATATATTTATTGTTTGAATTTCGCGTTTACAAGAAGGTCTCAAGTTCTAACTCGTGTTCGAATTCAAAACACAATGTATTTCGGTGGAAACTCAAAGATGAGGTACGTTCACGCTTTTATTGTACACGCGCGTTTAAATATATTTGGTTCAGAATTAGATGGGCTATATTTCGAGGAATTCACTGTTTCCAGCGTAACAGTCACATTCTATATAAATTGTACCTAAACGGGAGCGAACAAATTAATCGTGTTTTACTCGATGGTGGAATTTACACGTTCAAGGAAAACCATCCGAGTACAGGTTTATTTCTGGATTTCGGGAGCATGTTAGTGTCAAGGTGATTTAACCAGCCTTCATAAATAGACTTGTCTATATCCCGTAATGTCTGGGCACGTGCATTTTTACCCGAAATGGGATCATATATATATGTTTATCAGGGGGAGGGTTGCTTGACAGACAAATGGCCCGAAAGCCTCGAAAGATCTGCTTCCGTTTCCATAAAGCTGAAAACAGCCTGTTGTCATATGTGACTCTCTCAACCTAATATTTAAACTAAGCTTCCGTCGTTAAATTACCCCGCTATTATTGTTAGGGGTGTTTTTTTCGCCCCATTTATAGCACGCGACCAGAAATTAGAATTTTTTCCCGTGTGTTTGTTTAATATATCCGCGAGAGACGGCGGCGCGGCTCTGATGGAACGCAGACGGGCTTTTCGAGGGGATTTGAGTATTTTCGGTGTCAAGTTTAAGGCGCGGGACCGATTCAAAATAACCCACAATCAATTATCACGCGGGGTATAAAATTAATTATAACGGAAACGCCTCTCGCTGCGACTAAGGACATTTTTCACTTATACACGAAACAACAAAACCTTAGGCGAACTCCGACGATCGTTCCTGATTAGCCTGCAATGCCTGCATCTCCATCTGATCGATGTGTTTGATGCGGAGACCCGTATGTTTACGGGGGGAAACGACTCGCTAATTTGGCGGAATTAAAAATGTTAATTCGCTCGATTGTCGCTCATGCAGATTTGCGCCTTTATGCGCAGCTTTTAATTAAGACGAAATACTTGACATCACGCGGCGATTTTATACGACAGGATGAAAACATATCCGAACGTTCGCTCGCCTATAAGGATCTCGACGATAACTCTCTCGGCGTTATTTTTAAAACAATACAAAAGTGTACAAATAATGAGGAAAATTAATATGTTTGTCGACGCATCGAAAAATTACAATCGGCCATCCTGAGGTTTTTTCTGCGGACAGTTATCTTTTTCGTTCCTTAAATTATAGGACGAAAACAAAATTTGTGTCGTCTTCTTATTTTGAGAGCGACCATGCTTTTGCCAAATGCCTCGCGCATAACAAAGAAAGAATACGAATAAGACTTTATTTATACTGGAAGAGAGGGTATTAGCCGGCAGAAACGTGATAGTAATTTTGACATAAATATAATGTACGAACGTGATTACCCAAATAATTTTCTAAGCTAAGATTCAAACACAAGATACAACGATATAAAACTGACAAGTATGGAATACCCTTAATCAGAATGTTTGCATTTAGTTTTCCATTGTATTCTCTCTTTAGCTAACCGGAATATCTTCGCACACTTTGCGTTTTAATTTTTAAATCTTTTCTGCATATTTTTTACTGACATATCATCCTCCCCTCCTTTTTACCTATTTTCATGAAAACAAACCGAAAATTTGAACATAAAGGAGGATGGTATCTCTTTAACTTCTCCGCAGAACTGCACTAGTTACTTCCTATTTACGTTCCCCGATTGTATTACTGTTCGAAATAATTATGCTGACGACTAAATCCAAGTATAATGCATGATTTGAACTACCTTAGCTCAGGTAGATCCCTATTTACATCATTATCTTTTGTTTAACATCAAGAGAAGATGTGTCTTCAATTTGTGTCTTCAATTCAAGGAAAGCCAAAATGAAGATTGAAGGACTCTAAGGATACCTTTTCCTTAAAGATAGAATTGTCAGTGTTGCGTTATTGAAAGTGTGACTAGTTTCAAAAGTGTTCATGTAATAACCGTGGCAAAATATCGAGGGAAACTAATATTAAAGCCGCAGATGTGGTGAACTAAATAAAGGATTTGGCTGAGGAAATACGGGATGCACCCCATGTTTTTATATCCAGTTTATGCAAGGATGTTAGTACTGCTGGAGCTAGAAAATTGTGTGAAATATCCTTGATGAAGAAGTCAGAAGACTATTGAAAGGGTTTGGACAAAATTTTTTGCAGATTCTTCAAGTTCAAAATAAGTGGATACAGTTCCCTGATAATTATGGAAAGTCAGAATGCAAGGGACACTTTCTAATTTTTGATTCCAGAAATCAAGATAATAATTTTTACCGCAAGAAAAAATTTAGGTCTACTTTCTAAAACACAACACTGGTTTATGGGTATAAACCATTAATGAAAAAACAGACACGTTGCCACTCTGGGAATGTCGACAGTCGAAAGTTAGCTTTGTTTTGCGTAACTTTAAAGAATGTTAAAAATTATTGTGAGGTTATGAAGAATTTATGTAAATGAATGACTCGCCAAAGTATATCTTAGTATTATTTCAGTCTATAAATTCAATTTGTAATGTTATATAGTTGTAATACAGTTTAATAATTTACAATATAATAAGAAATCAAATAAGAAAATATATCTAAAATTGAAAATACAAAAAAAAACGACAACGCACTTCGTTCTCAAAACATTCGCCATTGCATTTTTATTCCAAAATATAATGCCAACCTAAATACAGTGCCAGACATAATGCCAACATAAAACTATAGCAAGTGCTGACCTCTGTGGCAAGAACGTCACAATATATACAGACCGTTTCTACAGAGTCGAAGGATGCTATAAACATGGGAGCGAAAGAAAGGCCATATATTTCTCGTTGGCTAAACAGTGAACGAACTTTTGCGATGTTGCCAGCTGGCGAAACATCACAGTCATCCGCTCCGCACACATCCGAAAGTGTAAAGCGATACGCGCCCGCTATACGAGTTGACTTGGACTGCCTGCTCGGCCGGCAACGTTGCAAAACATCCTTCTCTGTCATACTAACGAACTACTATAAGTTTCTCTTTTGCTCTTGTTGATTTCGGGACAGGCGTTTCAATAGAAAAGCTCCATATATAGGTATATTATATATACATAGGTCATCTGACGGTCAGAAATTTTGCGTATTCACCCGTGTGTTGTAGCCGTAGAAGAACCTCGCATAATGAAAGCTAGCTTTCTATAAGTTTCTTAAACAGGTTTACAAAACAGTACCAGCTTAATTTTGTCAACTACATACAGGAAATATATGGGAACGCTTATTTTACCCTTTACTAGCGAATAAAAGAGTTAATATACAACAGACTTTGTCGGGAATCATAGCTTCGAATCCCAGATTATCTCTGCGCACAGTTTTGATCGATTTCTACATGTCAATGATGATGATTCGTGGATGTATCTTCCCCTTCAACCAGTACTTACATCAATCAGTACAACAATGCAATTTTCTTTAAAAATGAGGCATTTATTAGCCTTCATTCAAACTAGAATTTTTCAGTATTGAATATGTAGTAGGTACTATTGTACGAAGTCTTTCCAAACGAAGTCCAATCAATGTACTGGACTATAGACTATAGACAGTTGGATCAGACGGTATTTAGGAAGAAACTTACAAACTGCACTGTTGCGTTTTAGATTTCTTGATTAAATTTTGTATTCACTGGTTTCATATTATTATCATCAACTTATTGTCATCTGAGATATATTTGTGAAGTATTCAAACGACAAATTATTTGCTTCATGCAACATTAAGTTACAAATATATAACTAATTCTTATTATGGATGGGTAATACTCACTAAGGTATAAACGGTAATAGTATATTATTATGGTAGTTTAATAAGACGGAGAATTGTCACACGAGAGTTTTAAAGCATGACGAGCGAAACGAGAAGTATTTAATAGAACGAGTGTGACAATACGTCTTATTAAACATGTGTAATATACTATTTTATCTACTTTGCTTTATTAATTTATTAAATTTTGGCTATTCAAGTTTTCGCATTACACTAGGAAATTTTGCGTGGGTTGGTTACACTGATGTCACTGACATGGAAGTTTCGTATTTGAATTTGAGAATCTAGAAGCCCTAGGACAAATTCAATAACTACTTACTTACTTGCGCGAAATGGAAGACAAAAATGTAGAATTAACCTGTACACCCCCAGAAATACGCAAAGCAGCTCAAGAAATTTATTGAAATACTAATAATTTAACCTAGACCTCTACGCAAGTCTACGTGACAGGCTGACGTACCAATCTAACAAAACTAAAAGCTACCAAAAGTAGTGTAATAATATGAATATTATTACACTACTTTCGGCGTAATAATGAGATCATTAGTAACGCAAAGTAGATAAAAACAATTTTCGTAGGCGAAGCCGCGACGGGTAACGGCTTCAGTAATTAAATTAAGAGAATAATAATACATATTTATATTATTATTACTCCTCGATGCAAAAATTTTTGAGAGACGAAAGAGCCGACCTCCTCGTGGTGTCTCTTGGGTAACGCTAACTGGCTCTAACAAAATCTGTTAGTTATAAGTTATAAGGTTCGAAACTTTCGAAATTCGAAATCCATAATTCGTATCTTGCTGAACCACTTAGTTGGTTTGGTTGTATGTATGTTCTTTGGGTTCAATGTGTAAATTTATCTGGAATTTTTCGTTTCTAGCCTAACGTTATATTCTTCCATATTCCCTTACGTTTTGTTAGAAGTCCCATTTCGTATAGTATTAGTTTTCAGATTTGTCTCTCTGTTGTCGTCCAGGATTAATTTTGGCAGAAGAAAGTTGAGTTGACTATTTTTCTTACTACTTCCACTTTTTTCGGATAAAATGTTGCTTTTGTTTTGCTGTTGAACAGTTTTACTTTTCATTCGATGGTATTGTCTTTCGTATTTTCTTTACTTTGTATGAGTTCACACTTGTCCCCTGTTATCACTTTTGAGTGATGCTTGAGGTTGTATTATTTATTCCTCTTAGGACACGAGACTTGAGATGAGAGTGATGCCTGGAAAACCTGGAGGTCCATTCACTTTTCCCAAATTGTAAATCTCCCGTTTCCTTGGAACGCAGCGACGAGGGACCGAGATAAATAAATCAACTTTCCTTCTCCCGGCCATCGCGCTTTATTTGACAGTCCCCGCGGTTCAATTTCTCATGACGTCTCGGAAAAAAAATTTATAATTATTATTTGGAAGCGGCCCAAGACGACCTCTCTCTCCGTGTCGGAACGGCGCATACATCTGATCCGCAATTACGGGATTATTTATCGTACGGGAGTATGTTTTGATCCCGTCAGGACGCCGGGATGTTTTACGGGCGTCGAGGACCCAAAAAACGTTCAATAGGACACGGCCATCGTTCCATTCCTCGGATTCGAGCGGGGATTATTAATCCAGGTACGTAACGGCAGATGTAAAATCGAGTCACCCTCCGTGCGACATAACGTGCCCGTCGTGGGTAACGGTTGAAAATAATCTACAATCGTTATGTGACAGTTGTGCAACTGACCGTAAGTTAGCTGCGATCTATTAAAGGGAATTACACCCCCGCAATTTGATGATTTATTGCCAGAAGTTAAAGATGACCCGATACATGCTGGTAGATGGGAGGGTGGATCGGCTCTAATACAATGAGGAATTCTATCGGATAATCAAAGGATATATATTTCAATTTTGTACGGAATGGTTTTACATGAATGTGCTCTCGTCGGAGCCGATTGGTAAACGACGTCATAGGGGGATTTAATTGTAAAGCGGGCTAAAGGAGCGGAATAAATGAAATTTACAACCATGCCATGCCAGGGATTGTTATTCATCGCACGATATGTACGTATAATTAAATATGAAACGGAAACATGTACCGATCTTCTCATGGTAAACAAAGGCTTCGAGATCGGATTACTTTATGGTACTGAAGCCTTTCGGTTCGTCGGTATTGTTATTCAGTTTCGCGTAAAGCGGAAATCAAAAAGGCGACGCGTTCGCGAACGGTAACATAAAATCCAGTTAATCGCTTCAAGAAGTTTTTAATAATGCCGTTAAATCGATACATTCATATCAAATAGAAATTGTACGACTACATTCGACAAAAGTGTGATAAGTCGTAGTTTAACGTTTATCGCACAGTTCGGCTTTTGCTAATTTATTTATTACCAATATTATTAACACATGTTGGTACTAGTTAATTTAACGTTAAGTACTAATTTATGTCGCGGCGAGCGCTAATTTATATCGCGTGCCGCGATTCGTCCTCACTCAGTCACTGTCTCCAGTTTGGTTGCGTGTCGTGATTTACATCTGTTCCTGGACTTCTGGAATGGTGTCGATTTCCTGGGTGCTCAGGAACTCTTTCGATCTGGAGACTTTTCCAGAACTTTTCCCATCGGTGCCTCCCATATGACACCCAAATACGCGTATAGGCGGCGCGCATGGGGACGTTCGTCATTTTCTTTAAGTAACGATTTTAGTGACCTGTGGTACAGGTTCTTCCATAAATGTTGTATAGTTTCCATACAGTGTTAAAAGTAGTTAAAATAAGTATAGAAATCGGCCATTGTTAAAATAGGTTCAAAGTAGTACTTTTGGACAGTACTTTAAGTCTCGAAAAGAATTGAGGTGAGATTTGGGTATTTTGTTGGGTATTTGGTGTGAAATGTAGGCTAATTTACTCATAATATTGTAAATACATTTCCTTTGTACATTATCACCTCCACAGTGGCTCAACCAATTTAGATGAGGTTATCAGTTAAGTGTTAAGAGAAGTTTGGGCTGAAAATCGAGCCCAATTGGTGGGAGTGGGAGACCAAAACGGCCTCAAAATATCTACATTTTTAGAATCCGTGTAGGTATGTGTTTCTTTGACAGTTGAATGGTTAATGGTGAAAACGATAGTTTAAGACAATCGAGCCATTTGACAGCGTCCAGGTGGGTTTTCATACAGTGACGCCACCTCGCGGCGAAGACAGAACTATAAAACAGCCAAGCTATTTGACAGCCAAGTTGTTTTGTTTCGCTCAAAAAAAAAAGAACGAATTATATTGTTCAAGTACAAAGTCAAGCAGAATTGTATTAATTCTGTAGTACCTATAGAAAGAACCAAAAAAGAGAGTCGAAAGTCTATATAGAATTACGACTAGTTGACAATAAAAATTGTATTTGCTACGCAGAAACAATGTAAATGTAAAACGTTGTAGTAAATAAGTTTAAACAATATTGATTGCTTCTTGATGGCTTATCTTTCGTAAATACATATAAACTGATTTGAAACTCGAAAAAAACCTAGAAATTTAGGTTAGACGTCAAGACAGAAGCCAAAATAGACATGGTGTCTAATATCAGATTTTTAAAATGCCTGAAAAATCATAAAGTTAAGTTCAACGTTTATGAATCAATCGAGTTAAATGTTTTTAGACTGTTTTAGAAAAAGATGAAGACTGTGTGTAAGATCAAGTTTTCTTCATATGACTTGAGACCTTAATGGATCAAAAATGGATCTTAAGTGGACGTTCTAAAAATATCTATTATAGGTTCTCTAATGGCCTGATGAGATTCAAAAGTGGATCTCTTGTGGACGTTCTAAAGACATCCATTAAAGGTTCTCTAATGGACTGCTTTGTTCCAACATCGGATCTTTGGTGGACGTTTTAAAAACATTTTTTAATTTACACAACTACATTAAAGATGTCTTCAAAACCTGACACCTCCCTTTACTGGACGTTTTTAAAATGCTCCAAACGTGTTGCTTCGACATGTTGAAAACGTTTGTGTGGTTATTGGAAAACAATTGACGGAATAATTCTGGAATACCTATGCATTATCCAAGTGGCGGCAACATTTCCTCAGTGATAGGATTCGTTTGTCAAACGACACAATTTTACAAAGTGACATACAGGAAAGGGAAGTTGGGTGGAATGCTGAACACTGGACATACAGGATACCTGGCATTCACGAAACATCCATCTCTAGGGGAATAATAGTGCCCGGCACTGCTTAATGAATTATTACTTATCGAACCCTTAACTTGTAGTGCGGTTGTTTCCAGAAACGGTACTAGATCGGTACAGGCCATCTCGACACTTTACCTTTAAGGTAATAAATGTTAATACGCCAACTCAACAGTATAGAAAACAGTTAGTCGCAACTAATGGCCTTAACTGACAGGCCAAGTCGACACAAAGGGCTTAAATGCCTTAAACCGATTAACACAATTTTCTAGAAACAATATACAATACACAATAGATTTTCTACACATTCTACAGCAAATTCTGATGATGCCTATTAGGCTCAGTGAGTACATGTTTGATCCTTGCCCCCCCCTCACATATTTGATCCTTGCCCCTTTGTGTTTTCAACGTACTTAGAGCGTATCACATGACTTTCACGTATCAGAAGCTTCCCGAAACTTGTCTGACCCACCTGAAATCCCCCGAATCGACAGGTAACCTTCGGATACAATTCGGTGTCGAGATGGTGAATTATACTTTACAACATCGTCCTACCTAGTGAGAGATAATAAAGTGTCGAGATGGCTTTGCCGTGGTGGCGAGTTGGCCTGTCGGCGTAGGGTGCTCAGTGTCGAGCTGGCGTATTAAGCTTTGCAACACCATCCTACCTATAATAAATCTAATGAGAAGAAAACATCCACGAAACGAGAAAAGGTAGTAAAGTTAGACAACACCTAATACACGTCGTTTGCTATTGGTGGAAAAGTCATAAAACTTTTGGCGGGAATTGTTGATGTACAGGGTCGGTTCAGTAAAATTAACAAGTTTAGCTGTCTGATCTATGGTTGTCTGTTTACAAGCGTTCAGGTAAGTCGTTGACGGTGATAGTGGACTTTTAGTTGATGGTTTATTTTAACGTATCGCTATTGTTATTCAGGTTTTTTATATAAATTTGTATAAACATATTTCTGTGATTTATTGCAATTATGGAAAGACACCTTCCCTGCTCGCCTCCCAAAAAGAGACCTGGAACATGCTTAAACTACGGGGAGAAAACCATTATTTTAAATGTATGCAGAAAAGAAAGAAATGAACATCCTTAGTAAAATCTTAGTAAAAGATAATTTATCTAGTTAAGATCATTTTTAATGCGACCCTGTACTTATTCGCTAGCTGGTCGCGCGCTTTGAATTTCGACGTTTGTGTTCGTGGATGTTTTCTTCTCAGTGGATTCACTAACTTAGGAGTAATAAAGTGCCGAGATGGTGTCCGCCCTACTACACTTTATCTGTTCAATAACTTCATGGAACCTCCAGTTATTGAACTGATAGCAAAGGCTACCAGAAACCGGCCATCAGTCACTTAAGTACCACCTCCTCGCTAATTCAACTTAATTATCTAGTTTGACAAACGAGGCCGGGATTCCCCGACACCTGCGCGAATGGGAACACTTCGAGGAGTTATCGGGCGCATCTCGGATGCCTAAAGTGACTGCGCCCAGATTCACTGGAAAAACGTCCGTCCGTTTTGAGAGTGGCGTGACAACCGAGGGAAAAAATAACCGAGCAAAACGGTTGTGAGGGCAAACGCGTGCAAAATTATCTCGATCCGCTTACATGCGAGCTAATTCCGAATGCTCGTACACCCACAGGTGATAGTTTGTTTTCTCGGGTATTGTAACGAGAACTAGGTGAATCGTAATGCGACTTCGATTAGCGTAGGTCCGGAGGTGGATCGAGATTTTCCGAACACAAAGGATGTTCTCTTTGGTTTTCTCCCTTTGATCTAATATGTGTTCGGTTTTTAAGGCATTCGGGTTACATTAGTTACAGTATGGCTTAGGAAATATGAACTAGCCAACAATGCCAATCCTATTGATAAACCATTGAGATATGCATGTCGGGTAGTCCTAATTAGGTACTGTTATTTAAGATGAGCCTCCTCTGCCTATTTGCATTTATTTGATATTAAAATAGAAATTAGTGTATCTACTGTTTTTTTTATCACTCATAATTATGTTTGAGGTATCGCATCTATGTACCAATTTGAATTTATGAGCTCGCCTTTTTTGGGTTGTGGTGTGTGGTGATCATTTGCCACGAGTTATCATTCAAATTCCCAAATGAAACACCACGACTGTCATTTTCCCGATATTTATAACTAACTTAACGCTCACCTACTCCTGCGAAAGTTCCCTTAACTTTTCCTGGTCGCCGCCGCTGCTCGCCTGTTCTATTCGGGACAACAAAAGATGCAACGATGACATTACAATGACATAAATATAGACGTTGTTTGTCTTGAAAAATCGGTCGGCATTATGACGGCTTTGGAGAGTTGCCTACGCGGTCAGGTATAGGGCACATTATAAACATCTCACGTTACAAAACGTTGTGTGCGCGCCTCTCTCCTCTTCTCTCTCATTCAGGTGGCGAACAAAAGGCGAGGAGAACTCCGGGGACAATTTGTTGCGGTAAAGACTGAAGAAGGAAGAAAGGATATACGGCCCGCCGCCTATTATGCCGAGAGTATTTGCGTTTCGTTTATGGGTAAACGAGTCAGATGTATGAGGAGGAATTCGAGATTTAAAAAATAATCTTTTAATAATAGGGGGACATCTCCGATGAGTTTTTCGACAGGTAAACGTGGTATCCTCGTTGACAAGATTTCACGGGGGTTTTAACCTGAAACTAATTTCTGATCCACGGACAAGAACGTACCCATATAGGTTTATCCCCGACGACAGTACAACGTAAATTCTACAAGAAAAACGTTATAACGAGGCCTATTAATAACGCCGTGTGATCTGCTTTTCATGGTTATACACGACAGTGAACTCAGATTTAATGCCTATGGCTTAGCTTGTCATCGCGGAATTCAGATTCAAGAACAGCAATTTCAAACTTAATCTGCCCAAAAAATTATTGGGTTATTAAAAGATGTAGGCAGATGCGTAAAAAATCCCAAAGCATAATTATCTCTTTCAAATTAATAGTCACTTTTCACAACAAAACCTGAAATATTCGTAACCATGGAAAGTAGTGCAGTACATATATTGTTGATATCATTACATGATTTTTGAAAGTGATAAATGTAATGTAGGTATATACATGATACATACATTATCTCCACTATGAACTGGATATTAGAAAGAAGAAAATCATAACAAATCAAAGTATCTAAGTTAATATACAAACTTACTGGATTCCTTACTGGGCTTTCCCGACTCCACGACTACGAACTGGGGATCTGTTTAGTGATATTCGCTACTCGATATAACTTCGTAGTCAATTTCAATCGGTACTAAGTGCTACAAAAACTATGCTACATAAACTAGTACTACCTGAGATTAGTGTTATGAGTAAATTATCAAGTGTTTTATTAAATTTCACCCCATAGGAGGCTGTGGATAGTGTGTGAATGCACCTTACTAAAAAATGTCATTATCAAAAGTAAAATCGTTCCAAGCACTTCGAAGATTATTGTTTCTTGGGAGAGTTAAGAGTTGTCAACTTTGTTGTCACAGAGGTTCTCGCATTTAGATGTTTATATCTTTTAGTCTCACTCATCTAACGCCTAATTAATAGAGCTGAGCTGTTACTAGTTTCTTTTTCAAGACACTATTAACTGATTGCAGCAGTTTCAATTTTTGTTAAAAAAGTGAGGTTATGACAACCTATTTCAATATTGAAATTTTTTAGTAAGGTGCATTCACAAACAACTATCCACAGCCTACTATGACGTGAAATTTAAAAAAAAAACACCCGTTATAATGCAACGTTTTGATCTGTTGACCTGGCTATATGTATACCTAGTGATATTTTAGTCTTTTTCTCCATATGGTAGCATCAGACGAAGTACAAGAAGAAAACAATTAAAATATTTTACAACAAGAATTAGTATATAAGGGCGTTTGCTTTGATGTAAGTATTATATAATTTTTATAATAAGGCAGCCAGTAGTGAACTTCTTTGTATCCTCATTATTTGTTTAACTGTTATCATTTGGACACAAAAAATAAACTCAGACTGAATGCATAAAGAAGTTTAAAGCATTATGCAATTTATGTGAGTTAGATGTTATTTAAGGAAACAATTAAATAACATAATAGAAATTTAGTAAGAAACAAATTATCGTAAATATTAAATTAGATTTAAAATACTAAAGACGCCTTTACACTATGTGATTTTTCATATGATTTTGTCATGTGATGACAAAACAACTTGTAACTGAATGTGATTTGACTTGTGACAGACTTTGTGACTTATTCTGTATGATAAATCACATAGTGTAAATACTTAAAATTTAGTTGTGATCAAATCACATGACAAAATCGTATGAAAAATCACATAGTGTAAAGGCGTTTTAAAGCAAAAATGACCACATTTTTTCTGGATGCACAGATTAATTCGACTTAAAATACTGAATTGCACTTTTTGCGATATTTCTGCATTATTATTGGTTGAATTGCATTATTAGCTTTAACAGCATTAATAATACCTATCATTTTATCAGCATCAAATATCATCAAAATTGGTTAAATGGTTGTCTTGAGTAAAAAAAAATTTTTTTTTTCTTAAGAACTCGGAAGCTGAATTCCAGAAAAAGGAAAACTTAAAGTAAAATGACTCATTTTGAGCCCAATAATCTGTGATTGAGCCCCAAACATTTAGAGACACTGTGTATAGGTACAATGAGTATTTTGCTATTTGAACATCACCTTCCCAATTTTCCTAATTTCCCTTAATATTAAATACAAAGAAAAACACATAATCTTCAATTTCATCATCATACATATCAATTCACCACTCAAACATTAAGCATATTTCATGAATGCAGGCTAATTAGGAAGTTTATCGATCTCGTCACAACAAATTTATTACAGTGTCCCGAGATTTGAATAGATTCAAGACGAAAGATTTTACATTTTATCGGCGTTGGAAAATGGCCAAGTTGTCTAGCTTCGAAAATGTGAAGGGCGCGGTTAAAATTTAGGCAAGTTGGAGTTTACCATACTTGAAATTTAACGAATTACCCGAACTTTCTCATTTTTAGCTAATAAAAATGGAGATGTAGCTGGTAAGTCTGGTATCTAGCTAGTGTAGGTATAGCTCAAATTTAATACATGTAATATAGGCAAGACCTACAGGCATAGGAAACATTAGGAAAAATAAATTCAGAATCATTGAAGAAGAGACCAGGTTCGTATCCACTATAGCTAGAACACAATACCAATTTGTAAATATAGGTATGGTGAATTTCTATAAAGTGTAGATAGTTCAATTTGTTTTAAAAAATTATATGTAGATACAAATTGCCTGTATTATGAAACTAATCATATTTCTTATTAAAAATTAGCTAAAAACCATCCCATATCGGCGAAAAACGAATAATCTTCCTAATAATTTACGTAAACCCATCAATGTTATATACAAGGAAAACTAAAACTTGTGGCGTGTTTTCAGTGAAAAAAGCGTTTCGATTTAGCTCATTTTCAGCCATTTTTCAGCATCTAACTGACAGAAATGGTTAGATTTGATCGAGCGAACGGTCTGCACTTCCACCGTGGAGTGTACCTAATTTAATTTAAAAACCTCAATCAATCCTAATGACACGTCTCCCCCGAATCGATCCCATATGTCCCATACACACGAAACTGACGAATATCGTTCCTCACCTAACATTTATTACGTCAAACTAAAGAAGCCTAACTCGGGATCTCAACCTAATTTATCTTATCGCACGGGGCTTTTTTTTCTGTTCAAATCTCACCATCTGGTTAGATTTTTATTTCTCGAATTTTAAGTAATTCCCTCCTAACCATAAAATTTTTACGAGATCCCCGCCGCATTCTGGATTATTTAAGGAAATAATTCCCTTCTCGACGACACCTTCATAATGTTTGTATATATATAGGTATATGTATATATATTCTTGTTTGTGGAGAAAAAGAGGAAAGGCTGAAAGCTCGTGGCGTTGCTTACGAAAATAAATGAAAGATTTGAATAAAGGCACCGGTCTAGCCCAATCTAACGAGTGTGGCCTACCACACATTTCTTCCTCTGGCTCGGCTCTTGTTTATTTTAATGAGGGGACTTGTTTTCATTTATTTTTTCAATCTTTCGTTTTATAAGTCTAAACAGGGACTGGTTTCTCAAGGACGTTATACACTTAGCCACCGACTAAATAATAATTTTTAAGTGTCGATTAGTGGACATTTATCCGCGGGCTTCGACGAGAAAGTGGAATTATTATTTTTTGGAGGGTAAGAAAAGCTCTCAGAAATGTCGCGCAGAAAATCCACCAATGATCGTTATCGCTGGATGAGAAAAAGTGATTCGTGGTGAATTCCCCTAAATCCAGCTCTGCGAAAACGCGTTGTCAGATGATCTGAGTTATATGGCAAGTACCTGGCAGCAACAACGAACGAAAGGCCTTTCAATATGCAAGAAAAATAAATCTCCACCATTGCTCTTTCCCTCTCTCTCTCTCACTCCCTCTCTGCTCTACCATCCTCTTATAATTAGTGGTTTTTAAACAATGCCCATATCTCTGCCTCTTCGTCTGGCGTCTACTCTTCCTTCTCCTGCGCGTTTAATCTGCAACGCCATGTTTGCAGTTGTCGCAGTGCTTTTGTTTTAATTTAATAGCCTCGCTATTTTTACATTTTATTTTCGCGAGCTGGAGCTTTTTTTCCCATTTGGTCTCGTCGAGCTTTTTAATAAAGGGACCGGGAACGGTGTGCTTTTTTCTGAAATTTATGGAATCATGTGGCTCTGATTAATTGGCGACCTAATTTATTTTTGGGCACAGACTGCGTTAAAGCGAGCTTTAGAAATAACTTATAAGCGGAATAAGTTACGATTTGAACGTGAGCTTCAAATTTGTAAAAACTTAAATTCTCGGTTGATCGTTCAGGAATTCTTTGCATCTTTCGTGTAAACGGTGCCCGGTCGAATATAAACGGAAAACTGAACTAACAATAGTTATTTCTGAAACAATGTTGAGACTAATGTCGGCTTAATAAATTTATGAAGTCGTATATTTATTTTTAAAACGTCAGCGCGTATATCAATGCAAGTTGTATTATCTCAATAAAATATGGGGCTACCACGGCGGAACGTCCGCATAGCATTTATTGCTATAACAAATCTGCCATAAACAATTATTGCTTATGGCTCAATTACCGGGATGTTAAACGAGAACGAAAAGTCGAAACTTCGATATCAAAGCCGATGTTTGCGCGATAATAATCTCTTTATAGATGTTGTTATTATTATTACTATAAAACGACTGTTTTCATTTATTGCACCGTAAAATCTATTTCGATCCCAAACGTAAATAAAATTAAATGAATTATTATTCTTTCTATTGTCACTGCGTAATTTATGTGTTGCTATCCATATTGTAGTTGCAACGAAGTTAATTGCTCGATTAATTGTGTTAATCTTTACCAAGAGGAAATTTCCACAAAAACAAAAACCCAATAAACTTTATTTCAGTTAAGTCGATTGCATTACATCGGTAACTAAAAACGTATTATGAAGAGAGATAGAGAAAGAGCCGATATCTTTGTCCTTTACCTAAAGCTAGATCGTGACTCGAGATTTTCGATCCGCTCACCTTATTCGGAATGGCCGATCGCTATTGTTCAAGTTACATTTATATTTACACCTTAACATTGCTTTGTTATAAGCAATTTATAAGATTATTTAAATATAATACACCACACTAGTGTTAATGCGCTTTTGTACTTTACTGGCCGATGTTCTCGGCGACTGCCTACCAATACTTCAAGAGAAATATGTCTGTAATTTGAAATATTTCACACGTTTAGTGCGAGTCAAGTGTCGGTGGAGTAATTAAGTTTATCGATAAAAACGGTGAAATTTCTGAAATGCCACGGAGTTAGATCGAGTCACAAGATTGTCGCATGAGAATTCAAGTTCGTTAAAACTAAGCCACTTAAACGGCTTGACGCACGATTTAGGTATACGATCTGAACAATTATTATCATAATTTTATTATTGTTTTACGACTAGTGCAATTAAACAAATAGTTCAAGTTCGGAAAAGGAAGGTGACGACGGAAAGGTTGAAATTGCTCAAAATTCTGAGATCATTTAAGATTGAGACATATTGGAGCAGTTCTTGAATATCGCTTTGTCTTTTAAATAACTTACAACTTTACTCAGGTTGACGATATTTCGACATTTTCATGACTGATTGGTGGTTTTATAACAACGCATTAATTTATTACATAATATTTATTATGGAACATTTGTGATTTCCAATACATTGTTAGATATACACGTTGCTTTAACATAATGATCTCTACCGAAATAATGAAATTTAAATTCCTGTAATAAATTCATCAATGATAAATACTATATAGTTATTTATGGTACTAGTCTGTTATTGTGAAAATAAGTCACGCGAGAAGATTTATACCACGGGGCCGTCAGGCCGAGTGGTATAAATTATTCTCAAGTGACTTATGAAACATAACACGCGAGTGGCATACAATGTTTTATCCAACAAGTGGAAGAAATCGTTTTTATGAGATAATAATTAATAAGCTTTGTGATGAAACCAAAGCTACTTGCGTCTCAGTAGGTACCCTATAAATGTCAGAATAACTTGACAGTGACTTTTTACATTTTGGTTAAAGTAGGTTGTTTGTTTAATATAAATATGAACGTTATTTGATAGTTTACTTGTCTAAAATGAGATTAATAATGATAGTCATAACTGTCATGTGTTGGGAAATAGTTGTTTAATGCCCGTTTGCACCAGTTACACTTAACCTTAAGTGACACTTTAATTCCAAAAATGGTTTGCACATGGTGACATTTCACCACTAAGCTCACCTTAGTGTGAGGTTTAACTAAGCCGAGAATATTCTCGGTTTAACTCTGACTTAACCTAATTGTGTATAGAGGTTTTGACAGTTTTGTGCTGTTTATTTTGAGAAGTAAAGAAATGTTGCAAATATTTGAAGATGATGAAGATATTTTTGAATTAAATGCAGTTAATTTAATAGAATTTGAAATACCACGTAGAATCTACATCAGAGAATTTTGTTTTATTCATTTGATGATGTTACCTATTATAAAAGGTTTCGAATCTCGAAAGCAACTACACTTTTGTTCCAAGAGCGTAGACAACCTACATACACATATTTGTTGTTGGAAGAAATTGAGGAACATTTAGAATATCCTTCTGATTTGTAAGTATCTTATACAATATGTAAAATAAATATTTCTTGATTGTTTAGTTGGCATTAGTTGACCAGATTCAGGAGGAGTTCCATTTCTTGGATAGTGTAAATTGGCACTTCTTATTCTTTTATTCTCGCTCATTTTAGAGGTTGCAGTAACTAACACTAAAAACAACAACTAACAAACATAACCACAAAACGACGACCTGACTAGTTGTCACTTGACAATCTAATCACGAAACACGATAATTCCAAGTGCTACCAACCTTCCACCGTACCTTAGCTAAGTATTTTTTAAGTGCAACTGGTGCAAGTCACACAATTTTAAGCTGGGTTTAAACATTAGGTATCACTTTGCTATGTACTGATTTAAGTAGAATTGGTGCAAACGGGCATAAGTCACAAGAATCTAAAGACGTTTTATCATCCGAGGCAAGTGTGTACGAGCCGAGGTTTGTCACTTGCCGAGAATGTTAACAGTCGATACATTCCGTGTGGCTTATTAGATTTTTCATGCTGCCGTTGAAAATTTCCTCATAATTCCTTAAAAAAATGAAATGTTTGATTTAGTTTGGACGTACGTCACTCTGTCATAAGTTGACTGACATACGTCAGACTTACATATGTCAGTGTGTAACTAGGGATAAATCAACTTGATTTACTCTTTTGATATTCCTAGGAATGTAAATGACAGTATTTACATTCCGTCGTCAAGGAAAAATAATACACGAATGTTATTTGCCATTTCCATGCTACGTATCTATGCATATAAGAGCGATTTACGATAGCGGCAGCGTGAAAAAGATATTAATTCATTTTTTATCCAATATGGAATAAAGTATTTCTCAAAGAGCACACTGTATGGCTTTAAATATCCTTTGCTCGATTCAAACACAACGAGACTACACCACATTTGAAATTTCGTATTAGGCTTTGCATATCAAGAAATTTTATGAAGAAAAGTTGTTAAAAACCCTTGAATTCAAAGTTTGATCAAAATGTGAAAATGGTAGGTATTTCAGATAAAATAATAATTTTTGATTCGAATAGAGAAATATAGCACATTAATCTTATTAAAGCAATCTTCAGGCTAAATGTCTAAATATGAAAAAGTAATGTTCACAAATTAGAAATTATTAAATAGAATGTTAAAGAATTGAATTGAAGATTTGATGTTATAAGTTTTCTTTTTATTATTTTGAATGTATGGCTTTTAAGCAATTAGAACAATTCATGAAATTCTCTGATCAAGAATGAACAAGAATGAAAAATACGGCTTTAAGTTTTTGAATTTTATACTAAATACACTTCATATTTTAATTTCCCGAATAATACATCAGCCGCGGAATTTCACGGCAATCAGTACAAATTGGGAGTGGATTTACGGCAAAAAATCAGTTAGGGTGAACACTTATTTAGAATTATGAGCGAAGTTTATTAGTAATTTTCGAGTTATTTTAATTAAAACAATGATTTTGACAGTTTTTTTAGTTTAGTTAGAATAGTTTCAAAATTCAAAATATTTTCTCATGTAGGTTTTAGAACAAAAATTTCATGCCAAAAAAGTGAAATGTTAGGAAGATACGCTCAAGCAAGAAGAAAGGAAAAACCAGTAACCACAAGATTTATTCCTACGTTTGGGTTCTTGTGGGGACTTTTACTGAATAAATGATCAATATTACTTATTAAACTAAGGAAGCTCCCCAAGTAGTTTCGTGTTTCAAGAGTAGGGTAATGAATCAGTTAGATTGTTTAATGCATGATTAAAGAATTGGTCGTTGGATTGATTAATTCATTGTATCTATCTAAAAGATTGATCTCACATTCTAATTTAACTAACCCTTCTACAAATAGTATTTTAGGCTCGGGAAGACCACAACTTGGATGTAGGTATTCCTTTAAAGCCCATTTCCACCATACAGTGGATAACAGGCTAGATAACTCGTTAACGCAAAAGGTTCTAATAACTTTCTTCAATCTTCTGTTACGTTTGAAAATTGGGTTGGCGGGAACTGTGCCACACCAGAAATATGTGGGGTGTTTTCTGTTTCAGTGGGTAGATATATTGGAACAATCACTGAAGTTTAACTACAACTTCATTTGTACTTAGTAACGTAAAAACACCAAATGTCTGGATATTGATTAGGCAGATATTGGTACACAATATTATTGCATCTTTACAAAACAAAAAACAAAAATTGTGTGGTAAAGACTATACGAAAGACTTATGGACTTGAAGAAATTTGATTTGTATTAGTTACTTACAGATCATGCGCGTTTTGTACAACAGAGGATGTCGAGAACTAGATAGTTAATAATTATTACACATTGTGTTGAAGCATAAAGCGAAGTAAGGACAACCCAGAAAACAGAAACATGACATGTTAGGTGTCGGAAATCCGCATTTTAAGACAGATTAGGTATCTATTAATTTGGTTTCATCACATGATAAATTTAATAACATATTATGATACCTTCTACACCATTAATAAGACTGTTTTGCCCATTTACTACCTTATAATATTACTACGCCAGTCTGTCTTCAATAGAAGATCCTAAAAAACCGTAGAAAGTTTGTTATAGATTCAATTTTACCCACTTTCAACCGTTCGAACTTTACTTAAAATTACAAATTCACGAAGCAGCCACGGGTATAACGTCGGAGCGCGACGTACAAAACGTTCCTTTCAGTCATAGTTTATGAACGGAGAGACCGGCCGGGATCGAGCCGGTGCACATAAATGGTAAGGTAATAAAGCAGCTTATGAACAGGACATACAAAGGTAGGGGTAGGCGGTGCTTGAGTCAGGTATTAGCCAATCTCACCTCATCATAACTCCGGGTACAGACCAATAGGGGGGACGCATTCTTCATTGACCGCTCGCATAAACTAGCTGCGTCAAGTTAATATGCATACGTTATTCTCTCTCGTATACGCGTATCGTGAGTATGAGGGACATAAAGAGAGTTTTGTTTCTTGTTTGCTTTTAGTTCGGATCGCGGATTGGCTATTCGCAGGAGTAAATCGACCGGGTAATTACACGTTGTTTAGAAATAGGCGTTCATCATCACTTCTTTGTGTAGACATTTGCAGAAATTACCTACTGTACTATAAGTACTATGTAGATACTATATTTTCTCCCCACTGATAAGGTTTACTTATGTGCTAGCAAATATGCAGGGAGTTTACGCAATATCCAAACCACAGTATATATAATACTAACAGTATGCTCACTTGGCTTATTCGAACACCACATCACCTCTCCTCGTCGCATCCCCCTCGGCCTAGGAACTTGCCGACTTAGACGGCCCACCTCTCTTCCTCGCACCTCCTCGGTCTCCGAACTTGCCGGGATAACGATATTTTTATTACTTTACAACCTCTTGCAAAAAACGCCGGCTTTTTCATAGACATCAAAGAAGTGAGCATACTGTTAGAATTATATATACTGTGATCCAAACCACGAAATGCGTTTGTGGGGAAAACTGTTTGGATAGATCTTAACTAATTATAACTTAGTATCGGTATGAAACTGGAAATTATCGTTACTATACCGGGAAAAGTCAAGGCAAAACCAGAAAATATTACACCTGATTCCATTAAATCTAGATAAATTTACAATACCTACTGTTTTCTCGTATAATAAACTTCCATATAATTGATATCAAAGGAAACATTACGGCCGCATTTGGTACCGATCCCACTAGCAGTTTAATTATAATCGTAATTATTCAAATGAAACATAAACGTAACACATCGATCTTTCCCCACAGAAATAACAAGCGGCGGAATTGCGTTCATTTCCTTTTAAAATTAATTAATCACCCATTACGTACCGACTTTGTCTAATTCAAAGGATACGTTCTATGCATTTGGTATGCACTTACTTCGATAAACAATTCAAAAGTTATAATCACCCGTTTAATGAAAGCAAAACATATACACAGGCGGCCGACGATATTAAGAGAAATTACATTATAAAATAAAAGCATTCAGCCATAGCTGCCTCTTATCTACCCACTGGATCTGTAGAAATGTTCCTCCACGACAAGGAAAAAATCCAAATCGAAGCAAGATAAAATCTCGTGTTTATTACGTGACGGGTTTAGGAAGAAAAAAGGAGGAGGAGAGTTAATGAACTGGACTTGTTATGACAGCCATAAACAAATTGATAATGAAAAGAAGACGAGGTGACTCACATTAACATTCGAACATTTATTGCGATTTAGTGGTCTAGCTCAAATCCGAGGTTGATTGGTGTGCGAGACAGGAAACTTGTATCCCAAGTATCCAATGGTCTGGTACAATCGTCATAAAAGATATCAGCGGAACAGCCAATATGAGATGACTGAGAGAGCAAAGAGACTTTGATCTACCAACTGCCCAGACAGGGCCTCGCAGATTATCGTCGCGCCTTAATTAAACATGTTAATTGTGAAATATCGATCGTCCCGTCGTGCGGTGTTCTGCCCCTTCATTCGAATGAGCATAATGAAGAAAGCACCAAGAGTGTGTGTGAGTATACACACATACGGCCATCCGCGGAGCGACACCCAGCACTCCGAAACCTCGTGGCGTGGGTAGAGACAACGCGACTATTCACGATTCAGCAATAATGTTGATGTAGAATCGTTGGTATCGATAGAACGGCTAAGGATAACGATCCTTCGCATTGTAATGTCCGTATTTAACAAGGAGCGATAGCGCGCCGTAGACCGTACGGCACACACACATACTCACAACGTACTCTCCTGTGGCCCGATAAATAAATCCTTATTGGTGAACGAGCCGAGATAACGCTCACCATCACCTATTTGTACTCGTAGACACATAGAATACCGCTCGCCTGCCACACATCCACCATACGCTACTACACGAGATGCCCATTACAGATTTCACGCGCTATCTACGATTTGTGCGGCTATCGGCGAAACTTTTGAGGAGATGGACCCGACATCGAATCTACCGAAATCGATTGACTTTAGTAGGGATATCAGGAAATCAATCAACTTTCTATAAACTATTGCATCAGATAGACTGGAACCTAATGGAAAAGCAATACCTACGAGTATCAACCTATTTTGTTGTAACTCAACCTAATCGTGGTACACAATAGACCAATTTTGAACTTGGGGGACCAGTAAATAGAAAATATATATATACAGATCATGTTTGCGGGTGGAAACCAAGATGCAAATATGTGGGAGTGTAGATTGTAATAAATATAGAATTAGAAAATTATAGATAATAAAAAATAAACAGAAATATAGATTGTAATCAAATTATTTACCCAAACTGAACACAACCTAACCTCACGAACAATAGCCCACAAGTCAATCTTAAGCACAAATCAATAGAAAATCGTAAATGTTACGTTATGTGTAGTAAACACGATTTTAGCCTATGGAGCCGTGTCTAAAATATTGCACAATATATCAATGAAATCAAATCACAAGGCAGCAGCTATTTTATGTTAACAAGCGTGTGTTGGACACGTATATAGCACACGTGCAAAATCTACGAAATTAATCAGCAGAAGATCGTATGAAAGTGGCACAAACAGCAGTGGTAATTTAAACACAGGTATTACACAAAAACAAGAAAGGAACCAGATAAACGAGAAATATCAAATTTAGACCAAACATGCTATACATATGCACATAACAAGCCCAGGTCTAAGTCTTAATGACAAATCAACAGAATATCGTATAGTTCCAGAATAATCTAGGGACGTAGCTAGATCATATTTCTTTTGATGGTAAGCCAAATCAACCATAAGAGAGTTGGAGAGAAATATTTCAGTACTCACCTCCACATCAATCTTTAGAGGACACTTCTTAGGGTATTTCAAATTTTCAAAATGGTACATTAGCTCCCAGGAAGCATCCAAGTTGTTACAAGACAAGTAGCAATTTCTAAAATTACTGTAAAAGTTATAGAAAAACTTTTGATAACTCCAGCAGCATCCAAGGTTCTCAGCTTTCACAGAACGTGTTGAACATTTGAAATAACTCCATTTCTTATTGTAATATTTCCTGATTCAATGCACCAGATAAGCGAAACACCCCACATAATGCTTCAAACATCTTCCAAAATGACAAAGCTTTTTTAATCATACTTAGACAAGTACAAAGCACATAGAAAGCTTTTACAAAAAAAGCAGCAGGTTCTACAATGAAGTAAATGAACACTGGTAGGATTTGTATAACCTCTGAAGTCCTCAAAGCTTGCCAGCTTTCACAGCGCAGATCTGAATTTTAAAATAACTCTAAATATCGTTAAAAATGTTTGCTATTTTAAAGCTACAAATAGCTAATACAAACATGCCAAAAGCCTTAAAAGTATAAAATGTATATATATAAAAAGTCTTACAAAGTATTAAAAGAGTCACATAACTTTACCCAAACATTAATTAGTCTCCATGAAGGTTCTAAGTTGTTGCAAGAACCAAGAAAAAAAATATGTGTGAAATAACGTTAGTTCAATACGGCGGCGGTCAACTCGTAAGAAATTTTAATCCCCAATCCTAAGATCGGTCAATTGGTAAGCGATTGGTAAGGTAAATTTTTAAAGGGTTGTTTTGGATGAGTCAACTCGTAAGAGGACTCTGAGGAATAATCAAGGGGATAATGATTGTAATGAAGTAGTTCGGATATTTGTTGAAACTAAGAATATGATATAAGGGGGTGGTTTGTTACGTTCCAACTAAACGGTGATCATGGATCGCACCGAGATACCTAGTTGTGGATTTTAAAGTCAACGCGGCAAAGACTCGCTTGTTGTTAATGATCATATGCGTTTTATGACCATAGGGTCGGGTTTCGCAGGGTTTCCTTGCCCTCTCGCAAGGAATACGATAATCCCCCTTTTGGCATTTTTCAGGTAGTTCTAACCCTTACGAGTTGACCGATCTAGAGAACCACATTCTTACGAGTTGACCAATCTCGCGAAGGTCAAATGCGAACCGAGGATTAATCCTTACGAGTTGACCCGTGCATGTTTAATATACAATGCGAAAGGAATGATCCCAAAATGAAAGCGGAGCAGCTAGTAATCAAATCTAATCAAGGTAGACATCTAGCAATCCAAGTCTTAAGAACGAATCAATGGAAAATTGTGTAAGGAAAGTTTGCATGTGGAGAAAACTATTTTAATCTATGGGATTATAACACTAAACTATTTATCAAAAAATGAATAAAACCAAAACTAAAGGGTAATAGCTTAAACCTAATTTAGCCAAACGTAACCTAACCCACCAATGCTGCAGGTTTGAATTATAAGCACTGACCAATAGGAGATCGTGCTCCTATATAGAAGAATGTCTTCTTTGCACGATTTCTTTGGACTTTTTTTAATTATTTAGCGTATATGACTCTTTACACACAATACAATATAGCATAACGATACTCTTCACGACCTATGAAGGCCAATCACCGCTTCAATTAAATATGTAAGAATTATAAAATCTAAAAATATCAGGGGAAAAAAAACGAAAGTTATGGCTTTTATAGGAAAACAACCTAAGTGTACGCTCCAAGAGTATATTAAACGAAATGCCCATAGAACAAGTATCAGATTTCAATTTTCTAGAATGTGACAGAAGCTACGAGTATGAAAAAGATGTAACAATCACACTACAAAATAAATGATCTGTGGAATCATACAAAGAACACTGCAAAACAAGAATACAAGTATAGAAACAAAAATGAAGTTCTATCAAGTTATGACAGCACCAGTATTGACAGACGGAAGTAACTTCGGCACTACGGAAACAAGACAGACACGCATGCAGTCGGCTGAAATGAATTTCTCAAGAAGTACAAACGGTTGCGCAATAAGAGTCCAAATAAGAAATGAAGAAATAAGGGCCGAATTGAACACATTCTCAGTGAATGACAGAATATATCAGAACTCAATAAATTGGGGACAACATACTGAAAGAATCAACGATGATAGGTTATCCAAGAGCGTAGGCTTTCACGGCCGGAGTCAAATGTGCAGCGTTTTTCCGGGCTATTTGGCCGTGGTCCAGAAAGATTTAAGTAACCTGACGTTTCGTCTGCTTCTGCGGCAAACATCTTCAGAGGCGATGTGGTAGTCTTCTAAGATAGGTTAGTTAAACAAGCAGTACACTAAAGACCAAGATGAAGAAGAGACATGGGTAGGCCCAGGAGAAGATGGCAAACATGAAGACTCAACAGGCTGCAAGCATAATCCTTGAAGTTCAGAAGAATAATAAAAAGTCTTAGAGCAGCAATCTATATAGAACACGTTGATTGCCATTTGGATCGCTATCATCCGTAGGGAGAAGTAGCAAGAGGAAGAAACTCGACGAGATTCACGAAGGGCTGTGAAGGCGCAAAAGGAAAAGAACGTAGCTGTAAGCCTGTAACTGCTTCTCCGTAGAGTCTGGATGGTGAGGATTTGCTCTCGACCAACCTGAATCGACAAAATGTTCGAGATGAGGGGCAGCAACTCGCAGTCCATTATCGCAATTCGGCTTGCGTTAAGTTGGCAAGTCAAACACATACACATACACACACGATACGTTTAGATTTTCCGTAAGATAGATCGAAGTGATTCGGTCAAGGCCGTTCACGACCGACTCGTTTGACAAACTTTGGCGATTTAAAAATAGCCGGGCCAAACCGACGGTGATAGCGCTCGTGCCAACAGGAACAACGAGCGTCTAGGATGGGTCAGTAAGGTAGGTCGAGGTCCTCCGAGCGCACCACGTCGTCGGAGGGAAAAACGCGTTGGGGTAAATGGTATACCAATAAACTCGCTTCCCTCGAGTTCGAAAACTCTCTCGGACACTTACTCGCGTAGTTTTATTGGCCGGTCAGCGTCGTAATGATTCCGGAGCGTGGCAAGCCGATAAACCAACGCGGGGTTGTTCGTTGTAGACCGTCGTCGGCGTGGAATAAACCTCCGGAGTGATGATACGCCGAAGGAACTAATACGTACCCGTCGGGAGATACGACGGTTGTAACTCGTATTTCCTACCACCGACCCGTCGGGCCATGGCGGTCAGACAGGCTGCACCTCCGTATTTTCCTTTTAATTAAACGAATTCGATCATTAACCGAACTCACTTGTATGCGTACATACACGTATGTGTGTGTACGTATCGATCGGCGAGCGAGATTACCTTGGAGGCTTTTCGCCTCGAGAAGGTTGATCCACGTTCATGTTCGCAATGTAACAGACCATAATTTTATCGTTTGTTATGGTCGAAATTGAAAGCAATTTCGTTAAGAGGGCGTGCCACATAGGCCTTCCAGACAAAACCTCGAGCTCGTAACGAGATCCAGAGAAGAGTGCTCAGAAATCGGCGCGCTCGACTTCCTTGCCGCGGTCAGAAAATATCACGATTTCCTTGCGGGGTTAGTTAATCCCTATCACGATATCCTTGCCAAGACTTCGACCGGCTGGTCGACGGCGAAAAAGGAGGAATATCTTCGTAAACAAATGTTGCAGTTACAAAATAGACACTATCACTACCACTATCATGGTATTTCTAAAACAAAGGTTCATAAGGGTATAAAACTTAAGTCAGTCTGCTTGCAATATTTAAAAGAATAAGATCATCGAGAAGTTCGTTAGATTTTAGGTTCGTTACTCTCTACTTAATCATATCTATTTAATCGCTGGGCCTCTAATTGCTGGATTTCTTTCTTTATAAAATGTTTTTTCTTCGGGCACGGGTCAACTCGTAAGAATTAATCCCGGTCCGGATTTTACCTGCGCCGAGATCGGTCAACTCGTAAAAATATGCTTCTATGCTTCTCTAGATCGGTCAACTCGTAAGGGTTGTAAATTCTATCGTCTGTACTATTTAACCTTTCTTAAATTTATTTGGGTAGGCGAGTATACCATTTTAGATAGATGATATACAGATGTATAACATATATCACACATATATGAGGAGGCAAGTAGGCAAATGTATTGTCATTTTTATTAGAATAAAATTATAATCCATGTTATTAGAAAATCTAGTTATGTATAGGACAGCAAGAAGGCTTAATATCCTTTACTAGGCAAATATTATAAAGTCAGTTTTTTACTTCTTGTTATATGTATATTGTGATAAAAATGTTTAGGTACTCATGTTATTTATTAAATAGTATAACACGGGTATAGTTATCCATCGTCACCGTGTCACAGTTTAGTTTAGTTGAAACGTAACAAACCACCCCTTTAGTTCATATTCTCTATTTTAACAAATATCCGAACGACTTCGTTACAATCATCATCCCCTTGATGATTTCGGAGAATCCTCTTACGAGTTGACTCATCCAAAACTACCCTTTAAATATTTACCTGCCGGTTCGCTTACGAGTTGACCTATCTTAGGGTCGGAGATTAAAATTTCTTACGAGTTGACCGCCGCCGCTTTCTTCATTGTTAATTCAATTGTTAATATCAAACTAATTAACCCTTAAATGTGAAACCAATAGGAACTAAGAAGGGATGGAAGAAAGTTAGTATCGATTAGTATGCAAAGTATTAATTTTAACCGAAAGTGTGGCAAATCGACCAAAACGCAACGTAACATGTGCCCACAGTTAATGCAATTTAAATATCAGGTTGTGTGTGTGAGTGGACTTTAGGCAACATAAGGTATGAACTAAAAACCCCCTGTTCTATTCTCTTCGTGTAACAAGCTGAGTATATATGTGTAAGTGTGACAGGAAAAAAGGAATTAATCTTTACTTGTACTGATAAAAGCGCTCTTGGATTAGCTTACGGGCGAGTTTGAAACGTTACAAAAAGTATCATACGCGAGATAATTTATACGGGACACAAACCCAGCTGATTGCACATAATGTATTATCTGGCAATTCACTTGCACGGGAGAGCCTGAATCGATTACAGCTATTTACAATTACAAACTTTTAATCTCTTACAAATAAGGCAATGCCGATGAGAGCTGGTCGGCAAGCCGTGGAGATCCGCGGAGTTCTCGGTAGAGGAGGTTTTTCTAGCGCGCACCACTTAACTAACGAGTCTTTGTTAATTAGTAAAAATATCAGATGCGACGACGATTGCCAACCGGCGGGAGACAAAAGACATCGAGTTGGGCATAAAGTGCTTCCCTTTCTCTCTCTTTCTCTCTCTCTCCCTTGCCTTACTTATCACGAGGCTCGAACGGAGGAGGCGTGATGTCTCTACCGATACTGCGGACCTAACCACCAAGTCCGCGTCACGACGGGCACCGAGAATAAGCCATACGTACACAAATGAAATTTGCTTCGAGATAGTCAGGGGCGATTACCCGTACGCGATTCGATATAAATATATTTTAACGTTTCATTATCCGATCGGAATAATGGAGGAGATTTCAGATGAGAGGAGAGCCATTGGAGCCAATGGACTGCCATTTTTGGAAAATGAATTGAACTTTGGTGCCTTAAGGCTGTTCGATACCTTGTAGGGACAACTGAATTCCGCTAGATGCCACTAACACAGGAAATGTTATAAAAATTGATAATTCTGACAAAGCTCCGCCCGTTTCGCTCATTCATGGGGACAACGATCAGATATTTTATGATGGGTCGAAAATTGTAAGGTTTATTAGGCATTTAATATAGCCTGAAAATGTCATATTGTGTGTGGAAAATGTGTTTTGGTAAATTTGCTTAGGTAAACTTTTTAAGTGATCCAAAGGTAGGGAGGGCAACATATGACTTGCTCGTCTTGTATTGTTATGGGTTTGTGAAACTGGTAGACTTTTATCCTCCAGAAACCCGAGACCTTAGTTATTGGAATATCTTCATTAAAATTGAAGAGAATGAGGGCTTTGAGGTAAGAAAGATGCCGATATGTTAAAAACAAATTTATTTTTCAATAAGTTGTGTCCTTGCAAATGAACACCAATGCTAAATGTAAATGAATTACCGATGTTGAAACCTCTAAAACATTTATTACTTCCTGTGAAAATATAACGTGCATGATTCATACTAAAATTTAGTTTGACTGTTACAACTCTAATTTTTATACTTGACTATCGTTTTCTAGTTTGAAGGTTTATACTGAATCTCCCTTCTTGATCCAGAATTAGAAAATATTCTTGGCGAATCCATTGGGCTACAAGTGCCTATGAGAACCAATGAGGAGATGTTAGTTGCCACACGTTCTACATTATCATTTTGCTTGAGGTATTGTTATGGCATTGGCACTGGCAAATTCAAGCATTTCAGCTATTCTGGAATTAACAGAATAAAAATTTACCCCTACAGTCCATTTCTTAGGATCCTTCCCATTGGGTACCTGATCATAAATCATTTAAATCAGTTCAATCTATACCCCTATTTTATTTTTTCTACAATGTTCGGTCCAGGAACATCACTATATTTTGAAGCCTCTTTTGGTCCACTTTTTGCAAATATCTTGTGGATGTACTCACAAACTAGATTTTAGAAGACATGAGTATATTAAAACAGAGTAATGAGTAATAGTACAACGTCTATATTCAAAGGGTACCTACTTAAGAAAAAATGCATATATACGGTGTATCACGCCGATTTTAAGATAAAGACGTCCACATTTTTTCACTATTTGAAGAAATACAGATTTAAATTTTTTCCATAGTCATGCACGTTGATGAATCACATTTTTTAAGATACCCAAATGAAATCTGAACTTCTAACTAGGCCTACTATGAATTAACAAACATGATCAATTCTTGATATTTTACTTCTCGTTAAAGGTATCGAAAACAGCTATTAGAAAAAGTTGTTTAGAATATTATTTTAACTCAATATACGGAGTTTCATAACAAAATTCGCATTTTAATTTTTTCACTATTTTGGTCCATAAAACAAAATTATTAAAAGTTTACTTTTTACGTTGATATTTAGTGTGCAATGGAAAGTAAAAACTTGATATATTGTCAATTCACTAATGTCGTTGTCATGACTTCAAATATTTCAGTAGAATAAATATCTTTTACGAAGGAATAGTTATGGGAAACTAATTTATGGTGAATGTTTAAATTTAGGAAAAACTATAAATAACATTTATCTAACCCATGACAGTTATGACTGTCATTATTAATGTTATTTTAGACAAGTAAACTATCAAATAACACACTAGTGTGTCATAATCCATAATTCACTAGTGAGTTATGGTTTATGGTGTTATGGATTATAAGTCACGTTCATATTTAAACAAACCTACTTTAAACAAAATGTAAAAAAGTCACTGTCAAGTCATTCTGACATTTATAGGGTACTGAGACGCAAGTAGCTTTGATTTGATCACAAAGCTTATTAATTATTATCTCATAAAAACGATTTCTTTCACTTGTTGGATAAAACATTGTATGCCACTCGCGTGTTATATTTCCTAACTTTTCTTAAGTCACTTGAGAGACTTAAGTCACTATAAATCTTCTCGCGTGACTTATTTTCAACATAACACACCGGTACCATAAATAACTATTTTTTAAATAAATTTAATTCAACTATCAAATATGATCTTCCTCGACTAGTCTTCCTTCTATTCCATTTCTTTTAAGAGTCTGTTTAGCTACTCGTCTAAGTTTCAGGATACTGATGTCTTGACGTAATCTTGATGTATTGTAATGTAATGTAATAATGTGTTGTATTGTTCACTCATAGTAGGCCGAGTTTAAAGTTCAGATGTCAGTTGAGCAGTTTTAAAAATGTGACTGCAAAAATTCGAATATGCTTTCCTTCAAATAAAGAAAATATGGGATCTTGATCTTAAATGCGACACATGGAATATATCAATGTCGTCTAATTTTCCAAAAGGTTCTTTTTCTAAACCTTCAAGATACAAATTTTCGTATTTAAATGTTAAAATTTATTGTAGAGTTTCAAGCATGAAATATTCATTTATGTAAGTGCATGAAGGATTACTTGAAAATCCTAGCAAAATTTGCTCGGATTGTCTTTCACAGACAAATTTAGGGAATGAGATTACGTAAAGTAAAGGTGCATCGCTACTTTTGTATGTAAAAGAAATTGCAAATAACTCCGCCTACTCGTAGACCTCTAATAATCGTTTGAACGTAGTTAGTTGAAATGCCTCTCTGTCTTTAACAGAGTTTCATTTTTAATTAAGTTAGGCCACATGGAAGAGGGGGTCGAAAACCGGATTAAGATCCCAGAATCTAACCTCATTACTGTCACATTCTGCGAGGCATCGGGATATTTCCCGATTATTATCCGTAACTAAACTCCGACCTTTTGTATCACGGGGGGTAACCTTTTGGGCACGTGCGACCGATGTCCATCTATAAGGTGGACGGACACACACACATATGCCCCGGCGACGGCCAGCTGCAAGTTCTCCTTTTGTGACACCCACGCGCTTTTCAATCCGGCCTCTCCTTGCCGCCTAATTTACTTCCACTTCAGCACACTTCCCTAAATATTTCACACATCTGGGGCGTAATATTTTGCAGGGAATTAACGTCGTTCGTTACCGGCCGACTGTTTAATTACTCACGGTCGGACGGCTGCTACGATCCCGATCGACAGGTTGGGTGTACATGTACGAAATTTTTAACGAGTGGGTACGACCGCGTTTTGTATTAGGTGTAAGTGCGTTTCGTAACTTTGCACCTTTTACCGTGGCGACAGGTCTTCTGTTTCGATATCGTCCCTTCTGAACGTTACATTTTTCAACCGCAACGTCCTCTTCCAGCCTACGTCTTGCTCGCCTCGTTATTTCTTCGGGGGAATTTGTATGGGAAAAGTAACGTAGAAAATAACGAGAAACCTATTGAAATGTTATAAAAATAAGCCGAAGTCATTATGAGCAGTTTATCTGTAAGCCGCAAAATGAAATGATTGACAATTTTGGTGAAGGAACTAGCAAAATTTGCGAAATTTTTTCTTCTGGAAAATCGGACATCCAAGAGATAATGTTTTTGTATATACTAAAGAAAAAAATGAACAATAAGACAAGAACAATCAATATATATTGGCATTTCAAGCAAACAAAAAATTATAAGACCTTACTTCTTAATGTAAAATATGTATCAGAGAATAATATAACAATACAATTTCAAGGGGACCCTCCTATAAGATACGTGAAGTGCTCTTGTTATTTTAGATTCAATTAGATAAACTGGACTTCCTGATCCTCAATATTGTGCTCGTGATGCCCATGAAACGCTTTTTTAGTTAACTTTTTACTTTTTCCTGCTCTAGCTTATATTAAAAAAACTTTGAAAAAATCTCACATGTTTTGAAACTAAGGACAGTGATCTGCGACTTTTTTCAAGTTGTAGAGTTGCAGTTGTTTTTTTGAAGTATTCAAATTGCTATAACCTTTCGGCCCTGGGAGCTTCTGACGCCATTTTTGTGTGACAGTTGTATTTTTGTCTGAAAGGTAAGATTATTAAAAAAAAATGTCGAAATGATCGGTACGTTCCTCTTTAAAACTCAAAACACCGTTTTTACGGTTTTTTGCTTCTGGCGCTACACCATTCAAATCTACGATAAAACTCAACAGCATCAGATTCTGCATATATGGAAATAATACATTAAAAACCCATATCGCATGTATTTGAATATGATTATTTCACGGTGAGAAATAACATTTACTAGAGAACTTTATGGTAAGTACCTAGTTTAATAATAGCCAAAATCTTGAAAAACCACGATTTCTATTTTTTCACAGTTTTTCGCCTATATAAAGTTAAAGAGCATAATATATATACTTAGTATAATATGGTTAGAAATACTTAAGCCAGCACAATACCATCATTTTTTGACTATGTCTGTAACTGAAGATGATAGTAAAGAATATTAATGAACGTAAGTACTTATTGATAAGTAATATTAATAAAATTTTCTAAAAAAGAGTTTAAATGATTAATCATCTCAAACACAATTTTTTCTATATTTAATTTTTCAAATTATGAAAAGATGTAAATTCTTACGGTGAAATTATAATATTAATATACACGTGACATGTACTTTAATATATTTTTTCCGTAGAATCAGATCGTATTATCACAGTCTATGATACTTCTGTATATATCTAAACTCTGGTATTATGTACTAGTTTTATCTTAGAGGTGAATGGTAAAAAGAGCAAGAAGCAAAAAACCGTAAAAACGGTTTTTTGAGTTTTAAATGGGGACGTACTAATCAATTCCACATTTTTCTTGTTTTATCGCACTTTTCAGGCAACATTACAACTTTTTCACAAAAATGGTTCCTGAAGCCCCCAGAGCCCAAAAGTTATAGCAATTTGAATATTTCAAAAAACATTGTAGATTTGGAAATCCCAATTGTATAACTTTTGAAAAACCATGGATTACGCTCCTTGTTACAAAATTACAGTTACATAAAATGAGTGGGATTGTTTTTCAAAATTTCTTAATATGAATTAGCGGATAAATAATTATTAGGTAAAAAACGCTTTTCTTATCTCACGGATACAATATGGGAGATCCAATTAGTCTAAAAACTTTTTGTTTCTATAATAGTAGATTCAATTTATTAGAAAATATTCCAACAAGGACACTTCACATGTCTCATCTCTTTGCGCTTAGGTTAAATTAGATACCATAGATCGAACTTTACAAGAAGACGTAGCGATGAAGAGCTCCAACACATTGTACAACAAACACAAGAAACAGATAAACATGACTCGCATCCGACGATGAGACAGCGAGGTAAAGCCAAACTAATGCGAACAATTAAGGACATGAATTAGGCCTTAGGGCGAAAAAAATTAGTACTTAGGTACTGTTACATATTAGAGTGAAGTAAATAAATTAGGTTTATCCAACACATGACAGTTATGACTGTCATTATTAATGTCATTTTAGACAAGTAAACTATCAAATAACACACTAGTCTGGTCTAATCCATAACTCACTAGTGAGTTATAGATTATAAGTCACGTTCATATTAAAAGTATATATCTATATTTAAAGGTCGCCCGTGGCAACCAAACAAACAACCTAACTTTAACCAAAATGTAAAAAATTCATTGTCAAGTCATTCTGACATTTATAGGGTACTGAGAAGCAAGTAGCTTTGATTTGATCACAAAGCTTATGAATCATTATCTCATAAAAACAGATTTCTTCCACTTGTTGGATAAAACATTGTATGCCACTGGTGTGTTATGTTTCCTAAGTCACTTGAGAATGTATACCACGAGGCCTGTTCTCGCGTGACTTATTTTCAACATTACACACTAGTATCATAAATAACTAAGTATTTATTAAATAAATCTATTCATGTAACGAAAAGAAAAGTGTTTCCTCTACGACAGTCGGAACCAACCAAACCGAGATTTGTACTGAAATGTGCAGTATCTAATATTATTTATATTGCAGGCAGTAAGTGTTAAGCATCCAATTTCAAGCAAAGTAAGCTTTTGTCGCCTAAAACGTGTGAAATCCGTGTTCGGCGGAAATCCTCGGCCCTTTTCAGCTTCCTTAAAACCTACCATCATCTATCGCTTCCACATCGAGAAGTGATTCGTATGATGGCGCAAATGAAGAGCATCACTTGTCGGAGATACGCGTCCAGTGTCGGCCGTTAATTAGGAACAATAAATGTGCCGTAAAACATGAAGAGGATTGACGTGCGCCGGCATAGTTCGCAATAAAAACTGACCAGATCGCTCGGATATTACGATCGATGCGCATTCGCCACACTTTGGGGCGCAATCTATATGCTAATGACAGCGTGTCATTGACTGCCGGTTAAGAGGGTTAAAGATGGCAGCCGCTAATCGGTCCCGGCCAGAAGAAACAATTGAAAATATATTTCGTTTCGGCCGTGTCCAATCGACGGCTTTATGACATGCAAGCTCGAGATATGACTTGGTACCTACTCGCGGCTACCTACCATCTGGGTTTACAGCCTCGTTCCGACCTCGTTTACGGTATAAGTATGTGTAGCGTCTCGAAGGTTTATTGAATTTAAATGCACGGTTTAATTACGATCTTTTGTTTTTGGCCGTTAAAGGCTCCTCCACTTATGAAATCGTCGTACCAGTTAATACCACACCCGGAATCGACTCACCAAAACTTTGAGCTAAGCGTTGATTCACAATGACCGTAATCATAAATTCGTGGGGGATAAGCGTGCTAAGAACTACATAAAATTGAGTCTGAGTCACAATGCAAAACGCATAACAACGTAAATATAACAATAACAAATGAGATAGCAACGTTTACGTAAACGTTACGGAAGAGTGTAAATTTGATTGTGGACTCCATTTATCTGACCAATTGTAAACGAAGATTGTTATCGCCTTTTCTATTCAGAGCCAAACGATTTAGAGCGTAGTCGCACTCAACCTCCTTTACTATTATATCGCGAAAGAGCTCGATTCTTCTTTATTATTAAATAGTGCATATCATTATAATCTTATTAATTGCCCAATTCATTTTTGTATCAAATCCGGTGTATGTTAGTTAGACCCCAAATTTTGGGTGCTGGATGAATACAAATGTTCTTTGTCTTGTGTAATTTTGGTGAGTAAGCATCATAACATCTAAATGTAGGTAGGAGGTGTTATTCCAATATGAAGGCATAACCGATACCTACCTACCTACTCTCCAATCAAATAAATCATATAACCCTACCCAAAATTATAACAAGGGCATGTAATGTTATTAAAGAATATTGCGTTAGTGGTCATTTTCAATTTTGACACCTATCTTCTGAACAATTTTCAGGTACTAGATAAATTGGTGTTAGTTTGGATCTGATCTCGCTTTTCACCAACATTGCTTTGAAATTAGTGAGAACTAATTATCTCAGTAAAACACTTGCAGAATTCATAATTATGCATATTAATATTATTGCATAAGTAAATAGAATTTATCGTAACTTATTATTTGATTGTAACGCAAAGCACTCCAACTCAAGTAGATTTTCTTAATTTCAAGACAACGATGAATCCTGTGTTATGAACTGACAAGAATTTATACCCTTTATAAAAATAACCACAATTTTGAAATTGCCCATAAGAAAATTCAAATAACTTTGATCCAAAAAAGAAAATTTTTGATCCAAAAAGAAAATTCAATTTTCCTTCTCCGGACCTACTGAGTCGATTCAATGGACGGTGTCTAAATTGGCGCGTATCTAAATTTTCTTCTCCTACGACGTTGAACTGAGAAGTGCTTCACAATTTAATTTTTCCCATTTTCCCCACAATTTGATTTCCACCTGCTAGGATATCGCTATTGTTGTTATAGCGTTAAAATTCTGCAGAGTATCACGCATTTTCTTAAGGTCTCGTAGAGTAGGAGAGTGGAAGTGCACCAAGTTTACACTTCAAAAATGAGGTTTTCTCGTCATCGCTCTCTTTAAACTAGGTACAACATATATTGCTTTTAGACGTCTTAAAATTTCTAACAATCTAGTTATTATTTTAATGTGTTTGTTCAAAGTATGTAAGTGACTTTGACCGAAACCAGTAAATTTTAATAGAATAAATTATTGTGTAATACAAATTGAGAATTTGACTTTTGTGACGTCGACAGTTTGAGAACGTAAAGGACCTACTTTGCTCTAACGATGTACACCAATCAGGGACCGAATACTATTGCGCATGTGCGCTCCATAGTAAAACTCGGTTCATTGCTTCGTTTGTTTCATTCCGTAGATTAATTGCTTCACATTGCTCTATACGTAGTAGCCTTAAGTAAGTAGAGACAAATCTAACGATAGTCTATCATCTATTCTAGCAATCGTTGCAACGATCTTCTTAGAACAAAAATTCTTAGGTAGTATTACCCCATTTGTTCAATTGTATCTCCGGTACGTTTATGATGCCTTGCTATTTATGCCCAAGGAATATTTTGGTCACATTCAATGCATATAATAATAGAATTCGGTGTTCATTTGAACTTCCTAAGAACAATACTATTCTATTTTTATGTTTCAATTACTACTCCAAAACAGTTATACAACCAATTGGCAGATATGTACATTCAAAATTATTACTGTTTCAATCTCAAAAAATGTAACTTATTCCTAAGATTATCCTGCTGATTTGCAAAGACCTGAATTTCCACGCGAATATCATCGACAGTGATCGACGACAAACGTATGAGTTACAAAAAACCGTCGAGATAAATGTAATGCGCTTCAAATTATATTTTCACAAGTAGAGTACACGTTGCCAATTATTTTCTGACACAATATGTTGAAGATTGCACTGTTTTACCGACATGGAAACAGTAGTAGTACATTCATTCGTCAAAATGATCCGTTAGTTATGTGTACCAATAATTTTCATTGGATTACACGTACTAATCAATAGATTACAATGTAATTTAGCCAGTACTACACAGTTTTTACTTTCCGAAAACTGGCAAGTTATCAAACTTATTCTAATTTTTCAAATACGTCGAAACGCCTGTTAGGCACGATCTGGCAACGTGATGCGTTTCGTTAATTTACCTATTTATTAAACCTATTTCATTACTCGAGATGTGTCGAAACGTCTGTTAAATAAGAACTGACAACACAGCCAACGTTATCACCATGGTAACTGATGAGAAAAAAACTGAGCAAAAAAGTTAACTTCGAGTCCAACGGATAACAAGTGCGAGTCGGTTCTCATTTACGCGTTGAAGTTTGAATCGTTCGCCGGAATTAAAATTTACTCGAATATTCGAATTCTTGTGATCGTGGTAAAGACTTAAGTTTAATTTCGCGAATTGACGGCATCTTTACGAGTGAGAAACTTCAGTATGTTCCGCGATTTCAATTTTACTTTTTCAACGTTACTGATTCAAACGTTTTTAACTGAAAAGAACTATAAATCAAGTTACAAATTCGTGTGTATAAAGTGTGCCTTTCCATGCCGACGAAATTCGGTAAGTTTTCAAAACGAAATATTAGTGGGATTTTAAAAAATAATTGACCAGCGCATAAAATCCAAAGTCTAATCAAATTGTTAACTATACTTTATAGGTATTGTATTACTGCAAATAATAGGTACATATGTATGTAAGGATACATATGTACCTATATTTTGTTAAATTTGAAATTAAACGAAAACTGTATGCGAAAAAACGTACTCCAAACCACCTGATTAGCTTTGCTGTGGTTGACTCACCTTAATTGTTCTTGCGCAGGTGCCACGTTTACAAACTCGAAACGATTTAAAAATTCAACGTTGTCACAGTTCCTGAAACGGATTCTAAACTTAAACAAAAGTATTGCGTTTCAATTGGCGCGTTTTAGTTCACTAAAAATCTTAAGTTTCTATAACAAAGTAGTTACATTACTTCACACTCTCTAGAGCGTTATAGTCGGAGGGGAGTTATAAATTTCCCGATCGAAACTGCAGGAACGTCCGTTGCACCGGGCGAAGGCGCGTTACAACAATAAACACGTTACATTCAGGTTTGACAAGACGAGGGCCACTAAAACACATCATAAATATCTAAAATAACACCACCTCGGCTTGATATATGTTTTAATTAATGTTAAAATCCTTGGGCAAGGCACTCTGGCGCGTCATCTCTTTCTCTCTTTCTCTGTCTCTCTCTCTCGTTCTCCTCCGCGGTATTATGATATCAAAAGAAATGATGGTCTTATTAGTGATTGGTCGAAGTCGGGACTATTGTAAATCGTAGTATACGAGCTATAAAATCGACCGCGCCCCATTCTCTATTCCCGATATCTCGTCGAGTTTGATAGATTAAAACGTCTGGGGTTGATAAAGTGAAATCGAAAGACGTACCGGGTTATCGTGAAGGATTCCCGGTGCCATGAAAAATATTTCAGTCCCTTTTTGATTTACGCCCAGTTTAATTACGCCCTAATGTTATCTGCAGGGCGTCTCTTCGGGGAAAGCTCCATTTTCTGCAAAAGTGACCGGTGTCGTTGTGACGTCCGTCGCACAAAAGGCGCAAATGTTATTATTAATAGCTTCCTGGGATTTCCGAATGCCATGCTCCAGTTCGCCGAACAAAAAGCTGCCAACGAGGATTTACAACCCTTTTATTAGAATAACGAAAAAAGAGTAGGTTTCCATGTTACAATTCCTCAACCCTTAAGCGAGGTGAAAAGGTAACAATGGAGATATATCGCACAGCAATAAAAGTTAGGTTAGGCACAAGAAAACAGGTGTAAAATTGATATTGGGGGTCATTTTAGAATAATATAAAGGCGCAGTAGGTTTATAAGTTTTTATAGTTTTATGCCCTGTCAATTTGAGGGCCCGGAGAATTTTTATGTGGCACAAAAACTTGTGCCTTCCAAGAAGGGGGCCATAATTCGCTTCGGTCACATCGGTTTCACACCATTTTTTTTTACCTTACCTACGCCAGCAAGGCACACACATAGTACACATAATTTCGACAGGACATAAAATTCCGTAAAGGAATTTATGTTTATTCATATTGCTTGCATTCCGCATAAAAAATACAACTAATTTCATATAAAAAACTTTACGGCCCGGATAAAACCGAAGAAACAATATCACCTATTGGATAATACACCATTAATTGATTTTTTATTAGTCGATATTTAGTTTTTTATGAGTGGAGTAATAAAAGATCAACTCGTACCCGCGGAAGAAGAAGAAAAACATTATCGTGGAGACGCATTCCGAAAAGCAGTAAAATCAATAATAAAACAAGTCGTACTTACGCGCACTATACAGAACAGCTCGAAAACACCTATCTGATTTATTCAAATTAAGTGTCGAGAACGGAATGGATGTTGATTAAACAAAATGCTGCAAAATTTCAAGATTTACAGTTTCATAGGAGGAGAACAAGGCTTGATTTATTAACAAACGTCGGATGCAATTTAAGAAGAAAGGGAAACAAACAGAGCGGGACGAGGAGGTCGAGATTCTGTTTATTGTCGAAGCCAATTTTTATTTCAGAAATCTTAGCATTGTTTGAAACATTCCAAGCGCACGTGGTCCCTAACAAAATTTTCAAAATTTTAATAACGCGATATAAAATGATTGTCTCAGCTCCCATCCTACATTTATGTCAATCATTCTTTGAGTGTAAAAATCTGTTGTTATTGTGCTAAAGTTATTGATGATAAAGTCACATGACAGAATTATTCCAAAAGGATGATATAAGCTAAGACAAACGTTTTACATTCCATGACAACCCTGGACCAAGATAATTTTTGATATCACGGTATGTATTAAGTACAGGCATACCGGTTCATCATAATTCCATGCAAAATGCTTGCAAGAAAGTTTACATAACCCCAACTTCCATTAAATTTAGGAAACGAAGACAAAAACAAAAGCATTTAAATAGCTAATAAGGAAATTGAACCATCATACTCTCCCGAGCATTCCATTCATTAAACATAATGTGAATGATCGCAGACACGAATATACTACTGCTGAAATTAATTTGATTTGAAGGATACAAAATTAGTCAATAAATAAAAATATAGACACGTGCAACATCGAGGGTTTAATACTATTATCTGATGCTGGAATTTCTTCCTGTTAATTGTTATTTGCATTTCATATTAAAATCACGTCACGTTAAAAATTTGGAGTCGGTATAATTAAAAATTTAACAAGTTTCAATTTAAATTATTAAACGTGTATGTATATGTACGTAATATAAATGTAAATGAAGTTGCTGCAATGCAAATAAATCAAAAATATATATATCCCAAAAATTAACCAAGTACCTACTTCAGGTAAAAAAAATAATGAAATTCCATGTTTGTAAAGTTTCAGTAGCATTTTTTTATAAAATTTATATTGAAATTATGAGTATGTAAGTCATAGCCTATTTTATGTATATTTTGTGGTCCTGAGGTGTTCACGATGAATAAAATTACTATTTCTTATTGCACTAACGTGCATAAAACCATTCGACAATTTGTTAACTTAACTTGTATTTAGAGTATTAATTGAAAATTGGTTTTGAAAGTTACATGCCTATACTTAGGTTGTTATAATATATTAATAATTGCATTCAAAAAGTAAAACCATATTCTAAGGAACGAAGAACAAGTTCTCGGGGTACCAGAGCGATGCTACATGACGAAGGTTCTCAATGTCCCCAATATTGGGGAAATTGAAAACCTTCGTCATCTAGCATATTCTAAGGAAAATTCCGGGGAATTTTAACAAATTCTTAAATACCTTTGAATTTTATATTTATCATCAAAATTTAAGGAAATTTAGTTCTAAGGAAACAGACATTATAGGAACAAATATAGGTACTACTATTGTTATTGAATCTTGTAAAGGTAATGTTGCTGCTGTTATACCTAAACCTACTCGCAATGTTGACTAAAGTGTAACGATAAACTTAAGAAAAAGCCGATAAATCTCAGAAGAAACGTAAGAATTAGATTCCGTTAGAAATTTATTGTGATTAGTACTTTGATTAATACGTATCTAGAACATAATAGCTTTTCTGAATATGTTTCATGTTATAACTATTAAATATGTTTGGCTTGCTAATCCACGTAGTTATTCGCTGAAGTTACATTTTATATACAGTTACATATTAAAATTAAAGAGAAGGATCAAAATATCTCAACCGAGACCTATTTCATTAAAATCACTTTAATGTTTTTTAAATGTCACAAAACGTTAGCTTATCTAAGATTCCAGACTCAATATGATATGAAAGGGTGAGTAGAATTATTGCTATCTCTTGCGACAAATTTGACAAATGATAAATGATGGCAATTGTTATGGTTATAGATTAAATTTTTGGCTAAGTTTAGTTCAATTGATTTGAAACTAGTATCTGTTATATACATATATCACTTGTAACATTGTTTATGTATCAATCAATAGGGGCGAAGCAATTCGCTGCAAAATATGAGTGTTGTGATTTAATTTCAATTGGGATCGATTGTTCATAACAATTTATACGAAGAAGTGCGTAGCACATTTTAATCTATTTCATGTAAATTAGATATTTCAATTTTATACATTTCAATTGCTGTGGGTGTTGTGTATTAATCAACACAAGCGTAACAAGCATAACAATTTTTAATAACCAAAATCAATTTTCCCAATTTTTCTAACTTTCCATTGTCACAATACACTTCAGATTTATAACTAAAGTAATACAAAAACACTGAACTTCTTTTATAAAGACTGGTCGGGTTGACGCACCTTAATTCTGTCGAATTTGGGTACCTAATTCAATTACATTTGCTTAATCCGACTCAGCCATCATGACAATATTACTTGGCGTTTGGCGTTACTGCATTATCTTCATAATTCTTATCATAAATTGAATATTTTATGTAAGTAAGGCAAGTGGTAGAAATGGTATGCGCATAACCCAGAATTTCCCTTTGGGGGGTAAAATGTAGGGGTGAAATTTTTATTTGTCGAATTTACTTTAGGGTAGTTAGGAAGTACAAAATTTGCACTGGTATAGCTTAAGAGGTTATTCTACCTGTAGCCCGGAAGAAGCGACCTTTTCTTCAAACTGTTACAAAAAAAACTTAAATGGATATCGTTTTGAAATTTTGTATGCTTATATTTATTAAGGTTTAAACATTAAATTTTTATTGATCGAAATCATTATAAAAGCAAAATGGCGGCTGCCGAGCCAACGTTGTAATGCAGCTAAATGAGAAAAGTCTTGTGCCTGGTAAAATTCTGGTTCAAGTAATCAATCAAGAGTATAATCTCTGGATATTATCAAGAAAAGAAAGGTAGCTTAATTGTGACATTCCTTAAGAGGTTACAAATATAAAATACCGAGACTCTAATGAATAAGAATCGACAACTGAAGGGAAGCCATGATGGACAGAGATGGATGAAGGCAGGTCATCTTTGCCGCTAAAACCCACGAAAGGTAGTAAAGCTCCTAAGAGGAAGAAGACAAGTTTAATTAAGAATAACGTGTCAATCTGAGCTGGAACATTAAGCATCTCTATACAAGAAGTGTTTTGTCTTTGAATTTCGACTTTTTCCAACAATTCTAAATGTCCAAGTCTTTGTTGAACCGTCGCATATACGAAAAATCCACGTGTCCTCCCCCCTCGCGAAACGTACCCAAAGTACATATACAATCCTCGTTCCGAGCCACCTGACAGTCCTCGGTCACATGATGTAATCTCAAAGACGTACGAAGTTGACGTCCACGAATCCCATTACCGATCTCGATGTCGATGTCACGAATTTGCGATTTTCAGAGAATCGAGAGACGCTCAGATTAGGGACACAATTCAATTAAAAGGTCTCTCTCACTGTTATTCTGACGCCTCCGCTCCGGTCGACATTTACATAAAATATGCGGCTTCGGCGGCGGCGGCGGCGGCGGGTGGAAATACATATATTGTCGGTCGGTGATCGAAACGGAGCGACTTTCGGGATCGATTAGATCGTTGGGGAATTTTCCGGCGGGGGAAATGGGACGAGGCGACCCTTCCCGGAGCGATCCCGGGACAGTTCGGGAGGGACTCCAGCTACGAGAATCATACGTAGAAATGACCATATTTTACCATCTATAATCAGGCTATTGAGTTTGATCTGTTGGATCCAACGCACTTAATCACAACTATACAAAGTCTTTATAAAAATACCGGGTTCATACCGAACATACCTAAATTTATTATAATTCCCGACACGAGCTCCCGTAAGGATTCATACCGGACAAATTTATCCTGCGTTCGATAAAATATAATGTTACACCTTACACATTATTAAATATCATTAAATTTATTCGCTACACATTTTACAAAGTTATAGCTTGTAATATTTCCTTTCTTATATTGGACAATTTTATCAGTCATAAATTTGAATTGAATTTTGTAAATTTGGGGTCAATAGGACATGAAGTCGAAAACACAACTGTCTCCAACTTCTTCAGGTGTCAGAAAAGTTAAACCAAATAAATTGTGTAACAATCTTCCTACACTTGGATTTACATCATCCACCATCCACTCTTTACGTGAGTTCATGTGCGATTTTAGAACTAACGGAACATCATTGCGGGAGTTAATATTAGGGATTACCTTCAATATTGACCCTGACGGGACTTCGTGTGCGGCCGAATATTCAACATCCGAAATTATAACCGATCAAGGCGTTAGACATGGATGTACACTGTTTCCTACATTATCTTATCTAGATAATGAATAACGATGGTAGGACAGACCATAAGATTGACCAATTCTGAGCAACTTTTGTTCTATCATATTTTTTTTGTAAAGTTGATATTTTTCGTGTTATTCGCGATTGAACTACACAGTTTTCAGTGAAAAATCGAATGTTTTTTAACAGTTTTTCACCAATAACTTGAAAATCTTTCATTTTATCGAAAAAAACATTTAGAAAAAAATATAGCTAATAAAAAAACAAAGAGACTCGTTTTTGACTGACCTCTATAAACCCAATTAGGGCTGAGTTATTGCTCGTTGAAGGATGGTTATTTTTCAAGAACCCCGAAATTGAAAATCTTCAACATTCAATAACTTAAAAATGGTGAAATTTTTGGGGAAAACTCAGCATACCAAAAAACCTTAAAAAACCGTTATAATACTTTTACTAAATGCCAGATGTTGCTCGCTTTTGCCTTTGTTTTTTCGAGGACAGTTCCCTTACTTTCCAAGCTAGAAACTTTTAAAAAAATGCCTTTTGTAAAGAATTCCAAACGCTTTAAGATCAAATTAGTTAAAGGTTTTTAGAATCCGTAGTTTTGAAAAGGGTTGTGCTCAAAGGGCTTGGATAAGCTATCATTAGTACGCGAATGCAAACTTCGAACCGCCATATCTCCTACAATTTTTATGATACAAAGAAAAACAACAAAATCTAAATTTTCACTGCGAGAAACCCTCTGCAATTACCATTTGGAACATTTTTTCATATCTAGAATGGTTTTTGATTTATTTAAGAAAAATACACTTTTTTCTAAAATTACGAAAATGCAATTTTCATTTTAAACAATTATTTTTTCTAAAATAAGCATTCTAAACCGGTTAAACCACATGGATCATATTAATAATACTTAAATAAAGTTAATAGCAAAGTGGGTTAATCTTAATTTTTATCAGGGTGGTAATGATGTGTGTAATTTTTACATTAAAAAAAGTGTTACATTATTTTTGTTATAAATCAGTCAATTCTTAAGCAAAAGACTTTTTTATCAGTGCTCATTTTAAAGGTTTTTTTATGTACTTTAAAGAAGGTCTATTGAGTTTTCCCCAAAAAACTTTGCGAAGACGCGAGTTAAATGTACGACCAATAACAGAATTAACAAGAAACTAATACAAAGGAAGATGGATAGAACATATCCAACGTATGCCTCCAGAAAGAATTCCCAAACAAGCCCTCGGTTACAAGCCTTAAGGACGCAGAAGAGTTGGCTGACCGAGAAAAAGATGGTAAAGCCATAACAGAATGTGCTTAATCCTGGAAAGATAGAAGAAGCTAGTGATCAGTATTTAACCGATTTTTACTGCCTTTTGGGTCCTAGGTATTAAAAAAATGATATTTCAAATAAAAGAAAAGACAACTTGCGTCTTTTACCCTTTCCTTCTGAAATTGATCAGGGCCAGGAGGGAGGGTTTCAAAAAGTCCCAAATATTTTCAAAATACTTTTTGATAGGTATAAAATGTTGCAAAACTAACACAGTTGTGAGTAAAACTGCTACTCTTTACCAGTTTTCGTATCTCGAGTAGTTCCGACGTTTTGGTACTAGCTCCTGAAAAAAAGTCACCTTGTATAACACTGATAACATTCGCATGTTACAATATTGTACAAATTTCAAATTTACACTTTTCTTAATTTAATACCGTACATAGGAGTGTCCCTCATATCTAACTGTTCCTACAATTAAAATTAGTTGATATTTATTATAAATAATTGAGAGTGAATGAAATGTATATGAAATCCGCCACGGACAACGTTCGCCTGATTAAACGTTTATTGCAAAATTAATTGGATTAACTACAATAAATAATTACGTCATAAGTCATAACTATACACCTTTTCGAAAAGTTCTTTCGCCATCGACAGTGACTATTGTCACAGTGACGATTAAAGAAATTTGCTGTACCTACTTATGTTAAATCTTCTAAGAATTAGATTCTCGCGTTTGTTGATAATTCTTCCCCGAAATTTATTTCGCGCGTACCTCGCGTTCTAATAATATTTTAATCATAACTGTTGCTACATGCGCCTCTGATCTCGTTATACGCTCATAAACCGAAAATCAAACCGTGGGGCATATGCTGCGGTCTCGTGTAAATTCAATTTCAGTTTTAATTTCTTTCATCGTTTTATAATATTTCCTATTATTAGCTCTGTTTATTTTGACGGCAGTAAAATTTCAAATTATGTGTCATAATATGTTTGATTATTTTCGCGTTTTAATTATGTTTTTCATTTAAATACGGTGGCAGCTTGCGCAACCCGAAAAGATAATATTTTTTAAATAAATATTTAATTTATGTTCTCGTCGGGAACAGGAAGTTTATTATTTGAGTATTTATTTGAAATTTGAATTAAGTTAAAACTTTGATGTTTACTCGAAATAGTCGAAACGTGCGAGTGTATGTATATGTGTGCAATGTAAACACTACACACTCCATAGAAACCGCGGACAACCCTTTAATTATTCGGATTTACATATGCTATGAATAAAGAAACGTATCAAGTTGTCAATTTGTTGTGTCTTACGTCCTGGTACTTGTTTTGCAAATATAACATCATTAAAACGTACATACATACTTTTTGTATCGAAAGATCTCCGCTTGAACTAATGAAACCAACAGATGCCTTGAAGTTTTTGCAATTGTTTATGCATGTAATGAATTAAAGAGTTGTCACTCATATTGATTTATCATCCTTCAATTTTAAAGTATGCGAGCCGAACATATAATATCCTTTTTACTTATTCGTGTACACGCTCGTAATTAATTAAATGTTAGCGCAGTGTGTTCTTATCGATTTAAACGTTTATAATTTATAGGGCTTTCCTGTAAGTAGGTATTTAAAATGGGAACGGAATCAATGATAAAATGATAGTAAATACTAGGTAGGTATGTATGTATATATCCAGGTTAATTTGTATCAACTCGAGTCACACAATGTTACTGAAATATTGGACATTTACATTCACAATGCCTCTATAAATCACCTCTATTTTTAGCGTCTTTACATGTGGACTAATGCACCAACATTAAGTGATAGACTCATGTGCCTCTAACTCATCCATTACTAGATATAGAAAGCACAGAAGCACTATCTGATCCGGATCTAGAAAGCTAGCTCCTAAAATGCCAGCATTTTATTACCTTTGATTTTATCTGATATTCAGTTCAGCGTGGGTTATTTTTGACGTCGCGTATAAATCTTTTTCTTTAATTAATGTCTATTTCCAGATTCTACTGTTTTTATAATTAGAAATGGGGTTCTTACCGTAACACATTGTCATTTTGTTTTGGGTATTATGCCCGATTTAAATGAAGTTGTGTATCCATTCGGGACGCACAAGAATTTTTATGCCCGCTATATTTTGATCGCTTCTTCGGATTTCCAGATCGTTTAAGTGCTTTGTCTGATTGCTTTATGTGAAATGAGGGCTTAAAATAGATGTCAGTCGTTTGGAATATTACAGGAATTGTCGCCTAGGACTGCTATTATAAGGAAAATAATTGCGTACTCATAAAAACTGATTCTATCTTGCATCCACCCACAATTAGTTAAACTTTTCTACGTACGTTATCAGTCGAAATAGTGATTGGTCGTTACTCCTTAAATGGGTCGGTGGGTTGCTTTATGAATTTACACGAAGTTTCCATATACAACGCGAACCGCGATCATTACCAACTATTTCATTAACATTATAGGAATAATTAGACCGGCATTACGGAAAATTTGCAATAGTTATTCGGTTCGTTTGTAAGCCTGACACGTTCGGCATGCAAATAATTACGTATCTAGAAATTATTCACCAAAGGGTAACCTCAGCGAAGTGTGTCAGAGGATCATCGAATGCTAGCATTGATGCTTAATAACAATTACAGGTATTGCCGTCAGACTGATAACAATCTAATGTGGGGAACATCAAAATTTGGTAGGTGAGAGACAAGTGCAAACGTACCAAATTTCCAGGTTGTTATTAAGCCCGTATAAGTAGTTTAAACTACTCGAAAAAATGCTGAAATTTCAATAATTCCCCGTTTAAAATTCTACGACTACATATCAAATTAGTAAGTGTTTAATATAATGAATTCCGCGCAATTATCGAAACGGTAAAGAGGACATTCTAAGATAAACAAATGCTGTGGACGTTTCCGATATTCGAGGTAATAAAGAGGAGAGAAAGTAATTCCTATTTTAAAAAACCGTAAAGTTTATACGTTTCGTCGCTTCTTGCATCGCCGCGCCGATTCCGAAACGTCAGTTACGTTCGTTCGAATTTTACCTAAAACAGGAATGCCCTCTTTTGCATGCAGACGGACTGAACAATGGCGTTATAACCGGCGAAAAGATCAAAATCAATTCGACGAGATGGGTCAGGGAAAGGACGGCTCTCGATTCACGTCATGAAGGTTTTCTGATATTTCAGATATCAACGAGGCTTAAAACATATACTAATTGGACATACGTCAGTCCTATGGCTGCTTATTTCTTTTTAGGTCTTCCTTTCTGATTCATATTGTATCAAAGAAATAACGCTGCATTTTGTTGATTTCCCGCGAGGGAAGTCGCGGACGGATGAAATTAACGAACAAGATGTTTTTACGAAGTTAAAAACGCTTGTTGTTGCTCTTAAAGACTTGTTGGTTGTAATTGCTAGTTTTGCATTTTTACTACCGCGCCATGTGCATAACGCTAAATATTCATGATAGTCAGACAAGCTTTCTAGATGAAGTCTGCGATTACTCACCATATTTCATGGTACTTACCCTTACTATCTCGAACAATACATACAAAAAAAAAGACAGCACAACAAACGTATATTAAAAAGTACCGCTATTGGCGTTACAGAGTTAACGTTAAAAGAATAGGAAATAAATTTAACGTCAGAAGAGTACTTAAAACAGGACATTAAGATAATTTATTAACAAAAAATGAACCACACCAGACTGAAAAAACGTCATTTGTGGCAAACTTAAAGGTTTAAGAAAACACCAATGTAACGTAAATAGAAAAGAGGCAGAGAACACGAAACTGGCTCAGTACGTTCTTACTGAAGATGGCGACTACCAAATTTAGTACATACACACTTCAACGAGGAACGAACTAAAGGCCGAATTGTCATTGTTCATCGCCCGAGAGGAAGGAAGGATATTTTTGAAGTTTTAAATACTTTAAAACGAGCTCCTGAAGGTGACAAACCTGAAACTCGTGAAAGGAAAGGTCCGTGAAGTTGGCATCGCAAAGTGGTCGCAAAGAACAAAAATTTCCTGATTATTTGACCATGATTGCCTACTCTAATTACTAATTAATTGTCCATTCTTCATTACCCAAAATAAATATTTACTTGATTTCTTAAGACTTCATTAGGCACACAGCCACCTTATACAGTAGTTTGAATAAGACTTATTTTCTTTACAAAGTCACTTGGATTACATAAAATGCGGACGTACCGAGCGCATTAAAAGTACTCTTTGTTCTATACTAAAGCAGTATAGACATGCGTATGCGATAAGACTGACAACTCTGTGTCCACTATTAGAGTCGGGTAACTACTGTCGTAAAAATATAAAGAGCGCAAATGATGCACGTGCAGTTTTGGACTCTTACTTTCTTTGAGCCATCCAACTGAGTTTGAATGAAGAATACTTTAATGTTTGCGTGTGTGTACTGAGTACTGAAACAGGTATCCTGAAATCTGAAATATCTTGTTATAAAAATACAGAAATTGGTGATGTGTTCATCAGACTTTTTTCATATTAGGCAGTTACGAATTCTTGGCAGTGGCAAAATATTCAGTTTAAAAAACTCATGGGGCGGATTTCGAGAAAAATTAGCCAAAAATTTTTAAAAATCTTATTATACATTTTCGATGGTGAAATGTATATTCAAAGGCTAAAACAAATTTGGAGGGGATTGACAATTGCAAAAAATCGAAAAATGATAAGAATAATCTGTAAGTATCTCTTGTTCGAGCTTCCCATTATCCTATTCAAGAATGGATGGATATAAAAAGAATTGGCTTTACATCCGCCACAATAATTATTGCAGCACCAACAGGTTTTAAAGTAAGTTCAACTAATTCATCTATTAATATTGTTTTACACGACACCTATTATGTTGTTGGTCACTTTCACTACGTTTGATCAATAAGTGCTGTAATTGTTATTGTAGTATAAAGATTTCCTTTATTTGCAGGCGTTACTCTTAATAACACAATTTTAAAAGTTCAATTGATTGCCATTATTGGAGTAAATGTAACTTTCTTCCCTCAATATTCCATATGACTTAAAGGTTATTAAAAGGTTACCTCCTCGATATTCAGGTAATCCCGACGTCGTCATAAAATGCAATATTGTTTGATCCATAGTATCTCCAGTTTTTCGTAGAAGAATTGTTCTTACAATTCACATCGTTTGGAAAACATTTCCCGTAGAAAAATCTTAGATCTTCAATTGAATAATTCCAAAATTAACCTCCAGTTGAATATACGTAGATATTATTAACATGGCCAAACAGTGCAATGCATTTAAGCTCCATATATACAGCTAAAGCTTTCTTTAGAAATTGCAACTTTTCAACGCTTCTTCTTCAAGATGAACCCCCTATTAACAATAATAAAATAATAACAATATCGAATTTATATTTCAATAAATCTTTTCGGCTACATAGATTCGAAGGTGATTTTAAATTATTTAAGCAATCTTATCAGCAATTACATTAATTTTTATTGCGACCTTCTATTAATTTATATCGTAATAAATTGAATAAATTATTAATTTTCACAATTTAATATTCTAAACTTAATTAATATTAAATTCATAGGACATCAATGACATGGATTACATGACTATTCAGACTTCAAAAATATTAAATTGCACTCATTATTGCAAAAACAGAAAAAAAATTGTTGAGCAGATTCAAAGGAAACTAATTAGTATTCAATCAGCGTCAAGATATGGTCAAGCAAATATGTAAATTTTCCTGCTTTTCTCTAATTTTGCGGTGTTATCAATTAAAGTTAACCTATTGGCGGTGGCAACGATTGCAGGTCTTAAATGCTTTCACTCTACAATAAAAAAAAGTTGTATCAACAGATGCAGCGTGTAATGAAGAACCTACCTGAGTGAGGGAATTACTTTATTTCGTCCATTAACCGAGATATTTGCTCTTAAACGTAAACAGACAGTAGACATCTTGGATTGAGATCTACACGGAACGAGAAAATCCTACAAGGAACGAGAAAATCCTTCACGGAAACGTTTCTGGGCCTACGACTACGGTCGGGAAGGTTAGGTTTGTTTGGTTTGGCTTGGATAAAAGTATAAAGAAAAATAAATAGTATATTATATTATACTAGTTTAATGAGACGAAGTATTGTCCCGAGAGTTTTAAAGCACGACGAGCGAAGCGAGGAGTACTTTGAAAAAACGAGTGTGACAATACTCCCGACTTATTAAACTAGATAATTAAAATAAAATTTTCTTAGAAAATATCGATTTTCCTCGCCGGAAGCTGTCTCCCAATGATATATAAGCCCTTTTTAGAGCATTTCCAAATTTCTTATGAAAAAATACGGAGACCTGCGTACGTTATCACCACCTAACCTATTTATTACGGCATTTTAAATCCCTATTTTTCTATTTATTCTATAAATTTTTCATACCATCTTTACGATGTTTTAATATGGGTCTTGAATGTTTCTATTACATTAGCACTTTCGACAAAAGAAAAATCTCTTGTTTCAATTTTATTACAGCGTGGGAAACGTAAACAAAGTTACGACTGCTGTTTTACATGTGAATTTGAACTACTAGGGTCAAATTAACGCAATTTAGCCAAAAACCCCATCGTGTTGAAACTGTTTCTGGGATAGAGGCAATCAAAACACTGAAAGTGTATAAAACAAAAAAGTAGAAATTTACGAAACATGGTGAAAATGTTAAACTATCTAAAATTGAAAATCTTTGCAGAAATCCACTTTATTCCAACACTTCTTCTATCCCCATATAGATATGAACTTCCCTTTAAGTATCCAAGTTGTAATGCAATATGGAGGCGTTTATAAATGACAACCAAACTGAGTATTTCGAAAATCGTCGTTATTGTGCGTCTAACGGTGGCTCATAGCGAAGGATTAAGAGAGGAAAAAACAGACTTAACGACCCATTAATCGATTTATCGACTTTTGCGCCTAGCGCCATCAACGCTATCGCCTGTCGACATATGGCGACCAAACTTCATAAATCTAACGAAGATTATAAAACAACAATAATACTTTTTATTTTAATATATATGCCGAATAAATAAATAAGGCATAAAATACGTGTTTATTACATCTTTCTATGCCTACGTCCCCGAGGCGCTTTGTGTAAATATTATGACAAAACTACAAGTGATACCGTTGTAGTTGTTCAGTAACTGTAAAATATTTTTTATTGTCACGAGTCTTCGTGCGTTAATGTGACACACATGGCGCGTCTGTCATATTTTATAATAGGAGGACAGTGGCGGCAACCAAGCTTACATTCACAAAAAAGAAACATTTTTCATAAATTTTACAGATCGCACCAGATCAATTGGGCAAATAAACTTATTACTAAAAAATTTAACTAAGGTTACATTCATCAATAACCCTTAAGTTCCAGTAGCTTCTCCAGTGAGTTGCTTTTTGGTAAAACGGCTTACTGGATGGACCTCACTATTTCTTAAGCTTAAAGAAGCATTCTCCTTCCTCAGTACTTTGTTCCAGTACCATTGGATTGATCATATGGATGTTGCTTGTTTGGTTCAGTTAAAAACCTTTAGCTTTATTGACTTTATTATATTGTAGATTTTTCTGTTCTTTCTTAATTTAGCCTTTCCAGCGCAGCTTGTCGTCTTGAGAAACACTCTTATGTTTTTTCGTTGTTTCATAAGGTATTTGGGTACTATTCACGTCAAGTGGTACTTATTGTTCGTCTGCATTGGTAAAGGTAACTTGGACAAATTTAATTTGATTATGGAGCTTCTGGTGCAAGTACTGTGTTGCTCAATAGAAGTGTGCAGTGTATGTTACAGTTCCTTCATGGCTTCGACAGATTGCTGAAATGGGTGTGTGGCTGTGGTACCGCTTTCTAGAGACGAAATATGGCGTATAGTAGTTATGAGATTCGTCCCTTTACAGACTGATCTTTTGCCAAGGCTTCCTGTTATTACAAAATGCCACATGTAAGATTCCAATAGTTGCATCTTTCATGCCAAACTTCATCGAAAGCCTGGGCAAGATACCAAAGTTCAGATTGACGTGAAGTAAAATAATAACAATCTCTAGCGTCACCTGAAGTCAACTTTGGTGTATTGTAGTGGAGTTCTTTTTTTTAGATGGCTCGATATAACGCAGAGACGCATACCTCTGCAATGCAATAAGTTAGGCGCGACATTAAAACAGAGAACGATCTCTAAGTGAGTGAAGCATCTAATAAATATGCTAATTATAGACCACTGGGAGGATAAAATATCGCGTTCGATGGGTTAAAGCAATGGTAAAATGTGGCTGTTAATAGTTTGTTACTGTAAAAAGGGCAAAAAAGTGTTACATTACAATTTACAAAATATAATATTGATGGTATTTCCTACGCCGCTGCGTGGCAATAATGCATCGATTATGTTTAATGACGTGGTTAATTCACTTAGTGCGCTCAGACCCCCAATTCACTAAAACGGAATAAAATAAAAAAAGCGCAGCATATGTCCCCGAAAAACGATATAAATTCGGTTTTATTTTCAAACGTCGAAACAACAACAACGGCGTTCTTCTATAAAATATTTTATCGTCGACGGAATGAATGAATTAGTTTTAGCAGTGTTAATTGTATGACGGATTGCAATTTGTTTTATTGTTGGGAAAATATATAAAATCGACTGTTAAAACAGATTGCTCGGCGGGCGGAACGAATTTTAAACGGGGAAACGGTGGAAATCGTCCGGCAAAGAGTCATTTCAAAAATTGTAAAGTCGATGCGCTTTTCACATGTTTTATCTGACCGGACCAATCATCGTCATCGGGCGCAGTCCCGCAGTCTCACGGTGGTGCTCAATGCACGCATAAATACCGTCTTCGTGATTTGCATTTAACGGAAAAAAAACTAACAAATTGGTATTCCGTGCATCGGAATCCCGAATGGGAAATACTCAAATGGCCGCTCGGAGTCGTTGCGATAATCATCGTCATTAGAAAATTAAAACGCGCGCAGATTCGAAACGTATCTGCGTTCCGTCCCCTCACATATACTATTTGTAACTATTTAACTAACCGCTTCAACGTTGAGTTACGGACGTATTAATTAATTAACGTTTTGTCGTCGTTTCTGCCTTAAATCTAGATCGACGTCGCATTAAACAATAGGCTCCGCCGGCCGGAAAATAAGTCGCGAGGGGTGGTCTTTTAGGTGAGAAATCGGTCCTAATTAAAACGAGGAAGCGAAGGTTTTGTACCGCGGGAATTCCTCGAATAGTTGGGATGGTTAAACCGCGAAACATTAACATACTTAATTCTTGTTGAAGTAGGAATTTTTGATTAATCGGGCGCGTTTCGCTATAACACGTACGTCTAGTATTAATGCGAACGGGACGGCGAGTTGACGCGCTCATGCGTCACCGCCGAAATATCGTCTGAAGTGGACGAAAATCGGAGAAACTTATAGGAATGTGGAGGAACATACGTATATAACCACGCTCACAAAATGATCGTTACTGACCTAACTTAACATACTCTAATCTCTATAAATTCAACGAAATATAAAGAAACTAATTAAATAAATGATACTCTCGCATCTGGACCAGGTAAACGTGCCAAGGGCACTAATAATGTCTGATGTCTCAAAACACCAGTTTATTGCATTTTCTATTAAACACAATACTTTACTACAACAACATATGTACATATTAACATCATTTACAGAGTTGCTAACTACCACAATAACAGGGAACAATAGTTTGAATTGTTAACTGTTTTATAACGTTGGCATAGAATCTGTTTTGGTACTGTTAATTATTACTATGTAGTTAGTAAAGAATTAATTCCCATTTAACTCGCCAATAATAAGAGTTAGAGTAAGCTTCCTAGGGAAATTCCATGAGCAAGTACTCAATATATTTCATGGAGCTTCCTTCTTTTCTTTAATTGTTTAAAAACCAATTATTACTTGTATACCTCTTTTAAACCAGTAGTATGGAAATTAAAGTACTAACTATTAACTTTATTAGTACATATTAGTATTAGCACTAGTATTACCTTTGAGATAAAGTGATAATTTGGTAAGTGAATGAAGCATTTTTCGGTAATAATTTTTTGATTGCAAAATTCTACAATGAACCTATAGAAATGCATATCTGAAGATGGGCACTAGCGACCTGAAACGTGCCCTATTTCCTTTTGAAATAAAAGGCACTTAAATACATATCTTTTTGGGCAATAACTTCAAAATTCTCTATGGATTAATCGTCTCCCTACTTTTGAGTAATGAACCGTGAAATCAATATCTTCTAAAACGATTTATCAACTGTGTAGTGATTGCCATATTGAGCACATTATTTTTTCTTTAAAACAATACGTGTACAAACCTAAGAAAGCCTTTAAGATTACATATTTATTAATTATAATTATCAAGTATATAGTAACAAAGTACTTAACGTGGTCATATTTTTTAAGAAAAAAATTCATGAGTATTATATACTCATATTAAACAAGAAAAACATGGGAATTCTTACTGTTGTATTCGAATTCTCGGTGCAGGACTTAAACGGACAGTTTCTTTCAAAATTGGAAAAAAACACTTTTTTGGGTTTATTTTAAACAGGCTATTGTACTTAGTCAAAAAATGTTTTTTAAATATTGCTCTGTTTTATTGAAGATTACAAACAAAAATTTTGTTTAATTTTTAATAATGTTTGGCAGCAGCAGAGAGCGTCTTGCAAAAATGTCTTTTGGTAGCACTGTGGTCTTCCTAAATACAACATTCAAAATTCATTCTGTTGTTTAGACTTTTTTCTAGGACGCATACTTACAAAAATTTTTTTGGGAAATTTTTTAAATTGGTTTATGACTGTTTTTCTTAGAATGTAAAAACTTGGCCATTTTTTTAGGGAAAAGTACCTAAGTGTATAAAAAGGAACGAGGGGTAGGTATTTATATGCATTTTAATAGGTCTATGTCTTAAAAGTCCAAAGAGCAGAATCTATTTTGAATTTTGTCTTTATTTCTTCCAGGAAGACTATAGTGATTGGTAGGTACCAGTAAATAAGGGTATTTTTACAAGACGCCCTCTGCCGCCGCCAAATATGATTAAATTTATTATTATATAATTTTTATTTTATTTATTTATTATTTATTATTTTTTATTTTATATTTTTATTAATTAATAAATTTTGAACTAAAGAAAGTAGTTCTCAAAGTTATTGTAACTCACTTAGATCTTTTATATTTACAAAGCCGGAAGGATAAGGGTAAATTAAAGATCATCCAACTTCCTTATCTCTCTTGGAAAGATATTCTAGTACCAAATCCACAAAACCAAGTTGAACGCTTTTAGATATAAAGTAGAGGGTTTCAGGTTTCTAAAAGTATTTTTTTCCAATCTTGAAAGAGACTGCCCCCTTAAAAAATTATCCTGTTGGTGTGACGTCAGAAGTTAGTAAACACTAGAGACATCTATCAGAAACATAATGACCAGCTCCGACACTTCAAGGTGGTTTCTTTGATCTGCTAGTTTGAGAATAAAATTCACTATCTCTTTCGCACTAAGAGAAGTTTGAACAAAATTTCAACACCAAATTCAAATTTCTGTAATTCTGTAACAAGTTCTGAAAATATAATTCTGTAAATTTTGAACTAAGGAAGGTCTCAAAGTTATTAATTAAAGGTCATCCAACCTCCTGACTCTTGAAAAATATTCTGTACCAAATCCACAAAACCAAGTTAAACGCTTTTAAATATAAAGTAGAGGGTTTCAGGTTTCTAAAAGTATTTTTTTCCAATCTTGAAAGAGACTGCCCCATTAAAAAATTATCCTGTTGGTGTGACGTCAGAAGTTAGTAAACACTAGAGACATCTATCAGAAACATAATGACCAGCTCCGACACTTCAAGGTGGTTTCTTTGATCTGCTAGTTTGAGAATAACATTCACTATCTCTTTCGCACTAAGAGAAGTTTGAAAAAAATTTCAACACCAAATTCAAATTTCTGTAATTCTGTAACAAGTTCTGAAAATATAATTCTGTAAATTTTGAACTAAGGAAGTTCTCAAAGTTATTGTAACTTAGTTAGATTTTTTATATTTACAAAGCTGGAAGGCTAACGGTAAATTAAAGATCATCCAACTTCCTTCTCCTTCTTGGAAAGATATTCTAGTACCAAATCCACAAAACCAAGTTGAACGCTTTTAGATATAAAGTAGAGGGTTTCAGGTTTCTAACATGTTCTAGAATTGCCTACAAGTTTATTAATAAGTATCTAATTTACCTTTGGATGTGTCTTAGTTTTTCAATTTTCTTGGGTTTCTTAGACTCTAGAACCTGGAGTTCATAATAGGTTTAAGAGAAATCCTCTGACTTCCATTCAGCCTAGTGGAAATAGCCTTAACGGCCCAATTGTACCAGATAAAGCGTATAAGTTTTAAATGTAAAAAGTTTTAAACAGTACCTACATTTTAAAACAGTGCAGGTTTTATTGAAATTATCTCAGCATTTATTAGCTTGTATTGTCGGAGTTGCTATAGCATTTTCGGATTTATCAGGCTTGGAAAGGGTTGGTTACATTCAAATCTTAAAAACTTGCCCAATAGAAATTGAGGGTAATTATAGAACTTTTCGGTCGATTTTAATGAAAAGCTTACTGGGGGAGCTTCGTCAAGCACAAAGTCTGAATTCAAAATTTGAACCGGTTGTGGTTTATACCTTCGAAGAACTCAAATTCGAAAAATCGACCAGATTACAATATCTACTTCTCAAATATGAGTGCCTCATGTGAGAAAGTAAAAAGGTAGTATTTGTAGTGAATAATACTATAGTAAATCCACTGAGAAGAAAACATCCACGAAACGAGAAAAGGTAGTAAAGTTAGACAATACCTAATACACGTCGTTTGCTATTGGTGGAAAAGTCATAAAACTTTTGGCGGGAATTGTTGATGTACAGAGTCGGTTCAGTAAAATTAATAAGTTTAGTTGTCTGACCTATGGTTGTCTGTTTACAAGCGTTCAGGTAAGTCGTTGACGGTAATAGTGGACTTTTAGTTGATGGTTTATTTTAACGTATCGCTATTGTTATTCAGGTTTTTGATATAAATTTGTATAAACATATGTCTGTGATCTATTGCAATTATGGAAAGACATCTTCCCCTGCTCGCCTCCCAAAAAGAGACCTGGAACATACTTAAACTGCGGGAAGAAAACCATTATTTTAAATGTATACAGAAAAGATAGAAATGAACATCCTTAGTAAAATCTTAGTAAAAGATAAGTTATAGTCAAGGCGATCATTCTTAATGCGACCCTGTACTTATTCGCTAGCTGGTCGCGCGCTTTGAATTTCGACGTTTGTGTTTCATGGAAGTTTTCTTCTCGATGGATTTACTATTTGGTTACACAAGTATACTGCTATTCATAATTAACTTCTTAAATAAGATTATTATCGATGATTAGCTAATAATCGATGAAGCTACACCCACCACCGTATAATTGCTTCTCTCAGTCTGAAGCAATTTCTGATCGATCACCTAGTGAGACTAAACGTGCGAAACGTTCGCTATTTAAATGCTGTTTTCTCTTCTATCATCATAAGGAAGCAAATTGCTTAGTAGATGAGTACTAATTAATTCTCGTCGATACTAACTCCACCTAACTTAAGTACCGCTCGCACCTGACCATTACTTTAGTGAATAATCCTCAACTCAGGTATATGATCCTCGTTTAGCAGATCGATTAAAAGTACCGTCACATTCGATTTCACCTGCAAAACGTTTGTTGGCCGTATCGAAAGCGCGCAATCTTGATTTTTTTTTTGGCGTTAATTCGACGACGCCGACGTCGCCTCCCCGACACCTGTCTAAACTTAACTCCTTCGAAAGATCAGCTGCGTCGACTTCATTTGAATACTTACAAATACTTGAGGGAACGTATTACAGCGAACACCCCCGCGTCTCGTTTCCGGAACACACACCTGTTCCCGTTACCGATACTTTCAAAATTTTAATGAAATTAAAACGGTCCCCGTGGGCTTTACGCCCGTATATATACGCTAATTTATTTTCCGGAGTCGATGGCTCGGTAGATTTATCGAGAAATTATTACGTTTGATATATATCTCCTTCGGCCTGAAAATCTGGTGAAAAATGCGGATAAGGCATGCCGGGTAAATTAATTTTTTATTAGTGCGACAGTCAGATGGTAGATGGATAGGGAGTTTTATTACAATTTTTTGTGTATAAATTAAGTCACATTAAAATTGGTTCGTTAGGAGGTAACGATTCCCATTGGACGGGAGCTCGTTATAATCGAAACGTAAATAGTGACGCGAGATAAGCCATCGATGGTAGTGAAGACGTACTGAACAGTAGTCGAAAATTCTAATTAAAAACCTTCAAATCACAGTTTTATGTGTCATACCCGCCGGTTATTGCCATTTAACGCGAGACTTTCTGTTCTTCTCTATCCGCTCTCGCAGAATCTAAACCAGCCTCGATTACAACCAGAACAATAATCGTTAACATCCTATTACTGAAAGTGCTCATTAGACTAATAATATAATTAATTCGGATTTGTGTATCGCCGAGGTAGTAAAACCTTAAAAGAAAAAACTGCTCATTAAGGTGAAAGTATCGGATCTAAAATGGCGGATAAATCACCCGGCGCGCTGCGGCAGAAAGCAAAAATCATGTCTTTTGTAAATTGGACGAGACGAATCTGAGAGGCGAGAGATCGCTTGCGGAATATGTACAGAAGTTGAATATCATGTCTAATTAGTAGAATTTCGGTGTGGAAACCGCCTGTCGAGCGAATTTCGTGGATTCCACGACTCTATCGAAATATCTGTGTAAAAAATGTGAAACGTATCCGACGTTTCCGTCATTGGCATTCTGTCATTCGGGTCCGTTTAATTCGACGAGACCTTTAATTCGACATAAAATTGCGAACGGTTTTAAATCCAGTTTATTACATATTTGGTTTTATAGGGGAGGCGTAAATCAAGGCAATAAAATGAAAATTAACACATGTTTGGCATGAATTCACAAATAACATTAATTTATTTTTCATAGAGGATGAGATATCGTCCCGAATTTACGCTTCCACAATACAACTATATCGATCGGCTCCGAATCGCACCAATCGGAAATGTTATGCCGTGGCAATATGCATAATTGATATAGAAGTACATCCGGTCCTGGGAACCGGAATACGTGCGAGGGATGCGCTTTTACACCAGGTTAATTCCGAAATTGATTCATAAATATTTGCATCTGATTAGTTATGGAGGTGCACACGAGGATTCCGGTACGTAAAACGACTTTTATTCCCGGACGGTATGCAACAAAAATTTTCGCATTACCGAATCGGCCCCATTGAAATTTTAATGCCTTAAAAGCATTTCCGATGAAAGAACGGAGTAAACAACGTAATTGCGTCGATTTTCACATGAAAATCAATCCTTGCGTTTAATTAAACCAGATTGATGAATAGTCGCAGTAAAAATTTTTGTGATAGTGTCGGTTAAAGCGTTAAAGGGTCTAGCCGGTTGAGAAGGTGAAAATTGCCTACGGCCCTTTTAAAACGTACCCGTTTTAATAATGTCACTTTTAATATTCCCTTATGTTTTAAACCCTCCTCCTCCTCCTCCTTCTTCTTCTTCTTCTTCTTCTTCTTCTTCTTCTTCTTCTGATTTTCCCAATGCGAGTTCGCCGTTCTTGCCCTTCACAGTTCTCTCACCTCGCTAGTCTACCATTTTCAGGTGTCTATCTATCCTATGGGTATCAGGTCCTAGGTATTTTCCCACCTATTATTCATTTTGGCCATCTATGTTATGGCATTGCTTGGACATGACCCTACCATTGTAGTGCTCTGTTTTCTAATTTTCTTGTTATTGACCATTCTACTCGCATTCGTTGCCATATTTCTTCAGTTCTTGTTTTGCCGTTCCTGGTGACTTGTAGGCATCTTCTCTCATAAAGCCCAGTTCGACTGTTCTTATTTTTTGAACACGGACCATCTCGGCGTTTTGTCGATCCCAGATATAAAGTTTGGCAGCTCCTGATAGTTTCTCCCTCTAAATTTAAATTTGCAACCTGCTGTCCAATACATAGGTATTCAGTTTGGCACATAGTTTAAGTTCCCACAATTTATATTCTTCTATTAACATCCTCAACATGTCGTCTTTACCTTGTGCAAAAGCAACTTGATCATCCGCGAAAAGTAGGGAATGTAATGTATTACCTTGTATAGGTATGCCCATCGTTACACATTTATTATACTACGTGTTTCAAAATGATTGACATCTATACCCGAGTTTCGATTCATCCCGGAGTGCATTCCTAGAAGCCATTATTCCTCCGCGGGATGAAGAAGTGAGGGGAAAGTTGAAATAGGGGCGTGTATGTTTCATTTTGCCTTCGAAATATAAATAATCGAAGTTATATCATTTAAGGGAATGAAACAATGTTAGTTTGCAACTATAATATTGAAATAATTATAGCGCTATTACAGAAATCAGATGACTGGAAGAAATATTGCCTAATGAAAAATAAAAAGGAATATCACCAGGTGTACTAACTAGCGCGTATTTCGCCGGGCACCGACACTGTTCCGCCGACACGTGTACGTATTGTAAACAACTTTCTCCATATTGCCATTCTACGGGTTTCGACTTATGTTTTTTAGAGCAGATTTTTAAATTTTGGCAACTCCGCTTCTCTCTGTCTCTCTCTTTACGTTGAAAATTTGCTAAAGCGGCGAATCGCTGGAACTAGGGATGTGATTTTATGAGTTTTACGTGTGCCGCTCGCAACTTGTTGTGGAGATGAGTCAGTCGTGAAGTAAAACGAATTTTGGTATAGTTGGCGTTGGAATTTCAGTGCATGTAATTTTTGATGTGCCGCGCTCTATTGATTTGATCTGTGCAAGTGTCAATCACGGCTGTCAGCGATCAGTAGATCCAATATTTATTAATTGTTAATATTAAGCAATTCTATACTGTTCAAGAAAACACCTTTATTATTGAAGCCTATTTCCGATGTGGACGCTTAGTAAACGGAGAATGGCAATATTCCATTTCTGAATGCAAAGCACAGTTCCTATTAAAGTTTCCCACTAAAATTGTTGAAGACTGCGCTTTGCTAAATCATCTCCGCCTAATTGTGGAAAGATTCCAGACAACGGGAAGCGTACTGAATGGGAAATCTACTGGAAGGCCCCAGACTAACGAAAATGTTGTCGAACATGTGGAAGAGATTGTTCAAGAAAATCCACATTCGTCATTGTCCTTTATCGGATCGAACAGACGTGTCCTTTAGCACTGTTATAAGGATTCTGAAAAAAAAAACCGTTTGCACATGCATCCTTATAAAGTCTCCATAGTACAACAAATCTTACCGAGAGATTACAACAGTCGGATGCCATATTGCAACTTTTTTCAGGAAAACCTCAACAACGGTGATGTTCTTGATCTAAGTTTCTTCACAGATGAAGCCTGATTTCATTTGAGCGGTTATGTCAATAAACAAAATTACCGGACATGGTCTGTTGTTATTTCATACAATTTCATTGAGGTTCCCTTACATCCACTGAGGGGTAGGGATATAATTGGCCATATCACGTCGTAGAATAATAGTGCCAATATTCTTCCACCATACCATCAACGGTCAAAGTTACAGAGAACAATTATTGACGCCACTTGTAGAAGAGTTGCATCCTGATTAATTTCAAGGTGGCTTCTTCCAACGGGATGGAGCCACAGCTCACACCACTCAAGAAAATTTGAGGTTCCTTGAAGAGTTCTTCCCTGGTCGAGTTGTGAGCAGAGGAATTTAGCCTGCCAGATCACCGGATCTCACTCCGCTGGACTATTCCATTTTTGGCTTCCTTAAAAACGAGGTCTACGAAGAATGGGTTAATAATCTGGATGAACTGATGGACCGCATTACCTTAATATGCAATGAAATAACCGGAGATATATTGCAGCACATTTTTAATAATATGAAACGTCGTGTGGTTTTATGCATGTAGCAAAACGATGGCCACTTCCAACATTTATTGTGAACTGGCAATCAGTACTGCTGGTAATTAACGGCCCTTTTCAGGGCCAAGACAAATACTACAAATAGACAAATACCCAGAATTCGTTGTCTTTTGACAGAGAAAAACCAGAATTTAAAAGAGGTCAAGTAGGTTATTTTGAGGTTATGTATAGCTAGTAGAAACTCTTATTTTCGCAAGGCGGGTTTTTTTGTTTTACATGGAAATTCCACAGCCGACTAGATGACAATAATTTTGAAACACGTTGTATGTATCACTTCTTTAGAGCCTGTTGATAAGTGTAGGTGATATGCCACATCCTTGTTTTAGGCCTTTTGCTACGTTTATTGCGTTCGTTACTTCATTGACTATTTTTATGTGTGCTTTTGTATCTCTATACAGCCTTTTCGTTATATTCATCCATTTTTCTTCGATATTCATTCTTCTCATAGCTTCCAATTGTTTCTTGGGCACACTATCATACGCTTTTTCTAAATCTACAAATGTAGTATGTGTGTCACAATGTTCTTAGCTTTGTTCTTTTCTATGACTTGTCTCATGATAAATAAGCTCCTGGACAAAATTAACGCACCACCACATATATTTTGTGTTATTCCAAAATAATGATGATTTTCAGTTGTTTAGCAATCTTACAAGTAGGCTCTGGATATACTTCAACAGTTCAAGTAAATGTTGTCAACATGGGTTTTGATTTACAAGTGTAATAGCAAAGAAAACCACTTTCGATGAAAATTGATTTAAAATCTGATCAGAAATTGTTGCTTATTAAGACTAATTGTTTTGAGCCACCAAGGTTTTTTGTTATTGATAGTGTAAGTGCGAGTGTTCTCCAGTTTAATAATGAATCGCAGGACAATTTGTCAGTGGAAGAAGCAATAAGAGCATCAACTTTGCTGAATGAGGGATATTCGATGCGTCATGTTGCTAATGTGATAGGAAGAAACCATTCCAGCATACGTCGCATGGTTAAACGATTTAACGAGACAGGTTCTCATTTACGAAGGCCGGGACAAGGGCGAAAACGGTGTACTAATCCAATAGATGAGCGTTTTCTTAGACAATCCGCTCTAAGAAACAGGACAACGACTAGTACCATCCTACAAAATGAACTCTTGGCTGCTCGCAATCTTCCTGTATCTTCCCGAACGATTAAAACGCGCTTAAATGAAGCTGTATTAGATAGCAGAAAACCGGTCAAGAAACTCCTGCTCACCAGAGAGCACAAAATTCAAAGGTTGCGTTTTGCGAGACAACATCAAGATTGGACTCGTAATGATTGGAATAGGGTTTTATTCTCAGATGAAACGAGAATCAGCCTTAAATCTTCTGATGGACGTGAGCGTGTCTGGAGAAGGCCAGGAGAGAGATTTGCAAGTTGCAATATCTCTCCAAGAGTTCCGTTTGGTGGTGGCTCTGTAATGTTTTGGGGAGGCATCTGTTTCGATGGCCGCAGAGAATTGGTCCCCATACGTGGCAGGTCAATGAATGCGGATTATTATCTGGAACATATTGTTGTTGACCATGTAATGCCATTTGCTCCTATTGTGGGACCGAATTTCTTGTCTATGCAGGGCAATGCTCGTCCTCATGTGGCTGGGCAGGTTATTCGCTATTTAAATGCTATAGCTATTCCGTTCATGGAATGGCCAGCCAAGAGTCCCGACATGAACCCAATAGAGCATCTATGGGACGATATTAAAAAAAGGATTCGACGACGTACACCTCCACCTGCCAACTGCAATCAACTGGTAGATGCAGCAATGCAGGAAGGGGAAAATATTCCTCAAGAAGTCGTTCAAAATTTGATCTTCAGTATGCCAAGACGCATGGAAGCAGTAATTAGGAGTAGAAGAGGACATACACGATATTAGAACAGCTCTAAGTCTGAAAATTCTATTGTTTTCGTTTGTTTTCTGTTTGCAAGTTTGCATTGTTTACAAGAAAAATAAGGAGGACATGTAAGTCAGGTTCCATTCAGTTGGGATATCTTCCCCTCTTTAAATTTTGTTAAACAACACTTTGATGCACGCTATCACGTTTCTCCTCCATACTTCAACAGTTCCATTTTTATATTTCCTGGGCCGGGTGCTTTATGCTTTTTTGCCTTCTTGAGGGCTTTGTTTATATCTTTTTTCGTGATTTCACACTTTGACACATTCATAATTAAATTATCCATAAACGAACCTAGAAAGGCAATGGGTTTACGGCGACTTATACGATCTGCATAGTTCCTAAACATGACTATTGTTCCCTCACGTTGTAATCTCTGCTATTAAATTTCCCATATCCCATTCAAAGTTACTGCCTCTGAGGACACAGTTACGTAATCTAACTACCGCGACCACATTTTTACAAAGCCAGGACGAATCTGGGGCTATTTCCCTTTCGGTTGTCATAAGAGCTCCTGAAATATGCGCCGCCTGAACATTTGCTTATCGTTTGGCGTTGAAGAAGTTCGCGTGTTGCGGTGTGGCCGTTTCCGTTCTGCGGCTTAGCGCCGATTTAACAGATCCAACCCCGCGTTTGTGGGTATGTTATTGCTGCACGAATTATGGACGCGAAAGAGAGGGAAAAAAGGAAAATCCGTCGACAAGCGGCGCCGCCGGCCGCATTTCGGGAACAAAGCGCGTGCCGCGGATCGGCGAATTAGGAAAAATTTGTTCCAGCCGTCTAATCGGAGATCGGCACCTTTTTGGGGTGCGTGGGGGGTTATTTTAGACGGAAAAGGGAGGGGTACGTTCTCGTTCATAGGTGGATTGAAGTGAAATAGATAAGTCGCAAAACCCTTAAAAGCCAAATGGATTGGGTTGGATTGGACTATTATCGATTTATGGATTCATTATTGGTTCCTTGGCTACCGATCAAAACTAATGAATGCAGGCAAACCTCAGTTTCAAAATTTGTCATTTGGATACTAATTTGTTAACTCTGCTTCTCTGAACTGTGCTGGATAGTTAATTTAAGACTTTCTAGAAAGTTCACCTAAATATTAATGGAAAGAGATCGAGCCATCTTAGATTTGCTGACAATGTAGTCCTTATTACCAACACAAATGAAGAACTGCAAATCATGATTAGTCAGTTACGAAAACGTCAGCATTAAAATTTGTCATTTGGATACTTCATTGTTAACTCTGTTTCTCTGAACTGCTCTGAATTGTTAATTTAAGACTTTATAGAAAGCTGACGTAGATATCAATGGAAAGAGACCGAGCTACCTTAGATTTGCTGACGATGTACTAGTCCTTATTACCAACACATATGAAGAACTACAAATCGTGATTAGTCAGTTAGGAAAACGTCAGCTTTAAAATTTCCCATTTGGATACTTAATTGTTAACTCTGTTTCTCTGAACTGTGATGGCTAGTTAATTTAAGAATGTAGAAAGTTCACATAGATATCAATTTAATGGAAAGAGACTGAGATACCTTAGATTTGCTGACGATGTAGTCTTTATTACCAACACAAATGAAGAACTACAAATCATGAATCGTCAGTTAGGAAAACGTCAACTTTAAAATTTGTCATTTGGATACTTCATTGTTAACTCTGTTTCTCTGTACTGTGCTGGATATTTGATTTAAGACTTTATAGAAAGTTCACATAAATATCTATGGAAAGATACTCAGCCTTTTTAGATTTGCTGAGGATGTAGTCCTTATTATCAACACATATGAAGAACTACAAATCATGATTATTAGTCAGTTAGGAAAACGACATCTTTAAAATTTATCTTTGGATACTTGATTGTTAACTCTGCTTCTCTGAACTGTTCTGATTAGTTAATTTAAGACTTTATAGAAAGCTAACGTAGATATCAATGGAAAGAGACCGAGCTACCTTAGATTTGCTGACGATGTAGTCCTAATTATCAACACATAAGAAGCACTACATATCATGATTAGCCCGTTGGAAGCAGCTTCAAATATAGTTGGTCTAAAGATAAATATGCGAATGACAAAAGTAATGTCAAACAAAGAAGATGCAAAAGCTGCAAGTGGATAACAGGTCACTGAATACATATACCTGGGGCAAGTCTTGAAGTTGAACAAAGACAACAAAGACAGTATTTCTTCCATCAAAGGAACTTCTTCCGAAAGACAACCAGTATGAAGAAATAAGGAGATACATAAGATTAGCATGGTCAGGGTTTGGAAAGTTAGCATTGATATTCAAGAGCCGAAAAATACCACAACCTATGAAAAGCAAAATATTTATCCAATGTGTTCTTCCAATACCTACAGTAGTATTGTTGGTTGCAGTGATATCACCAGTTGGAAATTCAAGTCTAGAGGGTATTGGAAAATTTCGGAACGATTCAGACTTTGAATTTTTGAGATCGATGGCATATATCCATTGAACACTGAACATAGAACACACTTATGGTCTTAAGCAAGAGCAATGAATTACTGAGTTGAACAATTGAAAATTAAAAAAAAATACATTTCCTGAAAAATTTGGTACCAAATTTTCAATGTCAATAGTGTACTAGCTAATTATCACAAAATGATTGTATGTGATTCTGTGATTAGTTGCAAAAGCTATCGGCAGTTGAATGCTTTGAAGTAAGTTCAACGTGTACCTATTGAAACATTTAAAAAAAATGTTATGATCTACATTTTCGATTTACGATGGAATGTTGGATGAAAGAAAGCGAAGAAGGAAAACTCACAACTTACTGATTATCGCACACTTTGTTTCATTGAGTTATGACGATTAGTTGCCGAAATATGGACAGTTTAGCATTTTTAGAAAGTTTGAGAGACATTGGAACATTTCTGAATAACTTCCACACTTTAAATTTCAATTTAAGTGCTTCGATTGAGCATACTAGCCCACTGATTGCAGCATAGATACTTTGCTTCATTGAGCATAACAATTAGTTAAAGAAATATCGACAGCTTTAGATTTTGTTTTAGAAATTTTAAGGGGTATTGAGAACATTTATGCATAAACTTCAGACTTTAAATTTTCAATTTGGGTGCTGATATCTATTGACGATAGCTGATTAATTGCCCAAAATTTTTGTTTCATTGAGCTATGACAGTTAATTGCCGAAATATCCACAGTTTAAGATTTTTAAAAAAGTTAAAGAGGTTAAAGAGGATGAATTTGAGACCTCAAATTTTCAATTTCAGTGCTCATATTAATTCAGCATAGCAAGCTGATTATAGCAAACAGAGCTATGACGGTTAGCTGTTGTTATAATAACAGACATAAAACTTTTAGAAAGTTTAAATGGTATTAAAATATTTTGGGACAACTTTTAGATTTCACAATTTCAATATGAATGCTTTGAGCTTTGACTGAGCATAGCTCACTGACTCCAGCATAGTGCTTTGTTTAATTAAGCTATGCCAGTTAGTTGCCAAAATATTAACAGATTAGGAGCTATTAGAAAGTTTAAAGGATAGTAAAACATTTTTGGATAACTATTAGGGTTAAAATTTTCAATTTGAGTGCTGATGTAGATTGAGCATGGCTTGCTGATTGCCGCAAACTTCGTTTTATTGAAATATGACAGTTAGTTGCTAAAATATCAACAGATTAAAAGTTTTTAGAAAGTTTAAGGGATATTGTAACATTTTTGAGTAACTTTCAGACTTTTGCATTTTGATGTGAACTTTATTCCATTAAAACTTAATGGAGATTAAACTCCATATATTCCATATCGACAGTGGAGGTTCCTGAAAATAAAAAAATACTTGAAATCGTAAATTGGTGACGACGGAACAAGTTGTCTTATTTCAGCGCTCCAGTTTCTTTCTCGACTCGTTTGTTTATCTGGTAAATAAAATTAATAGCCTTGCGAAAATGTTAATAGATTCACGGTGTAGACCGAATTTGTACGTTCTAATGATGAACATATCTCGCATATTTCTACTTGATTTGTTGAGCGACATTATCTACAACATTTCTGTAGTTATAACGTATAAAATCCCATTGACAATTGCATTCGGACCGAACCGGCGGTAATGACTATATTTTTCCAACGCTTAATTCAAATTCGATTGTGACATTTGCCGTATATAGCGGCAATATTGTTTAATTATTGTAATCGAGAACGCTCGGGCGAAATAAACGCGAAAAAACCGCTTTTGTAATACTCTGATAATTTTCTCGAAGTTTTATCAGCAGCCGTTCCATAAAGTTTACCTGAAATGGATGCATTCCACTGTTATTTATCAAAAAATACTGGCAGTGGTGGCATTTCAAGGTATCCCAAGGTTACGAATTATCATTCTGAACCAATAAAAACACTTGCTCTGTTCTTATTCCTCACTAATTGACCGGCATTCAAAAAAGGCTAAAAATAATAACAAGATAATAAAATTATACCGAAAGATATCGAAGGGTACATAACGAAATCTGCCCGGAATAAATATTCCTAATTAATTTTGAATAACGTCTCACCTCGACCATTTATTACCTACAGCTTTCGGAGAAAAGAGGGATCGAAGTCCAATACGACTCGATCGGACAAATATTGAGAACATGAGTAATACACGTAAAATTCTCCCTCTTCTAATTTTAATACCATCTTCCAATTACTTCCGAGCGAACGAGAAGTGAAATATTAATGCCGCGGGAGGAGAACGCCGGCCCGGTAAAATATCCTCCGCATTTACGGGCATCACGACAGGCCGCCATTATCCCGGCCTGATTAGGCTAATCGCAGCTATGAAATTAAACCGTGCTTGTGCATGCCTACGCTTGTTACAAATGATAAGTATTGTCCAGGGAGAACGTTCAGCTGTTTAACGATTACGGACTACTTGGCAATTGCTCGGGAGGCGTGTTCGCTATGCGGACGAAAAAATTTTCATTTGGTAGAGAGTGTCATAACTTTAATTAAATAGTTAGAGGAAGGTAATCCGCGTGAGTTAGGAGTGAAATGCGGGAAATAGCTGGGAGAGGCCGAAAACTACATGGCTCGAGACAAGATTTTTGTCTCAGAGCCGAAGATGAAATTGAAGAAAGTGAACAAATCTGCGTTTTGAGATATCGCAACCTTAAAGTGCGAAAATTTCCTCTTTGAGATTAGAACATATTAACACAAGTAAATTGCAATTAAAATGGGATTAAAGGGTAACGAGTAGAAAGAAAAATGTGTGATTTGGTGAAGCGACTAAAGGACTAAAGAGGTGAATTGGACTTCTTTACTTAGTCACGCACCGAATTTAATAAGAAGATTGACATACAATAACAAACACGAAATTGGTAAATCAAGGCGTATCTATTTCAATACAAACACTGGGATCTGCATCAGGGATACGAAAAAGAAGGTACCTAATGTGTAAGCGGGAGTAACTAAACGAGAGCTGGAAAACAGAACTAACAGGGAATTGAAAACCAGTGAAGGAGCAATGAGTAATATGACGAAGACATGCTACAAGAATATAAAATATCCTAATTGTTGGATCGAACAAGTAAAATCTATGGAAGTCCAAATTTATGGATAAATGAGGCAAAGAAGAACCTGGATTCTGAACATTACCAGCTGGAACGAATAAATAATAAATAAGAGAGAATAAACAAAAATAATCAATCCACAAGGCCCACAAGGCCTATACCTATGCCCATCACACATATAAATTAAAATTAACCTATCACTATAACTTGCTTAGTACTAAACATAACCAACAGGATAAACCCGTGAAACTCCTGAGATAGTCATGAAATTGCTAAGTCCGTGTTTTCAAATAAATGTTGTAAACGAATAAATAATAAATAAGAGAGAATAAACAAAAATAATCAATCCACAAGGCCCACAAGGCCAATACCAATGCCCATCAGACGTATAAATTAAAATTAAGCTATCAGTATAACTTGCTTAGTACTATTAAACTTAACCAACAGATTAAACGCCTGAAACCCCTTAGATAGTCTTGAAATCGCTAAGACAGTGTTTTCAAATAAATGTTGAGAGGTCTTGTATTATGTACGACAATTTCAAGAACACAGGTTGCTGCCAGTTATCAGGATCAACTTAAAATCCTACAGATCAACACAGTAATCCATTTATTGGCACGCTTGTGCAACATACGTTTTGAAAAGTTAAGTTTCGCCTTCAAATTCCATTTTTCAATAGGCGGCCAAAAGCCATTTTCTTACTAAAATATTATACATTAAACTGAAGATAAATTCATTGCTCAAGCAAACAAAACTTACAAATCACTCCACATTAAAATATACAATTAAAAAAGGATACTTCTGTTTTAAATAATTTTTTGTAAATATCTCTATTAAATGTCTCATACTCTAATTATTGGGGTAGATCGCTTGGTTTTGTGATATTTTTTGATTAGAAAAGCCTGCGAAATCGATCACAAAATTGACGATATTTTGATTTCGAAATATTTGGAACCTTTCGGATAGTCTGAAATAATATTTTAATTTTATTAAAACCATAGCAGGCCAAAAGGAATATATGTATTAGTATACAGTAGTATTAGTTTTCCGAGTGACTGGTTTATCTTGACGAAATTGTACCTGCCACGTTTTAGTGACTGTATAAAACCAATTCTACTTTTTACAAATTTCTCTGAAAGTTTATTAACAAAATTAGTGCATTCATGTTCACAACTTGTATTAAAAAACTTTTCTGCTTTTACATGTTTTACATTTTAATACTATTTAATGTAAGTGTCTTGCCATAATTACGTACGTTGTTGAAAGGGGCGAATGAATTGATTGAAAAAATAACATTCCTTGGTTGAAACTGTTTCAGGATCTCCGTTGAAGCAAAGCTATTATAGGAAATTGTCATTGGGTAGGTACGTTACTTTAATCAAAATCCGATGACAACGATAATGTCAGTCCGATAACAGTAATCAAAGAGTAAATCGAATTGTAATGGTAAATAGGTGAGGAAGCAGGCTTTTCTAGATTCTGCAGTCATGATAATACATAATACTACAACGAGAGACAAAAAGGTTATCCAATTTGAATTTAACTGGATATTAAGGTTGGGTACATTTGCATGGAAATATTCCTGAAGCGTGTATGCCAATTAAATCGAGTTATTACGTATTGCATAAAACAGGGAACTTCTTTTCTCCTTTTTCTTTCTGTTTTGTTGAAATACACGTCCCAACTGACTTAACGAGTGTTAAACTGCTTGTGTAAAAATAAATGCAACAAAGTGTATGGTTTAGGTGTATACTTTTTTGTACTCTGTATACCCTTTTATTCGCTGACGATCAGGTGTTAATTGCCAAGAATGGAGATGACGCAAGATACACGCTGAGCAAACTCCAAGAAAAACTAAGTGGGGACTTACTATAAGTATGCAAAAATCGGAACATATGCTAGTTGGGAAAGAGGACTAAGAAGCGTGTCTTCCCAGATGCGGTCAGTGCCATGTGCGGTCAGTGCCATGTGCGGTCAATTCTTGTGAAATCCCAGGACAGGCCAATTAATCGGGGTACTCGGTACCGGCTCGCTATGAGCGGTAGTGTCTTATGCGATCACAATCAAAAAACGTACCAGATGTGATCCCTCGAAAATATTTCTACCTTGTTATCTACCTACTTGTGAATAATATTAAGGACAAAAGATCGCCAAGAATCGACCAAAGAAAACATAATAAAATATTACGAGCCATAGGGTGTAATTGTTTGAAAGTCCCTGCCTTTTGCTTAGGATTAATGCAAATAACGTAGGCAAGTTAATTTCAAATTTTTAAAATTTAATCGTACATGGATTTAATTATATCTGACATAATTTCAATTTAAAAACTTGTCGCCGCATTATCCGAAATTGCACGTGTTTCTTTCTTATGCTTTCTTAGAAAAAAATAAAAATTGGATTTGTTTTCATCTCCGAACACACTCAAGATTAGTATCAACTTGATTCTATCGTATTGTAACGGAACGACTTGGCCGTAAAGGCACAGTAGTATCAAAGGTAATATAATAAATTATTATATTACCTTTGATACTACTGTTACCATACCCTGTTTACCATACTTTAGAATAATTATTATTAATAATTATTCTAAAGTATGGTCACTTGTTTGATGTATACGAAAAAGCCGCCGTTTTTTTTTTGCGAATGGTCGTAAAATAATAAAAACATCGTTATCGGAGAGGTGATGCGGAGTTCGAACTTTGGTTCGAATATGTGTCGGATAACCGGGCGGCTACTGTATTTGCAAACACTATTAATCCTAGTAACGCCCGGTTTCATAATGCAGTTAAAGTCCACTTTAACTTACAGTTGACTTTAACTGTGACGTTAAGTTAAAGTGGACTTTAACTGCATTATGAAACCGGGCGTAATCAATTTTCCATATCGGCCGAGGGTGTCTACCGAGAAATTCGGTGAATTCGGATATGACCGCACATGGGAAGACACCTGCACAACAGGTAGAAATATTTTTGGAGTGACCGCATCTGGCACGATTTTTCACATTGACCGCATGAGGCACGACCGCTCGTGGCACGGAGCCCTAAGAAGGCCTAGATCACGAAAAATCCAATGTGAAGAAATGCACCTGCTTTAAAATACATAGAGAAGCAATGCCGACACAGGTATAGTCTTTACGAAGCCAGTGTAACAACCAAGTTTATAAGGGTATCGATCAATAACAACATATACGGCATGCTCGATACATGATACGTTATTTAGCGAACTCGTCCTGTAGAATCCTCCCATTCCCGTTCCACGCCGAGCAAGTCACACGCCTAAATATTGTCAATAGTTTACATTTCTCGCTTGTGCTGTAGTGGATCCATAAACGTTTTGGACGACTGGATCCTTCCTAGAACGTCTCGAACACGTGTCTTCAGTCTTTTACCAGTGTTGGCACGGTTTACATCACCGAGACAGGTTATAGAGGTATTTTGTTTGTTTTTAAGTTAATTTCATAATCATATAATTTGCCGTTCGTTTTTATATTTATGATAATAATTAATTGTAATCGGAATGACGTTTTGGAGACCGTGGGCGACAGAAACAGTGCGAGTTGATGTGGAAAACGTGACTACTCAACCCTCTTGCTCTTCTTCGTCTCCTTCTTGGGAGTTTGCAAATAAGAATCTACATCCTCAATTACAAACAGTAATTTTAAATATGTTTAAGCGCCTCCAACAAAGACACCCCGAACAATCGGTTCGCTGCTTAATTTTAGAAATTTCAGACTTGACATTAATTCCATATTCTTCAATTTATAAAATAATTCAGCGAGGAATTGTAGATCATCATCAAAATAGATTAGGTAAACAAAATAAGTTCAAAGCATTATATGACGCTGCTAAAGACGTTATACGCAGAACCGTTTACGATTTTTATGCTAGAAACAAGGTGCCCACTTTACTATAAATTTTTCAAAAATTACAGTCTTTTGAGGAATATAAATATAAATCTTTAGACACTTTAAGGTCAATTCTGTTAAGTTGCGGATTTAAACACAAAAAATTAAATTCTCGAATGGTCATCATGGAGTCACCTCGTATTGTTGCTTTGCGTCAGGATTATTTGAGACAAATTAGGTCATTTCGGGAATCAGGGAGCAACATTGTATATTTAGACGAAACATGGTTTAACACCCATGAAGTAATTCAACGTGGTTGGGTTGATGACAGCAACAACTGTAAATTAAATACACCCAGTTCTAGGGGAAATCGGGTGGTAATTTTACATGCAGGAAACGAAAACAAATTTGTGCCTAATGCTTTGCTTTTTTCTGCCAAGAATATCGATAAGAGTTTCGCCGATTATCATCAGGATATGGATGCCGCATTGGTTGAAAAGTGGTTTAAAGATCGACTTCTGCCCAATATTCCTAATAATACAGTTATAGTTCTTGATAACGCTTCATATCATTCTCGTCAAATTAATAAAATTCGTAATAGTAGTTCCAGGAAATCACTTATCATCGAATTTCTTCACAGCAAAAATATTCATATAGCTTCAAACATCCGTAGAGAAAAACAGCTTCTTAAAATTGTTAAATCGGGTACTTTCAAAAAGGAGTATGCTGTTGATGAGCTTGCTGAGGATAAAGGTCATTGTGTTCTTTGACAACCTCCCTACTACTGTATTTTTAATCCCATAGAATTAATTTGGGCTAACGTTAAGGATCGCTTACGGAAAACAAACCACAGTCCTACTTTCACTAACATTGTTTTTGAGAACATTGAAACCGTCTTTAGGGATGATTCTTACAAACAAATTTGGCAAAATTGCGTTTCGCATGTAATTAAAAAAGAGGAAGAATATCACGTTTTACCACCTAATAACCCCATTGTCATTCGTCCCGGCTCCGAATCTTCTTCTGAAGATTACGATTAATTATTTAATGTTTAAACTCAATTATTTTACAATAATTCATGTAAAATTTTTCTATGAAATTTTACTGACTAAGTGAGTAAAAAATATTCCGCGCGCCTATGGAGGCGGCTCGTTTGTGTTCTTCTTTCTCGTCGGCAGCCTGTTGTTACACTGGCCTCGTAAAGACTATAGTAAGATATCACAAGGCAAAAGAGCAATCCGGCAGCTAAATTCAATTCTCTGGAAGAATATCACCAAGAAAAACAAAAGCAACCTCTACTACACGATCGTTGAAATCATGATCTGCACTTATGGAGCAGAGATCTTGGAATTGAACCAGGGGAAAAATCAGAGGCATCGCGCCATTCAAATGGATTACTGGAAATGAAGCAACCAAATCTCCAGACCAGATCATGTGAGAAACGAGCAAGATTCAAGGAACAGGAATAGGATATTTCACGCAGTGCCGGGAATAAAATTTTAGCTGTCGCCTTTGTCTTACTCTTGACATGTTCTACAACCCCCACATACTCCAAATAATGCTTGGCCAGCACATCCAATTAAACTAATTCGTTGTTTACGTGTATATCACCCAAACATGCGATCGGTCATAAAATTTATATCGAGGGTCGCGATTACCTTTTATACGAAAATGTCGATTTCTAAATTCGAGATCTCGATTCGACCGATTTTTTCTTCTCCATCCGTAATATCGAAGAGTTGTGTAAGTAAATAAGGCGAGGAGAAGGGGCATAATCTCGGCGCGTCGAAAATTCAATTTTAAAATAAAGTATCCAATTTCAATAAAGCACTTTTCGATATCCCGAGGATCACCTCCCTCAAAATTCGAAACGGAACGAAACGAAATGAATATAATAAGAAATTATCAAGATGGGACGAGATACCGACGGCGAGGCGTTTATTGAAACGAAAATCTTCATCAAACAGAAATATAATTTCATTGAGTTTCTTTTCAGCGTCCCTCATCGCAGATTCGAATCTGATTCAATTTATACAGTTTCATTAAATCCGGAGAAAGATCTCCTCGCAAATATCCTCATCATTGATTAATTTCCGTTCGGAAATATCCAACAAACGCGTACACTCTGGATGTGCCCGGGAGCAAGACAGGGTCGTACTCGCGGAGAAATTCGCATCGAGTTCGGCCCTGCCGGGAAGAGGCATTACTCATCCTCTTATGAGTGTCAATATACACAAACACACGCGCATTTTTTCCTGGAGGAAATGCCAGGAAACCAACCACATACCTTACGTCACAAATAGTGAACACATTTTCGGACTCGCGATGTGGGCTTGTTTATAATGGTGTGTAAATTTAGAGGTGTCTAACACAGGAACATCACGTGACTACGTTTAATCATGTTGTGAAGAAAGTAGTGTTTTATCGCCGAGTTCTTTTTGTACTCTCAATCACGCTACACACTGTGTTACTCGGGGCATATATTATGACATCGGGAACGGTAAATTTTGAAAAGTCACCCCCATTTTAGGGAGACGAAATGGATGGCTTTCACGCATTAAAATATTAGTACTCAAGAAACAGTACGGGAATAATAACATTAGCCTCGGCAATAGGTGCAGTCGTTAATGTTAATCGAACATTAAATTACATTACCGATCATATTATAAAACTATGTTTGGTAACAATACCAAGCCAAATCATGAAAATATCTGGACACCATTCGAATTTGAAGTGTTGTAGTGTTATGTTATTTGAACTAATCAAACTTAAAGTCAATAGATACAGAAATTACCGCAATTTGTTGTCCTAATATGTAATATGTAAGAAACAAACATAATCCGGTCTAAAATCGCGAGAATTCTTGACATCTGACAAGTCATACTTTCTGAGTCTCCTTAGTTGTCTTTGAGTTCTACAAAATTGGCAAATTTAGGCAAATTACCCTAGGGGAAATTAATTATCAACCACAATGTTACTTCTATTTATTCAGTTTCAACTTTTTTAGAAATTACAGATTTACATTTTTGCTTACATTTAATGGTCACTATTATTTAAAAAGTACTGGCTTGGCTCATCACTCATCACCATTTCTAGCTAATTTTTTTTTGCATTAGTTAGAAGGTACGTTCCTAAATCACCCTCAGTTTAAACCTTTAATAAATTTATTTGAATTTATTTAGTTACCTAATTAATTTATTTGCAATTCATTGATAAAATAGGTATATTTAAGACGTTTTCTATTCACAGGTTAAACGACTTGAATTTTTAGAAAATTGTAACACTTTCACCCTTAAATTTGATTTACAATTGGATTCCAATTAAATAACAGTAACCATTTTACCTATTAATTTTGAAAGCTGATAAGAATCAATTTTCTTTTGAAACTGAGGGAAAGAATAAGCCCACTGTTACGTAAATTTCAATTAATTCAAATCACTGCTAGCCATATAAACTTGCTACTTTTCATAGTTATTTTAACAGACCCTATAGAATTTTGAAGGAAACAGCATTTGACAAAGCTGTTTAACATTACCTAAACAGTTTGCTGTAAATGCTAGTTTTCCCCTTAAATTAGTGAATACATTTTTCTTTAAATATTCTTACAAATTTAACTTATGCTTAATATTTCCAAAACAGATATTTTAAACTATAAGATTTAATCCTGTTTTGATCAACTTTCCCAAAAATTATCTAAAATTTTCAAAATAGCAAAAATTAAGAGTTATTTAAACCTTGTAATAATTTATTCATTATTTTCCATTTTCAAATTTGGTGTGTCTTATGTGGCACAGGAGATTTCAACATACAGATTTTCCACATTTCCATTTCCATTCCCATTTCCACATTTTTTTCCAAAACAACATATTAACATAGGTTCATACTTCTCTCTTTCACATTTCGAAACTCGGTTAAAAACTTTAAATTTGTTAGAAACTTAAGAAATGTTGAACTACTCAACTGATGACTATTTTTAAATCGTTCAGAAGAGACCTACTTCACTGCTAGACCACTTAAATGCACAGATTAATCTCGTCATGCTACTGTTTCAATAATTTTATCAATTTTAGTATTGTATTCATTTCCTTCGAAGAATTGGCAACTTCTGAAACTTTCCTCTATTTGTCATTGCTTCATCTCTGACATTTTGTGTGGAAAATGTGGTTTCAATCGTAGAAGCTAACAAAATAGAAAATAAGAAAAATAAAAGTCACAAAAGTAAGATTTAGGTAGTAAAAAATTCTACAATTTATGACGCAGCGCGATCCATTTCGTTAATTGATTATTGCAAAAGAGCGAGACAGCCATTGGAATGAACGGATTATTGCAATAATTATTGCAAAAGTAACGTTTTCGTTTTATTGATGTCTTTAATGCAAGTCCAAGATAAAACCGCACGAAAATTCGGTATTGATTAGACTAATCCATATAGCGACTCTAGCATTAAATTATTTAATGATTATCAAACTAAAAGATTTGATATCAGGTCGTTGGATTTACAAACTGCGTGGAGAGGTAAATCCAAAAGTCCAACGATGTTTTTATATAGAACTCATTATCTACCACCATTTCTCAGCAGAAAAGTAATACATTAATTTATTAAAAAATATTACTCACTCACGCAATAATTAAGATATCCTACATAAATGTAGGGGTAATTATCTTCGTTTTTGTCTTTTTCTATTTATTGTAACGCGAAATGTAAACATCAGAGCAAGGTGTGTTTACTCTTGTCGGACCTCGTCGGCTTACCTCAAAGGAACGGCGCTACGCTTAATTGAACCTGCCGCCAACATCTCATTAAAGAAGGAATCATTCCCGACCTCTCTAGACCTTTCTACATAAAAAAGAACGTTCGAGTAATTTTAGGCACTATCGCGAACACAATTGAAATGTATATAAGCGGGCTTGCGGTCGGAGAAGAGAATTAGAATTAGACGGAAGCGCGACATAGTAAACAAGGTGAAAAGCGAGAGCGTATAAATAAATTACATTTATGTGTGATATAAATTAATTAGTTAGGAAGTAGTTAAGTGTGTTATATAAATTAGTCTAAGATAAATTAAGTAGTGTGTAGTATAGTAATTAGGACAGTGTAAATAAATTAGAAAATAAACGTTACATTATTATACTTACGTAAGCATAGCTCATCAATAATTTCATTCATTTTAAAATTTGTCATTGAAACTTGCTTAAATTCCCTTCATTTCCTCGCACCCAAAACCGCCCCAAAATGGCGGACGAGTGCGGTACTTTGTGCCAACCAACCAGATCCAATATAATACTTATTCTAAAATCGAGTGATGCCATTTTGGAGCTTTTAATGAGTGAATAGCAATGATTAATATTTATCGCAGCTTTCAACGAGGTGTTACATTTCCCGACACTTCATTTTGTGAAACATCCGTGACTTACCGCATAATAACGTTTCGTGACTACACAGCGATACTAACCTGAAAAAAAAAACAAACGAATTAGTATACAGGAAAACCCACAAACGTCGCCGTAAATCAATTTTATTTTTATTGTCTAATAGCTCGTTATGAAATTAATATTTTGTAATAAAATATCCACACCCAAAGATCCTTCACGATAAGTATCGATGAAATTAATAGTGTAGGTTGTTTATTTATCAAAACTGTCAGCGTGCGAGTTTACACGCATGGTCTTTACAAACCTTGAGCGTGTCCATATCATACGGTTTCGTTTTTAGATCCACCACCCTGGATTTTACTCTAATTTGTTATTTCTCCCACCTGACCGGTCGGAATTTACGTTTGCAAGTTCATTTACGTAAATCAGCTCGAGATGATATACATTTCGAGTAACTTCGGATATTTCAACAAAACGTTGATCTTGTATGAAAACAGTATATTTGGCAATGCTCCAAACTAAATGTAACAATGTCGTTGATCCATGAAGAGTTTATGAGATATAAATGAGATGCAACTGTAATGTTCCCCGCTAAGTGAATGTATAAATGAAAGTTGAGATTAGCTCTTTCACATTTCACGTTAAAAAAACGTTTGTTTAATAACCATTTGGGAGCGACTGGAGTTAAAGGATCATTAAACGGACGAATCGGCGGTAAACTCATTATATACATACATATCTACTACGTAAATAATGAACGCAATTATTTTCTCTTATTTGAAATTCATGTAAATTATTTAGAAACATATGCACGTATAAGAAGCAACTCTGGGGAATATTCATTTCGTATGCAAATGAAAGTAATGTTGCTGCTAATAGAGTTGGCGAAAATATATGGGGGCGTTTGTCGAACAACTTTTAAACAAATGAGGAGATCGAATTGAGTCATATTGTCCGCAAATTCCCCTTAAAGGCTTACCCTATATGGGTAACACAATCCTTCAAACGGCGCGCCGACAGGTAAAGTGATAAGTAGGAAAACTTAAAAATCGAACGATCCCCTCGTACCGACGAGCATTTGACCGAAGTCCTTCAACATCAAAAGCTCCGTTTTCGGGGACACTAATAGGCCTCGAATGATTATACTTACGAAAGAGGAGACCTTCTCTCTCTCATTCATGTTTTATCATTTGTATGAATCTGGAGGACGCTCGAGTTCTCGTCGAAGATATGAAATGGATATGTATTCGAGTGTACGGTGCACAACCGTTACGCCTTGTTGGCTTTATTTAGTTTGTCGTTGTCCTCGAGGTATATTCGATATTTTGCGACAATAAAGACGACAATGCGCCGTAATATGGTTCATATAATGGGAAGTTCTCGAAAGATGGGACGGATTCGGTTGGGAAGAGGGGCACAATGGGCACATAGATGCGTGTTCGAATAAAAGCTAACATACATCAAGGGACGTGGATGGTGGTTGATTAGTCTTGGATCTTTAAAGAATATTTCTGTATAATTTCAACTTGTGAGGGACATAACGAAAGTTCCTACCATTAATTCTGGATATATGTCCTCAGTTATTAACAACAAATTATTATGTGATTAGTTTTAAACAATGACCAAAAGCTTGGGGCATTCAGGAAATAGTATAGTGTTTCAATAATCAATCCTTGATATCCGACCAAACTAGTGAAACTCTTCAGGCTCTCAGTCCTTAACAACAACAAGGCTTGATTAGTTCCAATCCTGGGATTTTAAATATTGTTTCAGTTTCAGAACCCAAGTTGTATCTTTGTTCAAAGTTGACCTATTTCATTCTTCACTGCTTGATATCATGTCAGACTCCTGAAAGATTGTTTAAGTTTCAATTTTAAATGCTTTCTGTTATTTTCAGTCTTGGCTGTTTCAGTGCTGAAATCCAAGTTTAAATTTCAGTACTATAGTAAATCCACTGAGAAGAAAACTTCCATGAAACACAAACGTCGAAATTCAAAGCGCGCGACCAGCTAGCGAATAAGTACAGCCTTGACTATAATTTATCTTTTACTAAGGATGATCATTTCTTTCTTTTCTGTATATATTTAAAAAAAAAGGTTTTCTTCCCGCAGCTTAAGTATGTTCCAGGTCTCTTTTTGGGAGGCGAGCAGGGAATGTGCCTTTCCATAATTGCAATAGATCACAGAAATATTTTTATACAAATTTATATCAAAAACCTGAATAACAATAGCGATACGATAAAATAAACCATCAACTAAAAGTCCACTATCACCGTCAACGACTTACCTGAACGCTTGTAAACAGACAACTATAGATCAGACAACTAAACTTGTTAATTACACTGAACCGACTCTGCACATCAACAATTTCCGCCAAAAGTTTTATGACTTTTCCACCAATAGCCAACGACGTGTATTAGGTGTTGTCTAACTTTACTACCTTTTCTCGTTTCGTCGATGTTTTCTTCTCAGTGGATTTACTATAGACGAATACAATGTAATTTCTATTTACATCCCACTTGTCATTCGAAGTCAAAATTCCAAGTTCTTCACAAAAATTACGTTTGATTAGATTCAATCTAGAAATTTTTAAGCTATTAGCTTAAAAGCTATTTTAAGCTATTTTTAGTGTCTAAATCTAAATCAACGTTAAAGTTGTGAAATTCTTAAGGTGTAAATTACAAGTGATTTTCGCTCTTAGATAAAGGTGTTATTGGATTAGTTTGTCTTGAAACTTAAAAGAATATTTTACTGTCTAAATTATATTTGTAGTGGAAGGTACAATCAGAGTTGTTATTTTTAATTCTGATTGTTCGATAAAATGAACAAAATTGCTCGTTTCAATCAGTTTTGATTATCAAATTTTCATTAATATTTCAGTGTTTAAATCCAAATACAAGTTTCATGTGACGTCGAGTAGCGTGCAAGTTTCATTTTTCTTGTTTAATGTTTAGATCAGCTCTGATCTGAGAGTCTGATTTCAATTTCAGGTCTCTTAAGTTCTGGGCAGTAATATCATTTTATTAAATTTGATTTTAAACCCATTAAGCAATATATCAGTGTCTAAATCCGCGTTGAATTCTCATCTCTTAACCAATCAGGTAGTATATTGTCGAGATCCTTCAGGTTTTAATCCCACCTGCCTTCAGCTCTTGGGTAGCAGGAAATTATTGGAAAGTCTTGGTACATGAAGCTTCTAATCTGACAATTTAAATGACTTAGAAATCATAAAAGATTGTCTAAATTAAATATGAGTTTCAATCCTCAATTCTTGATAACTGGCCAGATCTCAAATGTCTCTCACGTCTCAGTTGCAAGTGAACTCCATTCTTAACGACCGTGATGATAACTGATTAGGCGGTCTTGAAATATTAAACACTTTTCTATGTTCCAGCACTAAAATGGCCGAAAACAGTGCTTTAATGAGGCTAATTGAAGCATTGTTTTTGGTAATTTCTTTTGTTGGGTTGGTAACAAGATATTCCCTAATGCTGTCTGATGTCTGTCAAAACAAAATTAAAAAAATATGGCCGACGCGTCGATGGGATAGGGATGCAAGTATGCAAGTGTTGACTATGAACTATTCGTTTCTGTATTTTGAAAGGTGTATCATAAAATAAAAACCTCGTGGTTAAATTTGAAAATGGTGTGAAAATTGACAGATGTCTACAAAACAGCAGAATACCAACTTCAATGTCACGATAAATAAAAATCCCCAGATAAGAAATTTTAAATTATTTAAATATAAATAAAAATGAAATGGAAGCCAGAACATAGAAAATGTTGTAAAGTAGGTACTCGTTGCAGAAGACATTCCAAGACCTCGCCCCTCGGACTATCGGATAATCTCGGACTAGGGCTTGGAATATGACGTCTTCTGCAACTTGTACATTAAACTACTATTAGTTTCATTTTCTTGTTCTTTCATCTTCATCTTAAAAGTTTGATCCTTTGACAAATTTTTGAGTATCACCAATTTTTAACAATTATATTATTTTAGTTTAAATTTAAAATTACTTCAGTTTTTGATGATAATGATATCATTTGACTAGAATCAATCTCGAAACTTTCAACTGTGTTTCAGTGTTCCATCTATACTGAAATGAAATTTTCAACATTGTTTCAATTCCAAGTGTCTCCATTTTTCACATTAATTAGGTATACTTTAACCATTATCAATAATTGGAACACTCAATAAAATCTGAATTTACCGAGGACATTCGAAAAGAGCCCCTTGTCTCTATATATAACCATGGGACTTATCTTTTTGCTTATTCAGAAACGCCCTAGTATTTTTAAAATGCAGGTGTTCAGTTGCCCAAGTGAAATCATATATGTGAATGTATGGATATGTACAGATAAAGAACTAGAGGGTCCATTGGACCGCAATTTTTTTTACGACAGCGGCACTTCGTTTGTATTTTCTTCTTCTTCTAAGGTGTAGGTGTACAGTCGATCAGTGAAATCGTGTACGAGGAAGTACGCGAGACTCTACAGATACTGGATGGTCCACTGGACCATTACACAGCGGCCACGTGTGCTTTCCTTGTGATGTCTTCTTCCGCACTTATATTCGAGAAAGCAGTGGTGTGTGAATGTGTGTGCCATTTGTTTGTGCGATTTGGAGGTGAATTTATTGTTAGAGTTATTATCCGTAATGATACGCCCATGGACGACCAGGCGGCATGGCGTTTCACCACTTAAAAAGCCATTAAGTGTTTTTTGCCGTTCCAACTCTGACTGGACAAAGTATACGTGATTAGTTTCAATCTTGAAAATGTTAAGTAATATTTCAACATCGACGTGGAAGTAATTGAACTTTTGTAGACTTTTACCAGTTTCAAACCTCAACTGTTAACCACTAAAATCTAAAATAGATCGTCGAGTTTCAAAAGCGCCTTCAGCTCTTGGACAACAGAAAATTATTGGATAGTTTTGGAATTTAAATGGGTATAATGCTTAAATTCAGTTTGTGATGAATCTGTGTTTCAATATCAGATATCCAAAAGTGTTCAATTTACATTGAAATTTCATGTTGTGTTTGCCGAGTACTATGTGAGTTTCATTCGTCACATTTTTGGATCCAAACCAGAGTTTTGAAATTATTAAACTATCAATTTATTGTAAAAGCAGTCACAATATTACTCGATTACTTTTGATCTTGAAATTTTTAGGTACAATAGTTTCCAATAACGATTATATTATTTATTAACGATTACATAATCGATTTTCTATCTTAGAAGTTTAAATTACATGTTACTGTCAAAGAGTTGAAGGTAAAAGTGTAAAGCAACAATACCATCCAACGTAAGCAAATTCGAGTCAGTAAGTTTACATCAAAATAATTGTTATAAAAATATCTCACCTATTCCATATATAATACCTTATATGTGTTCAGTTAAAATACGCGAGATAAGATAGGTTTGATCGGTGGCTTCCTCTCTTCATTATCCACAATAAAATTACAAATTAGCAAAGTAACCGCATTAAACGTTGACACGACGCGGAAAAAAAAACACGAATTATGCTAATCGACGTTTGTAATACATACCCGGGAACCCCGACGTTAAGACCCGTATGGCTAAACGAACACAAGCGTTTTTCAAATGCGACCGGAATTACAATTACAATTTAATAATAATTATTGTATTATTTTAACATATCGCGGAGTGATATTCGCTCATTACGGATTCGGGGCGCGTCCCTATCGGAAAAAGTTCCCTCGGTGCCCGATAAAAAATTTATAATCGAGTTAACTCAGGTGACGGCGCTATTATTTATTGGTGGATGAGGGCCGCGGTATTTCAACGGCAGGAAAATTTAAAATCCTAACGAAATACGATTTTTAACGAAATTTGTAGTTGCATAAGAATTCCTTTAACGCGCGTGTATTTGTTTGTATTATGAGAAATCTTCGAAACAGCTCGAGTGCAAAATTTATTGTTAACGATCCAGGTAAGGTGCGTGCCTATCTAAGCAAACGGTTTTCTGCTTCCAGATAAGGCGAAAGCCAAGTCATAACTTTGATGAAACCTGATACAACTAAATAACGCGAAACTAGTGTTATGTAAAATTTTCGTAATTAATATTCATAATTAACGAGGCAGCTCGCTGAACTTTATTGCATCATAACTGCTAACTGTTCATAATAACTGCATAAAATCCTAATTAGTAACTTTCTACGATAAACTAACACAAGACCTACAAATGTAATGTGTTACACATTTTTCGACACCTTCTTCCTCTGGTTGAATGGAATGGGTGGATATGACGTTGCTAGAAAAAGAGAACGCTCGTTCCTCGTACATTATGCATTTTACGTCAGTCAACATGACATTCGCTTGTTACAACTCTCTAGAGAGGAATAGAACCAATAATATTAACTTTTACCGCGAATATTTTACACCGGCAATATGGGAGTTATGGTCGATAAAAATTTATTTAAGTGCCACTTAAAAATTAAAACTCTCACAATATTGCTGCTTTCCGTGGCTAATGAAGTGTTTTACATTTAATCGATCTACGGAAAGAAATGACCATCGGTGTATTTGTATGTAGGTTGCGATTGAGGTTTAATGGTCCCATTGTACAAATACGTTCCGTGTAAATAGATCGAGCGAATTTGATTGTTTCTAGACGTTTGTGGCATAGTGTTACACGTTCTGACATTACTAGTTAATCGCCTAGCATTGCAATTAGATGTAAGTATAAGATTTTATAGAGTCACATGTATTTGACTCAATGAAATTCTGCATTACAGGTTTCCATCTGTTTACAATTTTTACAACTTTATATTTTTACTTGTCGGGAAATGTTACCATCTTCTTCTATAATTCATCCTTTTCCTGTAAGCATAATGTAAAAAATGTAAAGTTACACTTACAACCCATACAACTAAAATTTTGCCGGAAAGAAGTAGAAAAAGCATACTGACTTTTGGAAACAGACGCTATTTTAAAGAGTTTTTAAAAAACAATTATCTTTCTCACAAACATTTGGATTTGATAATTTTCAATAATCTAACAATTTTCGATTTTATGCTACAAAAATTCAGGGATGTGATAAAAGAACGACCAGGTTTCATTGTTTATTCTAAGATTTGTGTGGTTTTGTCAGCGAAGCAATTGTTAGGTACAATTTCATTTATTGGTTGTAAAAAAGAAGTTATTAATATCTATGTTTTTTTGCGCAAAAGCTGAGTTTATCTAAAATCCCTGTTAAACTTCTTTAAAAAATGAAAATTAATCAATCCCCTACAACTTCAGTTTTGCGAGTTTTCAGGTAGTGTATCGATATTAATCTATCGATATTTGTCTATTTTAAAACATTGTTTACAACAATTTGGCACAAGAAATTTTATATCCATTTTATATCAATTTGTTTATTATCATAAAATCTAATTAAAAACGCCAAGGAAACCCGTATTGCGAGGACTACGTACGCGTACTACCTCTCGTCTGTTTAAGTTAACTATACAGGGTGTTAGAAAGTAAGTGTCACAAACATTAAATTTGTTTGTGAACGTGGATCCGAAAAAATAATTAATTTTTTATTATCTCAGAAAATATGTAATTTCAATTTCTATGCGACATTCAGACCAAATACTGAATTTGGTGGGCTGATAATAATTGTGGCATCTAACACGGTTTCGGGGTAAATGTGATTTTTGTACTTGACTATTTAGATAGAAAAAAACAAAAAATTGAATTAGTCGTGGCTAAGCTGAAAAATCGGAAAGCACCAGGACTGGATAATATTCATAATGAGCTGCTCAAATATGGAGGTAACGCATTAACGGACGAAATGCAAATTTTATTTAATAAAATATACGATAGGACAAACGTGTCAGAACAGTGGAAACAAAGCATCACAATCCCAATTTTCAAAAAAGGTGAAAAAATGGATCCACAGAATTATAAGAATTATAGAGGTATCAGTCTGTTAAGCGCACCTTCAAAGGTATTCACAAAAATCCTAGCAGAAGAAATAATACAGACTGGCATCAGTGAGGAACTATAGGGGTTTCGACAAAACAGATCCACCATAGATACAATATTCATTTTAAGACAAATAGTGGAAAAAGCCATTGAGTATAAAAAAATTGCCTTTATGTGCTTTATTGACCTCACGCAAGCCTTTGATAGGGTTAGACTCTGCGATGTCCTGAAATTATTAAAGGAGAGGAACTTGGATCCCAAAACAATTGATATCATTAAAGATATGAACATCGGAAATAGCACCTTTATAAGAGCAAATAATAAGCTTTCCAATAAGATACCAGTCTCAACAGGAATCAGGCAAGGGGATAGTCTTAGCCCAATACTCTTCAATCTTTTAATGGATAAGATCATCGTGGAAGTAAAATCTGCAGGGAAAGGATATAAACTGGGCAAGGAAGAATTTAAAATAATCTGCTATGCTGACGACGCGGTGATAATATCGGAAGATGAGGACAATCTACAGAAACTACTTTATAGATTCGAAAGAGTAGCAAAGGAATTAAACATGCTGATCTCTGTCCAGAAAACGAAGTCTCTGACAATATCGAGAAAACCGAGAAGGTGTAAATTAGCGATCTACAATAAAAGCGTAGAACAGGTCATGTCATTTAAATACCTAGGCGTTAATATCACAAGTAACAGAAACCTTAAAGAAGTCCGAACACAAACGATAGCGGCAGCTAGGGTATCAGGATACCTACGGGACGTAATATGGAGAAACAAATACATGAGTATTGAAGGCAAAACGCGAATTTACAAGACGTGCGTAAGACCTATTATGACCTACGCCACAGAAACACGAGCAGAAACAGCCGCTACTAAACAACTGCTAAGAACAACTGAAATGAAGACGCTAAGATCAATCACGGGCAAAACGCTTAGAGACAGAGTGAGAAGCAGCGATATAAGAAGCAGAATAAGAAGACGAGCATGGAGAGACCACGTCGACAGAATGGCTGATAATCGGCTACCCAAAATCGCAAAAGAGGAGAAACCAACCAACCGTAGACCTCCAGGAAGACCCCCCCAAACGATGGTACGACAGCTGGTCATCGGAGTCACAACTTAGGCTACAGCTTTGAAAAAACAAGACTTTGTCTTAAAATAAGAAGAAGAAGAAGACTATTTAGATATTTCAACTGGAACTAATGGAAAAATGAAGATATTGACATGGCTTGTTTCCCTAGACTTCTGTTTCACTTCGTTACAAGAACCTACACGACATTAATTTTAAGAAATACTATTAATTCCAAAAATATTCCATATCACACTTGATTGAATGAATTTTGAAGAAATTTTAATAAAAGTGTCCCAAAAAGACTATTACATTTTTCGCCTATTCACATTCACAGAAAAAAATAGTTCTGTAAAAGATATCCCTTGAGAATAATAATAATCTTAGTCATAACTGTCATAAGTATTAGATATCTTATTTGAGACATTCGCCTCAAAAGCTTGAAATTGTTGGATGAAATTTTGGAAAAGTTGTCTATTTACACACAAGTAGACGAATCGTCAGATATTCATAAAAATTTTATCCTATGACTCATGCTCACGTTTTAAGGTAAAAGAAGTAAAGGAACAAAGTGTTAGTACAAACCTATTGTCAAAGAAAGCAGATGATACATTTATACCAATTAATTTTCCTTGGATATATGTGGAATAGCCTAAGAAAAATTTTATGTCGCTAATAAATCTGTGATTATTGTCAATTTTATTTTAAATTTTAAATTTTTATTTTAATTACCTAGTTCATTTACAAAGTACCATCGAATTTAGTCGGTTTTGTATTCCAATATTTTCATGGAAATATTATTATTATTATAGGTGGACGATTAAAGGTTCTCTCTACGGTATGCTCATGTGATGCACGTCCAAAATCAATAATTAATTCCCTGTAATTGCAATAAACTAAATATTTAATATCGTTATATAAAATTAATTTTAAACTCGTCCACTTGCACTTCGATACGCTGAATATTCATCGTCGTCCACTCGTTATCAGTCATACACGAAAAACAATTTTTTGCCTCTCCATATCGCCTCGCTCTGCTCGAGACGAGGCGTTTTTTCTGAGGTAGTGTAACCAGATAGATCCGGTTAAACTGAGTTCGTAGTTCGTGTTATTAGGAATTTGTTTCACTTTAGGTAGATAACGTGTAGGGAACGGTTGTGGTTAATTTCGGGAGTGATGAAAACTTTTTGAAAAGTAGACCATAGCGCGATTTTGAAAATTGAAAGGTACTTTTGTGGTGTTCGGGGGTGACTCTTCAAAACGAATTTGATATGATTTTTGAATTAGTAGTTTAAGTGGGTTCGTTTGAATTTTGGTGACGTATTCTTGTTGGTCGTAGCGCGTGTAATTTTTATAAAGTGAAAGCAGAAGTGAGCTGTCTTATGAAGGTGATTTTTTGAATTATGTGTTTGTATTATAATATTACAATTAACATTGATTTTCTTATTGTTTCAGGGCAGGAATGGCAGGCGACTTGGCAGCAGGGCGGAAGGTGGTGTCTTCAAACGGTAAGTTTCATTTTTTTGAGCGTCCCAAATGCAGTCACTGGCAATTTCATCTATTCGAGAAATTGGCCATAAATGCATTAATATTTTCATATGATATCCACATAAGAATATAAGTCGTATAAATTCATTAATGAGAGTCGTTTTGAGATTTAAATAGGGATGCACCATTTCGACATTTTCCTTGGTTCATCGTACTTTTCAGACAAAAATGTAACTTTTACACAAAAATGGACCCAGAAGCTCCCAGGGTCTAACGCCCGGTTTCATAATGCAGTTAAAGTCCACTTTAACTTAAAGTTGACTTTGACTGTGACGTTAAGTTAAAGTGGACTTTAACTGCATTATGAAACCGGGCGTAAGAGTTATAGTAATTTGAATATTTAAAAACAAAAAAATGTTAGAAAATTCCAACTCTATAACTTGAAAAAAAATCATAGATCACGCTCCATAGTTACGAAATACATGAGATTTTTTCCAAAATTTTCCATTACGAAATAGCGGAGAAAAAAATTATTAAGTAAAAAAGCGTTTTTTGGGCATCATCATGTGAGGCATCGCGTTGCTTCATTTTATCCACTCTATCAACTACTAGCTTTCTTGTAATAATATGTAGTAATAATGGATATACATATTAATACTTAATTCTTTTAACTGGCTGTAACAGTAACCAGAAAACTTTTATATCCCTTCTTATTACAGTTTTGCTTTTATTATAAATAAATGTCCACGATATATACAGTGACACACATACTTTTGCGTTTATGCTCAACGGTATTTTGTATTTCCATTTTTCGTATATAAAATTGTTGCGATTTTCATATGCACATTCTTCAACATTTTGGAGTCACTCATTTTTAGCTAATTTTGAAGTACTATCTACTTTTTGTTGGCTTCCTCCTCGTTGAACTCCACAAATATTGAATATTTCCACTGTTTAATATTTTTGGTCAGTCTCCCACTTTTCATCACAGTTTCATTAATTTTTGGGTTTTCTTAGATTTTTCTCTCCATTGTGCCGGAACGAATATACAGGTAGGTACATTTACTAAAGACTTTGATAGTTTGTAGTTGTTACCATAAACTTCTTGTGTGTGCAGGAGTCACAGCACAGAACACATAACTCTAGTGTATGAATCCTATTAAATGCTTCATCCCTTAGAGATGAAGGTTAATAGTGTTCCGTTAAAGCAAACAGACCAAGATATTAATTTACGATCAACGACACATTTATTTAAAGAAACGTAAGTAGTTATATATTTAAAATCTGTACAATTTCCACCGCCACGAATACATTTTGGAACGTATTTTTGGTTGGTTCCAACCAAACATCTGCCCTGAACTCTCTACATGTACCCTCAAGAGATTAACTGCAAATGTGTTCATAATATTGAATAAATATGTCTCTTTTGGGGTCGTGTACCTTTTGTGTCGGGGGATTAATTTTTTTTGTGCCATTTTTAAATTAAATTGTGACGTTACGGCTACACGCTGCGACAGGACCCGGCACAATGCATTATTTTCGGAATTAGATCTGGACGCCATATTAAACATAAATGGGGTGCTTAAGTCCGGGAATATATGGAATGCAATCCTCCGGTGAGGAGCGTGAATCGGAACGGAAAATAATTTTAAAGGTGCCACTTTGAACCTAATTTCGAACTAAGCGCTGAGGTGAATATTCAAATTTTCCGCTAATAAAAGGCTCACCTGCATTCTTTTCGATGTACCGTATCAGACGGTTCGGGGATATGTTAAAACTTTTATGTGAAATGTTTATGTATAAGATATAAATAATACTAAAAATATAAAACGAGATATTCCATATCCTTCTCGTGTCGTTACATTTCGTCAATATATATTTTCTTTTACGAGTAAATGCCAGCATTGAGGTTAAGTAAAGAATTATGTAAAGTGACAAAATTAATATAATTTATCAGTCTCTTTCCGAAAATGATTCCAATAACCGCGTTGAATACATTAAGCCAACTCAAGCTGTCGTGTTCGGAATAGAAATATATAAATTATGGAAAACACCATTCTATGAAATACACATTTTTATCAACGCATTTAGCATAATATTTTAATTTTATCGACCTCTTTCCGACTCTCGTAATAAGGGTTATCCGCTTTCTTTTAAATTGTATTAGCGCAGGGCCAGCCTTATTGTTTCATGCTCGAGTTAATTCGTAGCGCTGCTACTTACTTTTTTCCTCTCGAGGACAATTATGTATTATTTATTATAACCGATCTCCATAATGTCAAGTTAAATTTTTATTACGTATTAATACACGGCAGAGCACGCGTAATAAATTATGTCATATTCCCCACAGAGCCGTACTCGACACACAATTGAATCTATACACTACTGTCTTATTAATTCAATCAGGTATCTATCAATAAATTTAATTACCAAAAATGTACAATGACTGTTAATTATGCTGTTATTGTGTCCTACTATGTACGACCCGTAAGTTCAAGGTGGTATTGTCGAAATAGTTGTTCTTTGTATTTAAAATCGGTTTCATTTTCAATATAAACAGGATTCAACACTTACAACGTTGAAAATGTCTCCTGCAACTTTACCAGTAGGTGTTTGTATAGCCCGATGTGCTTAAATTTCCGTTTTTACTGCTCCACGGTAAAGATATTAAATCTCGCAATAAAATTCATAATGAACATAACCCATAAATAAGCATCTGGTATGGCTATCAAAACACGAAAACCCAAACACTACCACAATTACCCGGACAAGATATAATACTTGTGTTTACACACACATACAGACGTATCGTGTACGTGCCGAAATACGACCCTGCGAAGCGTGTTTACCTTTTCCATACACCGTGAAATAGGCCATAACTTCCAATTAATAAACTTGTGCCGTCTGTTTGGATTTAATAGTACAACTTACTACTCGTAAATCTAATATAATTTCAACGCATTTATAATCAGATCTCTGTCGTTGTAATAATTGCCGTTTCCTTTCAGATTTCAAAAGTTATTAATGACAACTCAGTCGTCGGGACGTTATACTCGCTGTCCGTTCTTAGGGGACAAGCCTGTCCGGCAATTAATGGTAACGTACCTACGGGGCATTTGAATTTACATTAGCGAAATTGGAGAATGTTAATAACAGATCCGCGGACATTTCTTGAACATGTAATGACATGTCGAGTTTAAATAGCTCACTGTTTATCGAAACGACTACCGAGAAAATTAATCAACGGTAAAACAATGCCAGGACACTAAAGGGTAATTAATTTTAAAAGAAGTGAAATTTAAAAAATGGAAGAGTGAGAAGGTCTGAGTTGAAATTAACCTTGAACGTTTGTACCGAGGCACCTGGTATATGTACAGAGTGTTATATTAAATTTTAAGACGCGATTACTGCTCAAAAATATACCTATGGGTTTTCTCATATAAACCATTATTTAAAATTGTCTGTTTTTGGAGTTACTCCCTTTCAAGAGGTGATTTAAAATTTATTTGTTATAGTATTCCTTAAATTCGAAGAAAGGTAGGAGGAATAAATTCAGGAATATTTTGGTTTCAAAGTTTTGCTGTACCAGTATATATAGTTATCCTATACTCGCTAAAGGAAGTTGAAAATTGCCATCTACCAGTTATAATTCTGAGTCGTAACTCTGAAAATGTATAATTTTATTACTAAAATGCATTAAAAAGCTGGATACACTTAGAAACTTTAATTTCTCTTGCATTCGTAAAATGTATGTCTTTCAAGTAAAAAAAAAAAAAAATACAGTGAAATCTCTATATAGCGGACAGTCACGGGAACCACGAGTTTGTCCGTTATGAGGAGATGTCAGCTATTGGTAGGAAAGGATTAAACAAAAAAAAATTTGATATGTGCACAAATGTAATTCAAAATACTACATTTTCAAAATGCAATATATTTCTTATTGAAAAATTTGTCAATAGTACCTAGTTTGTTTACCAGAAACCACAGAATCAACATAAGACTACCTATTTATTCTGAAATATATCTGAAATTCCTGAATAGGATGATCAAATTTAAACACCTACTTAAGAGACTTAAGGGATTTATTGATATAATTGTGAAAGGTGTCCGTTATTTAAACTGCTTAGTAAAACGGATTCCAGGAGATGATTAAAATTTGAATTCCTATTTAAGAGGTATATTTCTTAAACATCTGATTTCAAAAGTTATTGCCCGTTGTTAAGAGGTAATTTTATTAACAATTATGTAGGAAATGGTAGTTTTTAACTGTCCGTGTCCGGTATTTGGAGGGTCCGCTATTGAGAGGTGCTAATATGTATAAATCCCTATTAAGAAATTCGGGAAATATAAAACTGTCCGTTATGTAGAGGAGTCCGCTATTGGGAGGAGTCCGTTATTAGAGGTTTTACTGTACATATATGTTAAACAATATCAAATTTGTTGCATGAAAAATTTACGTCTTCACAACAATTGACTATAACATTCCTATTTCTTCTTTTAATCGAAACTTTTCTAAATAAATAATATAAAAATATTGACTAAATATACGTCATGATGATTTGACAGTATCAAATTTATCTGCAGATCTCTTATATAATTCCACTATATTTAAATTTTTACTAATTGAATTAAAGTGGATAGCGCGAACCTGACGTTTTTATGTTTCAATTTTACTATACCATTCATCCTCGATACCTACCATAATATATTGTAATACAATTAGTATTAGGTTAGCATTTTAGACATATTAATTTAATTGGAGAAAATATCTTAAAGGTTAAATTTTGAAATAAACGTTTTACGTCACAATTCCAGTAATTTGCTTACCATATTTTAAAAACACTGACATAATATTGACTATTAAAACTTTCGATTCGAGATATAAACTGTATACCCAAAAAGTGCACAGCTTTTCATGCAGTCATTTAATATGTCGATCTTCTAACATAGGCCATAATAATTATTGGTGAATTATTGCACAAAAGCTGCATTAGCTTCGCAACGAATGGAGGGGCACGGGTCAACTTGTAAGAATTAATCCCCAGTCCGCATTTGACGTTCGCGAGATTGGTCAACTCGTAAGAATATGGTTCTCTAGATCGGTCAACTCGTAAGGGTTAGAACTACCTGAAAAATCCCAAAATGGGGATTATCGTATTCCTTGCGAGAGGGCAAGGAAAACCCTGCAGAACCCGACCCTAGGTTCATGAAACGCATATGATCATTAACAACAAGTAAGTCTTTGCCGCGTTGACTTTAAAATCCACAACTATCTCGGTGCGATCCTTGGTCACCCTGTAGTTGGAACGTAATAAACCACCCCCTTATAATACATTCTTAGTTTCAACAAATATCCGAACTACTTCGTTGCAATCATCATCCCCTCGATTATTTCTGAGAATCCTCTTACGAGTTGACTCATCCAAAACTACCCTTAAAAATTTACCTGCCGGTTCGCTTACGAGATGACCGATCTTAGGGTGGGGCATTAAAATTTCTTACGAGTTGACCGCCGCCGGAACGGAGGTATGGTCGTGATGGTTTTTGTTGCGTATTTTATGGCTAATTAATTGCTGGCGAACGGTATAAGAGTCCTTTTCAAAATCCACCACCATTCATATAAAAATATATATTACCTACTATATAATGTATATATAGTATATATTATTATTACTTTTACTTTGCTCTTACTTATTATAGTATTGCAAAAAGCGTAAAAATCGTAAAACAATATTGCTACGGCCGTTTCCGAAAAATAATACATATTCTACACATGCTAAAATTTCAATTTTTGTATAAAAGTCGAATAATTGAAAGAGTGACAAAGTGAAAAAACAGCTCAAATCTTTGTTAAAACGAATTCTCACAAAAAATTAAAAGATATAATAAAATTATTTTTTATGTAAATACGACAAAACAACTCGTAAAATAATAATAATTTTGTGATGAATACATAAATTATAAATAATTGGTTTTTGAATAAAAAAATACTCAAAGTTAAGTCACATTATTAGCCAAATAACTCAAAAATTATTACAATTTTTTAGCAAATTTTTGAAGAGTTACGCCCAAACTGATTTTTTACCGTGTAAGTCTTGCTCTTTGTTGCTAATGCTTATTTAATGCTGGTGAACAGAAAAAAGTCACCCCCATCATCCCCAATGCGCAAAGTTACCACTCCAAGATGACTAAAAATATTTCAATACGACCCTGCATACTGAGTACGTTTTGAGAACTTAGCGGCCATCTTGATGTTACTTTGTTTACACCAAGATCTTAACACATAAGCTACTGTACATATTCTTTCTAGTAAGTTTTATATCTCGATGGTATACTTTGGCTCAAGCTCAAGCAATTCCCTCATATGTTGGCACAGCCGAAAACCTTCGAGGCGCAATCTATGTACTATAAGACTTATGCTTAGAGAGGTACAGCTCAAGTTTCAAATATCATACGATTCAACAAAACGGGATACAACAAACCTGAATTTTCAGTTATGTATTATTCATTAAAAACCTTCATTTCTTGACAATGAGGGCCGTTGCATAAAATTTTCAGTATTATTAAGGCAATATCCTGTGTATATGGTCGTGAAGTGTTTTTAGCACATAAGCCATAAGCTACTGCATATATTCCTTTTGGTAAATTTTATATCTCGATTGTGTTCTTCCACATACTTATTGGTTCTAATAAATGAAGCGCTTTGTATTTTAATATTGGTCGCTGCCATAATGAAATTGGCCCAAGCAATTCCCTCATATGTGGGCACAGCCAAAGACCTTCGAGGTGCAATCTATGTACTATAAGACTTATGCTTGGAAAGATCAGTGTAGATGAACGTTTAAAAATAAGAAACTATAATATAGCTCAAGTTTCAATATCGTACGCTTCTACAAAACGGGATACAACAAACCTGAATTTTCAATTATTTATTGTTTATTAAAAACCTTTATTTCTTTACAATGAGGGTCGTCACATAAAATTTGAAATTTCTAACATTACTAAGGCAATATCCTGTATATATGGTCGTGAGGTGTTTTTAGCACATAAGCTACTTAGGCCGTGAGCCGAGTCCAAAAAAGTGTCTCATAGGAAACCACTTCAAATTTAAAACATAAATTGCCCTTCACGCGAATGACCAAACTGTGCAAGTCTGGCAGCTTCGAAGTGGGGCGTTTAATGGGGGTATAATTTAAAATTCACCTCTAATTGAGGGTGATAAGAAACCAAATAAAATTTTGATGGGTTGGTTTGTTCGTGATGCACAATTCACTAAAAAAATTATGCCAGACACATAGTGTGGGTCGATCACCCCGCCAGACATCACCAAACAGAGCAATTTTAGCGACCCCCTTTGACTAATAGGAAACCGGCTCAAACAACCTATGTGTCTGGCATAATTTTTTTAGTGAACTGTGCATCACAAACAAAGCAACCCATCAAATTTTATTTGGTTTCTTATCGCACTTTGGGACCCACAATTAGGGGTAACTTTCATATTACGCCCCCATTAAACGCCCCACTTCAAAGCTGCCAGACTTGCATATTTTGGTAATTCGCGTGAAGGGCAATCTATGTTTAAAATTTGAAGTGGTTTCCTATGAGACACTTTTTTGGACTCGGCTCACGGCCTAACTGTACATATTCCTTTTAGTAAGTTTTATATCTCGATGGTGTACTTTGGCTCAAGCCCAATTCCCTCATATGTTGGCACAGCCCAAAACCTCCGAGGCGTAATCTGTGTACTATAAGACTTATGGTTAGAAAGATCAGTGTAGATAATCCTTTAAAAATATGAAATTATAATATATCTCAAGTTTCTCCAAAACGGGATTCAACAAACCTGAATTTTAAGTCATTTATTTTTCATTAAAAACCTTAATTTGTTGACAAAGAGAGCCGTTGCATATAAAGTTTCTAGCATTACTAAGGCAACACCCTGTATATATGGTGGTGAAGTGTTATTTACCTTTTCGAGTGCATTTGGATATTATACGATCGAAATTGTGTGAATACGAATTATCATCTGTGCAATTCGCGGCTCCCGACGCCTCTCGAAACGGGTTTAGTAAGTTTTCGGTTCCATATCCACATAATACGGACCCGCCCGCATATTAAGCGAAAAATAAAAAATTTATGATCCTTTTGAGTTGGCTTTGTAATAAATTCGTTGGCAAATCGCAAGATGGAGCCGCAAAAAGCAAAATCTGATATTGCAATATTTCTTTTTAACGCGTAGGCCTCTTAACGTTAATAAAATTAATAACCGCGATAGCATCTCTTTAATAACGTTCGTTTTATTTCCTTTTTGCGTCGATTCACAAAACCTTACCTGCCGTCCGCGAATAATGTAGATATTAAGTTTACCGTGGAAACGTATGGCCTGGGAGATGCATTTAAATGAAGTGTTGACTGGTTCTGAAAAAGTATTAAGTGAGATTTTACGGCCTTTACTCACGGCGGGTATATTTTAATGAGTAGGTATTTTTTCCTTTATTTACACTAACGCCCGTCCCTCTTCTATTCATCATCGTATCCCCGTCCCATTCGCCCCTGAAGTATCCTCGTGGCAAATGGAGCAGAAGCAGTCAGAACTTAAGACTCCTTCAAACATTTTGATTAAAATATTAAGGGCAATCATAATTTTCTGGGCCGTTTGACCGGATCGTAGAGCATTAATAAATGTGAGCATGGCCTGTTCGGCCAAGTGCAAAATATTTATGTGTTTTGACTCGTTGGAATCTCGCGAAAAGTCGTAAAAAAGTTTTAGATAAATTGGACGTCATTTTATTGATGAGATATGATGGATTTTATTTGTCTGGGGAGGGAACGACATGTTTTGCATTTTTCAAAATTGAGATGGAACCTCGCTTTGATTTAGTAGCAGTTTTATACTCCTTCGGGATATAAAACAAATAATGTGCTCGGTTTTTAGTAGTCGGTCCCAAGGCAATAAAGACTTTTTACGGAAACATAAAAACCAAACTTTCTAAAGTAGTAGTAGTAGTGATTTTATCAAATATTTCATACGTGTATGGTTCAATTTTTATACGACTCAGTGCGGCACTTGCGACACTGCATTTCCTAATCGTAACCAAATGCAATAGTTCCTATTAACAAACGCCCGAATTGATTGAAACAACGAACACTCACCAAGAGGATTTCACTACTTAAATTGTGACTAATTACTTAAAAAAATATTAATCAACCATTTAGCCAAGACCAAGTTCGGATTGACAATTATTTCGATTTATAAGCATAAATCCTTTACTTAAACACTAACTGACGATTAACGGTCATGGTTTGGTGAGTGACAAATTTATTATAGAATAACCTGTACCCGATCAAGCGCAACTTCCTTTGAACACAACTTTTTTCATGCAATATGATACCCAAAAACGTTAAGACAAAGGAAATAGTTGAGCAATAAAAAATAAACGTTAGTTTTGTGAATGAATTGAAAGGGAACGTCATAAAACACGGACGGTTTTGAAGGCAAAAATTTGTCACGCTCTCCCCCCCGTCGGCTCTCTCACTCTCTCCTAATATTTATGCCTTTGACGACGATTCTCGACCGTATAATTTTTTGGTAAACTGCTCGGCGACAGCAGGTGGCTGTTACGTCTAATTTACCTAGACCCGAGCTATATTTCCATCACTTTTCGAATACGGAAATGTAACAACGCCATACATAACCCTTTTGACAACTTGAAATATTAACTTTCTGGCTATGAGAGCGCCTCGACAATGGCCACGGAGACATCTGCGGACCGAAAACGCGGCGGGGAAGTTTCAAAACCCTTAATATATCCCTTCGGAGTGGTACTTAGAAAATGTGATTACCTTCGTACAAAGCGAGAAACGTTACGGTTTAATTACTCCGTCCTTGTCCATATTTCACCGAAATCATTGAAGAGGCCCGTCTTCATCGCCGCCCGGTATACGCGTTGACATAAAGAGATTATCAAACCGTCGTCGGTCGGCATTTTATCTAATAAAAATGACAGATTTACTGGTATCCATTAATGATGCCGCATATCCGAACAGGTTTTGTCTTCTTTCGCCCACATTCGACTCCGTGCGTTTCCAGTTTCGGTGGAAACGAGACAGACGAGAAAAGGGAGAGAGGCGAGACGAAAAATTGAAGTGTGAGTACTTCACTTTCGATATGACGGCAAGTCCGGACAAATCGACCGATGACAGGAGACATACGAAGGTGCCAACACTTGGAGCACCACATCGCTTACTTTATCGTTCTGTATAATAAAGTTGCATTTACACTATGTGATTTTTCATATGATTTTGTCATGTGATTTTATCATACGACGAAATTGGTATGAAATATGATATCATGTGATTTTGGTAAGTTTACGTTTACACTATGTGACGTATTCATATGATTTCAAATAAAATATTCAACATTTTGAGTTTGAGGTTATATTGTCATTCGTAATATTCGTATTGATGGTGATTAAACGGTGTATTACAAAATGATTCCAGAGGACTTTTTATTGCTAGGAATCAAGATAACCAGATAACCACCATATATTATTATAACCTCAACTTAAAAGACGTATTAATGTGTCAAATCTGTCAAATGCCGATAACACAGTTTTCTGCATTATCGGCAACCACACCGAATATCATACAGAAATAGAAACGGTTCTATTTTATCAAACAACTTGTGACTGAATGTGATTTGGCTTGTGACAGACCTTGTGACTTATTCTGTATGATAAATCACATAGTGTAAATACTAAAATTTAGTTGTGATCAAATCACATGACAAAATGATATGAAAAATCACATAGTGTAACGGCGTCTTAGTGTGAGACTATGTCACGTTATAAGCTCATCCCCTAGAAATCCAGTAGACTTGCTCAAACGTTCAAAAAAATATACCTACATTCGTCCGATCACAAATAGGTTTAACTAAGTGCTATTTCTTGCTCAAACGTTCAAAAAAATATACCTACATTCGTCCGATCACAAATAGGTTTAACTAAGTGCTATTTCAATTTTAGATCAGTTTTCAATTACATTTGATACAATTGGGCCTTAAAGGGCATTATTTCTAGGCGAGATGACAATCGAAAAAATTTCATAAACCTGCAGGGTTTCTAAGTAGCCGTCTCCATTTTCTAGAATTTGAGAAACCCTCGTAACTTACCGGGAATTTTAGGTACTTTCAAATATTCAACGAAACTTGGTACTATCACTAATAAACCTGTTAATTATCTAAGCAGTCTAAGGTTGTGTTAAAAACCTTAAAATCCCCACTTTATTTTTTTTTTTAAATTCATATGGTACAGTTGGGCTCCAAAGATCAACTACCTACCCAATATTTCTATTAGACAGGAAGCAAAAAGTTAGGGGATTTTCCACATCTAATAGTAAGAAGTGTACGTCATCCGACCTTTATTTCTCGTAAACCTGCAAGGTTTCTAAGTAGTCTTTTCCAGTTTTTAGAATTTAAGAAACCTACTGTCTTGCCAGAAATTTCGAGCACTTTGAAACATTCATTGAAACTTGAGATAATCACTAATGAAATTGTAAGGTTTCTAGGCAGTCTCAGATGGTGTTGGAAACATGAGAATTCCTGTTTTAAACCTGGTCATCTTTGATTACTTTTCTCAATCACTTAATCGCAATCAACACTACTTGTTTTTTTACCGTATTTTTTGCAACTTCCACATTTTCTACTTCATTTATTAATTAGTTCACTACGTCCTATATGTCCTTTTTTATATTCGAAATGAGATCATTACAGCAAAGTAGATTTTACAATTTGGTAAGGCTACTGATGTTATTATTATAAATTGTAGAGGGTTCAAGTTATCTTCCCGTTCATTTCCCGTGTTGGCTCAAATTTCTTTAATCTCGCATTTAGTTCATTTGTGGTACTAGTACTTTATTGCATATGCCATGTAACACTGCAGTCAACCTAATATATGTTAACCTATTACGTTATAATGTATTCTACGGAACTTTTGAAGGGGACATTCCTTACACTACGAAATGCACTTCAAGAATCTGAGGTACCTTCATTTAAACCTTAAGAATTTTTTAACTTCAGATCCTCAACAAAAACCTTCATGCCTGGTAAACCTGCAAGGTTTCTAGGTAGCTGTCGGCTCTTTATAGAATCTGAGAAACCTACGGTGTTGCCGGGAATTTTGAGCACTTTGAAACAGGCACGGGTCATCTCGTAAGAAGAGAGAGAGAGTAAGAGAGGGCAAGGAAAACCCTACGGAACCCGACCGTTATTAACAACAAGCAAGTCTTTCCCGCGTTGACTTTTAATAAAATCCATAACTATCTTTGTGCTCGTCACCGTTTAGTTGGAACGTAACAAACCACCCCCTTATATCATATTCTTAGTTTCAACAAATACCCGAACTACTTCGTTGCAATCATCATCCCCTCGATTATTTCTGAGAATCCCCTTACGAGTTGACTCATCCAAAACGACCCTTTAAAAATGTACCTGCCGGTTCGCTTACGAGATGACCGATCTTAGGGTGGGCCATTAAAATTCCTTACGAGCTGACCGCCGCCGTTTGAAACGTTCCCGAAAATTTCAGATAATCACTAATGAACTTGTAAGGTTTATAGGCAGTCTCGGATGGTATTGGAAACCTGACAATCTCTATTTTAAACCTCTTTGGCTTCTTTGATTACTGGTCTCAATCAGTCTAAAAACTTTAGTGAAGATATTCCTTACACTAACCAAAATGTAGAACCACTTCAAGAATCTGAGGTATCTAAACCTTAAAAAATATATTTATAATATATTATATAATTAATTATATTATTATATTATTAATTATATTATTAATTATATAATTATAATATAATATATTTATAATATATTTAAACCTTAAAAAAAATTTAACTTCAGATCCTCAACAAAAATCTTCATGTCTTGTAAACCTGCAAGGTTTCTAGGTAGTTGTCGGCTCTTTATAAAATCTGAGAAACCTACGGTGTTGCTAATAGTTTTCACGTACAGCATTGTTCAATATGATATGTGATATTGGTGTTCTTGCTTTAAACCTCAGAATAAAAATATATTTGATCGTTCTATGTTGCTATCTTAATAAAAATATTATTTTATAATGGAATTCTGGATTGTATAAGCACACATTGGATCTCTGATACGTTTTCCTGTTTCCTATAAAATTTATATTATTTTATTGAACAACCCATTAAATCAAACTTTTATACAAGTTTGCAGTCATTGGAGGCAGATTTCTTAAAAACTAGTGACCACTGCAATTACCATATTATCGTTATGAGACGCTCGGTCTTCTTCCTTGCAAATGACTACAGTTTCAACTAGCTCGAACCGAACGACAGTGTAAACTAGTAATGGGATCGTTGCAATAAATATTAAATTGACTATTCGATTACGGGAAAATATAGCGCGTTTTATCACTGTACATTTTATAGGAGGTACTTTTTGTATCCTTATTTTTATCCATTTACGCTTTAATCGCTTGTCACCTCGGTTAACATGTAATTAGAAAAGATTGAAAACGTTTAATATTGATCTCGTTTCCAAAGCTAGAGTAATATTCGATTCGATACAAAAAGTAACAAATAAGACATTTATGGTACAGTAAAATTCAATCTAAAATCATACCTACAAAATATGATTTGACTTTGCATACGTCAACTTTGACGTATGCATTTTAAGTAGGTGACTTAAGTAAAACCTCAACACTTGGAATTATGAATCTTTGCTAGTGAATCAAATCACTTAGTGTAAAGCGCGTCCTGAGAAATATTGGTGGACCAAATTTTACGCATTATGATTGACGAATTTTCTAGTCTAAGACGAGGACCAATGGTTACAATGTCAACGGTTTAATAAGTTTGGATGAAATGGTTACGAAGGTTATAAGAGATATTTAGAAATTTTATTCTTCGATTTGATTTAAGTAAGATGTTATGAAATGTATATTTACTAAGTCGTAAGAGTCAAATAATAGAAATAACGACAGCATCATAAAATCATACCATAATATTACAGGAATTTTGAAATAGCCGTTTCCAAAATGAATAGTTGGAATAAAATTACATACAAAATACCTGTAAGTAATACAATTTCGTCAATAAAAAACATAATTAAATTATTCTAAAAAAACCTTAATTGTGCTAATAACAATAATTGTTCGCATGCGCATAATTTTCTAGCGTTATTAAAATACCGTAATTATTTGAATTTAAATTAAATTGATCATTTGTTGAAATTGGTAAAAATCATTTAAAAAGTACGCAGTTATTTTGATTATTGAAAAGTGGGGCACCTGAAAAAATTATCTCCACAAGTAAAGTTCATAATAATTAATTATTTACCGACTACCAACACAACAATACATATTTCAAAAATATAGTAGAAGGTCAGTAAGTAAAAGCAAATACTATATTAAAGTATGAGTGAATATTGAGCTCTTTCAAACACGCGCGAGTTTTCGAGCACGACGGCGTAGCCGGAGTGCTCGAAATAGAGCAAGTGCTTGAAAGAGCAGTTATCCACGAATACTTTACGCGATTTTTTTTATTGGTACCATTTTTTATACCAAAACCAACTGCATACCCAATATGATTAATTTGAATGACACTCGGGACGCTTCGTGACGGCCCGTCGCACGTCGTGCCACCAATCGGCTTGCCCCGCTCCGGCCAAAAACGCTCTGTTATTGGTTGATATGACCGTTGTTGATACGTTTCCATGGCGACTTTAAAACACGCGCGTGCGAAAAAGCCCGATTTACGCACGCCAAAGCATGTTTTAAATAGGCAAAATATTGTACCAATAAAAAAAACAATAAACAATTTTTTATAATTAAAAAAAGTCAAGAAACTCTACAAAGTGATCTAGAAAAAATAATTTATAGAAAATAAGCTCGCTGAATTTGAATTATATGTTTTAAGTAATGCTCGGAAAATATGCCCTAAAATGATATCAAAATATGCAAGAAATATGCACAAAAAATTGCGAAATATGCACGAAGATATGCAATTATTTGCTTTCATAAGCAGTTTTTCAAATACTACTGCTTATGTAGATAAACTTATTTATTTTTTATTTATATGACAGGTTAGCAAATCGTTATACTACATGATTACTAGGATTTCACGAGACCGAGACGATACCGAGAGTTGCCGTAATATCGGTCTCGCTCTCGCGAGACCGAAATTTGCCCACTCTCATCTCGGTATCGCCGGGAGTAAATTAAAATTACTTTCGTCTCGGTCTCGCTATCGTCTCGGTCTCGTCTTACCCTCGCGCCTTTAGTGCTTTTTTAATGAGATCTGAAAAAAAATGTAATAGAAATGAAATAACCAAAAGACATATCAAACCTTTGATATTTCCTTTTCTGACTTATTAAATACGTATGAAATTAAACAAACTTGTAAAATAAGATAATATGTAAGAAATAAGGTACTATATATGTATATATTAAGATAAAGAAATTTACCTAAAATTATTATAATAATCATTCATGATATGATTATTAACCTATTATTATTATGATATTATAAATTGTTATTATTATTATAAGCCGAAGAAAAATTTTCAACGAGACCGAGACCCATAAAGATTTAATATCGTCTCGACGAGACTCTCGGGCATTTTACTCTCGTCTCGGTCTCGGTATTTTTTGAACACTCTCGTCTCGGTCTCGGTCTCGCTACGAGATCGAGACCGAGACGAGGCCGAGATTTTCTCTCGGTATCGTGAAACCCTAATGCTTACACATACCTTGAAAGTAAATTTTCTAAATATTTAATATCGTTACTTTGAATATAGTACTTAATAATTTATTGTTAATTTGTTACATTTATATTATATAGAAAAAAATAAAAAACGTCCGATTTATGATTTTTCTGTCGGAAAACTAGTATGTTTTGGATATCAAAATTTTGGCTTTGGTGTGTGAAAATTTGTGTGTGTGTCGAAATTTCTAAATGAAGTGACATTTTTCCATATTGGAGTGCATTTATACCGTTTGCTTTGACCACTCTATTTATTTAAATTTCATTACAATTTCTCCTTGTTGAATGAGGTCTTTAATGTCTTAAATTTTTTCTCTAAATATTGTAGCAAATGTTGGTAATCCATAATTTGTGTTTTAAACTCTCTGTCAAATTAACATTTTGCTTAAGTAGCAGATTTTTGGTATCGTTCCAGGTGCTAGTTTGATTCCTATGCACATAATTCGTTGAATAACGATTTTTGAACTTCAGGGTTAAATTAATTAATTTATAACTTAATTTGATAATTTGCCCTAAAACGTCATCTTTTTCAAATTTTCTCATGTGGCAAGGGAAATCCTAGCGATTTCCCTTGGTGTAATTGTATAAACTTTATGACTGAGCGTCACAGAAAATTCATGTGTGCCCGGAATGCTCTTTGGTAATCAATCAAATGTATTTCAGGAAGTCATTATTGCAAAATAATTCAGGAATGCCCTTTGATCCAGACGGTCGAAAAAATTGTTCAGATTCCCAGAAGATCTCCGGTTTCATACTAGTCTTCTATTTTTACGCGCTCTAGTAAAAAAATGACACATTTATGTTCCAACGTGTCGGTACACGCGTCAGGAACAAATTTCTGCTTTTCGGCAATAATATGTTTTGTCTCGCCGGGATGTATTTTTAGCCAGAAAATGAAGTGATTAAGCAGAAAGATGTACACAATGGTATGTAGTTCCAAATTTATCTGCTTGTTCGAATACTATTTGTCTTTACTAGTGCACGCTCCGATGGCTAAAAATAACGCGCAGACCGACTCTTTTGAATGGAAATTAGGTGGAAATACGTTTGTGTTAGGTTCCGAGGCAGTTTACTAATTAGACTCGGTTACGCTGGACGTTTGTCAGGTATCGTTTTGGTCATTTTAGGGCACTCGAGGAATCGGAAGGCGAGGAGCATGCCTCTCCTGATTCATGAATGAAAATTTATTTTACACGTGCACTATCAATCAAACAGTTCCACAGCGATACGCACATACACACACGTATGGTTAGAAATAATAAATCACCGGCGGTTAAAACGACGGACGGGAACGTTACAAAAAGAATATCATAGACTATTTTTTTGTTTTCAAGATCACTATTTATTGATACGCACACGGCGAAGACAAGATGTTATTGTTAGGTACGATAGACGTAAAATTTTATAATAAAACAAACACCGTTCCCTCCCCAAATTATTTGAACAAGAAACATGCTATTTATTTAAATTCCCTGCATTTGTTTAAATGTGTATGGTCTAGATATTTGTTTGAGTTACGTTCAGTTTGTGTACTTTAAGTATGCTTTTAGATTTAAGTACTTTCTTTAAATGGGGTTCGGATACGTTTTGAGGAAAATATTACGGTGACTTGTTATGAAAACAGACCGACCAAATGACAAATCGATAGTCGATGCCCAAGAACGCCCCCCCGGCTGTTCGTTGCCGAAGTCGCAAGATTTAAGGCTTGTTACCGAATTGTACTCCGAACTTCGCATTGTTTCGAGGGTGTAATGACCCGAGTTTAAAAGTGTCTAACCCTCTGGGGAAGCTATATTTATGTGCGTCCGACCCGAAATCAGCGCCCTTCCGAAACATCAAAATTCATAATAAGTCATCGATGTTTACTTTAACCGTCCCCTTGCCGAAGAGAGACAGAGTGAGTAAACCGAGACGTGTGTTAAAGCGGCCATATGGCACACTCCAATAAATCCGTAATTTTGTCTATTTCGGCACGAGCCAAATTTGAGGTGAAACGGAATATTCTTTAATAGGTAGTGACGTGCCTCTCTCGGTCTAACTTCGAGTTAATAGAGGAGGGGAGACGGAAGAGTGATCGCTTCCTGGTGGCACCGGATTCCTGTAATTTTTCGTGAAATTGGATAAATCTTAAGGAGACGGATTTAATAAAGGGGGCTAGACGTGAGGGGACGGTGTCGGGTTGCGGGAATAAATATATTTATATCGCGAGGGATGGGAAAGGGACGATACTCGAGACAACATGAAAACTCCTTAATAATACAGGTAAAGGTTCGTCTTGGCGGACCATAGCCAATTTTGACATTTCTTTTTGTTAGTGAAAAAGGACACTTATCAGTATATTGGAAAAAGTAATCGGGCGAATTTTCGACGGCAAATATTGAGGGTACCTGCTTTCATCCAAGGGTCAAATAATCCAAGAAATTTCGACGTCGGCTTAAGACAGGTAGGTAGGAAGTGTATCGGTAGGAACGGTTCAAGTTCAAGCCCTTTTAATATTCTCGTGATAAAGATTGGATTTCCCGTAATTAGTGTATTCCCTTACTTTATCCATTACCTTACTGGGTAATGCTCTTACCCATTTTCCTTGCCCTTTAATATTTTCGTGATAAAGATGGGAATTCCCGTAGATTTTCCTTGCCCTCTTGTCCTGTAGAAACAAATAAATTGTTTTGACGTATACATCCCCTTATTTTCATTGCTAATCCAACTATCAATACGCGGGCTTGTTAAATTTCTTTACAGTCGAAAATACCTGTACAATAAAATCATCTTTTCTTACGGTCATGCCGTCAAAAACGGCGATTCCCATCTCGGCACAAGAAGCAGGTAAACGATAAAATTATACCCCAACTCGGCATACATCTAGGCAGGTACTCCATTCTACAGTGCCCATCTCGGCATAGGGTGATGCCCATAGGTTGATCCTTGCCCCTTTGCGTTTCCAACGTACTTCCGAGCGTATCACATGACGCTCACTCGTATAAGGTGTGCTGCGTATACCAGGTTTCTCAAATACTATGAATTTTGCGCAACAGTCAAGTACCATTATTTTCGACAATACCGTATTATCAAGAAGGTACCTCCCTACATTTATGCCGAGTTATTGAGAGATGATTGTAGTGTGTACCTGCTCGATCCGTTGTGCCGAGATGGGTATATTGAAAATGGACCGACAAGGTGTCGTAAAATTGACCGCAATAAAATGTGCCGAGATGGGATACACCCGTCAAAAATTGGCATCAACCCATCGTAAAACACCTGGTGCCGTCGAAACTTCTTCCGCCCATTAACTTCAGCTAATCGGTAGGTTTTGCAAAAAAGTGAAAATTTTGCTAAGATTGGCCACTTTTGACTTTCTTTATTTCGATAGTCCAATGTGTTACTTTTATGAATTTAGCGATAATAATGAACTTTGCCCATCCAATTACACATTAATATTCAAATTTCACCCTAATAATGTGGGGAAATAACCGGAAAAACGATTCAAATTTCCTTCCGCCATATTGGAGTGCAGATATGGTTGTGTGTAAGCGACCGACATGACGGACTGTTTAAGAAATTTTATTACGAATTTGGCAAAAACAGGCCGCAAATAAGCGAACAACATCGTGAATAATTATTATGAAAATTGGTGAAAATGATGTTTGAAGTTTGTAATACTGCTCCGATTTTTACGAAGTTTCCAATGAAAACAAGTAATATTTTTACTAAAAAATAGTCCAACATCACAATTCAACTTAAGTATTTTCAAAAAAAATCTTAGTCTATGGCTTTATAACTGGAATGAACTCAACAACTCATCATGTTTAACATAATTTGTCAATATGGATCAAGTTTTTGAACTAACAGAAGTGTCAAAAGTATATGGTAAGAAAATGGATGAGCGGATTACTGACGTTTTTATCTATATCAAGAAAAACTGAATCAAGCCATAACCATTCCAATCAACTAGTTTGGTCAGAAACGTTGGGGTAACGTTTTAATCTTTACCAAGCAAAACCCAACCAAATCCTAATCTTCTCAATTAAGTAGTTCATGTACCGAAAGAACACCAACAATTCAGTTAGTAATTAAATAAATATTAGCAAAACATGAACCATGCATTTTAAACAATATATTTTGTAACTAATTAGGTACACTTTGTTTTGTTAATTAGGTACACATTCCATAAAACCTCTTATTTGGGTAGGAAAGGTCTTCCTTGACTTTTCCTAATAAATTAATCCTTCTTAACTCCAAATTCAAAAAGTAACAGTACTGATAAAGTGAGGCGTTCGATTATTAGATTCATATTAGGTAACTGCAAGTCAACATAACCACAAAACAGTAAAAATTCGACGGTGGGTAATCGAACGTAACTACGAAGTTATAGTCGCCGTTTGTAAGCAAATACTTATACGGGTAAGGCCTGTGAAGTGTCGATATAACTAGTCGACCATAAGAAAACTATTATATTTTAGATAAGTTATCGCTAAATGTTGTGTGAAATCTGGTGAAAATTGTATATAGGACACTAAAGATATTGCAGAAAAGAAATTAGTGCCCACCGATAATAACAGTAAGAGATACAATTTGTGCGACCTGCGAGAGGTGGTAATTCACGAAAAATTCGAAAAAAAAAAACACAAAAGGTAATGCGAAAAAATGAGTTTCCCATCGTTTTCCACGTTTCTAAATTAATTAATGACAATCTTTGTTAAGTTTCGAATTTTTAATCCTATTACGTCCTATGTCAAATGGCCATAACTTTTTAAGGGATAATCTCCAAAACTAATACATAATTGCAACTTTCGAACTAGTTATTCCAAGTACGTTCCAGTAACTATTCATGGTACCGATAATGCTACCTACGAAAATAGTCACAAACGCCACTTTCACATGAAAGTTCTGCGTGGTGGTGTTCGCCATCGCTAGCACTTCACTTCTGGAAGTCCTTAGATAAATATTCGTAAAGTAATTATTTTCCTTCCTCTCTGGGTCGTCCCGTTCTGTCCCCTCTCTCTCTCTCTCTCCTCCTCATTATAAACCGGGTAGCACGAGCATCCTTTTAGCGTCAAAGCTCATTATCCAAGATGAAGATTTATCTGCTCCAATAAAAAGAAAGTTGGTATATTCCGACTTGTCATCATCCGGATCGATCAAAAACAAACATATTATCCTCGGTGACATATTTGAAAAACATGTTACATGCCGTTGAAACCGAGCAACTGTCACTCGACAGTGACGGTGCCCGGCTGGTGACGTCTTCCTCTAATATTAGTATTCCACCGAAGTATATGCACACTCACACACATACGCAGGGCTGAAATACGGGCCCACCTGCATTGACTCTTCCACACTAATAGTACATCTTTCATAAGCACTCGTAGTATACAAGCCAGACGTTCTAATTATTCCTTAAGTTGTCATAAACGGTCTCCGCATCCATTTGTCGCCTCCGTAGACGTTTTGTCATTCTTTTATTAATTAATATGGAGCGTATCCATCAGCCGGTAGCTCATTAACTGCGAAAGGACCAATTTACAACTCTCCTAGTAGTTATTTAAACACTTCCACTTTTCTGCATGACGATTTATAACCAGGACGCGCACTGTCATTACTCTTCGCGGCCTAGCGGCGGCGTAGCATACTCTTTTATTGACGATGAGATTCCATAATTTTATAACGCACGTATGTATTTATTTTGAGACGTTTAGGAATGTAATCAGATAAAACTTATAGCATTTCCTTAGAGTTCCATCGACTTTAAATTTGACGTACGAGTCGAAGCGCAACGATTCGAGATGAAATTTTTAAAAAGGTTCATACATATTTGATTATAATTTGGTTACTTAATAAAGTAATTTTTTTCGTAAGAATTTTAATCAGTATTATGATGTACAACGAATTTATATAGATTGACCTTGAAAAGGGTGTACATATTCTCATTAGTTATACTTTATTAATACTTTTCAAGACACGGTGGACCCGCCTCACTACATCTGGACTGCTCGTGCATTAGGTGCACAACGAGTTAATTACCTACTATTTTTAAATTGACAAATGTGTCAGAAATCGCAGAACACCCAGTGTTTGTTGAACTAAGGACTGTTAAAACCTGCGTTTTTAGATTAAGTGACTGGCAGTCCACCTTAAAGTCCACTTGATGCGCACACAGCTATAACTCTCCCCTTTTCCATTGGTTTCCAATGTTGGGACGCCATAACTACATTGGTGGTGGAGGTGAATTTATTCAAAAACAAAATATATAACACCATGTAATGAAATTACGAAGATACCCCTGCGCGCCGCTTATGGTCCTTACAATGGCATTTTCTCGACTTTTCCAAAAATATATCTAGACCTAACCTAACCCATATGCGAGTGAAAAGCTTCGACGCGATATAAATTAGTACCTACTTAATATTAATACATGAACTAGAATTCAGAATTAAGTTAGCAAATGTTAAGGTTAATGAAGTAGGTAGTACATGAATGAGTCCTTAATTAAAGTCAAGTCAGTTTTTAAGTTAAAATAATGACTAAAGCTATATTTTTTCGATTTTGTGACCAACGTACTACTTATCTTCCATAAAATTTCAGAAAACTAACTTCGTCACTTAGTTAAAAATTGTTAACAATTTTCTGTCAGACATATTTTTTTAAGTTTTCTTAAATTTTTAACCATTGAAACCGAATCAGTCTTCAACAGTTATAGACCAGATTCTGTTCTTTTCACACCTTTTAGTTTAATATTTTCAGAAATAGTTGATCAATACGACATTCAAAGTAAGTACAGTGATATCTATTTCAATACAACGCCTACTTTCCTGACAAGAACGAAATTAATAAAAATTTTATACAAAGATTTTTCTACGTTTACGATTTTTGACCAAAAATCTATTTCTAATACAACGAAAAATACAGCATTTCAGTACAGTAAAGTTTTTTGAGTGCCTTAAAACTATAAAATTTTTAAATGTGAGATAGCTCAAGTAGGTACCGTGTAAGCTTAGAAACGACATAAGTTGGGGAGATTTATACAGTTGTATTATAACATTGAATATAGCATCAGTAGTTTACGCGAAATTAAACGGAGAATGTTTACAAGAAATTAAGTAATCACTCAATAACTCTCATGTCATTCCCATCTGCGGTATTATTAACGGAGATTGTGTTGAAATGTTCAGTAAAGACAAAACATTCCGTAGTTTCTTGTCATGAGTGTTTATTGCTCCTACATATTCTTTATCTATAAGTCGAATCAGTCTATCATAGCTTGATAGTACTGAATTTTAAAGAATTTTTTGAACATTTGTCGGACCTAGTTAGATTGAAAATAGCAATATACATTTGACCAGATTTCCCACTTCCAGTACATTGGATGTAACATCACATACCATTTTGACGAGGACATAGAAAGAAAAATAAGTAAATTTCAGCCAATATGTGGAACTATTACAAGAACCCTTGGAAAACAAGCAAGAAAAGAAACTAAAGTAGAGTTTTATAAAGTGATAGCTGTCCCCACTTCTTCATACGGATTCGAAAGATGGGTTTTAACGAAACAGAATGAAGGAGATACAATCTGCAGAAATGAGATTTCTGCGTCATGCCAAAGGGTACACAACAATTATTGACAGCTTCAGAAATGATGAAATAAGAAATGAACACATTGAAGCAGAGCACATTGAAAGAATGGAAAAATAAAGAGCGCCAAAACGAATACTGAACTACAAACCAAGAGGCTGAAGTGTGGGAAGGGATATAAAAATATTTTCTCTTGACGACAGAATACAGGAATACAGACAGAAATGTGAATAACACATTAAAACAATGGAAAAACGAAGGCTGCCAAAACGAATACTGAACTACAAACCAAGAGGCAGAATAAGTACAGCAAGGGATTTAAAAATGGTTTCTCTTAAAGACAGAATACAGGAATACAGAGAGAAATGGGAAGAACACTTTGGAAAGAATAGAAATACGAATACTGAACTACAAACCAAGAGATAGAAGAAGTACAGGAAGGAATATAAAAATATTTTCTCTTAACAACAGAATACTGGAATACCTACAGACAGATATGGAAAGAACACATTAAAAGAATGGAAAAACGAATACTGAACTACAAACCAAGAGACAGAATAAGTACAGGAAGGAATATAAAAATATTTTCTCTTAAAGACAGAATACAGGAATACAGACAGAAATGGGAAGAACACATTGGAAGAATGGAAAAACGAAGGCTGCCAAAACCAATACTGAACTACAAACTAAGAGGCAGAAGAAGTATAGGAAGGTATAGAAAAATATTTTCTCTTAACGACAGAATACAGCAATACAGACAGAAATGGGAAGAACACATTGAAAGGATGGAAAAACGAATACTGAAGTACCAACCAAGAGGCAGATGAAGTATAGGAAGACAGTGAAAAAGATGGTTTGACAGTAGAGAACGGAACAGGTGACATTCTACCTAATCCTAGAAAGAAGACGATGATGATGATGATGACGATGATGATCAAAAATGTTAGCGTTATATTAGCCCCATCGAAACGGAAATCGTCAGATGCGAAACGCCCCGGAGGGGGAACAATGACATCTCTATCGGACCGGTAGAGCAACAATATGAAGATAATGTAAACAATATGACAAGCGACTAATATGGCACAGGGGGCATCAGCCCCTATACATGCCCGATTTCACGCGCGGCCAATCTTCAATGCGACTCGGATCCTTTTTTTTTTCTCGAACGATTCGATGACATTGCGCCAGTGTAAACACACGGGAGGGACCCACTTTGTCCGTTTAGGAGGAGATCGAATCGAAAATATGCTCGTAGATAACAAGTATCCTTTTGATACCCCCGTCTTGTCGTCGATTGTATCGTTTTCGGTCGGGGAAAAAACCGCTCATTTTCGTCTCGCGCAGCTTTCACTCTTGGCGACCATTTTTAAAAAAGGCCAAAGAATCCGAATTAGTATTCGAGTGTCTCCATTGAGTTTACTAATTCTGAAAAGCGACCACACCACCGGAGGCCGCGCGTCGCAGGATTCCGGTCGGGTAAGTCCATTAAATTAAAACGTACTGGTCCAAATTCGTTCGCTAACGCAAAGTGACAATGTCGAGACTGCGGAGGAAGGAGGACAAAACGGTCTGACGCCGCGTTGTCAGATAACTAACGGATATCATAATTCGAAACAAAAAGCTAATCCGAAGTGCCACTGCAAACTACCACCGGCTTTCTGGTTTCACTTGGGCCACGAGGGACTCCCCCAAATAACACCCGAAACCTTGATTTCGATATATTAACAAACAATAAATATAAATTACAATATACTCACTCGTTACGTCGGTACAATTTACGTCCCGGAATTATGAATTATTCAAGTAAATAGACTGTTCCTAGTAATTAAATCCACGTTTTGAATATAGTCACCTATCAAAATTTTATGAGTTTCCGAAGGTGAAAAAACATCAATTAGGAAAACCAACTTCGCATTGACATTTGAACCTGTTACGAAAATTGAAACGTTATTTATCAAAATTTTAATCACAGTAAATAAGTCAAAGTCGACGTAAACATAAAAATCACATCAGAGGTTAATAAATTAGAGACGAGGGAAAGAAGCAAGAGAAAACTAGTAAGAAAATTGTATTACTTAAAGCGATCGATCAGTACGGGTCTTTGAAACTGATGATGATATGGTATTTGCAGAATTTTTTTTATTGCATTTTTCCTTGTAAATATATTTCGAACGTATAGTCATTGGTAACCTAACTTTGCAAATATTTAAAAGAATATTTAGAGAAAGTGGGAAAGCTTGGATAAGCGAATTAAATGTTTATAACAGTAATGAATGAAATAATGTGAGGTGTTCGCGAGATCAAGTAGGATCGAGGTACGAGCTCAAGACCGGTCTCGATATTCGAGACGAGATTGAAGTTTAATGCAAAATATCTAATTTTCGTCTTATCCGGAAAATTACCACAAGTCTCGGATTTTACACAAATCAGTTTGAGTGGACGCTTTAAAATTTTGAATTTCCCTTAAATTTTCAGGTATTTTGCTGATATTACTGAATTTTGGATAGGTATATTCTCACAAAAACGATTACACAAAAATAAGTACTAAAACACGTTTTTAAAACTATTTAGTGTGATGATTGAAAATTGGGTTTTATAAAAGATTAAAAGTCAGGTAAAATTGTATTCAAGTTAGAATTTTATGGGCGCGCAGGATAAATGCTGTCTTGCTTCCAATCTGTATCTTTTGTTTAGATATTTTTATATTATATTTTTATTTATTTATTTTTTATTATTTATATTATATATTTTTTATATCATGATCCATAGTATTTGATGGAAAAATTTTAAATTATAAATACATACCTGGGTACATATGCCATTATATAACTAGGTATGCGTCTTTTTGCAGCATAATTTCTTCTTCTCTTAATAATTTTATCTCAAAACAGTGAAATTTCAACACTTTGTCATGTATTTTCTACTCAATAATACATGATTTTAATATAATTTTCAATACATTCAAGAGTAAATAGCAAAATACACTCATTACTCTCCAAGATTAACAACTTGATTAATTAATTAACGAAATAAGTGTGATTAAAGGTTATAAATTTATGGAGATCGCTACAAGGGATGTTCTGAAATATATTCAGCTTTACCTACGAGAAGAACCTTTAAAAAAGTAATTTTATTTGAGGTCTTATTAACATTCACTTATAGTTCCAGAGTTGTAAAATAACTTATTTTTAGGATCTCAATTTTTAAAATGTTTTTGAAATATTAACGTGAAGTATCCTACCTATTTTTGAGATGAACGTTTGTTATTAATTTTTTTTTTGTATTCTGGAGGCGTTCACGTTAAATCAAGACCAATAAAATGTATTTCTATTATGATGAGTGTTAGTTTTCATTTTCAGTGTCCCTGACAAGAAGAAAAAGTCAATGTTTTTCACATTAAGACAATCAGTTTCGTAAATTTTTTCTTACATTTGAATTTAGGTACCTACTGTTTCCTTCATTTTGTACAGTAAGTAGATGTAGTAATTTTTTTACATAAAATTGAGTCACTTTTGTCAATGTGTTAAAATTTCATTCACATGAGTACAATTTGCTGATAATTGAGTGGACTGAATAATTTTTTTACATCATATTTAGTCAATGTTGATGCTTCAGACGTTTTATCAGTAAAATTGCAAATGACTACAATCGAAACTCATTATTAACAAAAGTAGTCTCATCACATTGTAATATGTTAAATTCAAAATTTAGTTAAGTGGGAAGTACGTACTAAACGATTGTGTAAAATTTTCTCGTTTTGACGCAGATTTGAGAACTTTTTGGGTTAAATATCACTTAAAATTTTTTTTCACGCTGCCGCTATCGTAAATCGCTCTTATATGCATAGATACATTGCATGAAAATGGCAAATAACATTCGTGTATTATTTTTCCTTGACGACGGAATGTAAATACTGTCATTTACATCTTACATCCTAAGAAAATCAAAAGAGTAAATCAAGTTGATTTATCCCTAGTTACGCATATGTCAGACTGACAGATGTAAGTCTGACGTGTGTCAGTCAACTTATGTCAGAGTGACGTACGTCCAAACTAAATCAAACATTTCTTTTTTTGTGGAATTATGAGGAAATTTTCAATGGCAGCGTGAAAAATCTAATAAGCCACACGGAATGTATCGACTGTTAACATCCTCGGCAAATGACAAGCCTCGGCTTCGCCTCGGCTCGTACACACTTGCCTCGAATGGTAAAACGTCTTTACATTCCTTGTGGCTTAAATAACTATTACCTGTATATTCTCGTGCTTGCAAAACTACCAGGGCCGTAATGGTGACATTAATAACATTCGTTTGTTAGTTCTATTGTTACTGATTGAAAGCGATGTAATGAGAAAAGTTCCTGCAGACCTACCATTAGGACCTTCGATTAGTAGTTTTATCAAGAGGTATTCATATGGGGTAATAGTTTGCCGGTGAGTTTGCCATTACTTTGCCCAAAATGATTAAAATTATAACGACTTCCGCGATTTTCCTTATTCTCAAAATACCTAATTGAGATTTATTGTGAGTTTTATATTGTAGAGCACAACAAAATTTAAACAAATTTAGAGTTGATTTACCAAGTTACTGACTTTTTCATTTGATCTGCGTTGCTATTTTGGTGACTATCGTGGAAATGTCACTTTTCTAATCCATTGCGCCATTGGTAACTATCCTTTCTATAATAGTATAACAATACCGTTAGAAGAACGTAGATAGAATGTTATTCTTAGAGTTGAAATCTTGCCAGTTATGACCTACGGGCATGGAGACGGTGACAGTTACAATCCAATCAAACCAATTGAGAACAACACAACGAGCTATTGAAAGAGCTATGCTGGGCACTAGTTTGAAAGACCACATCCAAAACGACGAAATTCAGAAAAAGTGGAAGATGTCATCAGTAGAATTGCCAGTTTAAAATGGAGCTGGGTGGCACATGTGTCCAGAAAAAGCGAAAAACGATGGACTAAAATATCATATAGTGGCGATCAAGAAGCTACAAAAGAGAAGCGTGGGCAGTCCACAGTAGTGATGCCCACGATATTCTCGTTTGCGAGAATCTCGTCTCGTCTCGTCTCGTTTTCGAGACGAGACTCGAGACGATACTTTAAATTTTCCTTGCGAGACAAGACGAGACTTTTGAAAGTCTCGTCTCGAATCTCGCACGAGAGTCTCGCAAAAGTCTCGAAATGTCGCAGATAAAAATGGCAAATATTAATTAATTATTCTAAATATCGCGAATGTTATTGAAACATTTTTTTAAAGCCGCATAATACGGAGCAGCCTGTGTTATCGCAATAAGTTACGACAAACATTTTTTAAAATAAGATCATAATTTATTCATTTTCCTATTTCCCAACATACAATAATTATTACCACCGAAGTTTGAGAAAAGAATCGTATTATTAATAACTGAGATATTAGGGCAATATAATGTATTATACTGTTTTTATATACTGATTATGTTTTTTTCTCGGTATTTTGTTTTTGTTCGTTGAAATCAAAATTAGAAATGATTTTATTATTTTTTGTATTTCATGTACCTATCTATGATCGATTTTCGTTTTTTTTCTATTTATCTTGTTAGAATACTATCTTTTTGTTCTTTAAAATAAAAAAATGTACTAATTTTATTTAGATAGGGATCATAAAAAATTTGCGAGACTTGCGAGACTTTTGCGAGATTCTCGCGCGAGACATGAGACGAGACGAGACTTTTATTGCGAGACGAGACTTGAGACGAGACTTTCCACTTTCTTTGCGAGACAAGACGAGATTTTTCAAAGTCTCGTCTCGTCTCGTCTCGTGGGCAACACTAGTCCACAGGCACGATGGTTGGTTAGACGACATAACAGTACAGTAGGAAGAAACTGGTACACAAAAACAGAAATAATTGGAAAATTCAAGGGGAGGCCTATGTCCAGGAGTGGCCAAGTTGAAGAAGAAGAAGAAGCTAGAATGCAACTTTGATGAACTCCTCATGAATCCTGATTTTGAAAACAGGATTTTGAATCCTAAAACTTTTTATAATCCTTATAAACTTTAGAGTTCAGAGAGTATCACGTCGGTTCGATAAAACATATTCCCTATTGCCATGCATATTACCGTAGCCCCGGCAATATGGCATGAAGACGTCTCCGTCCCGAAGACGGCGTCCCGTCACCCACGGGCGCGTTTCTATTAGGTGACGAAACGGCGTTAACTGGGTAAATATGATATTTTAGAACGCCCTTTGGATGCCTGCCAGCGAGCTAATATGTACCCTTCTGCATGGCGGAATATTAACATAGACGTCTGGGACGAGGGGGCGTGCGACCATAATAACGATTTCAATAATTTACCGGCGGCGCTAATGTTATATAACGGGAACGCGTATGAGTTACGGTGCCATTAGCGGGACGATTGATTGGTTTAAATATGACGGCGAGGAATCTGGGATATTTCGAATCGTGCGGATAAAAGCCTTCCTTTTTGGGAAGGGATGCAGATACGCCTATGACCGGCTTCTGTAAACAAGATTCTATATTGTAATACCGCTTTTGGGAAGCAATATTATATAAGTGCTTTACTCCGGGAATATTGGCGAAGGGCGATACCACGGGGTAATAGAGATCTGAAACGGTATTTGTCCAAGTAAACTGCCCGGAGGATCGGGACGGTGGGCTTTGATCCGACCCGTAACGATCTCGTCGGTTGGTAATATTATTTTTTCTTGAAACGCTGTTTTCGGGGGATATTAAATATTTCGGTTCAGAAATGGGCTAAATCTGATTTACTGCACTTAACAGTGGGATGACACAAAGGACAGCTGCCGTACCGAACGGGAAGATCTTTATCGGATTTTAGCTCGTCGCCGGGCGCGCACATGTCCCGACATTTGGAAAATGGAAAGTGGGGGAATCGTCGAATTTTCCGGTAAAATTTCTCAGTAAATCCTGGATATCAGACATTTTACCGGATTACCTTCTCGGTATTTCCTGCAAATATTCAGAGTGAGAAAGTGTTTCTCAGTAAATCCTCGATATTTCCTAGATTTCTGCAGACATTTTACCAGATTACCTTCTCGGTAACTTCAGCAAATATTCAATCAAATATCTCCTCTCGTGTTCTCGGTATATTCTCGGAACTCATAAAACGAGTTCCGCTCTATGAATGAGAAACTACGTTAGATACCCGAGTTTTTTCATTCCCTCTCTCTCTCTCTTTCTTGAAAAATTCGTCTCGGACCAGGTGCATCGCCATTTGCATAAAAAGCTCGTAAATTCGACACGTTTACCTCGCAGAATATAAACATTTTGACTTTTGTTGAACTTCTTTTGAACGTGGCATAATAGAACGAGCACGGAGGTAATTTGTTTATTATTATATTGTCGACCACCTGAAAAGTGAAGGTTGTTAAACTGCAGGTGAAGGAATACCTCGATTGGCACCGGAAGTTTTTTAAACTTTGATTTTTTTAACGCTCGTTTTAAACCTACAGACCGGTGGTTTTGATCTTCCCGTTTTTGCGATTGCGAAATATTTCGCGGCGTTTCTTTCATTGTCGAGTTATTATGGATGAGTTGGTGGTCTCGCTAGGAGAACCTACTGGGTGAATTTAAAGCGATGAGTCACGTCTCGGAAGAGAAACCTCGAAACGTGATACCTACACCAATACGACGTTTAGAAGTACGGCAACTATAAAAATAAGGAATGGATCGTGATGAAAGTCGATTATTCGTCGGGACCTTATAATATAAAATACTCGAAGTGTTGTTGGTATTGCTACAAACAAAAAGCCTAATAAAATATTGGACGGAATGGATAGTGGTAATTGTGAGTGACGTAAATGATTCTGGTTCGACGGTAAGGCCTCTTCTGTATGCAAATTGTTATATTAGCTTTGATGGTAAAGTAACAAGCGAGTTATATCATTTCTGATATTGCAACCACTAAATAATTTTTAAGATGAAGTCTCAACGTCATTTTTCTTAGTGCCGTATTACTGCATTCACTACCTTTCCCCTTGCCTCTATAGAATTAATTCAATCGGCAAATTTTGAGGAAAATGATAAATCTCAACTTTATTTCTCTGATTATATTTATTGTTGTTTTCATTACCTTTCTCTTTGTTTCATTGCAACCAGTTCACTAGATCTATTAATCAATTCACATCAAAACAATATATTATGAATAAACCGCAAAATTTAAACTATATTTTTATTAATCCCGTTTCTATCATCTTCGTTACCTCTCGTTTTCTAAAAGCAGTCAGTCCATTCAACCTACCGAATACTCTAATATATCGAAGCAACAAATTTTTTAGGGAAATCTCCAAATTTCAACTAAACCTCATTACTAAAGAGCGGATATTTAGGCATTAAAAAATAAGGGAAAAGGGATAAAATTTAATAAAAAAGGCACAAAAAAGGCAAAAAAGGCAATACAAATAACAAAAAAAGTCAACTTAAATGACAAAAAAGGCATCTTAAATGACTAAAAAATTTTTAACACATCCTGCTTTTCTTACAAAATACTATCATTTTTGAAAGAAAATATGTAATAGTAGTATGAATAATATCGAATGAGAAAAAAGTCATACTCTCGTTTAAAAATTTTGTTATATATTTAATTGATTAAAATTAATTTACTGAAATTTATGTACTTAATTTAATTAGTATATATACAAGTTGCATAATATAAAATTGAATTGAATTATATGATACTTTCTTGGTTTCCCAGGATAATTAGATATTTTTAAGTATTTTCAGGCAAGAGGTTTCGTCTTTGATCTGATAAAATATCTTTGTACCACGAACAAGATTTTTCTACGTCACAGGATGTCACTGGAGCAAATTTTAAAGCCGAAGTTTCTTTGATTGGTCCATCTAGGAGCACTTTACCGGTGGCATCGTATACATTTTTTGATCTTTCGAAACCACACGCTCACAATGATTTCAAATTATCAAATGGTCACAATTGAAACACTCCACAAAACTTTTACCTACTGTCTTTCCCATTAACTCTAAGAAACACAGTACTGTTTATAGTTTATATAGTCACCCACCTCAATACTCCCTGGAATTCCCAGTTCAAAACGGTATGTAATTCTTGGTGATAGTTATAGGATTAGCCGGATGTTCTTAAAGAGCATATTATGAAACCATTTGTTGAAAAGATTAAGATAGTTAATTATTAAGAGATCGCAAATTATGAAATATTGCAGAAAGAGGACACAATTTTAAAAAAAGGCATATGGTTTTTGGAAAAGGCACAAATTTAAAAAACACTAAAAAGGCAAAAACGGCAGACAAAAGACATTTGCCTAACTATCCGCTCTTTACTCATTAGTCTCATTACCTTTCTTTAAGGACAGCCTTCTTGCCGAACAATCCTTATCAAAGCAACGAATTTAAAAAAAAAATCAAAATCTCAACTGTATCCCGTTTAGTGGCATTAGTGCTTTCATTATATATTTTGCTTCTGCAGAATCAGTTGAATCGACCTACAAACGAAGCTATATCGAAGCAATAAATTTTGAATAAGATAAAATCTAAACCAATTTTCCTTAATTTCGTTCTTATTGTCTTTCTATTATCTCGCGTTTTTTTGAAGTAGTCCATTTAACTCACTAAAAATCATTATCAAAGCAACAATTTCTTACACATATCATTACCTTTCGTTTTGCTTCTTTAAGAGTACTTAGTCCAAACATCATAAGGAATAATCTTTATCAAAACTAATAATAAAGTTCCAAACTCAATCTCATTTGCCTTAGTGCCACTATTACTGTTTTCATTACCTTCCATTTTGTGTCTTTGCAACCAATTCATTCGACCTACCAACCAATCTATATATCAAAGCAACAAATTTTGAACAAACCTCAAAATCCAAACTATATTTTACTTAATTCCGTTCCTATTATCTTCGTTATCTCTCGTTTTGTCTTCTAAAAGCAGTCAGTTCATTCAACCTACTGAACAATCTTTATCGAAGCAACAAAACAATTGTCTGTCGTTTTGCATTCTTTAAGGACGGTCTAATCATCTTGCCGAACAATCCTTATCAAAGCAACAAATATTGGGAAACTTCAAAACTCAACTGCATACCTATCATATGGTGCCATTATTGTTTTCATTATATCTCTTTGCCTGTGTAGAACCGATTCAATCGACCTACAAACGAATCTATATCCAGGCAATAAATTTGAATAAACTCTAAAACCGAAACTTCCCTAATTCCGTTCTTATTGTCTTTATTACGTAGTGTTTTGCATTTGTGAAAGTAGTCCGTTTAACCTACCGAACAATCCCTATCAAATCAACAAATTTTCAGGAAAATTCAAAATGTAAACTGCTTACGTATTGCATTATTTTTCGGTTTAGGCCAATCATCCTACGAAGCAACCCTCACCAAAACTAAAAGTTTTTAGGAAACTTCCAAATCTCAACCTTATTTGCTTTAGTGTCACTATTACTGTTTTCATTAACTTTTTCTTGGCTTCAGTCGAACCAGTTCAACCAACCTACTAACGAATCCATATCAAAATTCAAAATCTCAACATTATTACTCTCATTGAATTTCTTATTGGTTTTATTGTCCTTTGTTTTGATACCAATCCAATTGACCTACCGATCGATCCTTATCTTAGCTACAAATTTAGTCTCCACTAAAATAAGATAAGTTCACATTTTTGAAATGTAACTAAAGGTGAGGTTATGAGTGAGAGAAATAACATCTATTTTCCCTCTCGGTTTTTCGAGTAACGCACGAGGAGCACTGAATGCTTTTTCCAGTACTAGTATATTATAGAGTTTGTATAAGAACATCTAAGTAGATATATGACATGTCTTATAACTTAAAGTGTTAGATAGTAACTATCAATCGAATTTTTAATTTAACCCGATTCAATTGATATGAAAGTAGGCATAAAGTACAATTTCATATATTTCAAATACTTATTTGGAATTCCATTTGCTTGCAGATTATGATTTGATTTCAATAATTGTCTTCAGTTGTGATTATGCAGTACCTAAGGCATACAGAACTAACCGGAAGAAAATTAGGTATTGCTTCATTTCAAATCAACGGATGTGTAAATAGGTACAGTTTTAAACAATTCGATTTTAGGATATTCTTCCAAAAAAAATTCTAGAACGTGTTATTTTGTAGTTTATTTTTATAGATTTGATGTAACAGATAACAAAAACTTAGATTCGTAACGATAGGACAAGTCGTTAGGGAGATATGAGGAATGGAAAATTCTGAAAAAGTTCAAAGGGAGTATTGGATACTTTTCTGAAAAATTTCGTCCTTTAAACCCTCCATTTTATTGCTTCTCCTTATAGATTAGAGGTTGCTGAGGATACAAAACTTAGTTTCGCGACGATAGGAAGAGTAGTTGTCGAGATATAAGAAATGGAAAATTGTAAAACAGTTCAAAGGGGGTACTGGATACTTTTCCAGAAAAAAATATCCAAAATGTCCCATTTCACAAGCAAGAACTTTTGAAACATACGAACATGAACGTAAGATTCCATACAAAGTTGCATAAATCTATTTTTCTTATCAAATTTTATAAACGAACTCAATACTATCTATATGTTTATTGGGTTTTCATTTCGTGGAACTATTTTGTATTTATTTACTGCATTTAACATGTTCTTGCCACTGGATTAAGAAAAATCCTAAAAGTTACAGAATAGAAAGATCTTCAACAATGAAATTGTCTAGATTACTCTCAACAATACTCTGAAGTATGTAAACACGATAAGCCCCAACGAGAGAACAATGAGAAATGAAACTTGACACGTGAAACTTGAACGATCTTCAATGCATGATATAAAATAGTACTTAGTGTGAAATAAATTAGTACATAGTTAGTAGTTAGGAAGCGTCATAAATACATTGATGTTTAATAAATAAATCAGTTGGAACAACTAGGTACATTACATCATGTCTATTTGGATAGGTAAATCCAACAAACGTGTAAGAAATTATTGTTTGCAATGTTAGGAAAAAACTAAAGAAATGAAAAAGGATGCCAATAAACGTTATTGAGTATCCATCATGCGTTTCAATACCCCTAAAATGGGATACTTTTAATTAAATTCGAATGTGCAGTGAACGTTCGGATTTAATGGCATTCAACCTATAGCCGTGTGTCGGGTAACGTTTAATATTTCTCATCGATTTTCGAAATGATCCGAATTGGAATTCCGCCGAGCCGACGTCGGCGTTGTCCGGATCGTTTTGTCAAAATGCGAATCTATTAAAATTATAACAAATAAAAAGTTATCGACGTATAGCGCGCGTCCCCGTAAATCGGAATAATCGCCGTCGGCTGGGTTGAGTGATAGCGCATTAATTTATTAAAACGCAATAAAACGGAATCGGCATTGCAGGCCGTTGGGGGGAACATTAAAATTCACAAAATTCAATTTACGTTCGTCGGGGTAAATGAATCGCAACGAAATCCCCGGCGAAGTGTACCGGAATGAGGGATGATCGTCCTTCTCTCTGTGATTATATGGCGGCGGCGGCGATCTGGACGGAATACCGGGTCGGTCGAAATCAAATTTCAAAGGGCGCCCCCTAACCGATTAATTGCCTGCCCTACGGCTTATTATTACATATGTAGCAGCGGCCGGTATAGCTAATACCCCCCTCGTCCTCAGTACCGCATTTATATCAAAAGACGCGACCCCCTCCCCTAATCGTACAAAACCCGTTTCTTACGCTTCGCCTCCCTCCATAGACACCACGCTTAATGAGATTATTATATGGAAGGGTTGGGCTACAAAATGGCGACTTTAACCCTTTATTAATACGCGCAAATTAAAATGCAGACACCATGATATTAATCTAGAAGCTCCCTCCCTAAAATTAATATGAACGTTTGCGGAGCTCTGCGACGAAAATTCGTTGCCGTTTTGTACGTACAAATCGAGATTAATTTCGAAAACATCGTTGAAAAAATGTAATTAACGAGGGAAAAATTACTTTTAATCCTGGAAAGGTTGCATGATTACACGTCTTAATTCTCGGGGAGGGAATGGTTAATTACATCAGTCATTTCGAGAATTTAAACTTTACAATAAAAATATATTATTTTTCTTGTAAATAAAACACTTTAAATATAATACCTTTACCGGTTTTTCCAGAAACAACACTTTCACGTGAACAACAAAAATACTAACAGCAGATTAATTACATTCTATTTTTAAAATTAACATAAATATAAATGTTAATAACACCAAGTAAAAAATTGCTGTCCTGTAAACATAAATATAATCGTTTTTGACGTTTTTTAATTGATATTCCCTCTATATAATATTCTCATTACCCTATCCAAGAATGATTCAATTTGTAATTAATGTGTATTGTTTTATCAACAATGTATGTTATTAAATTTAATTTTACATTTTCCTTATGTTGCAATGTACATTTGGTATTTAATTGTGTGTGTATAAGACAGCCAAAAATATATATGAAATCAACTTGATTTAAAGGACTCAAACACGAATGGTGGAATAAGTATATGTATCTGATAAGTCCTCATTTTACAACCACTTAGTTTCATCCATTTTGGTAAAACATCTGAACTGATGATGGATCCAACTTACCCGAAACCTTACCCTAAAATTAGAAAATTACAATACAGAAAATGGTATTGTAAGTTACCTAAAATTATTATATGAAATAAAATCACCTTACTATTGTGAATCTTGTTCACAAAATTTGATGATACTATAGGAAGAAGGGTATGAACACTATATTGTTTGAGGACCATGACAGGTTACTTGGCTCGAGTTTATTTTACTGATATTGATATTACTTTTTTAAAATCATCAAATAGTTTTCCTGTTTATACATCCAGCCAAAACGTTATATCCTTATATATTTTTATCTAAATAATAGATTATTTCCACCTAATGAAATTAGCTTTTTTAAATTGCTAACAAAAATGTTTAAACATTATCGAACAATTTCTACCAGAATAGGCACAACACAAGTAATCAATAACAAAGCTCAAAAGCCCATGAACTAGAAATCCATAAATAAAATTTTCGAAAAACCCAAAATTCTGACGTATTCTACAGATATGTGTTTGAATCTGCTGGGTTTTCGACGTTAAAAGAAGAGTTGCAAGCAGTACAATGGATTATCTTAGAAGAGTGGTACTAAGAATTAGGAGAAGAAATTATAATTTCAGATAATCTAGAAGCACAGTTTCTTGAATCTGAGGATAATTGATATGGCAGGACCTACAAAGAATGAACAACAGCCTTCTTGTGAAGAACCAATTGGAAGAGAAGCACAGGAGGATCACAATGAAATATGTAGAGGAACAGAGCTAGCTAGAAATGGTCTACATTTGAAGATCAGAAGGAAAATTCATGGGGAACATGGAAAAGTTTATCTACTTAAGAATTGGTAAATTAATTAAATTAACTATATTCTCAGAAACTCGGAACGCACCTCAATTCAATCAAATCAGTGTCATCATCAAAGCAAACGTCTTATTTTGAACCACAAGAAGCGCATGGAGCTTCTTGCAAAACTACTCAAGATCTCAAGATTTTCCTGTCAGAAGAAGAATTCAGCGAAAGGGTGAAAAAGTCACCTCCTTGGAAACTAGGCGATAAGTTAATTTTACTATACACTCATAAGCTCAGTACGCATCATTATATTAATCAAGTCATTGTCTACAAGATATCTTATTTGAACCACAAGAAGCGCACGGAGCATAATAAGGAAAACTACTCAAGATCACAAGATGTTCCTGTCTGAAGGAAAATTTATCGAAAGGGTGAAAAAGTGATCTACCTGGGAAATGGGGGTTTAATTAATGTTATTTGTTCTCTCAGACACTCAGAAAGCATCTTAATTCAACCAAATCATTGTAATCATCAAAGCAGAGGTCTTATTTTGAATCACAACAAGCGCATGGGGCATAATAAGCAATATTACTCAAGATTTCAAGATTTCCTGCCAGAAGAATTCATCGAAAGGGTGAAAAAGTTATCTACTTGGAAACTAGGGGATAAGTTAATTTTATTATACTCTCAGAAGCTCAGTACGCATCTTATTTCAATCACGTCATTGTGTACAAGCTATCTTATTTTGAACCACAAGAAGCGCATGGGCCAATAAGCAAAACTACTCAAGATCTCAAGATTTTCCTGTTAGAAGGAAAATTCATCGAAAAGGCGAAAAAATTACCTACTTGGAAGCTAGGGGATAAGTTAATGTTATTATACTCTTAGTAGCTCAGTACGCATCTTATTTCAATCAGGTCATTGATTGCTATCTTATTTTGAACCACAAGAAGCGCATGGGGCAAAATAAGCAAAAATACTCAAGATCTCAAGATGTTCCTGTCAGGAGGAAAATTCATCGAAAGGGTGAAAAAGTGATGTACTTGGGAAATGGGGGATTAATTAATGTTGTCTCTCAGACACTCAGAAAGCATCTTAATTCAACCAAATCATTGTAATCATTAAAGCAGAGATCTTATTTTGAATCACAAGAAGCGCATGGGGCATAATAAGCAATAACCCAAGATTTCAAGATTTTCCTGCTAGAAGAAGAATTCATCGAAAGGGTGAAAAAGTTACCTACTTGGAAACAAAGGGATAAGTTAATTTTATGATACACTTAGAAGCTCAGAACGCATCTTATTTTAATCAAGTCAGTGTCTATAAGCTATCTTATTTTGAACCACAACAAGCGCATGGGGCATAATTAGCAAAACTATTCAAGATCTCAACATTTTCCTGTCAGAAGGAGAATTAAATGAAAGGGTGAAAAAGTTATCTACTTGGGAATTAGGGGTTTAATTAATGTTGTCTCTCAGACACTTAGAACGCATCTTATTTAAATCAAATCATTGTATACAAGCGGAGATCTTATTTTGAACCACAAGCGCATGGGGGATGGTTATAGAGTCATGCCTTTGCCACTATATAGGGACAATGGCAGAAGCCACGGCATTCATGGAATCCACACTGGAGTTACTGGCGAATGCTCCAATTATGTTGAAAGATGTGACAAATAATGTAGGTACTAGTTACTGAATAGGGTAGAAGGGACTGCCAACTGTAACCAAGTTAATGATGAAAAAGTGGAAGCTCATATACTTGGAACGATGTAGCGTTAGGTGATACGGTAGAGTGCGAGCTGAGTTTCAATTCAAATCCCGCCCGAATTCGCGGCAGAAGAGCCTTCGGACTTCGATCGACGATAATTCAGGAATTAAATCATCGCAGCTCGTCCCGTCAATCATAATCCTCTCGGACCACCGACTCTCGCAGGCCGCAATAACTCGGGCGATCGGAGAAAAAATCCACCCGCGAAAATACCTGACGGGCCGCACAAAAAACGCGAATTGCGCTCGGGATCAAATACGGCCGCTCCCGCATTCGCGACCGTCGGATATTATACGTCCATCCGGAAATCGGCAACAAATTATGGTCCTTTGTGACGAGGCGGGCTCGTCCGTCATCAATTAAGCGGCGAAAGGATCGATCCTCGGTTCTTCTGGAAGTCGCGGAAACGTGTACCTAGGTACCGTTATGATCGCATCCAGGACAACATCCCCTCTCCCGAAATCCGTACTGAATACTCCCGTTTTCGCAATGAGCGAAGATTAATCGACTCCGGCGGCCCGTTCGACTTGTATGAATATTTATTACGATTTATTAATGAAGTGAAGGCAACGCGACGTTAATAAATTGCGCCGTTTTAAAATACTAAACTCGAAAATGATATCCAACAAATTGATCGTTAATGAAGGACAGTTAAATTACCGAGTGGGTTTAATGATCCTTTTTTTCGATCCAGGATCGAACATGAAGAAAACGGACTAATTAGTCATGAAATGAGGGTACCCACTAGGTTATAGAAAGTTGTTAACACTCGCTCTGGCGCGAAAAAGTTGACACCCTAGTTATTAAACATGTTTCTTGCACAAAAACCAGATTAACTCATCCAAAAACGTGTTTACATAGGTATTTAAGATCCTTTGTACGTTGGTAAAAATTCAGACCATTTATCAGGTAAAAATTAGCTAATTTTATTATTTTATTAGCCGAGAATAAACTAAACGGAAAAAGTTCTTCACTAAAAATACAGTCAGTTTTAAAATACTCAAGTAAATTAAGTTCCTAAGTAGTCAAAAATATAGTTCTTCTAATACACACATATATTGATAGCTTTCAGGTAGGTACAAGGATTCCTTTTTATTGAGCATCCGATATTACATAATAGTTTTCAACTAATCTTAAATTTACCGCCGAAAATTTCAATTGTAAAGGTTACAGTTAAATTTATGGCCCATAAATGGCCCATTACTCATCCATGGCACGGATTAGGTACATATTTATAGCTTAATACGCATTATGGAAGGAATTTGATACTTAAACACTACGCAAATAGATCTTAAATAGGTACATGATAAAAGATATAAACGAAGATTAAAAGATGCCTACCTACATATACAACAGAACGACATATTATAATACCTGTGTTCTGTGTTTAATTTACAGTCTTTCACTGTAATATAACTGGGGTAATAACTAACCCCAAATTTAGTGACAAAATCAGAATTCCCTCATAGAACACGACTTGGTTGCGTTTTTTCAATACTGCTGCAAGTCATATTCTGTCAAGAAATTATTATCCTGTAAGTTTACGTCACTAAGAATAGTTATTTATGGTACTAGTATGTGTTATGTTGAAAATAAGTCACGCGAGAAGATTTAGTATGAAGTTGAGTATAAATTCTCAAGTGACTTAGGAAACATAACACACCAGTGGCATACAATGTTTTATCCAACAAGTGATAGAAATCGTTTTTTATGAGATAATGATTAATAAGTTTTGTGATCAAATCAGAGCTACTTGCGGCTCAGTACATATACACGTCAGAATGACTTTACAGTGACTTTTTTACATTTTGGTTAAAATGTAATTAGTTATAAACCAAATTCATTAAATTGAATGAATTTAACAATTACTTCAAGTTCGAATAAACCGTTAGCGTTTTCCTTTAATTTCAAAATCAATGTGAATTCTGCTTGTAATAATAAATAAATAGAATACTACTTTAAATATGAACGTGAGTTATAATCTATAACTCACTAGTGTGTTATTCGATAGCTTACTTGTCTAAAATGATATTAATAATGACAATCATAATTCATAACTGTCAAGCGTTGGATAAATTAATTTAAGGGTAATTTAGTTATATCAATTTCAGTAATCTTAGGAATCTTCATAACAAAATTAAGTCTTCGTTTCCAAGTACTACTTTGTTGCTTACAAACACCTTGCTTTACTATCACGGTTAAATAGAAAGAAATTTTTTGAAAATTGAAAACAAAATTTCCCAATCTGTAACTGGATTCGATAACATATCACTGACAGAAACCAGCCTAAGAGCTTAAAAATTACCTAAAATAATTTCTATTTCACGATACGTGTTTATTAATTTTGTTTTAAACTTTTCTTCCCAGTGTTGCCATCACCAGTTTTAAAAGCTGGTTCGCATTCTTATCTTACTTTTAAGCTTTCAGAAAGCGATGAGTTAGAAATTCTGACTGATTTAATGAATAACACTATAGTTGCACTTAGTAACAAATGAACGCTGCGGTTAAGAAAATTGTTTTTCTAGAATTCCTTAGTTTGCAAAAGAAATTAGGGATTTTCACCTGTCGAATCAAGCGTCAGAATCAACACGGTTTTGCAGGTAGTTTAGTTGATATAAATGAAATGAAATATGCACCTAATAACTAGAGGTATGTTATTGAGAAAGTAATACATCCTTCCGTACTTTATGTTATTATATGCAAGTTTAAAATATATGCAAACGCAAATTATGCAGTTTGCAAATGGCGCTCATTAATGAATAACAACGCTCTTATTGCTCTTATTGCCGTTTATGTACCTATAATTCGGTATGTGTAGTTATGATATATGATAATTTTAAATATGATTATGTTATGAAATTAATGGATATTCTTTGATGTTGGCGATCAAATTTCTAAATATTCCTTTGACTCCCGCGGGTTGAATTAATTCCTCAAAAGTCCACTCGACTCACGTTCCTTGACCATGACTTTTCTTTAATTATTACAGTTCTCTTATTTTCCTTCTAGACGTAATTGTAACAATTTACATTTATCATTTTGAATTATATTCTCACGGTAAGTTATTTTCCTATTTTTGATCTCGGACACAGTACATTCTTTATGAGACCTATACCATAGCCGACATTTAATAGTTTCCCATACAAACGCGTCTACTGTACCGATTTTGCTAACATTCATAGTCCATGCTAAAGTAGTACACACGTACAAAGCAACCTATAGGTAACACACGCTGAGGGATACCTATTGGTAAATCTATTTGAATAAAGCGAAAATAATGAAAATAAGTAATTTTGTCCTCGGTACAGTGCGTATTAAGAGAAAGAGGATAATAACGTATTTTAATGGACAATAAGTCTGCGGTGTTGATTCCAACAGACCAAGCGATTCAAGTCTCCTATTGTGGAACAATAATTTCTTAGGATCGGCCCTTGAAGGCAGTAACTAATTGCATTGTATTCTACTTTTCAATTACCAGCTAGAGTAATAATTTAAAATGTATTGCTGAAACGGCGCCTCATTTAATATTGACAACAGTTACATGGTTTTGAAGGTCCATAGGTATTTCTGTTCTGTAGTAACAATGTGCTAAAAATTGAAAGCATGGTAACTGAAAAATGGTAACTAGAGAGTAAGAGCAACGTACAATCCTTCCAGATTCAATTTAACAAGTCGAAAAACTAGGGCCACATAAACTTGTACCACTGCGATGTTTATTCCAACGGACCGAGCGATCCCTGTCTCGTATTGTAGGAAAACTATTTCTTATGATCGCCTCTTGAAGGCAGTAACTAAGTTCTTTTAATAAAAAAATTGTATTTTATAGTAGTTTTCAATTACCAGCTAGAGTAATACCTACTTTAAAATTTATTGCTGAGACAGTGCCTCATTTAATATTGACATCTACTTACATGGTTTTGAAGATACATATTTCTGTCCTGTAATAACGATGTACGGAAAATTGAAAGCATGATTCGAAAAGAAAATGGTAACTCGAAGGTAACAGCAACGTACAATCCTTCCAGATTCAATTTAACAAGTCAAAAAAATTAGGACCACATAAACGTGTGCGAATGCGGTCTTCATTCCAACGGACCGAGCGATCCCAGTCTCGTATTGTTAAAGAATGATTTCTTATGATTTATGATCGACTCTTGAATGCAGTAACTAAGTGTTTTCAATCGAACAATTGTATTTTATACTAGTTTTCAATTACCAGCTGGAGTAATTGCTACTTTAAATTTATTGTTGAAAGCGCCTCATTAAATATTGACAACTAGTTACATGGTTTTGAAGATCCATAGGTATTTCTGTTCTGTAGTAACAATGTGCGAAAAATTGAAAGCATGATTCGGAAAAAATGGTATCTAGAGGTTAAGAGTAACGTACAATCCTTCCAGATTCAATTTAACCAAGTCAAAAAATCAGAGCCACATAAACTTGTGCGACTGCGGGTGCTATTTTTTGTGCTCACATTTTCAATTTTTGAGTGGCAATAATTGAAATTAAGATTTAAAAAAATAGTGCTTAGCACTGTGGCTTAGCTCGAGCTGACAACTGATTAAAACGTCCCGCAAAGCAAACGGCGTATTAACGTAGATCATCATTCAATTAAGCTAATTAGTTACAAATTAAGTGATCGATCCTACTGCACTTAACTCCGCTGGACACATCTTATTTCCTTCAAAATTCGCAAACTGTCGAAGACTCAATATCGACGCGAACCGATACCATTTCGACGACATGATTGATTGACTGATGACCCGTCGATTACCATAGAGTCGCCGCTCCGTATTTTTTCTCGTCCGGCGCAGTTCGGGTAGCCGCTGTTTCGCAGATTTCGCTTTAGTTACAAAGTGGAACGGTTTTTTCCTCCGTAAACTCCTCGGCCGGCCCACTAATCGATTTGTTACGTAAACAGCCGCTGGTCGATTGTAGAAAACTGGGCGATTTTTAACGGTTAGAAAGAGCCGCCGACCACTCCGGGCGACGATGAGACGGTCATGATGAAGGCATCGTCCAAAAGTGACTCGCGATTTTTGGTTTCCTCCTGAATTGCGAGTCAATGACAAGGGGAAGCAAAAATTGGGAATTGGACGTCTCGGAGCCAAAGATCTACGCAGGGAGATCAATTCAACAAGACTTGTGTGTCATCATGTATGTCTGATCCTACAGAGTTACCAACCAGGTTTTAATTTGATGAAAAACCTTCAAATTTTTTGACAGGGTATTACAGTACTGAGTACTTTGATGGTGGAAGTGACTACCAATTAATTAGAACGAAAAATGCAGTAGAACACGACATAAACTGAGGATTGTCTCAGAAAAGTCAGGTCCATCTTGTAAGACAAACTTAATGACATTGGCAACCGGATTGAGCCACATTTCTTATAAGTAACTATCAACAGGAGTAAAAGACATCAATGTGAAAATATCAAAAGTGGAAATAAACAAGAATGACAGGATTCAACAAAAGAAACTCAGAGCAGAATGGTACTTTAACAAAAAGAAATAAGAATACTACTTCGGCGTGCATACTGGAAAATAGTTAGGGCTGATTAGAGAATAAAAGGAAAAGGATCAAGAAGAAATAAACGCTTTCATAAAGAATAACAGAAACGTGAAATTTGGGAAAAAACAAAATATAACTTCTAAATGAAAATAGATATGGAATGATCAAAAGGAGCTGAACTGCTAGGAATAATTACTAAAATTTGTACGGAAAATTGGAAGAGCCTGAAGATGTGGCCATAAATCCAAATCATACTAACGGACGGAAGCTATGTCTGCAGTACCAAAAGGTGAAGTTACAATGGCTATGAATGGCGATGGCGATCACCATTGATCACACACGGAGAGAAATTTATGAAATCATCATCTTAGTAAAAAAATACTCACCATTTGGTAAGTATAAAAATACTTTTTTTTTCAAAAAGGAGATAAGCGCAGGAACAAAAATTATACAGCAATAAGTCTACTTCCACATATTTCCAAATTGTAACCAAATTTATATCTAACAACTGGTTTATATACCTCATGAATAAGTTGAACGCCGGAAAAGCTGTCCCCTGTCCCACTTCTGGTCAATTCTTAAAGAAAAACACCATTACCGACAGTAATAATAAAACCATTGCAGAACTGTCTGATTAATAGTAGTGGCATTCACACTTTCCCCAGATTTAAGGCAAAACGATATCTTATACCCTTAATTAGTTATGCTAGTGATGAAAGATGGGTTTATAAACTTAGGCCGGTCAACAAAAACAATAAGTACCGACTATTAAGCTGCAGTAGCCATTTCATATCCCTACCACTAGATTAGTGGCTTAATTTGTACCGTCAATATTAATTTCATAGCTCCTCTGGAAGCACCTCTAGGAACCGCTGGAGATATCGAATTCTTTCTTCTTCTTTGGCTGCTCATGCACTAATGGATGTTGGCGATCACACCTCTATCTATGGCCGTGTATATAATGTCTCCCATGTTTCTTATACCGGTCCAGTCCCATATGTTCCTCTGCCAGGACCAGCACATCTGCTTTTATATTTTTCCACGTGATTTTCTTGGGAAATGTACTCCAGTGGTTTCCCCTTGCCTTCTGTAATCGAAGTCTTTGAGGTGGCAGGATTTGTAGCTAGTTTGTAGCTCCCACATGAGCCGCGTTGTACATTTCATTCAAAACCAACCTTTCGTCTCAAAACCAAAGTGTTCTGTAGCTAAGCTATAGTAGTAAGCTAGTGATGAACGAGCACAACTACAGAATCAATTTTGACGGAACAAATTTATAGCAAAATTAGCTACAAACTAGGCCATTTCGATTAAGTATATCACGAAAACTAAAATTATCAACTTCAGGTCAATTTTGAAAACTGGCTGGAAATTTTGAAAAAAGGGGTGAGTTTTGAGAAGTACAGTGTCGTTTTTGTGAAAGAAACAAAACAGCTGCAAATTCTGCCATCTCAAAGAATTCGATATCTCTAGCGATTCCAGAGACACGCAGTACGGTTACTATAGGCTGAGACTTAAATTGCACTAGCCACTTTTTCTTAGATACGAGCAACGCTACAAAATTAATTTTGACGGTTAACTTAGCAACGAATTATGCAACTATTCTGGTGGTGGATATATGAAATGGCTACTGCAGCTTAATCCACAGGCCACAAGTATTCATAGGCGACATCTCAGTAAACCACGCCGACAGATTACACTGTGGTGATGATAGCCAAAAGTCATGTGGAGCCCACAGAAATATTAGCACTACACAAAGCCATAGTGAACGCCAATGTTTCTTCTACTCTAGCTTCGTAAATTTAGAAAAGGCCTTTGATACAATATCACTAACAGCAATATCAAAAGTACTACAAAACTGCCAAATTGATAACAGGAGCAATCAAATTTTCCCACAAATGTCAGGCAAACAGACGGCTTTACCTCCTTATATCTGTCCTATTAGTCGAAGAAGATTGTTTTAGAAAATTGAACTAGTTAACAAAAAGAAGAAGTATCCATGGGCAACATCGCAGTAAATTACACTAGCATGGTACTCAATGTATGAAAGAAATGGAGCAACACAAATTAATTGAGAAATGATGGAAAAAGTACCTAAACTCCCTACTATAATCAACCCAATGAAGAAATAATCAAATTGGATTTGAGAAATTAAAATATGCAATAAATACAATGTAGCAATGAATGTGTAGTTCAAAAAGCTTACAAATTGCGGGTCATTTAGCGAGAGGAGACAATGGAAAATGGCAGAAATCCCTCACCATGAGACCATGAGTCTCAGGGATAGAGCACCAATGACAACAGAAGACCTAAAACTTGTCGCTGTATTAAATTGGATATAAAAGGTGAAATTTATGGGAAGAGGCGTATATCCAAACGCTGGCAACAAGAAGAAATTTACGTAAAACAACCAATTACTTAATTAAAGTCAAATATTCCACAAATTACCGAATAACCTTGTGTGGACAGATCGTGTTAAATTAGGAAATCACCAACAGGTTTCAAATATTAATTGCCTATTAATCCCTCGATTTCAATTCGCCTAAGTACCTACCGAACGGAACCAAAACCTACCCATCGCGTTAAAACTATTCTCAGTTCTCAGGCTTACCACATTTATAAACGGAATACTATTAATTTCCCCAATAAACGTAAATAGTCTCTAATTAGTTCATTCACTTTCAAAATAAACAGTTAAAACCATGTCCTAATGGGCAGTTTAAATTTTATTTTATTTTCACAGTGAACTGTTTACATAGTTGTTTATTTTGTTCGACGGATAAACAAATTTCGAAACGTATACACCCGAAAACACGAGGCTGAACTTCAACTTCGGGATATTCCGACAAAAAAACACCCGTGATTAGCGTGAAGAAATTTCGTCCCATCTAATTCCCCCTTTACGAAGTGTGAATACTCAGTTGCTGATTCAGCAGTTCTTAGCATTTCAAAGAGGAAGTCGTTATTAATAACGAAATTAGAAAAACTAGAGCGTTTACGTAGGCTGTTTGAAATTGAAATGTTTGTGTATTTCCTCTGGATCTCGAGTGAATTTACCTTTTCGTAATGAAAGAAAAATTACAAAGTATAAAACGGAATTTACAATTCGGAGTGGACATACTCCCGAGATTGTTGTACCTACAAGTCGTCTCGGATTCGATAACTGTTTTTGAAACAGCTTATAGGAGAAATAAATCTGATAGTGCGACATTTTACTGAAGGTGGCGCGATTAAGTCGACTCCTTTGTACGTATCTACCGTGAGTGAATGAAACGATTAATACCAAATACCACAATTGAAATTGCATGAAAGATTTTAGTAAGTGATACAAAAACTTAATGACAAAATTTCGAGGTGTGTAATGACCCACGGCGTATAATAATTGTACGTTATGAGTGGGATAAACCTTCCGTCGGATTCCTATAACTAAACGATATGCCCATATCGTCGTCAACTGTCGGTCGTCGGATTTTTTTGCAAAAGTAAATTATAAATATTATTGGCCTATAAATTGTGCGTAATTTGTTCTTATTGCGGTAATTTCGCGAAGTCGCAGACCGTTCGGTATTCGTAAAATTGAAATAGTTCAGAGGCGGCGGCTGCGTTCAAAGATACCGAGGGGCCTCGAATAGTACAGGAATTTCTCCTATACGCGCTCGAAAGAAACATTAAAATATCTATTAGTAAACATTATCGAAATATCCGCTTTATAAATCACCATTGAAGAATTTCTTAAATCACTTAACTTTCGGCCATTCACGCAGCCATCAAACGTAATTTCCGTCACCATACCGAAAACAAGTCGAACATTCAATTAAACCTTTATCTGATTTATATTTAACGTTATTGGTAAGCATATCATAAATTTATTAATAACGGAACGTCATAATGTTCATATATACTTACATTAATGAAGATTTCAGTTTAAAAAACATAATCATCGCCATCGTAACCATCGGATATTAAATTATTTTATGATGTTTTTCGGTAAATTTAATCGACGTTCCGAACATTAATATTAATTTTTCGATATGCGGCATTCCTATTACACCTTAACGGTTATTGTATGGATTTAATATTCAGTAATCATACCTAATGATATTCGAAAGATGCCAGAAGAATGAACGGCAGGCATATAAATTATTTATTAAAATTATTTATTTAAAAGGTTTTGCAGACGTTGATTCCATAATTTTTCGCCGTAAAATAAATTGACGTGTTTATCTGTTTGGATTGAGGCGTACTTAATCACCGGTGTAATTGATACTTGTAAGAATATTTGAGGTAACGGATTATGTCCGAATCTCGTGCACTTAACAGCAAAACTAATTACAGTTTGTTTCTAACGAGGTTTCCCTCGGAACCGAGATTACAAAACGCGCACTTTCGACTACGTATTTGAATTTTGTAATAAAGCGGAAGAAATAAATATCTCGCGGCGAACTTTATAAAAATTAATTAGTTCATTCTAATCCCAATTAGTACTCTCGGATTCACACCGTTAATAAATTTTCGCTTGTTAAGATTTCACCCAGTAGGAGGAACGAGAGAACTCTTGTGGCGAATTTTCGGAGATGGACGAACCTTTAATTTCGTCGTTTTGAGAGGTGTACACAGAATTGATACCTCGTCCACATTATGAGATAATCTCCCGGCGCGGACATTAATTTAATTATGTTCACCATAATGCTTTCCTGAATGACACTAATGCTTCTTGTGTGAGAAGAGTCGCGGCCAGGTGGCTGCTTGGGTTTTAGTCTTGGGAGTCCAGGCTGAATGTTATCGCGCATCTTTCGCCCCGGCATATTACATTACATCTGGTTTTTTGATAAATCCACTAGTCCATAATCGTGAGCATAACTCCGTACTATCTACGGCATCCAATCATATTCGCTACCCATTAGCCGTCACGAGAGGATCCGTTGAGTTCAAATCCGATTCAGGACGAAGCAGAAGCTTCTATAACTGACCTGTAAGGTGATTGAAATCCAATAGATGGAATTTGTAGTTATGCATGGACGTCAGACGGTTAATTGGATCAAAGGATACGATTTAGAATCGAATTTTGCGTTTATAAGTACAATACTCGGAAGGAATCAATAATCGATAGAGTAAGGTTTTTCATTAAAGCAAATTACTTTCTGGGAAAAGTTGACCTCATCGTTGCTGTTTGTTAAAAATAAAATGGGATGTCAAAAATTTGGAAAATTAATCACATTTCGAAAGTAATGGTTATCAGTGAGGCGTAATGACTCGATTACAAAAAAATGTTTACCAATTTTGTTTTGAATTTCGAAAACAATACTGTTATTACCGAATTACGCATATGGTAATACCTTGTATTCGTATACAAATATTAATATTAACATTTTCGACTTAGTTAATTTATGGGTTCTTTGTGTTTTAGTCAACTCGAAGGGTAATAATCACAAACAGTCACAAAGGTTAGGTTATTAACGAAGGAAAAGGTTATTAACGAATATTTACACATATATATATATATATATAAAGTCGCATGGATACAACACGCGCACCCAAAATTTCCAAAATAAAACGGAAGGTGTTGCAAGTTGCGTCAATTTAAATTTTTTTCCACATTTGCACATTTATGAAACACAATAAATTTGACACATTAAAAAAGAAATCTGTAATTAATGCAGCGCTCGCATTTTTTATGCTCCTCTTCTGTCGATCGCCTTTTAAATTATTTAACATCTGCACTTCAATCGCGTACTACATGTAACTCTCTGATTTATTGTGACGTTTACGGCAATCGAGATATTTTTGGCTTATCGTATTTTTCACATTTAACTGTAAATAATTCGAGAGCCGTTCGAAGAGATGTGAACGAATCAAAATAGTTGGGATGGGGAAAGATGATTAAAGACCGGCCGAAGTATGAGAAATGCGCACACCGTGTGGGTATTGCTTCGGCGAGGGAGGCGAAACTGAAGAAAGGTAAGCTTTTTGAAGAAAATGATCGTAATGAAACGAGTTGAGGCTGAGAAATTTCTGCAGTCAAGGAAAGTTTTGGTAAAGTGATGAGAAGTATGCAACTATTTGTGTGGAGTACAGATACTAGACATTTTCATTCGTAATATTAATTTCTTACTTTTGAAAAATACTGTTACTTACATGTTTTCGATTTTCTCCCACTTTCACGCAATACCCTTCAAAATTCCTACATTATTTGATATCACATTTTGAAGGTGTAGCAGATATCTGAATCGTTACACTAGTATATATAAATTAAGCTATCTCGTTTAAACATTCGTCCAGGAAAGTGATTCTTTTTCTACGTTTGTTCTATTGGATGTAAATAGATATAGTATAAATTTGAAAACAATAGTAAGAAATTTTAAGCGAGGCCGTAGATTTTCGAACATCAAAGGTTAAAAATTCGCCGGAATAAAGATCGATTTTGAGAACTATGGGAAATTATAAAGTCTAAATTTGTGTTTGTTTTATGATTCAAATAACAAAGTCGTTAAAATAAATTTAATCAAAGGAGATGTGCTTGAAAAATAAATTTTATGTGGAGGAAATGGGCGTGTTCTAAATCAGTAAAACATTGTTTCGTACTTATCCTACAACCTTCGAATTATAACGTGCGTTTTCAGTATTTTCAGGATTTGTGAATCAAATAGTGTTTTTCCTTTGAAACTATGTTTGATAAATTCAGATTTATGACAAGAATTTATTTTTACAAAAATTTACACCTCCTTTAAAAATATATACATCAAACAATACGTAGGTACCTACTACTTATATTTACAATTTTTGGATTAGGTTTTTCTGGATTACAAGTATTTTGTGAATCAGTTTCTTTTTGGTGTGAACCTCGCTTTGTTATATTTATATCTGGAATAGACGTTAATAAATCTGGAGAGAAAATCCTATATCTAGGTATTCGATTAGAGTGGAAGTTGTGTGTAATAAAATTTCAAATTAGTATACAATCGAACCATATCATCTATTACTGCTGATATTTGAACCTAAAAACCTCACGAAATACTCGAGAATCTATTGGGATTTGGACGTTAGGTCTAATACAATTTAATATTAATATACAATCGAACCATATTATCGATTACTGCTTTAAATTTCAACCTAAGACCTCACGAAATACTTGATGATCTATTGGGATTTGCATTTAAAATAGAAATAAGTAGAAGAAACAACCTCAAAAGAAACGAAGCTCAACTTCAACTTCAAACTTCGGTTTGATTCATTCAACGGGTAGGTATATAGGTACATCAATCAGCCGAAGAAATGTAGAGACAAAATTCAGTTTCTTGTTTTAGATCAAGTCGTACTTTGCGTTTAACAAAATTTGAAACTGGTATAGAATTGAATTAAATATTATCTATATCTGTTCAAAATTTAAATATAAAAGTCTCATGACAGGTGCGATTCTTAATGATATGACATTGTTGGGTTTGGCATTTAAAACAGAAAGAGGTGAAGACAATTTAGCAAATGTTGGAGTTATCATTCGGATATTTTCCGTTTAAAGCTCTGTTTTATCAATTCTAGAAGATACTAGAAAACCAACAAAATTACGGTTTGCATGATTTTTCGAGATCCAGACAAGAGTTTGGTGTAAGAACTAAATCAACAATTGCGGTTTTTAAGGAAATTTGTAGCGGTGCAAAGATTTTGTAGGTATTTGGAAGAGAAATCTGGTTATTACATTGTGACGAGACACGGAATTCAAAATTTTACTTTGTATCAAAAATTACTAAAAACCGGCTCTTTCTCGAAACTTGTGGCGGTTGAATGACTTGAATATGTTGGATTTAACAGGGCTGATTGGGTTGGAGATCGTGACAAGTATTTGGTGTAACAATTAAAACAACAAAATTTGGGGTTTTTAAGGGAATTTGTAGGGGTTCAAAGATTTTGTATGTACCTACTTGGAAGAGAAATTTGGTTATTTCATTGTGATGAGACACGAGATTTAAAATTGTATTTTGTATGAAAATATTACTAAAAATCTGCTTTCTATCGAAACTTGTGACTTCTTAATGTGTTTCACTTAAAGAGCCCCGGTTGTGGAATTTGTGGGGGTTCAAAGATTTTGTATGTTCTTGGAAGAGAAATTTGGTAATTTCCTTGTGATGAGAAATACGATTAGAAATTATGCTTTGTATTAAAATATTGCTAAAAATCGGCTTTTTGTTGATACTTGTTGCGGTTCAATGTGTTTCACCTAAAAGAGCCCGGATTGTGTTCAAGATCGTGAAAAGTATTTTGTGTAACAACTAATCCAAAAATTGAGGTTTTTAGGGAAATTTGCGACGGTTCAAAGATTTTAAAGGTAGATACTTAGAAGGGAAATTTGGTATTTTTATTGTGACAACAAAAGAAATTCAAAATTGCATTTTGTATTGAAAAATTTATAAAAATCTGAACCAGAAAATTTGACTTTTCATCAAAACGTGTGGCGGTTCAATGAGTTGTAATTACATACAAGGAGTCTGGGTTAGGTTTGATATCATGACCAGTGTTTTGTGTAACAACCGAACCGAAAAACTGTGTTTCTTTAAGGGGATTTGTGGGGGCTTAAAGATTTTGTATGTAGCTACTTGGAAGAGAAATTTGGTAATTTCCTTGTGACGAGAAGCAAGATTCAAAATTGTACTTTGTATTAAAATATCCCCAAATATCGGCTTTCCATCGAAACTTGTAGCGGACCAATGTGTTCAGTTTAAAAGAGCCCTGATTGGGTTCGAAATCGTGACAAGTATTTTGTGTAACAATAACAATTAACCCAAAAAAATTGAGGTTTTTAAGGGAATTTGTGGCGGTTCAAAGATTTTAAATGTACTTAAAAGAGAAATTGGACCATTTTATTGTGACAAGAAACGAAATTCAAAATTGCAGTATTAAAAAATTGATAAAAATCTGAACCAGAAAATTTGGCTTTTCATCGAAACTTGTGGCGGTTCAATGTGTTGTAATACCAGAAAATTTGACTATTCATTGAAACTTGTGGCGATTCAATGTGTTGTAATTACGAAAGTCTGGGTTAGGTTTGACATCATGACCAGTGTTTTGTGTAACAACCAATCTAAAAATTGTGTTTCTTTAAGGGAGTTTGTGGCGGTTCATAGATTTTGTACGTACCTACTTGAAAGAGAAATTTGGTAATTTCCTTGTGACGAGAAATAAGATTTAAAATTGTACCTTGTACTAAAATATTGTTAAAAATCTGAACCAAAAAATTTGACTTTTCATCGAAACTAGCGGCGGTTCAATGTGTCGCACTTAAAAGAGCCCTGATTGTGTTCGAGATCGTGAAGTATTTTGTGTTATGATTAAACCAAAAAATGGGGTTTTTAAGGGAATTTTCGGCGGTTCACAGATTTTTTAAAGGCACTTAGAAGAGAAATTAGGTCCTTTTATTGTGACAAGAAACGAAATTCAAAATTGCAGTATTAAAAAATTAAAAATCTAAACCAGAAAATTTGACTTTTCATCTAAATTTGAGGATGGTCCAATGTGTTGTAATTACAAGAGTCTGGGTTAGGTTTGACATCGTGACCAGTGTTTTGTCTAATAACCAATCCAAAAATTTGTGTTTCTTTAAGGGAGTTCGTGGCGGTTCAAAGATTTTGTATGTACCTACTTGTAAGAGAAAATTGGTGTTTTCATTAAGACGAGAAACTAGATTCAAAATTATACCTTGTATTAAAATATTGTTAAAAATTTGAACCAGAAAATTTGTTTCATCGAAACTTGTGGCGGTTCAATGTGTTGCACTTAATAGAGCCTGGGATGGGTTCGAAATCGTCACAAGTAATTTGTGTAACAATTAACCCAAAAAAATTTGAGGTTTTTAAGGGAATTTGTGGCGGTTCAAAGATTTTAAAAGTACTTAAAAGAGAAATTGGACCTTTTTATTGTGACAAGAAACGAAATTCAAAATTGCAGTATTAAAAAATTTATAAAAATCTCAACCAGAACATTTGACTTTTTAGCGACACTTATGGCGGTTCAATGTGGCGCAAATCTAAGACTTTCTGGGTTTGGTTTGACATTGTGGACCAGTGTTTTGTGTAACAACCTAATCAAAAAATTGTATTTCTTTAAGGGAATTTGTGGCGGTTCATGGATTTTGTGTGTACCTACTTGGAAGAGAAATTTGGTGGTTTCATTACGACGAGAAACTAGATTCAAAATTGTACCTTGTATTAAAATATCGTTAAAAATCTGAACCAAAAAATTTGAGTTCATCTAAACTTGTGGCGGTTTAATGTGTCGCACTTAAAGGAGCTCGGGTCAGTTTCGAGATCGTGACTTTCGTTACATGTGGTAACCCGTCCCATTGCGAGATAGGCGACCGTGTCGCTTATACATACAGACACACAGGTGCGTTACGTTTACAAGTGTTCGCGTGATAGATCGGTCCCCCTTACCGATATCAGCGGGAGCGACGGCGGGAAAAGCTGCCGCGGCGGCCGGGACCTCCTCGTCCTCGAGCAGTCTGATCGGCCTCGCCTGCTTCCGCCTGGACATCTCTTCTCTCGCGTGTGGGCACCGTCCCGCTCGCGCACAGGTCACCACCGTCCACAATCAACAACAACCCCCCGATACGACGACGAGACGAAGACGAAGAAGGCGACGTCGATCCCTCTCATCCGACCTGACGTCCCGCACACATCATCATCATCATCATCATTATCATCTCTGTCGTGGAGTGTCCGACGTCGAGACGTCGACGTCGCGCGTCAGGCGAGAATGATGTCCGAGGTGGCCGTTATCATCTGGCGCGTAATGTGTTCGTTCGTGTGTGCGTGCGTGTACGTACGTGTATGCGCGCGTTTGCGTGCGTGCGTGCGTGTGTGCGGTACGATCACAACGGCGTCGCGATGCTGTCTGAGAGCAGAAGCGGCGCCGACCTCCGTGGAGGGGGCGCTCTCTCTCTCTCCTTCGCGTCTCTCTCTCTCGGATAAGGGCGGCGCGTCCGTCTCGCCCTCTCGCTGCTGCTGGCCGGCAGGACGGCGCTCGCGTGGAAGTGCGCGCCCTGCGTCGCCGGCGGAAGGGAGAGAGAGAGGATGAAGAGGACGACGGCGACGCCGAAGACGGCGGCGGCGAATTCGCGCGCGTGACGGCGACGGAGGCGACGCCGCCGCGTGATAAGGGGGACGACGACGGACACGGACGCTCACACTTTCACGGCTCACGCACTTTCTGTCGGGGGGCGAGCACGACGTCCACCGCCTCCTCCGCCACCTCCTCCACCAAGTCCCTTTCGCTGTTTGTTATCGTTGTTGCGTTATTGTCCTGACGACGACGACGACGACAAAGGCGACGACGACGACGAGGAAGACGATGAATGGGCACGGTGAGCGTCCGACTCGGCGATCGGCATTTGACTAAGTGACTATCTCGGGCGGCACGGTAAGCACCGCCTTCTAAGCTTACCTGTGTGCGCGGCTCGGGAGAGGGGTTAAAATTCACTCATTCAGATGATCCGCGCACCGATTCATAAATCACCTCTCTCTGATGATGATGATGATGATGATGACGACGATGATGATGATTATGGTGACGACGGTGATTCTTCGATGGTGATCCTGACCGCACTCTCGGACTCTCGTTTTTGTCAGGGGACGACGCTTTTTAGTTGTGGTTATCAATCGGCTGGTGACCGTGCCGGAACACGCCTCCTCCATGCTAGCGATGCCTAGATTTACGCTGCATCGCATAATAATCTTTTTGTTACGAAAGTAATCTTGTTTCTCAATTAAAAAACAATAATTTCTGCATCTTAATGCTCAAATAAGACAAAGTTATTACAGCCGAACTTCTATATAACGAGAATGAAAGTGCTGCAAAATTTGCTCGTTATGTAGAGGTCCCGTTATATGGAAGTTCTCCCATTTCTGATGGTTAATGGTAATGGTTAAGGGAAAAATAATTTTTTCACATTCAATAGTATATTATTATACTAGATTAATAACACGGAGTATTATCACACGAGTGCTTTAATAGAATGAGTGTGACAATACGCCTTATTAAACGTGTGTAATATACTATTTTATCTACTTTGCTTTATTAATTCATTAAATTTTGGCTCTTCAAGTTTTCGTACTACACTAGTGATTTTTGCGTGGGTTGGTTACACTGACGTCACTGACATGGACGTTTCGTATTTGAATTTGAAAATCTAGTAGCCCTAGGACAACTTCAACAACTACTTACTTTCGTGCGCGAAATGGAACAAAAATGTAGAATTGACCTGTACACCCCAAGAAATACGCAAAGCTGCTCAAGAAATTTATTGAAATACTAATATTTTAACCTTGACGACTACGCACGTCTACGTGACAGGTTGATGTACCAATTTAACAAAACTAAATGTTTCCAAAAGTAGTGTAATAGGGTAAAACCTCCAATAACGGACACCTCTCAATAGCGGACACCTCTACATAACGAACAGTTATATATTCCTCGAATTTCTTAATAGGGATTTATACATATCGGCACCTTCCAATAGCGACCCCTACAAATGACGGACACGGACAGTTAAAAACTACCACTTCCTATATAATTGTTAATAAAATTACCTCTTAACAACGGACAATATCTTTTGAAATTAGATGTGTAAGAAATATACCTCTTAACTGGGAATTCAAATTTTATCTAATCATCATCTCCTGGAATCCGTTTTACTAAGCAGTTTAAATAACGGACACCTTTCATAATTGCATCCATAAATTTCTTAAGTCTCTTAAATAGGTGTTTAAATTTGCAATCGTCCTATTCAGGAATTTCAGATATATTAAATAGGTTAAAAGATTAAATACATTAAGATAATAAAGAGGTACCTAGTCTTATGTTGATTCCGTAGTTTCTGTTTCTGGTAAACAAACTTCTATTGACAAATTTTTCATTAAGAAATATATTGCAATTTGAAAATGTAGTATTTTGAATTACATTGTGCAAATATCAATATTTTTTTAATTAATCCTTTCCTCCCTATAGCGGACACCTCTTTATAATGGACAAAATTGTGGTTCCCGTGACTGCCCGCTATATATTAGAGGTGTTACTGTATTACAGTTCGTATTATTTCTCAGTTAACAACTTAGATGAGGTATTACTATAAATTTACGTCACATACCTAATTCATTTCACCAATAGTTATATTTGGCAGAAAATTATTAATTTTAAGCTGCAATTCGACCAAAGTAGTGTCATTTTACACGTGAAATTTACGTAAAGAATTAGTAAATTTAAGTCACTCGACCTATTAGGTGAAATTTCACGTCGAAATAACGTTCTAGCTATCTCATATTTGGTAAATACTCACCTTACCAGTTTACGACTGTCAAAGAAATATGTCGATTCAAATTAAACATTTATACTTCTCGTCGAAATTGACGTTGAATATGTCGAATTCTTAAAATTTAGATCGATTTTTTGTTTAACTTAGTATCATTATCATTATTTCGAAATTAAATTTATATTGTTTGGAAATAGATATTCCCCATATTGTTTTGAAAATATCTTACTCCATTAAAAAATATGTTACTTACAAGTTAAGTCAATTAAAGGCACCTGTGGGGGAGACTAATTTATAGGCATTAAAATTGAGTAATTGTTGACCACTTGATCACGATGTAACGTGCCATTTTACAACAATTAGTTTACAATCAGTTTACAATTTAGGTAAGATAGTACTAGAAATTTACCTCTCAGGTTATTTTGCCAATTATATTTGGCAAAAAATTATTAATTTTTAGCTGAAATTCGACCAAGGTAGCGTCATTTTACACGTCAAATTTACGTAAAGAATTAGTAAATTTAAGTTGCCCGACCGACCTATTAGGTGAAATTTCACGTCGAAATCACGTTCTTGCTATCTCATATTTGGTAAATACTCACCTTCCCAGTTTACTACTGTCAAAGAAATATATAGATTCAAATTAAACATGTATACTTCTCGTCGAAATTGACGTTAAATATGTCGAATTCTTAAAATTTAGATCGATTTTTTGATTAACTTGGGAAATATCATTATTTCGAAATTAAATTTATATTGTTTGGAAATAGATATTATCCATATTGTTTTGCAAATATCTTACTCCATTAAAAAATATGTTACTTACAAGTTAAGTCAATTAAAGGCACCTGTGGGGGAGACTAATTTATAGGTATCAAAATTGAGTAATTGTTGACTACTTGATCACGATGTAACGTGATCAAGTCACTATTTACGTCTCATAGGTTATTTTGCCAATTATATTTGGCAAAAAATTATTCATTTTTAGCTGAAATTCGACCAAGGTAGCGTCATTTTACACATCAAATTTACGTAAAGAATTAGTAAATTTAAGTTGCCCGACCGACCTATTAGGTGAAATTTCACGTCGAAATCACGTTCTTGCTATCTCATATTTGTTAAATCCTCACCTTCCCAGTTTACTACTGTCAAAGAAATATATAGATTCAAATTAAACATGTATATTTCTCGTCGAAATTGACGTTAAATATGTCGAATTCTTAAAATTTAGATCGATTTTTTGATTAACTTGGGAAATATCATTATTTTGAAATTAAATTTATATTGTTTGGAAATAGATATTCTCCATATTGTTTTGCAAATATCTTACTCCATTAAAAATTATGTTACTTACAAGTTAAGTCAATTAAAGGCACCTGTGGGGGAGACTAATTTATAGGTATCAAAATTGAGTAATTGTTGACTACTTGATCACGATGTAACGTGATCAAGTCACTATTTACGTCTCATAGGTTATTTTGCCAATTATATTTGGCAAAAAATTATTCATTTTTAGCTGAAATTCGACCAAGGTAGCGTCATTTTACACATCAAATTTACGTAAAGAATTAGTAAATTTAAGTTGCCCGACCGACCTATTAGGTGAAATTTCACGTCGAAATCACGTTCTTGCTATCTCATATTTGTTAAATCCTCACCTTCCCAGTTTACTACTGTCAAAGAAATATATAGATTCAAATTAAACATGTATATTTCTCGTCGAAATTGACGTTAAATATGTCGAATTCTTAAAATTTAGATCGATTTTTTGATTAACTTGGGAAATATCATTATTTTGAAATTAAATTTATATTGTTTGGAAATAGATATTCTCCATATTGTTTTGCAAATATCTTACTCCATTAAAAATTATGTTACTTACAAGTTAAGTCAATTAAAGGCACCTGTGGGGGAGACTAATTTATAGGTATCAAAATTGAGTAATTGTTGACTACTTGATCACGATGTAACGTGATCAAGTCACTATTTACGTCTCATAGGTTATTTTGCCAATTATATTTGGCAAAAAATTATTCATTTTTAGCTGAAATTCGACCAAGGTAGCGTCATTTTACACATCAAATTTACGTAAAGAATTAGTAAATTTAAGTTGCCCGACCGACCTATTAGGTGAAATTTCACGTCGAAATCACGTTCTTGCTATCTCATATTTATTAAATCCTCACCTTCCCAGTTTACTACTGTCAAAGAAATATATAGATTCAAATTAAACATGTATATTTCTCGTCGAAATTGACGTTAAATATGTCGAATTCTTAAAATTTAGATCGATTTTTTGATTAACTTGGGAAATATCATTATTTCGAAATTAAATTTATATTGTTTGGAAATAGATATTGTCCATATTGTTTTGCAAGTATCTTACTCCATTAAAAAATATGTTACTTACAAGTTAAGTCAATTAAAGGCACCTGTGGGGGAGACTAATTTATAGGTATCAAAATTGAGTAATTGTTGACTACTTGATCACGATGTAACGTGATCAAGTCACTATTTACGTCTCATAGGTTATTTTGCCAATTATATTTGGCAAAAAATTATTCATTTTTAGCTGAAATTCGACCAAGGTAGCGTCATTTTACACGTCAAATTTACGTAAAGAATTAGTAAATTTAAGTCGCCCGACCTATTAGATGAAGTTTCACGTCGAAATCACGTTCCAGCTATTCTGTATTTGTTAAATACTAACCTTCCCAGTTTACAACTGTCAGAGAAATAATCGATTTAGATTAAACATTTATGCTTCTCATCGACATTGACGTTAAATATGTTGAATTCTTAAAATTTAGGTCGATTTTTTGTTTAACTTAGAAAATGTCATTATTTCGAAATTAAATTTATATTGTTTGGAAATAGATATTCGCCATATTGTTTTCAACATATCTTACTGTTTTAAAAAATATGCCTACCTATTACTTACAAGTTAAGTAAATTATAGGCATCTATGAGGACGAATAACTTATAGGTTTCAAGATTGATCCATTGTTCAAATTGACCACTTGGTCACGATGTTAACGTGCCATATGACAACAAATAGGTCAAAAAATTAATTTTTTTACAAATCATTAATCTTACAAGGTATTCTAATGAGATGTCAGTTTACAGATTTCAACAATTATTTCGTTGTGTACTTGATCTAGGTAATTCTTTCTCTCAAAGTAGATTTTTGGATACAATTTGGAGAAAAATTCCCAACTTCCAACTCACTCAACTAACTACCTGCATGGAGAGTTTGTTGGGCCGTCCTCTTTGGGAGATTTCCAAATTATTCAGAAATGCGATTTTGAGAATCATAAGTTAGCTGAATAATTTTTGTAAACTGTTTTGACGCAAAGTAATCACGTAATCAATTTTTTTTATCACATATGACATAATACATTAAGGGATAAAACCATATTCTATTGAAAATATTGTGACAAACTTGGAGTACTTGGATAAAATAAAGTTATTTACCTATTTATAAATGGGTTCTCCTAAATCTTATATTATAAATGGAACCATATCTCAGAAGAATTATTATAAATAATATAATAAAAATTTCAATAGGTTCATTTTGTCACTACACTCCTTTTTAGCAAAATGCATCGCATATAATCCTAGTTTTAGTTAACATTTTCGATCTACTGAACTTCATTCAAAACTAAAATATATTCCATTACCTTCACAGAGGTTAATTAAAATGGAACAAAAAATGTATAACATCATGTGATAGATCGAAAGTTTAATTTTTTCTATAGTTAATTGTATGTGCATACATATACATTTTACATACATATGTCTATGGTACAATAGTAATATGTACATACATACATATGTATGTACCTCTACATGTAACCATTCTAGTCGAAAATATGTAGAAACTTGTTCTCACTTTTGAAACCAGAATAATTCATATATGATTAGGCTTATTTTTACTAACAGAACCAAAATAAAAGGAAGATGTCCGTGTAGTTATTGGAGTCATTTCAAAACAAGTTAATTACGGGTCAAATAATTACAGCTGTCATAAAATTAGGTAACTGATTTGCTTCGTTTTTGTGTGTGGTGGGAATTGCATTGTCTTACATTCACTGTGTCAAGCAGCACACTAATTATCTTGATATCAGTTTTATATTAACTGATTGTCCGGCGTTGCTCAGGCAATCAGCTACTATAAATATGATGTAATCAGCTATTTAACACAAAAGACACGAAAGTAATCAAATATGTATAAGAAAATAACTCTTACAGACGAATTTGTTAGTTAGTTCATCTCCTTTACTCTCTCTATTTAACGTAATGTAGGGTAAGGCACCTCTATGTCACCCTGTATAACTCTTTCCCAGTACAAAGTGCTCACTAGAAGAGCTACATATTGAAGTTATTTATTTTTGAACAAATAGACACCTTATAGTGTAGAGATAGGATAAATCCATATTACGATTCTCTATATACGTACCCAAAAAGTACCTACTCTTTTTTGAAATACATACTTACTTAACTAATGTTGAACACATGGAACAGTCAAGCTACAAATAAAATGCCATTTCAATAATGTTGATCATAATGTTCATTTTGATCTATACGTTTTATTAAACATCTATGTTTTATATTCCCGCAATTATTTCATATTTATTGAAATCGCCATAAATAACAAAAACTAATTAATCGTAGTTATTAAATTTGTTGTGTTGCTACCGGATTAATAAATTTCAATTGGTTTAATACCAACTAAAGACAAGTGTGAGCTAAAATGTCTTATAAAAACGAAATTAATTGTGGGTTAAAAAATTATCAGTAGATAGTAGAAAATTTATGAGTCACATTTTGACGTATTAAATACCCATTACTAAGTTGCGGTTACCTATAATTAGTACAGTTAAGTAGTAAGTAAACAAAAATCACAGTTCTACCTACCCCATACCCAACAAAAATTTCAAAAAAGTGTCATACTTTTCAATCCTCACATAAGGCCTAAATTAGTTCTTGATTTTACTTTGTTTTCAAAGGCAACTTTGTATTCCAAACACGAATAGTACCTAAATCCGACATGAGTTCGCTCTCAATAAATTAATTACTAATTGTGAATCATACGTGCATGTACGTAATTAAAGGGGACATAAACAAATTAATTTGACCGTAAAACTTCGCTAAATAAATCGTTAATTAGGTACCACAACACACATTCGTCATAAAACCAATTAAAATAAATAAATTTACAAGACGTAGTAAGTTTTTACTTTCCAACAAATTTATGGTTTGATTATTAATTCTCTAACAGAAGATTAGTTTGATACGTTTTTTGGAGGTTTTAGGTTTATGTTGCTTATTTTACCTGCTGCGCCATTTATACTTCCATAGTATACGTTACAGTTATAATTCAGATAAATCTAGTGTTGATGAATGATAATTGCATAAATTTGCAATGACTATCGAGATTGTCTAAACTGGATTTTTCAACGTGTCTTATCTTAACTCAATAATTTTTGGATATAGTAGTTATTTCACTTTAAAAATGTTATAACACGTCTAGTATTCAGTCTAGTAAATGTTTTTCATAAAATTGTGACATTTTACTATTTCTCCTTTAGTTAATCAGTTGGTTGCATTTCTGATTAAACAGAAAATAAATCTGAAGTGAACACGAATCTCAAGTTGAATCTACTCAATCAATTTTGATTTTGATACAAAACATAAATTGATTAACAATAAATATAAAGGTTATTGGCAAGGAATTAAACCAGCATTAATTTAAGATCTACTAAATGGTAAATTATTGTCAGGATTTTTATTTATAATTTAATTGTCATTTGTCCAATTTTAAGAAACTCCAATAAGCTAAAAGCAAATTGTATCAATTATTATTTAAAACTTGCCATATTTGAAAGTTCTTAAAAACGTAATGTAATTTGAGCATTATTGCACAATAATTTTCTTTAATATTAACAATAATTTATAGGTATAAAAATATAACAATTTTTTTATGAACGCTTTATTAAATGGGTACCCATAAGGTTTTGAGCTCTAACCCAACATTCACTAACTTTTTGGCATCGCCAAATTCGAATTTGCTAAGAGTTTTGCAAAACTCTTAACAAAGCTTAAACAAAATATTGAAAAAATATTTAGTTATTTATACGCCAAAATGGGAATCTATACCTACGAAAACACTTCTATTGCTGTAGGTACCTATTTAAGTATAGAAGAATGCATATGTTTTCTTTATGAAATAGCTGTTAGGCTTGCAATTAATTTTTCAATTATAAGAGACTATGCCAAATCCAAATCAGTTTTACAAAATTTATTTGTTTGAACGTTAGTTTAGATAGTTTCTGTCTTAAATTGCCGTGTTTAAGGGTGTTCCAGTAAATATAATTTTAAAAAGGTATGAGAGTTAAGTTTTCCATTTTGAAAAATCAGAGTTCAAAATTAAAAATAAAACTGAAAATAGTAAATTCCAAAGATTTTGGTGTTGGGGGTTACATGTCGTCGTTTCTCAAAAATCTGGCAAGAACAATTTTTGAGGGTGAACTCTAGATTTTGACTTAGATTTCCGTAGAAAAAACAAAATGTATAACTAAGTCTAAATATATAACGCTATAGATGTAAGATAGAAATTTATGGTCAAATAATCGAACAACAACTTAAATTTCAGTATCTGGGCATGAATATAATGGTGAAGTTGGAAAAGTCTGGCAACAAGTGACAAAAAGTAGCTAGATGTGTCAATCAGCTGATCTGGAGAAACAAACATATTCACCCTACCACAAAAACAATAATATACCTACAAAACAACGCTCATACAGCGGAAACTAGACCAGATACGTCAAAAACAAGAAGACTTCTTAAGAAGACAGATGAAAATTTTTAAGAGGATTTCGGGGGAAACGTTATGGGACGAAGAACAAAGTGTGGATATTAGAATGCACTGGAAAATAGAAAAGATTAATAAATGGAAACTGCACAGAAACCAAGAATGGAACCAACACATTAACAGAATGGCAACTAATAGACATGTGTTAATAGCAAGGGTTAAATCATCTAACGGCAGAAGGAGTACTGGGCGCCCAAGAAAAAGATGGTATAGACGAGGTAAAACCGATAAAGGAACAGGCTTTAACCTATTTTACAAAAAGGGAGGATATTGATTAGATTAGATTTGGATTTTGACTATTAACACCCTGGGTACCTTCCTTAGAGTGTTTTTGACCTTTAATACACATGACATATTTCGGAGTTGAGAATGTCCGACAATGTTGGTATAGGTAGACGTATGTGTGTGTGTGTGTGTGTGTGTGTGTGTAATTTTTATTCCGGCCGAGATCGAAATGGAAAGAAAACACGATTTAGTATCGGTCCGAGTCCCATAAAGTTTATCCACAATTATTCTCGAACGGCATCCGAGCGGCCGGCCGCTACCGTAGCTCACAAACGAAAATCGCCTCGTATAACTCAAGGAGGCGGCCGAGGCCGCTCTCGGCGGACACAAGCACGTCATACCCACCCCGGATTTATGCTTCCTTTATTCTCCGGCCTCTATATTAATATTTCCATAACGATATTGTGTGTTTGTGTGTATCTGTCATCAACCATTATTATGTATCTGTCATCGGGAACGTCTCTCCGACCGTTCCTTTTACGGTAGCGCCGCTGGGTCGTTTATTAGCCCCCGCGCGCAGCATCCCGATTGTCCATCTGCTGCTATTCCCTTCTCCTCTTCGAAGAGAGAAGGAGAAAGAGACAGAGAGACAACGTCAGCTGAGACAACGGGGCGAACTAACCAAATATCATACGCGGTATTTGCATCTCGGCCTGTCTGTCAGTTTTGACAGATTTATTGGAGGCTCCGTGACGGGGAAGAGCGGTATTAAAATCTCTCATTGTTGTGTCATGTCGGCGAAAAGAATAGTCAGAGTTTTGTGTTTCGGGACGGCACGAATGCAAATGCTCGGAGACGGAGGAGAAATTCCCAATAAACTTATGATTTCACTCGGCGAGACGGATATCGAGAATTTCCAACGACAAAAGAGGAGGACATGTCGTGGAGCGACACTTTATATCAGTACTTAAGCCGGGTAAATGCGAACCCAATGAGAATCTCTTGTACATTTCTTGCTCTTAATCATCAGTGGAGGTGATGGTATCCTAGTAGCAAATTCCTCTTTATCTTCGGCGGGTCTTATAAGCTCTTCAAAGTTTAGGCCAGTCCACTGACATATATACCTCAGCCTTGACAGTTTCTTCATTCCCAAGCTCCGCCTACTGTCGATCTTTCCCTTAACAATAAGTTGTGCATAGCTACATTTGGAGGTTCTCAAAATATGCCCCAAATACGCTGTTTTTCAGATTCTCACACGTTTAAACAGCTCTTACTCTATTCCCAGTCTGAGCAGAACCTCTTCGTTTATTGTATACGATGTCCATGCTATTTTGAGCATTCTACGATATGTCCACATTTCGAATGCTTCTATAGCTTATTGATAATTTGTCCATGTTTCGACTCCATATAAGAAGTGGACCATACGTAGGGTGATTCGCGAGTCGCAGAAGAACTTCTCGGGTTGTACAAAGCAGGTTCTGGCTTGTTCTATTCTAGATCTTATTTCCACGTCTGGATCGAACCTGCAGTCCACCCAGCATCCCAAACCTATCCACTTGTTCTAGATTCTAGAACTTCCCCGTTTATTTAAGTTGGTTGTGGAACATTCTTTGATCTTTTGATGGTACTTACTTTGATTTTCTTTATGTTTATTTTTCTACCATACACTTCACAAGCCGTGTGAACATTGTTAAGGGGTCGTTGTAGACCCAGATCCGAGTCTGCGGTCAAGACAGTATCGAACATCGCACTGGGAACTTGTCAACTGGAAATTTCATTCATACCTACCAAGATGTTCATCTATCAGAAAAATTGTTAGATTTGGGAAACTACGCTACTAATGAATGAATGAATGAATGAATGAACATTACTGTTAAATATGTCCATTACCTCAGATAAACGTTTCACACCACTGTACGTCTGTCTGTTGTATAATAAACCTTTCCAAAATTCTAAGACAACGACGGGCTAATTATAAATTTTACTCCCTTACTGGACAATGGCACGGTTTAATCCTGACCCTTTATTAGGTATCCTTTTACCTGCGCTTTCGTCCTCATTGCTATGGAGTTTGGTGGCCTCTCATTTTACAAAAGAAAGAAAATTCTTAAATTGCAATTTCTTAAAAAAAAATCGAGACTTCGAGACTTGAGACGAAATTATGTCTCGTCTCGTCTCGTCTCGTCTCGAATCAGTACTGGTCTCGTCTCGTCTCGTCTCCACCACTAAAGCTAACGTACCGAGCGCGTTCAAAAAGTGACCGTTAGTGACTATCCCAAAACAAAGTATTTACTCGACTCTCGTATATTAATTTAACGAAGGTAGTCACAGGGCCAACATAAGCACAAGCAATAACAATAGCACCTTATATTTTCCTATTTGTTTAATTTAATTATAATTTCATTTGGTAGGGTTGACTGAAGATTGGCATAAATTTACCCGAAACATTTATCAATGTATTTAGTAGGTCGTAAATGTACTTTTCTTATTTGAATGGGGATCTGATTTGGAGTTGCTTTTCTTAGTGAAATCTGGTTTATAAGTAAAATGATGCACATACGTTCAATCAAAGACTATGATATATTATTGTCTTTGGTATAATATAACTTGTACTGTCGACTGTGTGTAATTCAATCTCTGGGAGACTCTAAAACCTACCGTTTTCCAAAAACCTAGCCTTATATTTCTCTTATAGAAAAACAAAGAGCGAACGCACGTACTATAACTTTCTCTTAACTTCTCTTACTAAAACATCGATTTGCTTCGAAAATAACACAAGAATACACTCTCCATAAAAGAAAAATGTTACTTCAAAAATAGAAGTTATCTCAAAAACAATTTATCCCCTGGCGAGTCAAACTAACCGCTCGCACACGTCCGTCGACGATATGATTGCAACCCTTTTCGAAGATAATACGTCGGCCCTGAAAAACACCCTCGAGACCGCGGGGGGGTTCCGTGCCCATGGTCTTTCCGATTGACGTAGTTCACACTTTCGTGTTTACATTGCTATAAGCGAGTGTCCAATATACACTCCAACGGTTTGTGTGTGTATGTGTGTGTGTGTGTGTGTACGTTATGTTCTATCGGTTTCGATTTGATCATCGTAAGCGTATTGGTTTTGGGTAAATTGAGACGTATACCGAGAGAGGGATGCTTTCGAGGATGAGTTGAAATGTTTTAATTAAATATGTTTAATGTGAAAGTTTACAATGTAGTAAACTACATTGTAAGGTATAACAGTTTAACTGTAATGTTCCTCCAATCAACTTTAACAAGTTTTTTCAAAGGGTCTTTGTGGAAATACAGTTATCTGTCTCATGTGAAGAGAACAAAGAGAATTTTGGAACAATTGCGAAAAATACGATTACTACTGTTACAGGAATCGTTCTTAGTTTAGTCTTGAGTTGGAAGATAGAAAATCAGTAATGTTACGCAAAAAACAATTCAATTAATCCCATGGAACAGTCTGTCTGAAAGTCATAGCAACTGCCCCATTCATAAACTCCTTCAATAATTTAAAAACAGATCAAATAGAAGTTTGCTAATGATCCTAAATTGAACTTATTCTTATAATATAAAGTGGAGAATAAATCAAAAAATGGTTGTTAGTTAATTGATTTATTTAGTAAATATAATAATTTATTTGCTTCTTCACTAATCCTGATACTGGTTTAAATAACACTTATAGTAAATCCACTGAGAAGAAAACACCCACGAAACGAGAAAAGGTAGTAAAGTTAGACAACACCTAATACACGTCGTTTGCTATTGGTGGAAAAGTCATAGAACTTTTGGCGGGAATTGTTGATGTACAGAGTCGGTTCAGTAAAATTAAAAAGTTTAGTTGTCTGATCTATGGTTGTCTGTTTACAAGCGTTCAGGTAAGTCGTTGACGGTGATAGTGGACTTTTAGTTGATGGTTTATTTTAACGTATCGCTATTGTTATTCAGGTTTTTGATAAATTTTGTATAAACATATTTCTGTGATCTATTGCAATTAGGGAAAGACACCTTCCCTGCTCGCCTCCCAAAAAGAGACCTGGAACATACTTAAGCTGCGGGGAGAAAACCATTATTTTAAATGTATACAGAAAAGAAAGAAATGAAATCCTTAGTAAAATCTTAGTAAAAGATAAATATAGTCAAGGCGATCATTCTTAAAGCGACCCTTTACTATTCGCTAGCTGGTCGCGCGCTTTGAATTTCGACGTTTGTGTTTCATGGAAGTTTTCTTCTCAGTGGATTTACTATAGTACTAATTTATTAGATATAATTGAAAAATAGGACAAATCTAAGTGTGCTATTGGTGCTAAATTGACCTTATTATTACAATATAAAGTGGCCAATGAATCAAAAAATGGTGGTTCTTTAAATTATTTATTTATTAAATTAAATAATTTATCTATAGTATTTTTCACAATCCACCGATTGTCTTCTTAACTGCAATAATCATTAAACGACTTATCCTCTCGAAAGTTGGGTAAATCAGCATAATTTATGGCATGAACAGGTAACTGACGGACAACTCTGCGAAAATTCATATTGTGGATAAAGCTGAAAGTTAAAAGTACAGAACGTGACACAAGTACCTAAATAACTCGATTTCCAAAGCATCTAAAACCCACTGCATAAAAACATCGAAAATATTGAAGGCGCTGGAAAATATGGAGAAGATACTGGACATCCAAGCCAAAAAAATGGAAAACTTATAATTATTAGGAAATAATTCTTAACTCGTTTCGATGCAAGGAGTTAACAATAACTTCTTCACAAAAATCATTTGATATTTGTCATCATGACCGAAAACCATTACTGACCAAAGTTGACCAAATGTGACCAAAAGCTCTTGACCTGATCATGGCCAAAAAACGCCTAATGCCATATGTCAATGTGTGCAGTGACAATGTGAACTTAGTGCCATTGCACTAAGTTCTGAAATTCAATTAAAGCCTCATTGAAAATGCATCGATGACATCATCGCAACTGATCAGTTTATTAATATGAATACAGATTCAGAGTGCAGTTTTGGACATTTCAGTTGTTACAGTGTTTGTACTGTAGCGTATTATGTGGTATCAATCCAGCTTTATTCAATAATGTTCACTGTTGTGGATAGACGCTTAGATTAGTTAGTCTCTCGTAAGTCTAATCAACCAATTAGTAAGTAAACTTATCGATTATTATCGATTGCGATTATTAATTTAGCTGTGGCTGGTTACACACTCCGAGGAGAGTAGCGACCGAACTCAGAAGCTTTTATAATTTCCGATGTGACGGTATCGAACGATGGAAAAAAGTCCGGCATATTCCATTTTCAATAATCGCCCCGGTCGTAAATAACACGATGGGTCCCGTATAAGTCTCCGGGTCGATCTGCATTTGGGGAATGCGCTCCCAAAGAAGGCGGCGGAGTTCGCACAAGACGGGGTACTTTTTGCCGGATCGTCATAACGTCCCCGCCGCGGTTATGACGATGTGAAAACACGTGCGTTTTGGAGATCTCGACCGGCTGATATCCGCCACGGTGGCGCATAACTCTTCTCTACAATGGCACGAAAAACAAATGCCGGACAACTAGTTTTCATATCAACGCCGAACATCCCTCCATGAATTATTTATCCGGCCGGGATGCAGAGGAGTGAGGAATGCCCCCATCAAGCGACACTATGGAGGTGAGGTTTATAATGTGCGAGGAAAAAGTATCATCATCCATCGGCCGTTTCGGAAACCGCGAGCGGCTCCACGGGGCCGCGAAGATCGGAGATTTTTTCCGAACGCGCCTCAAATCGCCGGTGCCTGCGAAGAGTATAACTCTGAAAAACGCGGCGAAGAGTATAACTCAGAAAAACGCTGCGAAAACTATTATTTCTAATTGTATGTCATGGGGAAAATATTCTTCTTCTTCTTCTTCTGGTGCCTTGTCCGATTATCGAACGTTGGCAATCATATTGGCTATAAAAACTTTGTTTATCGCAGCTCGGAAAAGTTCGGCGGATGTTTTGCGATACCAAACTCGAAGATTTCGGAACCAAGATATTCTTCTTCGTCCTGGACCTCTCTTTCCGGCAAGCTTACCCTGCATCACTAAATGAAGGAGGTGATACTTTCCTGGGTGCCTCATCACGTGTCCGAAGTATTCAAGTTTTCGGCTTTTTATGGTTTTAATTATTTCTGTGCTTTTCTTCATTCGTTGTAGGACCACCTCATTACTTATTCGGTCCATCCAGCTTATTCGGAGAATCCTTCTGTAGACCCACATTTCAAATGCCTCCATCTTCTTCAATAATGTGTCGGTCAGCGTCCAACTCTCTGCTCCGTACAGTAATGTGGAGAATATGTAGCAACGTGTTAGTCTAATTTTTAGTTTCAAAGTGATTCCTTTGTTGCAGAGAATTCTTTTTAATTTAAAGAAGGCGGTTCTAGCTTTTTCGATACGGATCTTTATTTCTTTGCTCATGTCCCAGTTGTCGTTGACATTGGCGCCCAGATATGTGATGTTAACCTTTTCTAGCTGTATCTCGTATGCTATGATTTGCATTGTGGTATTGGTGTTTTGCTGGCAACCATAATTTTGGTTTTTGAAGTATTGAGTTTTAGCCCATACTTGTTACATAATTCGGTCACTCTGTTTACGAGTATTTGCAGTTCTTCTTGACTAGCAGCAATTAGCACCGTGTCGTCCGCATATCTCAAGTTATTGATGTTTATTCCATTTATTTTTATACCACTCTCCACTTCGTCCAAGGCTTCTCTGAAGATATATTCCGAGTAGTTATTAAGTAATAAAAGAGACAAGATGCACCCCTTCTCGAAGTCAATAAAACACAAGAAGACTGGATGTTGCACGTCTCTGCATCTTTGAACTAAGACCTGAAGGCTAAACAGTGCTTCTCTGGTTCCAAGGTTATTGCGAAATCCAAATTGTGTTTCACTCTATTTCCGTTTGCATGGGTGCCCGCGAAGAGTATAGCCACAGTCCATAATACTTACAGCCCGACCACTCTGTGGTCCAACGGTATATGTATATCTAAACTGTGGTATAACTCCTCATAATACGCGGCGAAATAAATTGCTCCTTAATGAATTTCGGCGAAGAAAGCTATTTTTGTTTGGGTATCCGCGAAGACTCTAACTCATAATAATCCTTGGCGAAAACAATAACTCCTTGAAAAATTAAAAGTGAAAAAAGGACATCTAATTTTTGAAAATTAAAAATCAATTTACATACGAGTGTAATTATTAGTAGGAATTTCTTCAGAAAATTTGTGGTTTGTCGACTTCAAACTATTTAAATTAGAGATAAGTCAATGAAAACTGTCCTTTAAAGGAATAAAATACTTAAACAACATATGTATTTACATTATCTGTAAAATCTTAAAAACTTAACTCACTTACGTTTTGTACAATGAATTATTTACAAACAAATTAATTATTTTTCAGCTTAATAAATTTTTAATTAGGTACTTTGTACTAACTTTAAGTTGAAAAATCATGTTTACGACTTTATTTTAATATTTGACTCTACGTTTTTACATTTAAAATCAATTTGTATGAAACATTTCCGGCAGGTACAGGCTAGTTTTGTTATTTTATCAGTTTCAATATTTTCCAACACAGAAATCCAACTATTTGCTTAAGGGGAGCAGCTGGAAACCAAAAATAAGGAAACCGTTAAACGCCGCTAACACCATGCATAACCTCTATAAACTTAATTATTAATTTTGCCTTGTTTAGCTATGAAACAATAGTATAAACGTCATGTCTTTATTGCTTTACACTTTGCAAATCATGCACCTATTAACCGTTGTATCTTTTAGGAATTTTACCTAAAATACTTCCCGAAGTGCAATGTGAACGAACAAATATCACGTTGAAAGCACACGAATCCATGTTGTCGCTCCTATTGAAAGTCAATATTATTGCAGATTTACGTACAACGGAAACATCGAATGCAACCAATGTACCTACATGCAAATAATTGTTAATGAGAATTCGTCAACTTCATAAATGCCACAATGTAAAAAAAGCTTGGAATGTGCTACTATCTTCGCAATATATTATTTTGTAATTAGGCGGGTCTAGATACATAAAAAGACTGGAGTTTAACGCGGCAGCTTTCACTTGTTTCACTAATTCGAAACATTTCAGCAAGATCTAATCCATTACCATTACATAGTACTCTTCAGTTCATTGGTGACTGAGTAATTATAACACTTTGCACGCTACAAATAATAATGGAGAAGTTGCCACTTTTATCCCTCACGTTTAAATCCAACGTAACAAAAATTTGGAAAGATTCTAGTAAGATCCTCACCGTTACCCCTAATAGTTAATAACAACCCTTGTCGTATAGTAAACATATCTTCACGGATTCCATATCGAACCGTCATATGAATCCACATAAGATCTTCAGGTATCTCACCCATTTGCCGACATGCCACTGTGCTCTCTCTCTTTATCGCTTCTTCAGTTAGATGCCGATTTGTTATTCGCGACGCACGCTCTTCTGGCGATCCTCGACATGTGTTATGATACATGCCACCTGTAAAAACTCATGTCCCCTCTGTTCTCGAGAGAATCGACAACTGAAAGCTGAAGAGACGAAAACGACGACGCTGCTTGGCATAAGCGACGTGTTACTCGAGATTTTCAAAGTTTAATACCAAATTTTGGTTTAGGCAAAATTGTTGGTTCTGAGAGTGAAAACAAAAAATTTTTAGGGGAAGTATTATGGGTATGTTCATTATGGATATCTTGAATATATTCGGGATATATATTGTGATACAGATAGCAAATTGAAAATATCACTAAACTGGGCAAATGGCTAAGTAAAATACATTTAGTCACCAAAAATATTTAGCACGAAGGCTCGATCTATGAATTGAAAGAGTTAATATAATTTTAGTAACAAGTTTAGTTAGACTTAAGTGGTTGCTGATCACATTGTTTGATCAGATTACAAATGCTAGGGCCCTTGTAAATAGCATTCTAAAAGATTTGTACAGATATCTAATTTAATAATCAGATATCCAATATTTTTAGTTGAAGAAATAGCAACATCAATTATAAACTGACATATGTCAATGTACATATTTGAGTAGCATTGAACCAAGAAAAAAAGTAGTAGATATTTTAACGTAACTGGTGAATTTTACGTGACATTTCATGAAGAGCGTTTGTTGTTCCCATCGCTTATCCAAGTAATCACCACCTAATAAATATTACCAACTTTTATTACAAATGGATGACTTTGTTGAAAAATTGGTAATTCTCTTATTACAACAAATATTCTTTCTCATTTATGTTCATTTGATTTATAATTATTTTATAATTTATAATTTTCAAGAAAATCGAAAAACGTCAAGTGTATAGTGCCCTTTAGGGAAGATTTAGCGAAAAATATTATTAAACTTTATTATAGATATTTCATAATGTTCAAAGTTTAGATATTTTGAAGTGGATTTGAAGAAAATTTCCAAAAATTGAAAAAGCATTAGTATAAAGTGCCCTTTAGAAATAAACTGTATTATACATATTCGATAGTGGAACAAAATGTAAAAAGGTTAAAAGAATATTCTTGTGGGAAATTTTGAGAAAACTTCAAAAAATCGAAAAATGATCAAGAGTACCTAAACTATTCCTTCATCCCTGCCAATTTTAATGAAAGCTTATTGGAAGGTCCCAATGTAGCATATAAACTGACTTGATAGTTGAAACCATTTCTGATTTTTAATCTTTGAGAAAAACGTACCACAGAAACACATACATAGTACATACATAGATACCCATATAACCACAGACATTTGTTCAAAACATGCGTTTTGGACTCATTGGACCTAAAAATATATAAAAATGTCAATCACTCTTCTGTCTGCCTATAGAACCATTTACCAAAACTTGTTATATACCTAAGATCATTTGGAATATAACCGCACCTAACTCCTTATCAACATTTGTATACGGATTTAATTACATACTCGCCACTCTGCCGCGTTTACGTGTGAAGTTATTCCATTTTTCTTAAAATTCTATAAATCCATCGAATACCTAACTCAGTTTCTCCGTACGTACCAACTGAAACGAGCCAAAGTCTCGCCAAAGTCGCAGAGTCGTTAGGCGAGTGCCTACTTAAAAGTGCACTCGTACACATGGGATGTAACAAGTGAGGCAGTCGACAGCCTACATAGACGCAATCAAACTGTCAAGAAGTCGCATAAGCCGGCATAAGTGTACGTTTTACCAAATGGTCCTGCTAATAAGCCGCACTTGTTGATGATGACAGCGTACACAACGAAACAGAAGGTCGGCACATAAGCGGTATAGGTATTGAGGAAGTTTAAAAGACGGGGAGGGAATAATTTTGAATGTAACGATCGATGCAGGTATTGCAAATAACAGCTCGATAAGTTATGTACCAATTAAGGCCCTTTTTTAATAATCAACGTATTTTTACTGAGTTTCCTGCATTTCTTAGGAATTATCATGCGTGTTTGTGTTTATTCCCTCAATAGTTTCTGTAAATCCCAACAGTCTCCTTCACCATAACTGTCCACTGTCGCTCTATTCTTCCAATAATATTTATTTGACGCATCCCGCAATAACACAGCTCATCATTCTATCACTCCATACGTAGCGGGTATCCGTTAACCATTTAACCGCCCTGTAAAAATATCGCCGTGACTGGATGCAATATTTAAAGATGGTGCTCGCTTCGTTCACGTGGTTTGAAAAGGCTTCGTCCATTTTAAATAACGCTTAATTGAACATTTTCGCTATTGCCGATAATGTACGCCGGTAAGGTATATTATGTTAATAAAAACATCATTTTTCAATTTTGAATTAACATAATATGCTGATGTAATAAACGTCTGGGGAAATGAAAAAAATATGAAAACACGGCAATTAAGATAGACAATGGTGTTTTTTCCCGCATTAAAATTAATTGATTGACGTTATTTTTATAAACTTCGGACTCGAACAAATTAAAATATTACACACGTCGCCGTCAAAAGATTAAAAATAAACTCGTACATGAACGGTAATAACGAATCCAATTCTTATAAGTCAAACCCTTTCCCCCCTCGCGTTAAATTATTTAACTACGTTCTATCGCGAAGGTGACTACAATCCGAGCCTATATAAATCTGTTAGTATGGCGTGTATATCTGCCACAGCATACCCTCTTGGTGTACGGGAGGATAATTAATTTTCTGTGTTGCACATAATATTGTTCCTGTATAATTAGCAAGCTTGTAGACTTGACTGCCACTGTCTCGTGTACAGTTTAAGCTGTTCCCGCATTAAACTACGTCGGGCGACGTTTAAACGAATAGAATCGATGAAAAATTATCCTTTGAATAACAGGGAGTATGTACAAAGCAAAAAGTGATGAGTAGATATACAGACCTTTTTAAAAGTGTCAAAGGAAAATTGTACTCATCTTTATTACAAACGGGTGTGAAGATAGCCACATCCACAAATTTTGTAGTACGGTGAAATAGGTGCTATTTTTTAGTATCAAAATTTGTGATAAAAACCTCCTAGGAGAGACTGTTTATTACTAATGAAATGTATCCGATACGATTTACCGCTCTAGCTATCGCTTGGGGGTTGATAGATGGGGTAAATGTACAAAAAATTGAAACAAAAATTATTTTAACCACCCCAACCAATTTTTATCGGAAAATATTCATTTTTACATAATGTATCCCCCTGAAATAGTTTCAAGTCGAAAATCAGGGGATGCAATGGACATTCGGGGGTAAATAGGTTATATATGGAAAAAATAATTAAGTATCTAAACCAATATGTCGTCTCTAAAATTTTTATCTGGAAATATTCGTTGATATATAGACTACCCCTCCGATATAAGGAATATTATTAAGGAATATATAAGTATAAAGGAATATTTCCAGGTAAAAATTTTCGATTTACAAATTGGTTTAGATACTTAAAAAAATTACCATACGTGAGAGTTTCACATTTCTAAGTAAGTGTCTTAAGAACCCCCTGTTGACTATTACATCCCCCCATTTTCGACTTGAAACTGTCTCAGGGGTATACTTTATGCATAAAGCAATATTTCCAGATCAAAATTTTCGATGTAAAAATTGGTTTACATAGTTCAATAATTTTTTACATACGTGAGACTACGAAATTTCGAGGTAAAGTCTCCTATCAACCCCCGAATGACCATTGCATCCCCTGATTTTCGACTTCAAACTATTTCAGGGGGATACATGATGTAAAAATGAATATTTTAGTGGGTTAAAATAATTTTTGTTTCGATTTTTTGTACATTTACCCCATCTATCAACCCCCAAGCGATAGCTAGGGTGGTAAAACGTATCGGATACATTTCATTAGTAATAAACAGTCTCTCCTAGGAGGTTTTTATCACAAATTTTGATACTAAAAAATAGCACCTATTTTACCGTACTACAAAATTTGTGGATGTGGCTATCTTCACACCCGTTATTACAAACCATTTGATATACGTAGTGTCAAAATTGTCATGAAGATAAAGAGGAATAATCAATTGTTACAAAAGAATAAATAATTTTAGCTATGAAACATTGAAGATGAAATAAAGTCATTAGGCCAGATTACATCATATATAACAAGATGACGGAACATAAATATGAATGAAATGAAAATAAAATAAAATTGTTTGTGGGTATATACCACAAGGTAGGGGCATTTAAGCCGTAGATCTTTGCTGTCAAAATTTTAATCCCATGTAGAAATCAGACAGTCTTCCCGCCAACAGATGAAATTTGGATTTAACATAATGTGGAAATAAGTTATACTGACAATTACTGTTTCAAAGCAATATTTTGGCATTTTTTTGAAAAGAATAATTTAATGGCTTACAAGTTATTTAAAAATTAACAGTAACAATAACAATATTTAATAATACAATCAATAGGGACACACATTTTAGCAACAAAATTAACTTAAACAGGCATACTAATACGCTCATCACAATTAATGCCTCAACATATTTTTCCTTATATTTTGTACTTTATTGAGAACTGCCATTATTGTACGTTTTTGGAAGATGAACAGATGGTTTCAATAGATGATAACTAAGTACAAGTAATTTAGAGTTCAGACTCATGAATTATTTTAATTGTATCGACTTTTCGCAAAAATCATTTAGTGCTGACCCCTGTACTATGAAATTCTCGATACGAAGGCATTCTGTTAAATAAAGCATTGTTTTGCCTATATTATTTGCACAAAGGTAGTAGGTATGTCCAAAATTAACTAAATTAACAAAGGACAATTAACAGTATGCAATTTATGTAGGTATGTAATTAGAATACATTGGAATAAATTTGCTACAAAAAATCCATGAGGTAAGAAATTGACACTGCCCAAAACTTGATCACATTGTACGCGTCTATTTACTTAAAATTGAATTATTAACATGATTTCTAGTATTATTTCAATTAGTTCTTGGTATAAATAATTATATATGCCACATCAGATCATTTTTTGTATTACCTTTAAATTGTATTATTCAGCAATATCATGGAGATTTTATGAAAAGAATTATTAACTTTAGATCATTAAATGAAAACTTTAACATTGATTAACACTAAATTATTACTGAATAGAGTGGTGGACACGAGACGAGACGAGACGAGAAACGACATGGTTTCGTCTCGTCTCGAAAAATTCCCAAAAATCATGTCTCGTCTCGTCTCGTCTCGATCTGGTACAGGTCTCGTCTCGTCTCGTGTCTCGAAAAGTCTCAAAATTATAGACGTATATAGATGGTACTTTTATAAATGTATACTTTTTTGATAACATTTACTTATTTTCTTGAAGTACCTATACAGGTATGGTAAAGTTGAATGTACAGTAGTATTTTATTGATGTTATGTTTGATAAAGAATATGTCATTTTTAGAAAATATTTAATTAATGAAATTAGATTACAGAGAACAGGTACAAAATCGAAAAAAATATCATTAATAAATTGACTTGTTAGGATACGAACTATAAAACAAAGTTATTAAAAATAAGAAATTAATATCATCTGTATATTATATGTGAAATTGGTAGCTATTATTCGATAGAATTATCAAATTTTAAAAGTAAAATTACCTACCTTAATTTTAGAAAAATGTGCTGGTAATACAAACGAAAGAAAACTCTTAAATTTGCAGTTTCTTAAAGGAAAGATCGAGACCTCGAGACTTTTCGAGACGAGACGAAATTATGTCTCGTCTCGTCTCGTCTCGAACCAGTACTGGTCTCGTCTCGTGTCCACCACTAGAGTCATTGAATTAATCCAACTGTTACTGTTATAACACCTACTGCTTCAATGATTACCTAGGCCAATGTAATAGTTCATAAGGTGAAAGGGTTGATTTTTGTATATTGACAATAATTGATTTCTCTTGAGTAATGGAATGTTAATACAGCATAGGATTTAATTGAAATTGCAGATCCTATCACTAATAATAGAATTTGGGTAACGATTAATGAAATGATAATAATTTAATATAAAAATTTCATTTCCTTGTAAAGTAATTAGAAGATGACCGCTAGCCCAACGGTTAATGTTCCGGGTAGATTATTTAACTAATTATTTCAATACTAATAAAGGTATGCGCTCCCTGGCAACTAAGTGTCCAAGTGTATGGTTGGTGTAATTAGCTCACCCTTATATTATAAAACTTAGTTATTAGTAGAGGTCATGTTTGCATTAGAATCATATGACTAGTTGGTGTAAAATTGTATGGGGATAATCGAATAAAAAAAATAATTAAGGACATTGTTATTAAAGTATGGATATCCTCTTGGGTTTTTTTAAAAGAAATGTACACTTTAATTACACTTTTAAGTTACACTTTTCTTATGAAAGGGAATGAATTTATTTAATAAAAAAATAGTTGTGACAGATTTAATCAAATTAATTTTAAAATAATTACTGATCTAATGATTGTTCTTAATCGACTAAGGTATTAATTAAGATTAGTTTATGGGTCAAAACACGCAAATAAACTAATTATCCTAATTCAATCTTGTTTATGATAATGTTTCCTTTTAATAGGGTAAATAATAGGTTTTAGTTGGAGTTTTTATAATAAAATAAGTTAGTCAGGAGATAAGTTAGAAAGAGTTGTTCAACTTACTACTTGAGAATTGAGAAATCTACTTATTGGTTGGTTGAGGCGAATGTTGTGAAAATATGGTGTAATTTTTGCATTTACTGTACCAAAGACAAAAGCTCAACAAGCTAAAGACTTGTACTTCTGATGTACAAGAATTCAAATAAATGAGAAAATTTGTGAAAAATGATTTTTACATTTTATTTTTTTGAATAATCAGTCAGTAAACTCATGAGCAGAGACTGGAAAATATGCACTAAAAAAGGTGTAAAATATGCATGCAATATGCACCAAAAAACACCAAAATATGCATTTACTTACAAAATATTAACACTAAAAATCAAATATGATAATCAAAACAAACAATATCAACTTGCAGTACATTGATGTTTTCATCGCCAACATTATTATTATTTTTATTATTATTATTATAGTATGTCACAATATATTTTTCCAAATTCTCCATTTTGAAATTTAATCTGCGGTCGTTTGAATACTGTTTATACATCGAAAAATATCTTTCTACATCACAAAAAGTGACTGGAGCAAACTTATAATTAATTAATACTGCTGGATACAAATTACTGATAAAAACTGCTAGTATGCTAGTAGCAGTTTTCGTTATTAAGAAATATATTAATATGTTGTAGTTTAGAAAATCCAACATTTTTCGTCAGTACCTACTTGATTTAATTTAAGGTTGACTTTGTCAGCAACGAGGCCATGATTTTTGGACTTCAGAAACGGTTTTAATGCTATCGTACAATGACACAGATTCACGCTATAATTTTTTGATACAAACTGATAGAGAACCAAAATTAGAGTCTTAAAGAGAATAATTTGGAAATGTTAATGTTTCACAGAAATCGTAATGGTAATACATGGACTGTCTTTGGAAATTAGGATTAAAGGGTGTAAACAGGAAAACCCAAGCGGGTAACGCAAATTGTTGGTTGTAAAGGCTGTAAAGGGATTATCGCATGAGATTTCAACATGCTACCTATGTTTCCTAACAACTCCGTCATACAATAAGATATAAAATTTGTAAAATATTCATATCCTGCAATAAATGTTACATGTAAATTCATCCAACCCTTACCACAAAATATTGTAAATATAGCGAAAATATGCATCATCACTAGATTTTACGTAAAATATGCGGTAACCAGTCAGAATGCGCTAAATATGCAAAGGCATATGCCAATACGCAAAAGCATATAATCCAGTCTCTGCTCCTGAGTCATTTTGGATCAATTTGTAACTGGATTCACGTATATTAAAATGATGGGTTGGTTTGCATACAGACGCCGATTAGGGTAGTTGCCCCCAGTTGCTTCTATTAATTTTTGAGTAAGGATATATGTAATGGTGAATGCAGCTTTTCAACATGCTGGATTCATTGGATTTGTGGGTTATCAGCGTAAAGTGAAGTGAGCTGTTGGTGCGAAACAATGTTTGGCCGTCGGGGAACACAATTTGTTTTCCCGGTTAAAAGTATAAGCGAAAAATAAACACACTCTGCTTAATTGAGCCCTTGTTTATGGACGTCCATTTACCGAGTAGGTATTATAATAATATTCATTCATTCTTTAAACAGATGTCGGCGGTAATAGCCACACTGCGGACTCCTCTAATTGTAGTAATAAACTTACATACTTGCATATCTCAACGTGAGCGTTTCGCTTGTTTGCGAAAAAGCCCCGATATTTATACGCGACAGTCTGAATATAAACATGAAATACCAACCGGACTGGTGACGAAAAAATCGCATACATATAATTTGAATTCTTTTATTTTATGCGCCAGCGAATAATAACGCGGCTGCCGCGAATAGTTGAGGGAAATTTACGCCCAGACCAGAGTTTCATCTCATTGTTCGCGATGAATATGCTAAGCGAGTCACAGGAATGCAGCAGGACGCTCTTTCATGCAGGATTTCTAAATCCGACTTTGCTTTGATATGACGCGGGAATTATAGAGTGGGAAGGAGGGATTCAACTATTTCAGTTCGTCTTTTCTCATCGCGAACTTTAAGATTCTTGCGGCTTTAATATTGAATCGTCTTTTAAGAGGAATTTCCTTTCGGCTTTCCGTTTATATCCCATTATCTCGATGGAGAAAGTTTATATCGACTTTTTTAAGAACAAACGATACCGATACAATGCCTTGTGATTTACCCTGTGAGATTAAAAATCATGCAATAGACGAATGTGTATCGCGAAATTGACGTCTCGATTTTGAATCCGGCTCCGAATGTATTATTTTTAACTCGCCGGACATGCATCCAACACGACCGACACCGGAATCTATTAAAACTGTCCCGTTTCGTTCGATAATTTGCGGGTATTCATGACATGTTAAAAGAATAACATTAAAATACAATTTAATCAGTGTTAATGAATAATTAAAACGATTTTACCTTCTGTTTGAAGCGAATTCGACACATATCAGTTGCAACAACGGGACAGGGCCCGACGAAAGTTTATTTATAAAATAAAACAAAACCGCTAAAACACAACGCCGGTTTACTATTTATGCCGTGCCAATTAGGAATCTCTCACGTGTGCACATACATACATTCATACGGTTGGGTTGAATGGACGCTACAGGAGACTTTTTTTCGAGGTGTTTAGAAACAAAATTTCAACCAGGCAGATTAGTTAATAAAGTTATAAACGGAACATCACGATACAGTAATCACATTTTTATTATAAAACGACCCAAGTGGGTTGAACTGAAAACTGTTTAACAAGTTTGGATAAAAACTTTTAGACAAATATGTAAACGAAAAACTTTATCTCACATCATCAACAGGATTCAGAAATTGAAATAACATTTCTTTTAGAAAACACAACTCACTAAATTAACGGTCCTTATTCCCTACACCACCCTTTTCTAGCTTGTTGGAACGTTTTAACGATCCTATGTCCCGGGACTTGCGTTTGGCTTCTTCAAAACTAAGTTGAGATTATTTTATTATCATCATTATGAATGCGGCTGTCAAGTGGCCAAAGTTTCATTATGGAACGTCTTGGCATGATAGGTTAAACTAAAATGAACTACTTTTTGGAACATAATGATTTTAAAAATTGGTGACCACCCTCGATACGAACTAGAGGAGTCCAGGTCGAAGTCGAAAATATGAAAAGTTTACAAAATGTTGTTTTCATTTTCCAGGATTTTTCGTTAATTTCACAATATGTATCAAAATTCACAACTTTATCAACGTGTGTAGTCAAAATTTAAGTTGGATAAGTTACCAAAGGCTAAAAGTAGTAGTAAAAGTTTTCTCTTGAATGTAATACATTACCCTTACAAAATAATATGTTTTTCCATTCTATTTCAATAGGTTTTCCCAATCTCCTGGTTGTAGGTTCTTTTCTGACTTTGTTCAATCATTAGTCTTCTTCATTTTCTCCCTTTTGGCGGTGTCCAATTACCATTGAGTTTTTTCCTTTATACTCTATTCTACTACTAATTTATTACTTCTAATCTAATCTAATTGTCGATATGTAAGTAGGCTTTCTGGGTTCTATTTTTCATATCTTAAATTCTCATTCTTTGTCTTGTGATACTATCACTAGATCATCTCCAAAGTGGAGGGGTGATCTGTAATCCTTTTTACTTTCTCATATGAGGGACTCATATATCATATATGAGAGTATTGTAATCGGGTCGATTTTTCGAAATTGAGTTATTAGCGTTTCTGAACGTTTTGAGGTCCCCTGAGTTCAAAAAACATGTTTTTGAAATACCGTCTGTATGTATGTGTGTATGTGTATGTATGTGTGTGTGTATGTATGTCTGTGGTAGGATTTTCTCAAAAACCAAAATACACAAACGGTCAAAACTATGTATTTAGACTTTGTAATATACCTGGACGTGAAAATAAGCTTTTCATTAAAATCGGCCAGGATAAAAGGGTACCTTACTCTTGTCATTTTTCGGTTTTTTGAATTTTTCTCGAAATTCGCTACAAGAATTTTTTTTAAACTTTGAATATTTATTGTACGATTAAATAGGTATAAAAAAAGTTTTCTAACGATTTTAGCTAAATCTGCTGTGAAGGGCACTTTATACTTGTCAATTTTCGGTTTTTTCAATTTTTTTCGAAATCCGCTACACGATTTTTTTTTAAACTTTGAATATTTATTCTACTATTGAATATGTATAAAAAAGTTTTCTAACGTTTTTGGCTAAATCTTCTGTGAAAGATACTTTATACTTGTCGATTTTTGGTTTTTTGTATTATTGTCGGAATTCGTTCCAAGAATTCTTTTTAAACTTTGAAAATTTATCGTGCAATTAAATATGTATAAAAAGGTTTGTAACGTTTTCGGCTAAATCTTCTGTGAAGATCACTTTATACTTGTGGTTTTTCGGTTTTTGAATTTTTCTCAAAATTTGCTACAAGAATTTATTTTAAATTTAGAATATATATTCTACCATTGAATTAGTATAAAATAAACTTTTCTATCGTTTTTTGAAAAATCTTCTGTGAAAGGCACTTTGTATCATTCTTCAATTTTTTGAATTTTTCACGAAATTGCTTCAAAAATAAGTACCCATTCTACATTAGATATAATATATAAAAAAGTTTTGTAACGTTTTTGGCTAAATCTACTGGGAGGAGTACTTTATAGGTACTTGTCGTTTTTCGGTTTGTTGCTTAAATTAACCCCTATATATGAGATAGTACTCTGATGAACACATCACGATTTTTTTAGTTTAAGTTCATTCCATACTTCAGCCACTTTATTATTAGACTTCCAGTTGCCACATTTCCATTTATGGTCTCCTAAATGACAAATTTATTTCCATGTCATTTCCTGACTAGAATTAAGTAGATTAACGTAACTACAAAAATAATGTATTGATTGTTTTGTTGTTCGTTATATAGATTCATTTGTAAACTGCAATTGGTTACAATGCAAAACGATAAATGTCGAAGATCAAGATTAGCACTATAGTAACGCCAGATGATTCTTAGGAGGAAATGTGGCTTAAAACTCCATAACGAGCCTGGAGAAATGGGAGCAGGTTCTATTGAATATTAAGTGGTTAACTGGAAGAAAATTCAAATTCGAACATTGAAGTCCTTAGATGCCTTTAATAGGTTCGTTATTTGATGTAATGTACCTTTCAGCTTTGACGTTGTTTATGTTTCTAATTTTAATAGGGTAGAGACCGAAGGTTGTCCAGCGTCTCGAAGGTGGCCATGGTAGTTCATCCAAAAGAAAACACCAAGTCTTCATCACCAATTTAAATGCTCTTACCTACATCCTCCACCCGATGTCTGAGATCCATATCTAATAGGTCAAATTCCAGGTTGGTGAATCTAGAAGTGATAGTAAAGAACGCCATCCTTTACTCCAAGTTAATGAAGTTCAGCCTGGAGTAAAGGTTCCTGACTTCTTCTCTCAACCATAACTCCTTCGCCTTCTGGGTGGATCTCCTAGCCACGTCGGAGGTAGAATGAGTCTTCAGAGAGATGGATCATGGGAAAACGTAAATTGGTGGTGAATACTTGGTGTTTTCTTTTGGATTAATAGGTTAGGTTTGCTATCTGGTGAATACCAGTCCATACTTGCATTCGTTGAATTTTGCGATCACCAAAAGACTTGACTGAAAACCTCCAATATTTTGATAAAAAATCATTAAATCTTTGTTCTCACGCATATTACATCTAAATGATCTACTACTTTATTTTGAAGCTCTAATTCTCCGGAGTTATCTGGAGTATACTTATTTCTCTTCGACCAACTTTACAATTCATTCTTCCTTCTTCGTTTTGTAATCTGATGTCTGAACTCTCACCTAATGATTGTGCTGCATTTCTATAAGGAGATTATTGGGCACCCACTTGCTTTTCATACATCTGTAATAAGTGTATATGCTTACATAAGCTATTTTTTACCACGATTATTCTGGACAGTCACACAGGTTAGCGATGTAGTACATATTATAAATACAAAAAATTTAATCATGATTAAAAATAATTATATAAATAATATGTGTGTAAAGTCCTACAATAATTATTCTCACACATTTGCTTTATCTGTATATTATAAAAATGATTATCATTATCTAAATGATTAGAGATTTCATCTGAAAATTTCCAAAATTTTCTGTGTACAATGTTATTACCTATTACCTTCACTTTGAGTTTTAATGTTTCTGACATTGGGTCTTTCCATATCTGTAATCATTTTCACATTGTTATATCCACTAGATTTTTTATTTTGTCCAACAGTTTGTCAATTGCTACCTTAGCATTTATTTTCAATAATTGAATGGTTTTGACTAGATTGTTTGAAGCTTCTATTGCTATGTTAGTGTTATTTCATGCCTTGCTTCTGTAGCAATGGGCCCACATTTTGATTCTTATTTCATTCTGAAAGTGATACCTGCAATAAAGTTATTTGTATATTAATTATTGTCTTATCACCCACCAGTTCTAAGCCATATTTCATTTGCTTTGGTAGGGGCGTGTGCATTTAGCACCAGCGGATTAGAGAGGTAAAGCAATAAACGATAAGAAGGGTCCGGCCGGTCGGTCGGGTTGGGATTGGTGCCTTTACCTGCTTGTATGAGAATTTTAAAGAATTAGTTTACTGTAATAATGTACAACTATTTAATTATGATTTACATGAAAATATTTTTACAGAAATCGTCGTGTTTTCCCCTACATTTTGATATCAAACTCGAAGTATTTCAAAAGCAATAAATTTTAGCATAAATTATATAATCAACGAAGAGATTCCAACTCATTATTAATCCAGGCGCTGGCTGGTGAAATGTACATATCGGTATTATACAAGTAACTTAAAAACCGAATTAGATGCGTCGAATTATTACCAGTAACAATATAATTTTTACCAAATTTAAACTGCTGGTGTTATTTGTTCACATTTTTTTTACCTAGAATATTAGAATATACCCTCGCCAGCCTGAAAACATAGATAAAACATTAGAAGTTTTGGCCAACACAGAATTTAACACTGTAAGAGACGAAAATTTTCTTCTTGTTAGTGGTGCTCAATCAAAAATTGCTGTATTCGGATGTCTGACAAATCTTAGAGCGATGTGTAATTCTCATAAAAAATATGCCGATGGTATATTTACGTATTGTGCAAAGTTTTTTGCAAATGCACCCGACCCTTTGGCAGATAGTTAAGGTCGTCTCATTTGCTTGTTCTATTCTTCTAGAATCTATTTCCTTGGATTTCCTTAATAATATTTCTCTTCTTAATCGGAATTTAGATGTAAACAAAATAGTGTTACACTAATCCACAGAACACGAAATTATTTTATGATCTGTTCGTCAGGACATTTTATCCAACGTCAAATGCCAACTGACAAAATGACAACCTTAATGCGCAATGCTCGTACGGCGTTGATTTTAATTTAGCTGCTACCGATGATGGCGTCTCTCTCTTTTTCCTTCTCTCTCTCTTTCTCTCTCAGCGTGTGTATGTATATCTAACAGTTTAGATAATAAGGAGAGCACATCGCGCTCGCGTTCCTCGTCCCACTCGCTTACGCTAACACAACCATAAATTATACCAACATCGAATGGTCATTAATGCGATGGGTGGCGATGCGGTACCAGATCCAGTGTGGTCCTCTCATTTTCGAAGACTTCGACAACTTCGACTTCACGTACATAATCGATACGGTTATCGATACGATGTAATTGTTTCAAACGTCGTCAACGGTAGCCGCTGTAAAAGGATTAAGGGGATTTTTGAGAATACCTCGGCATCGTTAATTTAAAGGTGTTTAACAATACTTATGTTGGGAAGGGTTAATTCGGGATTCGTCAGTTTAGATTCTCTCTACAACTACAGTACAATACTTTCATCCCCTTAGATCTTCTCTGGTTTTCACTCAAATTCAAAGTGCGTTGCTGGGCTCTTAGGGAAGTTTTGAGAGTTTCTGGGTCAGATGTGAGTACCGCCCGAGCTGTCAGATTAAACGGATATATTAGAGCCTACGCAGAAAGCTTCCTCGTCCATTCACGTTTCGAAAACATAATAGGAAGCTACCGCCTCGCAGGTGGTAGAAGAGCGATCCATCATTCGAACCATTAGTAACGTCTATTATTGGAATATTCGCGATTTCACCGAAAAGAAACTAAATTTAAAAAAATATCGTTATAATATATTTCCCTTATATCTGTGGGAATTGCAACCTGTTCGGCGGCCCCCGAGAGCGAATTTATAGATACGGCCCGTGGATATAAATAAAGAAATGCAGTGACACAGTTGCAAGTCGACATCTACCTTTGTCACCAGTTGGGTCCGGATCCCAACAAACTTCATCTAATTGGATCCGTCCGATATAATATAGATTTATGTCCGGTTTCGGCAGCAAACTGGATCTCCGTTGATTTGTCGATTTTGGCTATCTTGCGACACGGAAATTCTATTATTATTTAACTGACGCGAAGATTCAACATATTTAACTGAATGGTTATGTAGTTAAAATATTGTTGCGTTAGCTCTGAAAGGAAGAAATAACTTTTTTTTTAAGGAACACATACTGGTACCTACGTGCCCATAAAGAGTTGTCCATATGAACAACTTACGTAATAATAAAAGAAATATAAATAATTTAAAATAGGCATTAAGTCGGTTATAAACGTTCTTGTCTCGTAGCCCCATTACTGTCCGGATAGGCTTACAGAGCGGTGACATTCAAAGACTCACCAGCAGGAATTTACAATTTTATTGTAGGATATTTTCATTATTGCCTGCCGGGAATTTCATTCCCTATTTAGAATTTTTTTTGTTAATTCATGCATAATATAAAAGCAGTCTTGTATTCCCGGGCGTATAAAAATTATCCAAGATTGCTGAATAAACTAAGGTGGTAATTTCACTTATGAGAACAAAGAATCCGTTCCTCGCATGCCTGTGTTGCTAATGAGATTTTAAACGGTTATTTTTTCAACTTTTAATTCTCCTTTTTCGATTGTCGGGGATTAATTCGATGCCGCTACATGAAATTAAAGGTGTAAGACCGTTAATGTTGCAGGTTTTCAGAACTTCACATTTTAATGGTTAATTAATAGAAGGCAATTCTCTGATTATTACAAACTGTTTTCATAGCGTTGCGACAATAAGTTGATATGGCGTGAGCAATACTTTAATCTTAAACTTTACATTTATACCCTTAAATCAGTGGAAGGCATGACGTTGATTGCCATAAACACGGCGAAATGATGAAATGGGGAAGAGATGACGAAATATGAGCAATGGGAATTTTGAAAAATTTCCAAAGGTGAAATTTAAACTACTCACTTCAGATTTTAACTCTAAATTATAAGGAAAGTCATCATATCTCCGATTTACTTTTCATTACTATTACAGTTAGTTGAAGAAATAAGAGCAATTGAAATTTTGAAAAATATTCAAGGGTGAATAAATCACTTTTGGACATTTTAACTTTAAACTTTATATTTTAAGTTAAAAGTTATGAAAGGTAATGTCTCTAATTATTATAAAATTTGTTATATAGCGCTTTGACAACAGTACTTGACGTGACATGTGACAATGTAATTGTATAAAATTTCCAAAGGCTTTCAGAAATGCTTTAAGCTTTGAACTTAGCAGTTCGAACTTCAATCAGTGGAAGGCAGTCGCTGATTGCAATGATCTTGCTCTTAAGGTCACTATTACAGTTAACAGTCAGTTGACTAAATAAGAGCAATTGTACTTTGTACTTTAAACTTTATACTTTAAAAGGAATCGTTTAAAGTAATAGAAGTCACGTCTCTGATTATTACAATATTTGTTTCATATCAGAGTCAAATTTACTTTTCGTGACGTGAAAATGGAATTTTGTAAAATTTCCAACGGTGATTTAACGAGGTTTAGAGAACCTTTAAAATTGGATTTATGATGATATTACAGTTAGTTGAAGAAATATGAGCAATTGAAATTTTGAAAAATTTTCCAGGGGGATTAAATCACTTTTGGACATTTTAACTTTAAACTTTAGATTTTAAGTCAAAAGTGATGGAAGGTAATGTCTGATTATTATAAAATGTGTTTTATAGCGCATTGACAAAAGTACTTGACGTGATATGTGGCAATGTAATTTTATAAAATTTCTGAAGGTGACCAAGGTCTTTCTGAAATTCTTTAAGCTTTGAACTTTAGAAGTTCAAACTTCAATCAGTGGAAGACAGTCGCTGATCGCAATGATCTTGCTTTTAAGGTCACTATTACAGTTAACAGCCAGTTGACTAAATAAGAGCAATAATTGTACTTCGGAAAAATTTGACCTAAAACAAATTTTCAAAACTTCATACTTTAAAATGAATTGTTTAAAGTAATAGAAGTCACGTCTCTCATTATTACAAACTTTGTTTCATATCGCTACTACGTTATTTGACCTGATAAGAGCACATGAAATATTGCCAAATTTTCAAAGGTGATTTTCAGTGACTTTCAGAAATATTTCTAACTTTGAGCTTCTGATTTTCATACTTAAATCAGTAGTAAGTATATCTTTGGTTATTATAAACTTTGTTTAATCGAGCTTTGACGATTACTTTACGGGACGTGAAATTGAAATTTTGCAATATTTTCAGAGGCGATTCAAAGATTTCCAGAAATACTATTGTAATTTTGAACTTCGTATTTAGAATGACACGTTTAAATCATTAGAAAGCATGTCGCTGATTACAATAAACTTGGTTTTATAGTGTTACTGTTACAGCCCACTGTCAGTTGGCGAGACACGAGAAATTGCAATTTTGCGAAAGTTCCAAAATAAATTCTATGATTTAAAAAAAAACTTTAAAACCTTGGAATTTCAGGTAAGAATATTTAAGTAAATGGAAATCACCTCTCTGTTTATTAAAAACCTTGTTTCATAGCTTTGCGACAGCTAGTTGAACAAATGTATAAAATACTTATTAAAATGTAAAAAGTATTTCTAGTCAAAAATAGACCTTTGATAGAAATTCAAACTTTGAAATTTCAGGGAAGCATGTTTGAGTGAATGGAAATCACCTGTCAGTTTATTACAAACTTTGTTTCATAGCTATGCGACAGCTAGTTGAAAAAATTTAAAAATACTCATCAAAATGTAAAATGTATTTCTAGCCAAAAATAGACCTTGGATAGAAATTCAAACCTTGAAATTTCAGGTAAGAATGTTTAAGTGAATGGAAGTCACCTCTCTGTTTATTGCAAACTTTGTTTCATAGCTTTGCGACAGTTAGTTAAAACAATGTATAAAATATTCATTAAAATGTAAAAAGTGTCTCTAGTCAAAATTAGATGCGATGATTTTGGTCTTCCCTCAAATGAAAATTTTAAGTAATCTCGCCAAAGTTCGCAGTTGGATTTAAGTTTGAAACCGAAAACTTGGCAGGACAATCGCATCGCGGAACGAGAACCTGAAGACATAATTACATGCCGCGAATGTGCAACACATATTCTTCCAAGAAGAGAGGAAACCGGCGATAGACTTCTGTATTTGTACATTAATTATAAATCTCATAAAGTATCATGATTTAAGCTATGCCCGTGCGTACGTCAACTGTTAATGGTTTATCGGAATTTCTCTACGCGCGTACACACACACACAGTTCCATAATCAGTTAGTTACGTGCAGTGGCGTACGTTGAGACGACTGTTAACTGTTAAACTTCTTAGCGAAATCTGCGAAAGTATGTACCACAGTTATTCATTCCTGAAGGAATTGAAATAGACCTGATGAGCTGTTTTGGTTATATAATTAAAATGGGTACTTGGTTAGTTCTCTAGTACTTGTGGTATCGATGTATTTTTGAGTAATCCACCATTTTCTGCCATCTCATTGTAATTTACATCCCAATTACTTTCCAATTAGTAGTTCTCTTCATTATGCACTTATCTTCCTCTCTGTTGATAAGACCATATGTCTTTACTTTGATTAATCATAAAAACTGACAGTTTTTAGACACCTACCTTTCTTATTTCATATGTTCATCTTGCAGTTTTCAATTTAAAGATTTGTAGTTTTTTCGTATGTGCTTAAGTATAAGTTACATTCAATTTCCATTCTCAGATTATTGTTTTCTTAGCTACCTTTCTAATGTATCTGTTTTTCTTCTTATAGGGCGTTTCAGATCCATAACTATATACTTTTGTCATCTTCGTTAATTTAAGGTCCTGGTTCGCTAGTATTAATTTGCTATAAGTATGCTAAGCTTGGTTGCTGGTTTTGTTAGTTTTACCGTATTCTGCAGTTACGTTGTATACTGTTCTGTTTCCAAATATATTTTCAGGTGATCTCAAATCTGTGAATACGAATCAAATAAGAATTCTATTGGTTAATTGAACCAACTAACTGAATCCTACTTAAAAATTTTTGTTTTACACTGCAACAGTATCATTAAGTAATAAGTGTAGATTCATTAGGTAGAACCAATTATTTTAAAAACCGCAATTGCAATTGTAATTTCGGAAGTCGACGACTTCGAAAATTTTGATCATTTGCAGTCTCGAAAAAAAAGTTACTCATTAAATTTGAGATCGTTACAATTAACCGCTGCACATGTCGCAATTCGCGCATGTATCTCATATGCCACGCGCCTTGAATACTAAGTATGAAATTACGATTAATTAGTAATTATGGTTGTCATAATTACACGTTACGCCACTGCAGGACATACGAGCTCTATGCACGTGCATTCGCCGATTCGGGTCGCGGTATTTGGGCCGTATCGTTTTTTAATAAACTAAATAAGCTTGTTATTATTGTGTTTACAAGTATATTTAATGTTGCCTTCGGGCGGTGAATTCTGTATCTGTCTGCTACTGGTTTCCATCCACTCCCACTCCTCACGGAACTGATACTACTTACTTACTTATTGATATTTATTAGGCATTTGTATTGATAACATCGTATCTCAGGTGAAAGTTATTGTACCTGATCCGTAATATGGACAATAAGTTCGTTACCGTTAATTTCTAGAGGTAACGGATGATAATTTCTAATTAAAACTATTTCTACTACGAAGTGTGAAAGGATTTAAGTACAAATTAAACGGTAATGAATAACTTCACACTCTTGCGCTGTTTGGGGTCTGCTGTTTTTCGAGGGGGATTTAATATAATTCACTCCAATCGAGTTGGTCAAAAGTCCTTAAGTGATAATACAAAATTCCGTAACAAGATCAAACGATAAGGAGTTTAATTGCGACGATAGCTAGATTACCCTATGCTATTGAAGGTAGAAACCTTCGACACCCAATACATATTAATGAAATGGCGTTGTTCATGTCGTAGTTAAGAGCAACACCATGTGGAGGCAGACTTCGTGCTGGAAGTGTCGTACGAGAACTATTGGAGCCCATAAACTGTTATAAAGGAGTAGTACTCTTTCTTTTTTAAAATGGCACGAAATCCATTCCGAGCGAACTACAGATGTTTATTAAATTCGGAATTTAACACAATGTACCTGTTTATCATAAACGTGTCAACAATATCCTTTTTATAGCGCAGGTATTGCATGAAAATGATACGCGTGATGTCTTTTTATGGATTACCAGGTTACGACACACGTTCATAAAATACCTCATATACATATCAAAGATTTCAGATTTCTTAGAACCGTCCTTCGATGTCTATTTATGATTTTTTTTTCTATCTTCAAACAGGTGTATGGAATATCCTTTATACACAAATGTGGAAACCACATAAGTAATTACCTATTTATATTACAGTGGTTATAAATATTTGTAGCGATAAGTGTTGTCATAGAGGGAAATATTTTCCCTTTGTAGTTTGCGTGCAAAGTGATTAATTGCAGAATTGCGGAATTTCCACGTTAATAACTAAGTAACCGTGATTGTAAATCTTGTTTCAACAGCGACAATTTACTTTTTATTCACTTTGTATGAAGTTCCAACAAGACTGACACAATTTTATTTCGAGATCAATTCTCGAAGGAAATATGAAATTTTCCTTCTCAGATATTTAGAATAAAAATACATACGTTTAGTGAAAATACATTAATAAGGAATTTTGAGGAATGAAAAAATAAAAGTTAATCCAAGAAGTTTCAAGAATTAGATTTAATTAGAAAATTTTGACAAATTGTACTTATTAAATAATTCCGACTATTTTTGAATATATGAGGTAGCTACCCTAGAAATTCCTAATATAATTTGCAATTCAAAAACCTTAATGTATGAAATTTGTAGCAGTCTAAGAATATCCAAGGAAGTGAATAACATTCCACAACTCGCCAAAATGTTTAAAGATGTTTTAACAAATTCTGCATATCCCAGAATTTGAAGTTAATCCAAGAAGTTTCAAGAATTAGATTTAATTAAAAAATTTGAACAAATTGTACTTATTAAATAATTCCGACTATTTTTGAATATATTACCTACCCTAGAAATTCCTAATATAATTTGCAATTCAAAAATCATAATGTATGAAATTTGTAGCAGCCTAGGAATATCCAAGGAAGTGAATAAAATTCCACAACTCGCCAAAATTTCTAAGATGTTTTAAAAAATTCTGCATATCCCAGAATTTCGACTTCTTTCTTACAGAAGTGCGAAGTCGAAATAGTTATTAAAAATTTTATATAGATATATGGGCGATTCCATGTCAACTGTCGTGAGGCTTGTGGGTCATAATTTTTTTTCACAACCAAAACTATTTCATCCTATTGTAGGTTCGATTACAAGTATTAACTCAAATTTTCAACCAAAAATGTTAGTCCTAGAGTTTTTTACGGCCAATTTTCTGTCTTCTCGCGTTTTCCATTTTTGACGCCAAATTTTCTTCAAAACGTTACCGGAAACACATTTGACGTTAGAAATATTTGAGAGTATATGTAATCGATGTAAAATTTTCCAAGGAATCCATTCCCGCTCCCAGAATTTTTCTAAGTTTTTTCCATTTTCGTGAAATCCCAAAAAAACAATTAGTTCTTTAACTCGTTCTAACTCGCGTGAATCAATTTTTGGATTTTTTTGCAGGAGCGCAATGTTTTTGTTTTTTAGTGTACTTTTGGGGACTTTTAACTTTCCCGTGTGTATTTTGGTTTTAAGTGCCAAAAGACGCGAAATATGGCAAAAAATGAACGAATCAGCCTAAAACGGTGAATTAAGCATGAGAAAGGACTGGCAAAAGTTGGAAATATTCGTGTGGACCTCAAGCTCAAGTCCCACCGATGAATTTGGATTATCCTCATTGAATACCAGACCATCTGGAGGTCCAATATTGTGAAATTCGTACAAAAAGGCCAAAAAGTGCACAAAGAAACCCATTTTTCCAAACTAGATGACGAAGGTTCTCAAATTCCCCAATAAAACAATCAACTAATGTGGATGATGTTTAATCCAACAGCTATACAACCGACGTTTCGTCTACGATCGTAGACATACTCATGGTTATTTCCAGTGAGCTGATGAGTCAAATCAAAGTGAAAGGTGAATTGAGGTCGAAAGTAAGTAAGTATGATCATTACGTGAAAATACACTTGTATTATATTCTATTCTGTGTTGCAGGTGAACCGACAAGGTGGGTCCTCACGGTGTAAGGAGAAGTTGAGAGGCCATTATAACAATTTATAGAAACACTCTCCAACCCCAAACACCCAACACCATCGTGACCTACACAAGGACTAACATCATTCGAACGTTCTGGAAAATTACTGATTTTCCAGATTTACTTCATTTTTCCAAACAATCATGAATTTGAACATGAAGGCGATGATGTAGCGTGTTGAATCTCTGAATCTCCTAGCATATTCGGTTCCTCTGAAAGATAGGCTCGATAGTGAGACGAAATCAATATGGCGGATCTAATATGGCGGCCCAAACCATGTAAAAAAATTGGGTTTTCGAAAAATCAGCCGATTCGCACCAAATTCAGTATATAGGAGATGTTGGGGTCTCTGATCACAAAATATGACATCAAATTAACAAAATTCCAAGATGGCGCCCCACCAGTGCGCATGCGCTTTTGGGGAAACCCGTGTAGTTTCGACTCATTGAAGTGGAATTTGGTACTGGAAGGTTTTTGAGATCGCTGATCACAAATATGACGCCAGATTTATGAAATTCCAAGACATCTTGGAATCTTTATCAGGAATGTGTGGATCCTTAACAAAAATAATTCGTTAACATCCAATTTTTGCACAAATTTCACAATATTGGAACTCCAGATGGTTTGGTATTCAATGAGGATAATTCAAGTTCATCGGTGGGACTTGAGCTTGAGGACCACATGAATATTTCCAACTTTTGCCACTCTTTTCTTATGCTTAATTCACTGTTTTAGTCTGATTTGTCAATTTTTTGACATTTTTCGCGTCTTTTGGCACTTAAAACCAAAATACACACGGGAACGTTAAAAGTCCCCAAAAGTACACTAAAAAACAAAAAAATTGCCCTCCTGCAAAAATCCAAAAATTGATTCACGCGAGTTAGAACGAGTTAAAGAAATAATTGTTTTTTTGGGATTTCGCGAAAATGGAAAAAAATTCTGGGAGCGGAAATGGATTCCTTGGAAAATTTTACATCGATAACATATACTCTCAAATATTTCCAGCGTACGATGTGTTTCCGGTAACGTTTTGGAGAAAATTTGGCGTCAAAAATGGAAATCGCGAGAAGACAGAAAATTGGCCGTAAAAAACGATTCGAGTAACATCTTTGGCTGAAAATTTGGGTTAATACTTGTAATCAAACCTACAATAAGATCAAATAGTTTTGGTTGTGAAAAAAAATTATGACCCGCCAACCTGACGACAGTTGACATGGAATCATCCATATGAGAGTTTCAAAATGAAGAATATCCCACAAGTATTAAATTCTCAAGCAATAATTGGCTTCTTTTTAATATAATGTAAAGTTTAAATAAATTTGAATATTTTGAAATGAAAGACCAGTTATGAAATTTCGGGAATTTTGAGACGATTCCACACTTTAAAGCTCTATGAAGAAGTTCGACGACACTACAGAGGTTGCAGAATTCGGACTTCTTCTTGTAAGTTCCTAAGAGATATAAGACATTTTCCGAACATTTCCCGGTAATTTATTAATTTTGAGAGTTTCAAAATATGAAACTTGAGAGTCTCGAGAGCACATCATAAGTTCAAAAGAAGACGTTCTTTAAGAGTGTATACAGGGACTTCAAAAATTTTGAGTATTCCAAATTCTTACTTCCTTTTGCAGTATTCCCATGCAATATCTTAGTTTCCGAAATGTGACATTGAGACTTGCTAAAAAGTTTCAGGATATTTGGATTGATACTTTAGAATTATTTTAAGAGATTTCAAAATGTAATTCTACATTTTTATGAAAATTTCCCAAAATGTAATAGAAATTTTAGAAACTTGATGGGTTGAAAACTGAAGGAAATTTAGAACAAATCTAAGGAGTTTAAGTGTTTAAAGGGTTTTTAGGAAAATACTGAATATAGTAGGTAATATTCAACATCCTTTCTGTAATACCTGAGAAAAATTTCGATAGTTTCCATACATTTACATACATACATCTCGAAATATGAAGTTTTTAAGCTTTTATGGAGTACTAGAAAATTCGAGTGTTTTCAAATTCCTAATGAAATGTCAAAATATTCTAAATGTTCAGATTTCCCAATACTTATAAAAAAAACTTAACAATTATCAGACTTTTCCATCAATTTCTAATGCTTCTATAAGTTTTGGAATTACCTAATTTAACACCATTTGAGAAGTTTACAACCAACTTTTAAAATATTTGCAAAAGTTTAACTTGTCCAGGATTTTCCATATCATTGAGTAGCCAAAGTGGCAGTAGAGTTTCTTTTAAACTGGTCTTAATTTGATTAATACAAAATAATAAAATTTCTAGAAAATTCGGAAAACTCCTAAAACTTCTTAAAAATATAAAACTGATAAAATTTATGCCAGTTAAGAAGTCGTAGGAAATTTTTACTAATTCCAAACTTTGATGTTTAGGTTAGTTTCATTCTATACAGAATTCAGACCTGCGACAATGTCTCAAAAACCAATAGAAGTTTCCTGATATTCTTAAATGTTTTGTAAGCTTGAAAGTTTAGAAATATGAATTTTGAAACAGTTTGAGAAATTTTGAGACAACTTGAAGTCATTCTGAATATACTGTAATACAATTTTATTGTTACTGCATTTGTACTGACCTCAAGTTACATAGTTTTCCAATAATTCTCACTTCTCACAGTTTCTATATATTTGACAAATATGAAACGTGAGCTTTTATAGCTGTTAAGAAACTTCAGAAATTGTAATAATTTTAATTTAACTATTAATAATCAATAATTTTTTTATTGTCCTGAAAAATTATTAATGTTATTATTAATTAATATAATAATAATAATAATTATAATTAATTTTAATTATTAATATTAATTCCAAATATTTTAAATATTCAGAATTCGCAGTACTCCTGAAGAGTCCTCAAGAAACATTAATTTTACAATTAGCCTTATTCATATTATAGTCTTTATAGCCAACTATAAAGTTTTGAAAAACCTTCAGGAAGCTAGTCAAGAGTATTGACAACCTTTGAAGATCTCCCCAAGAGGCTTAAAATTGAGGATTTTAAGTCAATAACATTTCTTTAGGTTTGTGTATTTACAAATAGGGAATTGGTGAAATTAAGACCATCAGTTAAGAAGTTTCAGGAAATTCGAAACTGTTACGAACTTTAAAAATACAGAGTGCTGACTTTCTGTGTTGCGAAATTTCATTACTTTTTGGAGCTGCCCAAGAAATTTGTAAAGTTAGTTCGATTGTGCTGAATTCAAAATAATCATTTTTAGACTGAAATTTGAAACAATTCCGAAGATTGTAAGATTTTAAGATTGTTTAAAGATGTTTCAAAAAATAAAAAAAATATTTCAATCTTCTGACCGAGTGTCTGAAAAGTCTGACTGATCAGTTCGTTATAGAAAATATTCAATTCCTTTGCGCGTTGCAATTATAACACTCTGTAAGTGCATTTCCTTTTAGAACCAAACTTTCCAGTCGCGCTTTCGAATGTCCCACGTTGGATTTTTATATCTTAATTAATATTCCGTTTCCAATGTTAGAGATTTACTAGAAAATGTCCGAAGAAAAATCCGATACTCCGACAGCGTTAAGCCATTGTCCTAGATTTCTTTCGCTACAAATTATAAATGTAAATCGTTTAACGGAAAAATCGCTATTCATCGAGTATGAACGGCGGTAATAAAGGTCAGCTAAGTACAACCTTACAAGGAGAAGCTAATTCAACCAAGTGTATCACGTCCATGCGTGGGAGCGGATAGTAAGTAGTAGTCGTAGAAGTAATAAGCAGGTGTTCGGCAGGAATTCTTATTTCGAACAATAGAAATCGCACAATTATTACGTCATTAATAGGCAAATGTAAATTGACAAGTCGTGTCGGGAGTCTTTCGTACGACGGAATGGGAAATAGATCAGCTACCGCACTTACCAGAGTTAACGTCGACATGTATGATGTATCCTGTCTTCGAGGCGCACTCAGCACGTCGTATGTTAAACGTACTGCGAATTATTACCGGCATTTCTCGCGTCGACATGCTTTTTACACCGAAAATGTTAATAATTCGTGTAAATTAACGGAACTCATTCGATGCTGAAACGATGCCAATTTAAAATATCGGATTACGTTTTAAAATACTTTCGGTCAGTTCAGAAATACAAATCAAATCATTACTTAATTATTAAGGGTAGAAAATCATGGAAAATTTATAAGATCAAAGCGAGATTTGATCGTCGGGGTATATTGGAGATTTGTTCCTCTATCCCAGTCATTTAGTAAATCACATAAAGTAACATTTCAGCTGACCAAGTGATCTCACTCTCGTAAGACGAGAAGATTGTCACATAAATCGTATATACTGTCACACAGTGTGAGAGGGGTTTAAAAATTGCTGAACAAATCAATAGGTCATTTAAGGGATGTCTCTGAAGAACCTGCGTTCTCCATAGAACAGAAAATATCCTGAAGGTGCAATAAATTTGATGAAACTGGTTGTGGTATTCTCAATTAGACCCCGTGTAAGAATATAGCCGCCTTCTGTGCATCTTTAGTAGTAATGCTTCATATGTAGTACACCACCCTTTTAAAACTTTAAATGTTCATATATTCCAAATTTTGCAAATTCATACTTTTGGTTTGTATGAGGTGTTAAATTGATTGAAGCACTGTCTTTTATATCAATCTAAATCACTTTAGCTATAGTCTGTTCAAAACAAATCCCGATGCACGTCATTTTGATTACGTCACCAAACATCCAATACTACCAACTTAATATAGTCCCAAGACATCGCAATTTATCTGTTCCGTGTATATTTCAGGTTGAGAATACACATAACCATATATATTGTCAACCTAAAATATACACGGAACACATAAATTGCGATCTCCTATGACTATATTAAGTTGGTAGTATTAGATGATTCTGACGTCATCAAAATGACGTGCATCGGGGTTTGTTTTGAAAAGAGTATCTATAATTGAAAACAAACAAGATTGAAAATGACTAAATTTACTTTCTTTAAAAAAAAATTAAAGAGTAAGATCGGTCTTTGCAATTTCACAGTCTCGGTTCGCCTAAATCTCAGGAAAATTTTTAACGTGCATCTCTATCTAATTTAGCAGCTGCAGCACTCCCTTCGGCATGAATTACGGGATGTGTATAAATTGGTCGAAATTAAACAAGTGGTAACATTCCTTACTAAATTCTAGGTCGAAATGTCGTACCATACTTCTTGAGATAACGAGAGCCAAGAATGAGGAATGCGCATTTGTTTCCATTATATTTAACTGGTACCGTAAAAATAACGTCCAGAAAGATCAAGTCGTTTGATGATTTATAGTTTTTAAGATGCTCAACTGAGATCTGAACTTTAAACTCGGCCTACTGCGAATTCACAAAATAGGGTCAATTCTCGACTTATTATTCCAACTTCATATGTGAAGTTTCGTAACAAAATCGCATTTATAATTTTTTTATTTCTCTACACAAAAGTATTGCGTCCATTTTTTTAAATTTGATATATTGTACGGCATGCAAAGCAAAAACTTGAATGACTGTCAATTTAATAGTGTCATCATTCAATATATTCAACTATTTCAGTAAAATAAAGAGTAGGTACCTACTAACTAAGAAAAAATTGTTTTACTCTTATTAGAAAACAATTTTTGGCACTTGATTAGGTATAGAAAGAGGTATAAACAATAACTGTTATAGAACAAATAATTTGGTATCAAATGCGAATTTTCCTTCTATTCTAATAAGTTTTTCATTTTTTACTGTTCTAGTTAGCTAGTCTGCTAAGTTCAGTTAAGGTGATTTCTTGGCAGGCTTACCTTTTTCTGGCACAAAGTTCATCTAGATTTCTTGGCCTTGCTTTACGAACTTAACTGTTTACTATTTCTCAGAAACAAAAATCGAAGGATGTAATATCGGGTGACCTCGGGGGACACAGACTGTTTCATCCTATTCAGCGCGTAGGAAATGTTGGTTTAACCAGTGACAAACAATTCCTGAATTGTGGATGCAAACACATATCCTGTCGCACATTAAGAGGAAGAGTTTCAATTGCTTTCCAAAATTCTCCATAGAATTATTTACTTAAATGACCAGCAGCACTTAATGATTGAAAAGAAGAAAGACCAATTATTGGATTTATTAAAATCCCACACCTGACATTAACTTTCTGGGAATATTAGTCTTTACAATTTAAACCACAGCGAAGATTATCTCTGGCCCAGTATCTACTGTTCTGAGACGATACAACCCCATTAGCGGTGAATGTAGCCTGTTCATCAGTAATCATCATCTTCTTCTGAAAATGTCTGTCATTTACTCGGGACCCAATAACAAGAGTCTAATTTATAATAAAAATTAACTCGTTCTATTAAAGCACTAAAACTCTCGTGTGACAATACTCCGTCCTAATAAACTAGTATGATAATATACTATTAATCACTGGCTAGAACTTAAAACAATACACTCAAAGGTTAATTTGACTGATATTTAACACCAGTAGTAGGTTTTAATTTCCATGGCATACTAAATATCAAATTTAAAAAATAAACGGAACAGTTATGTGTAGACTATTGCTTAAGAATTTTGACATGGGACTTGGTATACTTGGCTGGAATATAAGTTTTAACAAGTTTTCCTAATAATTTTTCTAGATATTTCTAACGCGCAGCAAAATATAGAGAACTGACGACATTTAGGAATTCGTATAAAGTTCATATTTCAGTTAAGCATGATTGTGCTTAACGTGCTGAATGTAGGAACTGTGCGAAAGTCCAAATCTGTACCCCTTCAAATAATGAAAAAATGGAGGATACTTTTACCAAAAGTTTATCTAGAATCTTGTACATTATTAGGTTTATAAGCCTTAAACTGTACTGCATACCACAATGAGATGCTTGGAGCATTATAAAATTCACATAACACAGACAACTCCAAAGTCCGACCGTCAACCTACCTGAATATCGGACCTCTCTTTCTGTTGGTCTTCTGATTGTTGGTTATTCTTGTGATGCAATTACAATTCAAATTTCACCTTCTACAGAAAATTCTGATGATGCCTATTGGGCTGAGTGAGTACATGTTTGATCCTTGCCCCCTTGCGTGTCGAAACTACTTTTTTTATTTCCTTATTATTTCACCATTTCCAACAATTTTAATATGTCTTAATACAAATTTTATGGTTAAGTTATGCGCCCGACCAATTTAACGTACTTTTATTTCATTATTCATGTAAATTTCCAAACCAGGTAGAAACTGTACATTTTCAGGTAAGAGTTACTTCAAATTTGGTAGTTAATTTATGCGGGCGGGCTAAAGTGTATGCGCCCTGAGGGCCAATCTTAGCTTACCTCGCACCGCTAAGCTAACTCGTCCTGGCATATCTCACTTATTCAGTTAGCTTCGATAGCTCGCGGTTGGCGCAGCTGTGCTAGCTTAGTTTAGCTCTTGGTGCGCAACGTGCTCAAATTTCTGGACGCCTTAGTTTGTGCGATGAGGAGAGTCGCGTAAAGACCGTTCCGTCGCCCCGAAACATATCCAAATATAAATATGTCCAATTTGAAAGAGAAACTCTCCCAGATAAAGGCGACGTCACATCGGATGCAATTTACCGTCGTCAAATGTAAGGCCCCGGCCGGCGCGTTGCAATTTAACGACGGGCCAGCATTTTCGACGGCCCGTTTTTATCTTGTGCATTCGGGTCCCTCTCTCAGGTATATATCGTTTTCCGTAATTTATTGCCCGTTTTTAGACACAATCAGATATAATCACACAAAATCCTAATCAATGTTAATTTACGGCCGGTGCTACGTAATAAACATATATGAACCCTTTTGTTTCATCCCTCTCGGCGGATCGTAGCGGCGATGACGACGTCAGTCAGTGGTGGGACAAGAGGGAACGCGACGGTGTTAAGAGTGGAGCGAAAGTCATTAGGCGGAGCTAAGCTCGGAGCAGATTTCTGCGGACATCAAAGCATTCCTTTTTCGCATAATCATATTATCAGCTGAACGTCGATATTTCCTTAAGAACGGCTTAAAAACCAGTAGGCCCAATAACTTTTTACGAGTATTGTCCGTCTAATCTGAAACGACATGCCGCTCGCCATATATGACGGGCAGTGGCAACCGAGAGAGAATTAATTGACAATTAGAGGCGATGCGTAAAAAAGCTAAAATGTAGATTCGAAAGAGGCAGCGTTTAATTGAGCCCTTGTTTATGTACGCTCGCTCGCCAAGTAAGTATATTATGATATTCATTCATTCTTTAAGCAGATGTTGGCGTAGCGCGAACGGTGTGGTCTCTCCTTGCATAAAATCCAAGGATATCTTCGGAATAAGCAATTACTCTTTATCGTCATCTTAACAAGCGTACACAATAAGCGCAAGAGTAACGTCGATGACGTTGAATGGACTTGACAGGCGAACAAAAAGAGGAATCACTTTAACTATCCCGACTAATCACAAAAAACGATCACCTTATGGAATTCGATCTATCCGCAGTCCAGTTGGGCTCGACCGAGGTTCACCCTGATGGCTTAAGACTCTTAGAGGAACAACAAAAGCACTCCTCTCGTCTCCTCGGTTTTATTTATATGAGACATATCCCCGAACGTAAATCCGCGGGACGAGTGCACGCCACAAATATCCGGCATTTTTCCGTACTGAAAATTATTCATCGACGAAAAAAAGCCATCTGCATCGAACGTAACGTATACTTTGCATCTCACATGCGGAGAAAGAAGAGGCGAATACGCGTTACCGGAGCCGATGGCGATGCATCACCCCGACCCGAGAGTCCGAGCAAACAACGGAACGTCAAATGGTGAAGAGAGAACATGCTACCGCATCGGGAAAGTTTAAGGAGATGACACAACGTTCGAATTTAAATAATGTTCAGCAGAGGCAATAAACCTGTCGGGCGTTCGTTTCCAATGCACGTCACAAAAATATCGCCGATTCTTATTATTCACCGTGTGCAAAAGGTCTCGAATCTCGAATATCGAATTTATGATGATATCCCTCGCGCGACGAGAGGAGTGTTTTATTGCGAGGTCGGTTTCCCGGAAAGCCCAACACTTCGATCCGGATCATCGAAGTTCTCAACAATTTCTACGCCACTCGTGTTATCTGTCGATCCTCGATGTCGATTGTTTGGCAAAATGATGAGATGGTCAAAGGTTTCCCAGGCAATAATGAATGATGATCCCCAAAACTTTTTCCCAAGAGTATTAAACCTAACTCCAATGGTAGTAAAGTTATGGCATTTCCTTATTAATTGCATCAGTGTTGGTTGTATACATTTCGTATTAGTTAAATGAAGAGATATCTTCCATCTGGCTACTTTCAAATGAAAAAAATTGATCCTCTATATCTACTGTTTGTCAAACTGATGAAATGGTAAAAAGTCTCCTAGGCAATATTGGATAATTACTGACGAACCCCAAAATTTCTAACCAAGAGTATTAAACCTCACTCAAATGATGATAAAGTTATGGCATTTCCTTACTAACTGCATCAGTTATATTTGCATACACCTCGTATTGGTTAAATGAAGAGATTTCTTGCATCTGGCTACTTTCAGTTAAATAAAATTGATCCTCTATTGCGATTTTTTGTCAAATTGATGGAATGGTCAAAAGTCTCCTAGGCGATATCTGATAATAACTGATGAACCCAAAAATTTCTACCAAAGAGCATTTAACCTCACTCAAATGATGATTAAGTTATGGCATTTCCTTACTAACTGCATCAGTTTTGGTTGCATACATCTTATATTAGTTAAATAAAAAAAATCTTGCATTTGGCTACTTTCAAATGAAAAAAAAAAAAGATCCTCTATGTCGATTGTTGGTCAAAATGATGAGATGGTCAAAAGTCTCCTAGGCAGTGCATCAGTTTTGGTTGCATACATTTAGTATTAGTTACATGATGAGATTTATTGCATTTGACTATTTTCGAATGAAAAAAAGTGATCCTCTATGTCGATTGTTGGTAAAAATGATAAGATAGTCAAAAGTCCCCCAGGTAATATCGGGTAATAAAGATGAATCCTAAAATTTCTACCCAAGAGTTTTAAACGTAATTTCAAATTATGATAAAGATATGACATGTCCTTCTTAATTTCATCAGTTTCGATCGCATTAACTTTTTTTTTTAGTTGAGTAAAGATATTTCTTGCCCTTGACTACTTTCAAATGGAAAAAATTGATCCTCGATATTGATTGTTTGGCAAAATGATGAGATGGTTAAATGTCTCCCAGGTAATATTATGCCTGGGAGACATTTGGGAGTATAAATGACGAACCCCAAAATTTCTACTCAAGACCTAATCTTATATTCTCTATACCTTATATTCTACCTACCTATTAAACCTAACCTCAAATGATAATGAAGTTATGACATTTCCTTCTTAATTGCATCAGTTTTGGTCGCATACACTTCTTTCTAGTTAAATAAAGAGATTTTTTGCCCTTCACCACTTTCAAATGAAAAAAAATTGATTCTCTAGGTCGATTGTTTATCAAAATGATGAGATGGTCAAAAGTCTCCCAGGCAATATGGGATAATGAATGATGAACCCCAGGATTTCTACCCAAGAGTATTAAACCTAACCTCAAATGATGATCAAGTTATGACATTTCCTTCCTAATTGCATCAGTTTAGGTCGCGTACCTACACTTCTTTTTAGTTAAATGAAGAGATTTCTTGCCCTGGGCCATATTCGAATGAAAAAAATTACTAGGAATCTCTGTTAGAAAGTGTTTAGAAATTTTAAAAATGAATAAATAAATGTTGAAGGTCAAAATTTTGCTCGAAAAGTGAACGAGTTAAGAGGGATGATAAAGCAGTTGCCATACATAATTCTTATTTGATTTTTAGTTCTGATTCAACTTCAGAAACTCAAAAAGCTGACTATCTACAATTTTTGGCATTTATTTCATCTCTTTTGTGTCGGAAGGCACATTCAATCTTATTTAAAGATGTAACTGATTACTAATTCTGCCATTTTTGAAGACGTAGAGTGTGAATATACACAAAATGTTAGTGGATAAAACAACAAACGTATTATTTCACGTATTTGGCCACGTGTCCATCAGACTACTTTCTCATAATTTATCACAAATATTCAACAGCAGGAAAATATTCAAACCTTTAAGTAATTTTCGCAGCCGATTTGGAGAAAATCTCAAAAAACCGTAAAACAACAAATGTAAAGTGTCCTTCAAAGAAGATTTAGCCAAAAATGTTAAAAAAATTTATTTTACCTATTTGATAGCAGAACACATATCTTCTTCTTCTTCTTCTTAAAAGCATAATGCTTGGTTAAAAACTAAAGATTAAAAAGTTTAAAAAACCTTATAGCGAATTTTGAGAACATTTCCGAAATCGAAAACCGACAAGTGTAAAGTACCCTTCAAAATAGATTTAACCAAAAATGTTAATTATCATTAATATACATATGTGATATATATGTATATTGATATATGATTATATAATAAATATTACAATTTTAAAAGAAATTCTTTATAGGGGGTTTCGACAAGGTTAATCCTATAATGGTTCAAACAAGTGTTTGAACCATTAATGGGTAGTTTAAATTTCCACGTATGTATATATGTATACGGAGCTTTCCTATCGAAACGCTTGGTGGGAAACCAACAAGAGCAAGAGAGAAACCAGCAGTAGTTCGTTAGCGTGACAGAGAGAGAAGTTTTGCAACGTTGCCGGCCGAGCACGCAGTCCAAGTCAACGCGTGTATCGCTTCACACTTTCAGATGTGTGCGGTACAGTGTGCGGAGCGGATGACTGTAATGTTCCGCGAGCTAGCAACATCGCAAAAGGTCGTTCTCTGTTTCGCTAACGAGAAATATATGGCCTTTCTCTCGCACTTATGTTGATCCCACCGTGCGACTCTTTAGAAACTGTCTATACCTACCTGTATGTATAGTAGTAATTGCCTGATAATCCTGGAGACAGTCTTCCTGTGGGATGCTTAACTGTGGGAAGCAACTTAACTACATCAACAGAGAACATACATGATGGCATCATGAACCTGGGCTAACCTGTTTTCAAATTCAGTAGAATTATTTATGGAACATGAATTATAATAATTGGTCAATTTCAGAGTGGACAATCTGTATTTAAATGGGTGAATTATTACAGGAACCTACTGATCTCTGAACTGCTGAAACAACAAATGGCGGCAGTCTAGATTGTTCATTTTTGTAATCGGTTCTATTGAAAATGTCTGTATACTTCTTGAAACAACTGAAACTTAAATTTTGCACATTTTTACACATATTCTAGGTTCACTCTTTCCCTTGCATTCCCGTGTCTCCTTTCCTTCAATTTACTTACCGGCTAGGTACTTGAACTTAGCACTCGCAACCTCACGTGTTTAATCTAGATACTCCGATACCAACAGAAAGATAAATTACATCTATTACCTCGTTAAGTATTCTTTATATTCAAATTATTCTTTTTTATACACTACACGTGTTTTTTTATAAATTTCACCTAAAACTGTGCTGTCAAGTTGTAAAGCAGAAGATAAAATCAGCGAAAGAAATAATTATATAAACATTTGAGAAACTGTAGACGAGCGGGCCCGGTTGCTTAATTAAAAGCAAATTATAATGAAGCCATACTGCAGGGGAGTTAATTAATTTTTTGTTATAGCAACATGAAAATTTAAATCAACAAACCGGTTAATTAGTATCTGATTCCGTGCGGATTAACAGCCAGTCGTAGTACTTCCTTCGAAAACAATTCGTTAAGAAATTATGTTAATTCCGAAATCCCGCCCGCGGATATTTTCCTCGCTTTTCAGATTATATTTCTAACGAAAGCGAACTTTTATTTTAGACGTATCCTCTGACGCGGAGCCGTTAACGTCTCTTATTCCTCGGTAAATACTCACTTTCAACCGCTCTATATACAAGATTTTTTTTATTGTTATATCCAGCTAAATTTCGAAACACATTTGTTTATGACTCCGCCAGATTTATTGGACGCATCAATCTTTACACGTCAATTAATAGGTAAATAGTAGCGAAAAGCTTCAGTTCCTGCTACGTGTTCCGTTTTTGGAATACAGAATGGACAGTTTGTACTGTGTAAGAACGCCTGGTTCGTAAATTTTGTATCGTAGGGCGTTTTCTGCGTTGTGGCACCGAGTTATATAAATTAAATTAAAATAGAAACTATCTTGCTTTTATTAAATGGTTTTTAGAATTAATGAAGGTTCTATTTTTGTTTCAACAAGCTACCTGGATTAGTCTTCTACCGGTGAGTTCACAAATACCGTCGAACTTATAGTTACTATTTGCTAAAATGAAACATTTGTTGATAAAAGTAATTGATTCGCAATTATTCACTACGGTTAAAAAGCGGCTATTACAATCGCATTTTGTTACTAAAACGATACTAATAATAAATTTAAAACAATGTTGCAATGTGAACCCAATTACATTTTAATTAAAATTATTATTTACAAACTGCACAACAGCATAAATAAACGAACGATATGGGTCTGGTGCATTATAGAAATAATAGCATGGTAGAATGCTGGTCTTGACTGACTCAATTGCAAAGAACAAAGTATGCAAAAAGACCGCTATTGGATCATTTGTCGACATTGCCAAAAATTTTTGTCCATCATCAGGATCTGTTAATTAATTTTAATTCAATACAATATAAAATAAGCTACTAAGTACATTTTAAGCTCTGTTAAAGCTTATATGTGTTATTATAATTTATTATTACATGTTGCACAAGAAATGTTTTCGCTCTTCTAAATTAGAAACACAGCCGTAAAAACAGGATAATTAAATTTCACAACCATGGAAATCAAAAATATCAGATTCATATTACAGAAAATAAATTATCTAATTATAAAACTACATAAGTCAAATATATGTACATCTGATTGGATCTAACTGAGCGGAATTGGGAAAGTATGAATAGTAATACTACTTTTGGTTGTTTGTTAGATGACAAAGGTTTCTCAAAAATATTTTTGATTACAGCTAACTTCATAGAAACGAGATAAATAAATTTACTTATGTAATATAACAACAACAAATTTCAATGTCTATACTTCGAAATGAGAATCCAATCAACGACTTGGAATAGATAAAAACAACTTTTCTTGATGAAGATGTGTCAGTTAGACTGGACAATTACTTTACAAACCGATGCACTTGAGGAAGTTCCCTTTAGAGCAATTTTAGATAAAAATGTTTCAAATAAAAGTTATAGGCATTATACAGCTAACTTAAGTTATGAGATTTGGTATAAATCACCAAAACCGTTTTAAAGAAAAATGTACAACAAAATAAAAATTCTTCAGAACAAAATGTCCTGTAAGACAGTTTTAGGAAAAAATATTTTAAAAAGGCAGCTTCCTTTTTAAAAAGGCATCCTTATTTAACTTACAAAGAAGTCATAAAGAAAATAATTGCAATATTCCAAGTACAACAATGTATAGTATGCATGAAGTCTCCTGGTTGCCTATAATATTTTTGAACTTAAGAAACCATATTGTACACCACACAGCCAGTATAGATTCGCAAAGAGAACCCGAAAAGAGCTTATCTTAATATTCTTGGTTTTTACTTCGAAATAATTATATTTGTGCCTACTTCCATACATTTATAATGAAAATTACATTATCTTTAATTATGTAATTAATTAAGCAAAATTACAGCTTATAAATAAAAATACATCTAAGTGAAATAACTAGAATTTGGGGCGTTTATTTTGTGTGAATTTAAATATTCTGTTCTACCATTTTATCATTTTATAATGGAAAATTTTACAGGAAATTTGCCATTTTTTGGACTACCTACATCAAACGTACTAAACTGTTTAATGTAATCATATTGTAATGCGAAAAGTAAACAGCCGAGACGTGTTTACTCGTATCGGATATGAGCGGCTACCTCAAAAGGAATTGCCGCGACGCTTAATTGAATTCTATAAAAAAAGACAGCTCCATGAATACTCCCGGATTATTATTTAAGGAAAGTCATTTATGACCCTCTGGACCTTTCTACATAATAAAAGATATTTCGAGTAATTACACGAATACCCCAGAAGGTTACCGATTACATTAAGCGGGCTTGTGGTCGGAGATGATTATTAGACGGAAGCCGCGAGAGTAAATAGTGAACAAGCGAAATAGCGAAAGCGAGAGCAATAATTGAAGTGAAATAAATTAACGATTAAGAGTGTGATATAAATTAATTAGTTAAGTGTGTTATATAAATTAGTTTAGTAATAGTGTAAATAAATTAAGTAGTGTGTACAATTAGTATTAGTGTAAATAAATTAGAAAATAAACGTTACAATATCAATTTAAATCTAGCCTTTCTTCCGGTTGAAATGACGTATTGATCGATAATTGCTTATGATTTCAATTAATCGTACGGTGAAAGAAACGGCTACCTTACATTTTCCTTCAAATTCATACCATCCACTTAACTGACTTTAATTTTTAATCAATCTATCAGATTTAATTACATGAGTGTTATCCACTTTCTTGTAGTATTAATTAATAGCTATATTATTCTTCCAAAATCGCATTTAAATTCAAGTAATTTTACTGTGAACGAAACTGTTTTCTGATTTCTGATTTCCGTCTATTCTCGCCTGTCTCTTATCAGCTCCAAACAACGAAGCAATTTTTTGCCTGATTTTTATATCTCACGCTCGTAAGGAACACTCATCGGAACGTTCGAATATTTCGTCGTTATAATCGTCATTTGTGCGTGTGAATCGTAGGTAAACGGGTCGGTTTTAATTACCGGATGTGCCTTTTTGGCTACTCCTTTAAAATCCTTCCAATTTTTCGAAAAAGTGGTATCGAAGTGCGCGGAACTATTCGGTTTTTGATTAATTCAATCGCTCTCGTATTTTTGTAATTATTAGTTTGTCTTTCGCGTTAAAACAGTTTTTTTTCCGTGATGGTGTTCGGGATTTTGTGAAATTAACATTAGTGTAGAGGTGATTATTGTATTTAATTTAGTGATAAAGTTTTGGGATTTCTGATTTTCTCGATTTGATTGATTAGGTACTTTTGATCGGACTAATTGATTGATTATTGATTACTTCTATTTTAATATATGCTTTCTTCTAGTGTTAATGAATAATTTTTATTCATAATTATTCGTACTTATTATGAACAAAACGGCGAAGTTGTATTCTACTTTAAATTCATACGATTCATTCTACACATTTCGTGTCGATTTTTATCCAATCTTGCCTCTCTTATCAGTAGTTGTGTAACGACGAGGCGGTTTTTTGTCAGATTTCTTTTCCTTGCGCTCGAAGTCGACGAATATTTCGCTCATTTTTGTCCGAATTACGGTCGTTGTAAACTTAATTTTGCATTTTAGTCTTTGATTATCGTATGCGCCTTTTTGGAAATTTCTTTAAAATTTGCCGAATTTTCGGATATATTGTGTCTTCGATGTTCGGGAAGAGTTAATTTTTTCATAATGTTCGCGCAGAAAAAATGTTTTGGTGACTTTATCGCTATGAATTTATAGATTGTTTCGACTGCAGTTTTCATTGTTAACTTTTCGGTAATTTCGATTTAAATATTTAATCTGTTGAAATTAATTAGTAATATTTATAATTACTTGATTGATTTAGTCGTCTTCGTATTGTCAGTAAACTAATGTGGTTGTTCTCTTAATATAACCCTCTAAGACAACTAGTATTTTATAACATCATTGTATTCCTTTATATTGTTTTATGTAATATAAAACTTTGATAAACTACTAGTTTCATTAGGTGTGGTGCAAGAGAACAATCACATTAGCTTTATCTGCTCCTGAGAACATCTTTGTATTTTATATTGATATTAAGGTGATTTATGAGTAATGTTCTTATTATTGTTTCAGATGGTGATTAGTGCTCTTGGTGGCAGTGGCGTAGCAGTTGCCATCATGCCGACGTGTCATTGTCAAATAGTACGTTTCGTTTAAAAATATTTTGCAACAAACATTTTATTATATATTTTGGTTTTTGAGGAAAAAGTGTCTGCTCTAACACTACTCTTCTATTAGTTTCTCCAAGGGACTCACTCTCATTACAAAAATCGATCGAAACTGGTTTCAATTTTGCAATACCTTTGAAATTTTTGTATACATCTTTTACTACACTTTGTATAACAATTTACGATAAATTATCTACAACGTGTTGTTTCCATCTATTTAACACATTCCTACCAGAGACGGAACATAAGAATAATTGTTATATATATTCCACTATGTAATTGTTTTATAATATAATATTAAAATTTATAATTCATAAACAGTTTGATGGTGCCTAATTTCTTTTATTGCATCTTCAGGTGAGTATTCTCGTCGACAATGGCATAGAACTTCAGATAAGGGCAGAGATTTAAGAGAGTAGCAGCTGTTTGCAAGGTGAGTTATTATTTAAAACTCTTTTATATTTCCACTCCATATACTCCAACCAGCATAACCACTGAACTAACTCAAATAGCTCAATCTTCTTGAGTCTTTTCACTGAATTGGTATAATCTAAGAGTTGGATAACCTTAATGTTCCCACGTTGGAGCAGCAAAGGCTATTCCAGCTTAACTTTTCAGCTGGTATATCTATGGTTTTTTTTTGGGAAAGCTGATGCGAAATTTTTTGTTGTGTAATAATGTGTGATTTTGTGTGATAATAATTTTGTAATTATGGGGCCTATTCGAATTCGGGATTATGGATATGATATTCCGATATTAACGGACATATTGATGATTGATTTAAATTTCTATCTAACTTTGGGCCTATATATCCAGAATCCTTTTAAATACTTTATGAAAATAGTGTTTAAATGTTCTAGGCAGCGCATGTCCTAGCTAGATCACTCAATTGTGAATTATAATCTTCTCACTAGCATTAAGAAAAATAACATTACACAATTGTCACGATAGCGATAACTTGGAAACAATAAATTTAAGCGATTGTTATTCCGCTCGATGACGGATCACGATCTATAAAAATTCTTCCATCGTCTCGGAAACCACATTACTTGTGTATAATGCGAATGTCGTCCATAAACCCATAAGGTAAAACAGTCGGGACTTGCCCTCTCCCAGTGTCTATCTGGCTAGTGATGACAATTAGCCACAACTGTTGTTCCACACCGTACAGGGAATAATAATAATAACGATCTCCGTTAGTTTACACCGCTAGTCTCTAGTAACGACTATATGTATCTCCCAGAAACACGAAATCGAACCGGAGCGCGCGATATAATGACGGTCGTGATTAAATAGTGTGTGGGGGGTGTCTTAGATAAATGAGTGGCAGGCGACGGACTCCCAATGGTGCATTTATATAATGATGGAGAGAGGAGAAGGAAAACGGTGATAGTCCTGGACATTCTCTCTCCCTTTCGGGGAGGGAGGAAGAGAGGTCATAACCTGATCCCTGATCCGGTCCCGACAAAAGACTGTTACAAGCGTCAATTACTGGATCGACCGGCTGGCTCTCTTCGTACGTTCGCTTCCGGATCTCCGAGCTCGCCGCGCTCCTATTCTGCTCTTAATCTCTGTAATTGGGATCGAGTTACATATTTAACTGCACGCGTTACACGTAACGTTTTAACAGCAAAACCTGACAATTTATTCTCCGACGAAAAACTAGCGATATCATGTTTGATTTTGAACATTCGTGATTTAGCGATCCATATTTTTACTTCCTGGGGTGTTTTTGCTGGACCAACTCATCTCGCCATTTTTGTTGTTAATTATTACTAACGGATCAACGAGAGGAATTGGAATCATAAATAGGCAGTTCGTAAGGTTTTTCGCTTTGCCTTGAATGTTTATCTGCTGAATTTGAAGTTTGTACAAATTTTACATTGTTCTTGGTTTCCTCACTTTGCTATCTTATTTCATTATTTTTCATTTCATTACTATCCGCAGTATTTTCCCATAACCCAACAGGCCGTCAATACTGGGCGATAGTCACACGCAAACCCATCATTCCATTTCTTCGTTTGTAATGATAAATAAATAATGTAGACGAAGAATATGATTTAATTACAATTAATTATTTTAATTCATTATTATATAAATTCCACAAAAATGAAATTAACAAATTTTAATTTATTCGTGTAAGCTATCTCGGTTTCTGAAAGCTACCTTTATTTGGCGTAAAATACAATTTTACATATAAAGAAATTTTTTTTTCTTAAGAAACATTCATTTCAACAATGGCCACAAAAAATGTCCCAAACAATAAATGTGAGTAGGTACTTAACCTATAAATGTATTAATGACTAAAATAATTTGGCATTTTAATTAATAAGAATACATGCAGGAAAATCAGCTTTTTGGGCGTTTTATAATGAGCCCTCATATGCAAAGTTTACAGTAAATGCAGTATGAAATAATTTCGACTTAAATTTTAATCTCAAATCATATCTAAAATGTATTAATAGTTAAATTGATTGATAAACGGTACAAATATAAATTATAATGAGTGTAATTCGTAAATATTTTTATTAAAAAGTTGTTATACATAATTTGAGAAAACAATTTGTATTGTTATTTTCAAATTAGAATGAGGATGAAACTGAATCTCTCCTAATTCAACCAAACTTGAGATTTGTGTATGTATGTCTACTCGTTTAAAATGCCATTCGATAAACAAGTAACATTTTTGAAATTCTGATGCTGATAAAATTGCTCAAATAGGTCTTGTCCTATTATTTACCAGATCCAGGATACGTTCAATACCTACTGTGTTAAAATCTACACCACAGCTTCTATCAAGCTAATTTAAATTGTCTTATATCATGTATGCAGTTGCAGTAGATACTAAATATTTTTACCTATTTTTACATAAATTGTATCTTGTTTAAACAATATTTGGTACTGGTACTGGTACTAATGTTTATGTTTTACAATAAAAATACTTAGGAATTACATTCATAATTTATGTTTCTATCATATCGAGCGAGTATTGAAGATTAAATGACCCAAAATGGCGCATTCTAAAATTATCGTACATTTGGCATACTTAACATTTTAAAATTTGTGTTCTTGCTCTTCAAAAATCTTTTGTTTAAAAATTACATATTCATTGTTCATACAATTTTTATCACTTCTTAAGGCGATTTGTTTTATTTACACAAAAATTAGTTGTTTCATTTTAAAGTACTTATTTGTTACAAAATTTTCATCAAAGTTATGAATTTTTTAATTTTATTTAATTAGAGAAATGCACTCATTACTTTCTAATAATACATGTTTCTACTATATACATTTTTTATGACTTGAATATATTAACTTAAAGTAGCTATTGGAGATATGTAATTTTGTTCTTAAGATTCTGTTAGCACTTTGAACGTGTTCACATTTAAGTAGAGGTCTCTGAAAAATATTTTTACTGCAACGGGGATTAGTTTTTATTATCAGTGTCTTTATCAACAACAAATAGTCAGAGTCAGAGAATCGACAAGAATGGATAAATTTCCGGTATTTTTACCTATATTTGAGTCAATGTTACCTAAATATGAGTATGATTTATTCAAAAGTGCGCAGATTTAGTAATTTTTTACATCATATTGAGTCAGTATGTCACTCATACTGAAGAATTATTTACTGAAAAGTGAGGGGATTCAGTAATTTTTTTGAGTTTCAGTTAAATTTACTCGAAACTGAGTAGATTTAATACCTTTTTTGCACAAAATTGAGTGCATGTTTCACTCACCTCTTGGTACAACTTACTCAAAAAATAACGATTGCAACCATAACTCATAAAGAAAAACAAAAATAAATTTAAGATATTTTATTCAATTTTGCCATATAAACTGACGTTTATTGTCGTCAAATCGAACCTATAAAGTCATAGTTTATTTTGTTTATTTAGGCGGCGCATTAAATTGTTTTAATCAGCTGCCTATTCAATTTTGCCGTATAAAGTGACGTTTTATATGTTTAAATTGTTTTCGTCGTTGTCAAGGTTGCGGCACTGAAGTTGTCATCTTGTCAAATTTTCTCTTCAAAATTGGACTTACTCCGCTAAACGTCAATTTATGTATGGCAAAATTGAATAAAACGTTGTAATACACTCGCGGATACAATGAACGTTTAACTCGCGATATTAACGCGCTGGCGGCTGCGCCGCGCGCGCGTTTAAACATATCGCTTGTTAAACGTTTATTTTATCCACTTGTATAATAAATAACTATTAATGTGCCGATTTTAATGTCGTAGTAATTATTAGGTAATAGGTATTAGGTATTAGTAAACTTTTACATTTTTGCAGAGGTTACAAATCTTAATGGCTAAAATTTTTAGCGATTATTAAGGACTCTAAGAACTAAATTCAAGCCGAATTACAAATGTTTGCGATCGAAGGTTTAGTAGTTATTATAAATTGAAATAATGACCGAAGTTGTGGTTTTTGGGGTCTCACATGTAAACATATTAAGGGGATTTGATGGACCTCATCTCGTTTTGGAGGTTTCTTCAATGCTTCCATTTTCCATATACGACTTTCTCGCTATTAATAACACATTTTTTATGAGAGTCAAAAAACCGTCTTTCCGTAACTGTGGTGAATATTTAAACATTTTCAGTTTTCAACTGTAGCATTTTAGTACATTTTGTTCCCAACGTGCTTTCTAAGAACTTCCCACAAGAAAATATCTTTATATTTTTTCTCAAATAAAGCTAACCGGATTGGACTAAAATAGCATTCAGAGCGAAATCGAAATTAATTAGCGAATGGGAGCCGATGTGGGACGTTTATTGGTACGGGCTCAAACCAATAATGACTTGACTTACATTAGTTGGTCGAATAGACTGCTTGACAAAAGTATCATTGTTAACATTAAAGCAGGATTTTCGGGAAAGTCCTCAATATCGTACAGCTCTTAACTTACCAGTTCCAGATTTCAAGAGAAAGCTCATCATCAGTGAAAATTAGTACAGGGAAGTAAATTTTATGTTCGAAATCCTCTTGTTCAAATTCTTGATCTGATCCGATTGGACTATTTTGAAAAACTTCGAATCTCCGTGGGACCAATTCGACCTCCAGGCGTCACCGAGCCCAACTTTACGACGTATGTACGCCGACCGGCGATTTTTAAGTCAACCTCGGCGAACAACATACACTTACAACGCTTTTTGTACCAGTACCTTCCTCCTCTCTATGAACACGACCACTTCGTAGCTATTTATTGCGCAATTGTGGCACTTTTTCCGATACGAAATTGATCTTGTTATCTATCAAGATAATTTTGCTCGCTCTTGTTCTGTGTATTGTTGGCCGGAGTTTTTCTCCGCTGGGGACAATCCATGATTCAAAACGCTCCGTCTGTTTTTGCACGAGACGGCGATCATCGTCTGCAGAATGTGTCCGCGGACACTTAACGTCGATCGGTTGGAAATGTGTTTCCTCGTGGAAACATAAACCAAAAGTCTCGATCGGCTGTGGTGGGAGAACCTCAGCTGGCTCGTACGCGATTTTAGCGCGTTAGGAGCAATTTTCACGACCTTTTTTGTACATTTTCCACTTCTTACGTGAGTATTCAAGATTTCAAAGTTTTAAAGACTTTGATTTCTATTTTAAAGTCCCACTTGCAGAATTGGAAAAAATCAATTCCCCAGCATTTTCCAAGAAAAGTGCGAAAATTGTTAAAAACGCAATTGTACAAAAACTACGCTTCGAACAAAAACCATCTTGCGCACACTTAAGTTACACTTTATTATCTATCATTTTCCTCAAGATAGTTTTTCCGGCTTCAAATTATGAATTTTTAAAAAATGTTAATTTTGGGGGGTTTTCCGGGTATTTTCCCGGTGAAAAATAGTCCGATCCGGTTGTACCAAAAACCGTTTTGTAGGTTTTTTAAGTCTGTACAAAACTTCTATTCGTCGTATACCGATCCCTTCATTACTTTTCGCAATGTTCGCAAAAATCTTAAAAAACCATTTTCGCTGGGGCAACAAGTGTGTTTTCGTCTACGAACTGTCTTTTTAACGATATTTTGGGTTTTGACCGTCTAAATTCTAGTGTCCAGAAAATTCTCTATTGGTCGGTCTAGGTCGGTTTCTCTCTATTTGAAATCGTCGTAGCGCAAGATATTTTTCCTAATCCGTGAAAGAGCGGCCGGTCACTTTGAGAACGCCTAATCCTGCCGCCTTCGTAGCCAGATTACGGATCATCCTTTATTAGTGTATGTTTGTAAACTTGTCCTGATATGATCCTTTTGCGGCGGCATAAAAGTGTTAAGAATAGACGGACCCTTTCGGTCGTTAAAGAAGATTATGATTTAATCTCACCTTTATATTGCGAATATTCGCAAGAGGAAGGTGATAGGATAGGGATAGGGCGGATGGGCTACCGAAAGGGCGCATACGAGTTACGCACCGTGGTCAGAATGTCATTTTGGTCTTTCAATTTAAATGTCTACTTGCGCAGATAGTAGTTATCGTCGAGATTATATCATAAGGGCTAATTTAGGTTCGAGAGGTACCGACTGTTTATATGTATGCCTTTCGCTTCCTATTAGTTTAAAGTCTTAACTGCGTCTTCAATAAAAGGAGTTTGGGCGATAATGTGTCTCTTGTCGAACTCCCGTTTCTATTGGAATTAATTTTGTTTCTTCTGGTATTTTGATGCCTGTATATGTCTCTTTATAGATATCCTGTTTGAGTGAAATGTATCTGCTGTCAATACTTCCGTTCCATAATGACTGCCGTACTGCCCATGTTTACTGCCCTGTGTACATTGGTATGGTAGTACATTGCTAAACATTCATTTATTTTTTCTGTTAATATTTTGAGGGTTAATAGGTGGTCAGCCGTGCGGAAGCGTGTTCTAAATCCTGAAAATAAGATTATTTTCGGTAGAAGACCATAGAACTATTATTGCAAGACACAGAACTCCATGCGATTCAGTTCATCGTAGTGCCATAATAGTTTAGTAATTTTTTGAATTTCAATAACATTTTCCTCAGTGTCCTCTAATTAAAGGAACATTGTTTAAATTTTTCGTAGAATTCTAGAACTCATAGAAGTGATGCCAGAACTGCCCAGAACTCATCCCAGACAGCACATAACGTCCAAATATATGATCCGATTTATGTCCATTTTACGTCCATATGTCCATGGACGTTATATGTAGGTACTTAAAATGGACGGTTTGATGTCGTAATTTTTTGACTTTCAATAATATTTTCGTCATTAGTGCTCTGTAATTAAAGGAACGTTATTTAAGTTTTTCATAGAACTCTAGAACTCTTCGAAGTGATGCCAGAACTGCCCAGAACTCATTCATTTTAAACATCTTGTACGCAGTGTGAAGTTGGCATATGAAAATTGACTTATAATTTGTTTACCCTTAATTAGCAGAACTATTTTAATACTTGTTAAAAACTCTAGAACTGCATCGGAACCCTACATTTGTTTTTTGTTTTTGTGTACTTCGTTTGCTAACTTCACAGGCAAATTTGTTTTCCCTGTAGATAAAATTCAGTATTCTCATTATCTTGCACTTCCCACCACCAGTAAAGGTTTTCCTTTTCACTATGCATTTCCATACTTTTTTTTAATTAACACACTTTCTTTTATGAAATTCAAAGAGACTGAAATAGGTACATTGGGGTTGTCTACAAGAAACATTTACCTGCCACACTGTTTTTGGGAACCCTGTTTATTCCTTAAATATTTCTTAAAATGGTCCAGGATAATCATCGTTGACTATAGCGAAGGGAGTCCTTAATTATCTTTATTCGTCAGTTGGCCCTATCTTACTGGATTTTAGCGATTTTTTGACCGCGGTGCGCAATTGATATGAACCGTACCTACCGAAAAGGTCGGAGGAGGTTAAGTAAATTATTATATTACATCCATCAATTTTTCAGCACGTCCATTTCCGCTCTGAACGTACAGATGAGAGATAATCGAAAGTAATTACGGATTTCGGTCCGTCAATGGATGTCATTGCTTTCGTAATAATTGATGCACGCTCTCGCATATGCCAATGCAGGGGCCTGTAATCAGTGTCAATCAAGAACGCGCGGAGGGTACCTCTAAAGATCCGTGTATTGCCTATACGCCGTGACAAGCGTCACGGGGTGAACGTATCGGGTTATTTTTATCCACCCTTTTGCATTCAATTTTTTAAATTGAAAAATCCATTGACGGCCGAGCCTCGGATCTTTTTAATTTCGACTCGGTATCTGATGACGTTTGGAACCGTCAGAGAAGAGAGTGTTATTTGTAACCGCGGCTCAAAGTACAAAACAAGAGCGCCTGCGTGCCGAATGAAGTTTCGTGAAACAAATTTAGCATTTTAACAACTTTGTCATATATGGTGAGGTTTAGCTGAATATAAGTAATTGCATCAAAAGATACCACTAATTTGCGTCTTAGAGTAATTAATTGATCTATTTTGACATGTCACAGCACATTTTACAGATATTAAAAATAACAATATCTTTCTTATCGAACTTTTTTGTCTAGGTTAATACCCTTTGAGCCATATATACGAAAAACCATTTTTTTGTCCCCAAACCTCAAAACAAATAATTATGAGTTGCCTATAGAACTTTTAGAGGTTAATACTAGATACTCATAGAGCCAATAACATTTTCCATAGGTTGCAGTGGTACCAAACAGCAATTTTGTTCCTTAGAAATTTAGAATACCCATACTAAGTCAATTTATAGAAGAATACCAAATAAGTCAATATTAAATAAAACGAAAATTTTACTTGCGGCCCAGACAACACTTAGACATCCATTGAATGTCCATTGGACATCCAGCACCGGATTATATAACATCCAGTGAACGTCCAATGGACATCTGCTAATAGCCACGTTTGGTCCACTCAATGTCCCTCGTGCACTGTTTTCGACGGCCAGTGGACGTCCTTCGGTGGGCATAAAATGGATGTACCGGGACATAAAATGGATTAAATGTGGATGTACATTGGATGTCCATTTTAAGTTCAGTACGTTCATATGACGTCCTATGGAGGTCCAATAATATATATTAAATGGACGTGCCAGGACGTGAAATGTATTAAATTTGGATGTACAGTGGACGTCCATTTGAAGTTCATAGTACGTGCATATTACGTCCTATGAACGTGTCGCTGTGTACATAAAATGGACAAATTTTGGATTTACACTGGACGTCCATTTTACTTTCAAAGACCATTCTTACATAATATCTGAACATTATCAGGATTAGGGAAACTGGGGTTTAAATATATACCGCTCTATTAATTTTGAATGCCACACATTTATTAATAGCTACTATTAATACAATTATTATGCTATGGCTGCTGAGTTATTTAAATTGTTTATAATTGAAATAATTGCCCTTTATTTACCACTAACTTTTGGTCATTATTCTTAATTAAATTGAACGTTGTTTTCCTATAATATTGTCATATAGGTCCCGTATAATACTTTTCGTGTATATCAGATACCTTTCCGAGCACTTCCTGAAGCCACACATTTGTTTCAACATAGGACTACACGGGATAAGCATTAAAAATATTTCATAAAATATCACTATATAAATCATCTATCATTAAATCATCTATCACTAAATAGGTATATCAAATATAAAATATGAAATACCACTTCAAATGATTTGTTGAAGAATTATGAACATTTTAAAAAATAAAAATCCTCATTTATGCAGTTAATGAGGATTTTTGTGAGCATCTCGGCAAATAATTAACCGATTTTGATCATCTCAAATCGAGCAACTCAAAATAAAGACCATTCCGACGCCTACAACATTTTTACTTAATTTTACCTAAGATGATAGCGGAAAATTTTACAAGTGAAAAACTGAATTTTCCACTGATAATCATTGTGTAATTGTCTAGGACGCAAAATTAGCTGTATCTTTTAATGCAATTGTCTCCAGTGAAACCCACCATACATGAGAAACGGTGACAAAATGCTGTTAAGCACTTTTCCCGGTTTTTTCTTACCTGTCTTCTGGCTACCTCCGATTCGCAAATAGTAGTCGATAAGCCGAAGGTTTCTCATTTTCCTCAGTCGCGCTTTTCACTCCGCTCATCTTACGAACGGACTAATTAGGTAATTAGCAGTTGCATTATCACTCCTGAGGGTATTCCGTGAGCCTGGAAGGAGTGGAGCTCTCTCTTTTTCGCGATTCTTCTTTATATATTTTTTGCGCCCCGCTCACGGTTCATATCTTCAATGAAATGAACATCTTTTAATTACTTACTTCATGCAGACCCGCGAAACGGGCGAATGGGCAGCGCTTAAAAACGGACCGGAGGAGATGCGCTTTTAATTGAATGCAGTAAAACGGAATGGGGGAAACGTTCGGATAGAAGAACGTGTTAGAAATATTTGGTTTTATTTGGGGATTGGATGGGGAGAATTCGAATATGGTGGAGTTGGAGTACATATATACAGAAAATTACATCTGTTCACGCACGAAGTGAAGTTTGTTATTACGGTTTCGTGGGGAATAAATGATTGGATGACGTGATCCACCATTAGATCGGTTTAATTAGAAGTTGGAGGAAATCCGATGTTAGATACCAATTTTTCGCTCTCGGCGATGTAAAATATGGGAATTAATTTAAAAATATATGAAATCGCAATACATTAAACAATATGATATTGAATGCACTATATGATTTTCGCGCTAGACATCCTGCAGCGTCATGGACCACTTCAATTTCTCATATTTATTGACAACATTAAACATAGCAAGGTGAATCAAGTCGAATACCTAACAGTGTTTTAAGTTTAACTTTAACAAACTTAACTTTAACAAAGTAAACGTCTGGTAAAACGTGCTGGTTTTCATAACTATGTTTAAAGGAAAAGGGAGTGGAATTTGTTTTAGGCAGATTTATAACTAAAATGAAAAACTGTTTCAAGACTACTAACCTCTTTGAAAAATTCCTCAAAAAAAGAATTTTGGATAAATCAAGTAGCTACTTATAATTTTTTTTCCAAATCTAAGTACATAATTTTATAAAAGTGAATCATGACTACTCTGATGTTTGTTATCAACCTAACATAACTTAACCGAATACTTTTCTTTCCTGCTGCAAACGACAGTTTATGTTCGTGAGAGAAACATATTCTTCATGAAAATGATATCCCTGATCCCCGAAAACCATCATTAACGAATTTGCATAAACTCGTTTCGCTATCCTCGCAAGAAGCAGTACTTTTATGAATCCGAATTGTTTACCGAACGGCGTCTCCTCTCTAACTTCCGAAACAAAAGTTCCGGATCTTATCTTAATGCGATGCACTTAATTAATACTCGAATTACCTCCTTAATTATTATGAAACAATATTCCGAAAAACTACCCTTCCTAATTAGACCTCTAAGGCCATACGGTCCCTTCGGTTTAATCTGGGTCGTTAAGCCTGCAGCGTTTTTATGATATTCCGCTATTATGAATGTAAATGAAAAGGGGTGGAAGGAGCCGTACACTGTAATTAGAGAGAAAAATTGTTTATACTCCGCATCCACCCACGCTAAGCACGGATAATTGTACCAGTCGTTAACGGCGGACGTTTCATGACGAACCTTAAATTTATTGAGTAAGATCTAATGGATGTCAGTCGGTAAGTAGAGGGAGTTGTAATTTTCTACACCAGTCTGCGTATCTCTCATCACTAAAGCTAGGATTTATGGGTAAATGAATAAAATTGAAAGAAATGTGCACACGTATAGGCAACGAAATAAGCGAAATATTTAGATAAATAAGCGAAAATTTATGCTACGTTGGATGAAATAGGGTGAATAAGTCTATAGATTGTTAACAATAATTTGTCTTCTGTAATTCTTCAATAACAATCAAATAGGCTTTTGATGCAAAATTTTCAAATAAAGCTCCAATCAATAGATCTAATATGCATCGACGATATACATCTGTCGTTTCAACAGTATAACGATTTAAATAAAGTTATTTTGCACGCGTGTTAAATTTGGTCATAGTTTCGATATAACAATCAATAACAGTTATTTCTTTTAATAACTATTATTCCACAGTATTTGCCCAGAAATCCATGAAAAGTAGTGTTACTCAACTTCTTTAGTGAACTGTTTGCAGCAAACATGGTATGACATCATCGATGGTTAATTTCTGCCATTTTAGCGAATAATGTTGACAGTATTGAAGTTTGTGAAACTTTGGCTGAATTCCGTTTTGTTCAATTTCTCTTGTGAAAAATCCCGCAGTGTTGGTCTAAAATATATTTCTTCGTGCTTGAAATTTATAGAGGTAAATTAAAATAAATTAAGCACGAATAGATTTTTGATTCTGAATCCAAAAATAAAATAACGTTGCAAATAAGCACGACTAATTTTAAACGTTTTCGGTAAAACCAGAAGTCTATAATATTGAAAATAAATCATGGAATGTTAAAAGTGAGAGTAGGGCTAATGGTTACTATTAGAGAGAGGATGGTATGCAAAGTGCATATATTTTGAACATATGAATTGAACATTATGAAAACTATCACATTTTCAAAACAAATATACAGATTCATCTTCATCTTTTGACATTTTTTGATACTAGTTTAGCACTTACACTTTTGAAGGTTTCTATTATTTATAATGGCCTTCTAATATAGTATATTAAAGTATGAGTGGATATTGAGCTCTTTCAAACACGCCGGAGTGCTCGAAATAGAGCAAGTGTTTGAAAGAGCAGTTATCCACGAATACTTTACGCGATTTTTTTTATTGGTACCATTTTTTATACCAAAACCAAATGCGTACCCAATATGATTAATTTAAATGACACTCGTGACACTTCGTGACGGCCCGTCGCCCGTCGTTCCACCAATCGGCTCGTCCCGCTACGGCCAAAACGCTATTGGTTGATATGGCCGTTGTTGATACGTTTCCATGGCGACTTTAAAACACGCGCGTGCGAAAGAGCCCGATTTACGCACGCCAAAGCATGTTTGAAATAGGCAAAATAGCGTACCAATAAAAAATTTTTTTTTAAACAATTGATATACAGTTATCAAATGTCAAACATGTCAAGGTTCTCGAAAGCAACTACACTTTTGTTGTTGGAAGAAATTGAAGAACAATTAGAATATCCTTGTGATTTGAAGGTATCTTCTAGAATATGTAAAATAAATATTTCATGATTGTTTAGTTGGCATTAGTTGACCAGATTGAGGAGTTCTTTTCTTGGATAATGTAATTGGCAATTCTCATTCTTTTATTCTCGCTCATTTTTGAGGTTGCAGGTTACAGTAACCAACACTAACAACAACTAACAAACATAACCACAAAACCACGACCTGACTAGTTGTCACTTGACAAATTAATCACGAAACGTGATAATTCTAAGTGCTACCAACATTCCACCGTACCTTAGCTAAGAATTTTTTAAGTGCAACTAGTGCAAGTCACACAATTTTAAGCTGGGTTTAAACAATAAGTATCACTTTGCTATGTACTGATTTAAGTAGAATTGGTGCAAAGGGGCATAAGAGATACTTAACATATATTTTTTAGAGCCATGAATATGATCAGAATTTTGAACGAAACGTCGGCAGTGTGAAATATTCCAACAATTAGTGTTATTATTTTGGGGATTATCAAGAACATTTCTGATCATATTATTATTAATTTTGCATATAATTGCAATATGAATTATTTTGCATATTATTACAAAAGTGGCATAATTTATTGAATTGAAATTAATATGAATATGCAATTGAAAAAATAGATTAACTTGATACTGTCAGAAGGTTAAAGGTAAAATAGATAATTTTGTATTACCACCAGTTTGAAAAAAGTATTAAATAAAAATGGGGGTTATTTAAAAGTAAAGAAATATGACGAAATCTTGAAAGGTGAAATGGTAAATTAGTTCGACTTCAACTTGTAATGGAAAGTTAAAATACATCACAGTCATTGGTGAATATTGAATGTTTTTCCATTTCCAAACATTCTGATAGGGGACCAAATTTTCTTCCACATAATTATGAACAATATTTAACAACAAATTCTTTCAAAAATATGTTGTAGTAGTTAACTTTGTATGTCTACTTTACTATTCAATTTTTATTGATTGCCGTTACCATTACCTTGACTAAATCTTGTGCGAAGGGCCCTCCACTTTTGTGAATTTTGAGTTTTTCTCCATTTGCTACACAACGGCTTTTCCGATCTTACCCAATTTTAGATTTGAACTGAACTAACTACTAGCTACAAATTTTATTTAAAACATCTTTTTCTAAAATCTCCCCAATTTACTCCTGAACATTTTCGATTTCTCAGTTTTTGTTTCTAAACAGGCATTGACGTTTTCACTTCGAAATATTTTTTTCCTAAAACTGTCCTAAAGGACCACTTTACTCTTCATTTTGTTGTACAATTTTCTTTAAAACGGTTTTGGTGATTTATACCAAATCTCATAAGTTAGCTGTTTAATTCCTTTTAGTTGAAACATTTGTATCTAAAATTGCCCTTAAGTATATCGGTTTGTAGAGTAATTGTTCAGTCTAACCGATACATCTCCATCAAGTAAAGTTGTTTTTACTTATTCCAAGTCGAGGATTGGATTCTTATTTCGAAGCATGGACATTGAAATTTGGTGTTGTTATATTACATAAGTAAATTTATTTATTCAATTTTGCCATATAAACTGACGTTTATTGACGTCAAATCGAACCTATAGAGCCATTGTTTATTTTGTTTATTTAGGCAGCGGAGTAATAGTTGTTTATTCAAGTTTGCCGTATAATGTGACGTTTTATATGTTTAAAATTGTTTTCGTCGTTGTCAAGGTTGCGGCACTGAAGTTGTCATCTGTCAAATTTTCTCTTCAAAATTGGACTTACTCCGCTAAACGCCAGTCTATATATGGCAAAATTGAATAAAACGTAATACACTCGCGGATACAATGAACGTTTAACTCGCGATATTAACGCGCTTGCGGCTGCGCCGTTACATATCGCTCGTTAAACGTTCATTTTATCCGATTGTATAATAAATAACTATTATCGTTTCAATAAATTAGTGATATTCAAAAACCTTTTTCATATAACAAACATATTTTTTAAGAAATATTATTAATAAGAATATTAATGAATTATAATTAATGAATATTAAGAAATATTTATTAATAAGAGAAAATGCTAATAGTCAATACTAAATTTATTTTATAAATCGGTGATAATGTTGGCATGAATATTTTGTCCGGCCATATGAGAAAGTCTTACGATATTGCACATCGCCTTTTTTGTTCCTTTTTAATAAGTAAAGTGTTTACATATTTTTGCATTTTCTGCATATAGATATTTCTGCATATTGATGCATGTTTTCTAAAAATTCAGTGAATATAAATGCGCATATATTTCGGTTTCCTTCTGCATATAATTCACTGTCTGTTGTTATTATTAATATGACAATCATTTAATTATTATCGAAAATTGCTGTTATAAATTAAAAGTTCAGTTTGAAAACCAACGTCTATTTGTACCGAGTATTAAAGTAAACTTAAAACATATTTTGTTAGTAATTAACTTACACTTAGATAATATCACAGACTCTGCTTCGTAAATGTACGATATGCACAATGTCACCAACATATGCAAAACAAAATTCATCAAGTATGCAAAACAAAATTCATCAAATATGCAAAAATTGAGAGAAGTACGTCTTGCTTATAAATCCGAGCTCCACTCATCACACGAAGATGATAGCGAAGCTGTTAAATATGTAATTTAAAATTTGAAGCATGTGCAGAGAGATTCCAGTTTTCCCGTTTAATACGAGTCCCTCCAATGGGAACACCGAAAACTCCCCCAGCGGTATCCAGGGTTTACTCTTTTTTTATATCGCTAATTTACATCTGCCGTTCTCGCGAATCATAAACGTAAACGTTCCACAATCGGATGGGAGCGGCGGGGGTGGAGAGGGAAAACTGGCGCAGTGAAAAATCCTTCCCGATCGGGGGACGTTATGGGAAAAAGAAAAGCTGTAAAAGTGATGGCGAAAATATATCCCCGACATCGCATCAGATCAAATAGCAAACACGATAAGTATAATGCACTGAACAACGTAAATCCATAAAATATTTATACTGCCACCTCCCGGGGGGATCAGATTATGACAGCAGGACACAGGAAAGCTCGAACGTCCTCCCGTTTAGATGCTAGTATGTAGTAAGGTGGGGTAACAATGTATGTAAGGGTTTTAACCGGAGTGTTGGGATCCATTCGGTAAAACGGGATAGTTCGATACTTCCTAATCGTTTACGATTAATAACGCGTTACTTGTCCGGTTTTCAACGGGAAAAATTACTATTTTCCAACGATCGTCTTCCATAAATTTCACACTACGAACGTACCAACCCGGCGTTATCGATCATGCTCGTGTAACTGATTGATTTATTTTTCCCAATCCCCGCCGAAGCCATAAACCGAGAGAAAGGGGAAGTTTTATTGTCGATACTGAGGAACTAACCCGACGAAAATATTCAACGGTGCAACATTTGCATTTTCTTAATATCGAGTCATATTCGACGGCTGAAAGGGACTTTAATTTGGCTAATGGAAGTTCCATCATTTTATTTATTCCTGACATTGTCGGTAATTACCGGCAGATATAAAATTGATTAACGAGATTGGTGAGGGCGTAGGGGATGCGGAGCGATGTAATGGAGAATTACTGCGCAGGATTTTCGCTCGGTAAATAAAACATTTTTTTCGAGTAGGTAATGAAAATATGTATTCAGATCGTTGATCCTAACTTAACAATCTCGTCGATCGTCGTGTTCTCGTAAATTGATCGATGCTAAAGAAGCGAACTCCCTGTATCCTCTTCCTCTCTCCACTAATCATACGTCAGATTAGTCCGTTAATGAGCAACATCTATATTAGATCAACGTACGGATACAACTTTTCGGAGAGACAGAGTGACCGACAGGGCTATAAGTCAACAATTATCGGAATCCCGAGGGCACGCAGGGAAATGTATCTGATCGAATTCTCGCCTGGGGATGTCTTAGTCAGAACCTATGGCTCCGGCCCTTTGGCCCTTGATGTTTCCAATCACTGCCCGACTGCTACAATTAAATCCTCTTTATGGTTGATGGAATTTCTTGGTGTTATTGGTTTACGTGTTCGCTGCGTCTCTCCTCTTCTTCTCTTTTTTTTTCCTCGCCCGATATGAGGACGGGATTTTTTCCACTCCGGTCGTCGAAACTTCGACGAGGGCTGAGTCAGGCTATCGCTCTCCTATGACTTGTAAACGGCGCGTAAAGTAACTTATCGAGTTTTCCCGGGGAAGGGAGGAATTGTATGAACGCGGGATAAGTTCTGTAAACCTCGTACAATGAAGATGTGTTAACAGGGTGTGCCCGTCTAGAGTCTTCGATTGTCCGGTGCAAATAGCTATCCGAATATCGGATGCGTAAATACCGAATTATCCGGATACCCGGATATTTCCTTATAAATATGTTTCATTTTGTTCTCCTTTTCATTCATTCATGCAATTCATTCATCCTATGCATGCAATTCATTTGCTGCCAGGTATTTATACCCCTATCTGTATACTAAATTTTGAGTAAGTAGTAACACAATCAGAACTAAATTATTTTGGATGTTATACAATTTTGTTTTAACAATTAAGAGAGATTAGATACCCTAAGATCAGATTGAACTAGTTATTAATACATTTATTTAATTAAGGTATAAACAACTAGATTTCTTCCCCGGGATAACTTTGTTACCTCATTCAATTCCTTAAGAACCGCTCCACACTCTCATCATCGTAAACCAATAAGATGGTAATAATATCTGGTTAACTATCCGTCCGGCTTGATACAGTTATACACGTCAGTGTTGTAATACATACACTTCCTTTAAATCACTTTAAATATCCGGTTTATCCGAATAAAATTATCCGTATACTCGAACATCCTGGAAAACTGATGGAACCATTTGTTACTTGGAATAAAATCAAGCTGACCTTAACATAAAGCTACTATATTTGAACTCTATAATTTTTTTTTTAATTGTTTCTTTGTTATAAATTTTACGCGATTGTGAAAACAAATTGAGACGTTGACGTAGTGGCAGGACAATAAATTTGATATCAGAATTATAATTATGACAACCACACACCATATGAAATAAAAAAATCAAATGTTTATATTGTAACGAGAAATGTAAACAGCAGAGCGAGACGTGTTCACTCTTATCGCTCGGTGGCTTTCCTCAAAGGAACGCGGCTACACTTATTAAGCGCAGCGGCGAGGAATAAAAACCGTTCCGAGCGTTCCCGCAACATATCTTTAAGAAAAAATGATTTATTACCTCCTAGACCTTTCTACCTAAAAAAGAAGGTTCGAGTGATTTCAGGAACTATCTCGAATACAATTGAGGTGTATATAAGCGGGCTTGCGGTCGAAAAGAGATTAGAGGTGAAGCCGCGAGTGAATAAATAAAACTGAAAGACCGACCAGTAAAATAAATAAACATTAATAGTGATATAAATTAATTAGTTAGGAAATAGTTAAGGGTGTTATATAAATTAGTTCAGTAATAGTCTAAGTTATATTAAGTAGTGTGTAGGATAGTGTAAATAAATTAGAAATAAACGTTACAATATATATATATATATATATATATATATATATATATATATATATATATATATATAAAAACGAATTGAAGTTCGTTTGTCTCGCTTAAAATCGAGAATGGCTGGACCGATTTTGACAATTTTGATCTTGAAATATTTGTGGAAGTTCAGGGAAGGTTTAAGCGGTGAAAAACATAAATAATAAGTAACGGACATACTAAAAAAGGTACGTTTTGTAATTTTGGGTACAAATCGCCAAGACAACCAATCAAACAAATTAAAGTGTAATGTCAGTTGGTTGTCAAATTACTAAATATCAAGACGATTATTAAAATCTATCATCAGTTTGTCAGTGCGCGAGAACTTTATTGATTTTAAAATGCCAAGAAGGGGACGACCTGACTTACGTCGTCGAAGTCAGTCAAATGTGCGACGACCAGCGAGAGACAGATAAAGATATTGGTATGACAGAATTACGTTTAACAGTAAATAATTATGAAGTAGATAGGTTAAGAATGGAACGAATTCGGGCACATCAAACACAACAGCAGCGAGCACGACACAATGAATTTGAGAGATTCCGCAGACGCAGTGTTCCTGTAAACATGGAACGAGTAGCATATCCCGGAAATAGTAATAAAATTAAGGAAAACTTTAAGGTATTTTATGAAATTTAAATATTAAATACAATTTTCAATTAATACCAAAAATACAAACGAATAATGTCAAACCATGGGCGTTCAACTTCCTTTTTTTTTATTGTACTCTTATAGAATAAGGTTTGGAATATAAAATTTGCTATTTATTTATTACTAGAAAAATAGTATAAAACTATTGTAACATATACGTGGGTCCAAATAATTTCACTAAATTAGTTAGTATTAATTTAAATATTTAAACTCGTTTATTTATTAAATTATATTTCTCTCTTTCCCTTGTACGTCCAAGATGACTATAGAAAGATCCAGAACAATCTCGAAAAGAATAGAAGCTTTCCCATTGCGAAAGGCTTTTTAGACCCGAAATTTTCCGTCATAACATTGAATGTAATCAATGGAATGCAATGAAGCGACGTGTTGTATTAAGCGCAGCGTTTAATAAAGTTGTTTCGGCTAAATGACCATCTTCAGTGCCAGTCTTTGCAATGTCTTACGTACTGTTTATAAAAATTTAACACCAATTTATAAGTCAATTAACGCAGTGTATTTATATGAGGGATTTACGTTTGTAATGAATTGTTTGGTCATATCCATGGGCACTGCCTATAGTCTTAATGATTCTGTTGGTGATATTACAAACTTCAAATAAATTGAATTATATTGACATATTCGGCTTATTCACTCCTGGATCGTATTATATTTATCAAAATCACACGTAAATATTTAACAAATCGGTTCAATAAATATTTTTTTTGCAATTTATATATACACAAATAAGAGCAATATACCTAATTAAAAAGATAAGTTAGAAGTAAGAGGTATATATATTGTCACATAAAATTTATTGACGCTTTCTTGAAACTTTTATCAAATTGTCATACATCAAAATGGCATAATTTTCAACAAAATTGTAGATTTTAAATTTTTGTATCAAGCTGACTTTGATTTCTAGAAGTGACTTCCTACTTCTCAGAATTAGAACTTATCACATAGATTAACTATAATTTACTACTAAATCCTTCGTTTACTTCAAATAGGTACAACTTACGCTTCCAAAATGAATCCAAAACACAAAATTTATATCAGCAAAGTATAAAATTTTAATATGAAACGTCGTTGAAAATTGATTAAAAATTTTAAATCAGAAGTTTAATCAAAACTTACCCTACTTAATTTCCGTTCAAAATTGTGTTAATTTTACGAATCTAACGTTTAATCAAAACAGAAAAAAACGAATATCCGTTTTTTTTTACAGTGACTTATCAATTTGAAGGTTAAATTTGACCCTCGTAGCTCCAAATGGGTTAGAAATAAGATTTTTAAATAACAAGTTGTGCATGTAACGTATTTTTATTTTTGAAATAAATATTTTTGAATAAAGTGGAAGTATAAAAATTTACCAATTGTGCAAGGTGTTAACTTTAAGAAAAAATTTTAAAACAACATTATGGTTTCCAGTATTTACCCAAATTAGAAGAAACTTCTAAGGAAACAATATTAAGGTGACTAAAAATTAGTTTATGTATTCAAACAAGCGGAAGTTGTAAGGTGCGGTAAATAAAAGTATTTATCGATTCTAGCGTTATAACTGAACTTCAATTTTTTATGCCGATTTTTCATGAAAAATCATAAAACGCATTGTTATATTAGCCGCTATCAAATTTAATATGAGGGATATGATATTATTATTATATGATATGATAGGGATAATATGATATTCAAAAGGGAACACCAATTTAATGAAGAGTGAAACCGTGTAATAGTTATTTATTATACAAGCGGATAAAATGAACGTTTAACGAGCGATATGTTTAAACGCGAGCGCGGCGCAGCCGCAAGCGCGTTAATATCGCGAGTTAAACGTTCATTGTATCCGCGAGTGTATTACAACGTTTTATTCAATTTTGCCATATATAAACTGACGTTTAGCGTAGTAAGTCCAATTTTGAAGAGAAAATTTGACAGATGACAACTTCAGTGCCGCAACCTTGACAACGACGAAAACAATATTTTAAACAGATAAAACGTCACTTTATACGGCAAAATTGAATAGGCAGCGTATTAAAACATTTTTAAATCCGCAGCCTAAATAAACAAAATAAACAATGACTTTATAGGTTCGATTTGACGTCAATAAACATCAGTTTATATGGCAAAATTGAATAAATGTTTATTTTTGTAATTATTATTTGCAAATTAACAGAAAAGCAGACAACATGAGTGAAGGCAGAGTTGATATGATAAGGAACAAGATTCTGTTTGATATAAGCTGGCGCATATAGATTATTAATTTGTTATTGCTAACGTTATTACCTTTACACTGTCTCAAGAGACTTCTATTTTTTATAAGGTAGAGTCGGTCGTCGCCTTTAAATTTGTCGAATTGAACTGTTGTGTTTATATTTCTGCCTTCTTTCTCAAATTATTTTCCTTTTGTACGCTCACCAGCGAGTAAAATCAGTTAACTTCCGAAACGCCCTTTAACTTCCCTGGAAGAAATCTAGCGTTTAACCAACTGCGTCCCAGTAAATCCCGAACGAGTTAACTTTTGCTCGAGTAAAGGTAACGTTTAAGTACGTAAAAACGGTCTGCGTTTAAGGTTCGTCCCCAGAATTTTTCCCCCTCCGGCCCCCCGGGAAGCTCGTCAGAAGCAATACGTCTCGGAAACTATTCCTCCTTCTTGCCCCCATCTTCCCTCTCTTTCTCTTCCTCCTCAAATTGACGTATCCCGGACGTGACCCCCCTGTTATCCTTCAGTGGCTCGTAATAATCCCGTGCCGGAGACCGCGGCTAACAATGTAGAACTCCAACTAAGCCATAAGCAGTCTCTCCGTCTATCTCCCTGAGCCCTTCTGGCTCTGCAGATAACGGCGGGATCATACACTATTCCAAATTGTGTTCGGGAACAACTATTATAAACCGTCAATCCGGCATTAGGAGGAGCGGGTCCGATGGCAATCGTCTTCCTTCGGGAAGGGAAAGCGCAAGGAGAGCTCCGGCTAATTAATACGGCAGTTTCTATACGGAGGAATATCGGGAGAGAAAAAGTGAGATTAGGTTCGTTATCGGGGAGACGTCGACGCTCGGTTCGGTTGAGACGAAAATTTTGGAGACAAACTTTCGATTGACCACTGGACGACCGATATGACAACTTCTAAGGTGATTTTCCCATGGGTCATTAAGAGAGCTCGGCAAATTGCCTTTCTTGCCTTTTATGAAAAAACTGCATATTGGTGCCTGTTTTTCGTAAATTTCAAGATATGTTTTGTAAATTCAACGGTTGGATTGGCATATTTCTTCGGATTTGTGGTTTGTGACAATAACAAGTTCTTCAATGACTTCAATAACCTTAACGATTGCTACGATGTAAATTACCTCATTGATATGAAGCAATTTTCCAGGGAAATTTAACAGAAATTTTCTTGAAATGTTGTTCATTTTAAATATTTATTTATTTATTTATGTATTCATTAAACCAGCTGTATAACATGGGTTGCCGTATAACACCATAATTCTGCTGCAGAAATGGATCACCATCTGTACGCAGGCTGGATACCGATACCGTATAGATAATAAAAAAAAAAACTTATGAAACTAGTGAAAAGCTAAAACTAACCTAAGAACAAAGCCTTCCTCTTCGTAAGATTCAAAACCAAATTTCCTTTGGCGTCTAGCCGGTCTTTTGTTTTATTTGTAAATAATTGTAGTTTTTTGTGCACACTACCACAAGATTTACCCTGCTGGGTAATAACAGTATTATTTTCAAAAGAATATATTGCACCACCATTTTCTTGTATTTCAAATAAATCATTCATTTATATAACAAATAATAGGGGGCCAAGTATACTACCCTGTGGTACCCCTAAGGTTATAGGTAACCAGTCATTCTTTGTTTCTTCGATTTTAACTATTTTTTTTTTCTATTTTTTTAAATAGTGTTTCAACAAAGTAGCGCAAGTCCTCTTATACCTATAGCATCCAGTTTTTTAAATAGTGTCTCGTAGTTCACAATGTCAAACGCCTTAGCCAACTCAAGAAAAACCGCTGCAACATTCTCATGTTCGTCTAACGAATCATTCAGTAACTTACAAACATAACATAAGTAACATACCAAATTGCGATTTAGACAGTATTCTGTATTTTGGTAGAAAGCAATTTGCTAGGTATTTTAATACAATGAATAAAAAATTGATATACAGGGTCTAAGTACTATGTATGATTATATTCTCCGCTTATATTCAACACTAAATCATAAACTAATTTTAATTCATGAATGTTATGTGTCAAAAGTAATATTAAAAAATCTCAAATTAAACCAGCAACTCGCTTGCATAAATATCAACTATAATTAATTGTTACCACAATTAACTTATTGGAGAGACAAAAGATAAATTTATGCTAATTAGTTAAATTAATAGACCATCTAAAGTCACAAATTAAATCAGCACTTGGCAGTATTGGCCAATTAATTTATAAAGAAATAGATTATGTTTTTGGGAAGAATAAAGGCTTCTCGTTACTACCTGAGGTTTCTAATGTTTTTAATGGGGCATTTTCCTAAGATTTACGAATTTAGCCGGACTTACTATCCTCTCTTAAATACGTTTCAATTATATTTGTCGATGTACAAATGTCGTTTTCAATATATAAAGTGAATTCAAGTAATGGAAGACTTTATGGAGTAATGGGAATTTTAAAACAGAAAACAACATTTGGTTGTGGCAATAAATGATACAATTTTAAGTGGTTAAAATGCCTAATTAACATTTATTCAATTATTATATTATTAATATGTTATGCAAATATATAAAAGTTATGTTTAAAGTAATTCAAGATAACTTCAAATTTTATTCCATTTTAAATAAAAATCTCAAATTGCCCTTTTGCTAAACTTTTGCCTCTTGCAAATTTTAGCTACTTTTTGTACCCAAAATACTATCATTTATAGGCGCCTTTTTTCCAATATTATAAGTGTCCGCCCTTAAAATTGCTTTTAGAATCGCTTAGAATGGTTATACTTATTATAAATAAAAATATGATTACATGTAATTAACGTCATATTCAACAAATTTTGATAAAGCGTAATTTCTTTAAAAGTGCCCTGTATTCAACAATGAGTACTAATGAAAGCATTTTAATACATATTTATGTAATTATATGTATGTATAATATGTAATGTCATGTAGGTATTTGGAATACTTTACAAAATACTGTTTTATTTTGATTTTTAACAATACTACATTTGCGGGGTACAACGTCATCGCATATGGCCTTGTATTAATGATAAGCTTGACCATAATTCAATATCAGCATTTCACAAGTACATATTTTTAATCGAGGAGTTCGAAAACTGACCATTAAGGGAAGTTTCACTATAGGTATGTTCCATGAGTTACCTCAATAAATCAAGTACATGCATCAAACAACCGTCTTCGTATTAGTATTCCCAGTATTTCCATGTCCATAACACACAACCAAACGCTCTTCGGTATATTTCTCATCAGATCCCAAGCAAAAGAATTTAGGTGAGACGATAAATATTCAATCGCCGTTCAAATAATAAATTGTCCTACGTTCCATGTGTGATAGACAATCAAATATACTTATAATACCACATATAATTATCTATTCTCATCGACGAACGCATGTGCTGTTACTTTATAACATGTAAAATTATTTCCATGGGAATTCGTCCACTTCATGCCAGCAATGTCTCTCGAATAACATAATTTGTCTATTTTGTCTAGCCTCAATTGTTCGACCATTAGCACACAAACCGAGAAGGGAATAGTGATTTGTTTTATGGAAATCGTGAAGATGGGAATTTATTTACGTGATCGGCCGTTGCTTATCCATTGATTTATTGTTATATAATTGTTCGGAATTAATCGGACTCTCGACATGTGGAAAAATTATTTCGACGTACGACTCACGGGTACGTAATTGTACAGGTTAAACGTTAATATGAATGTCATATCTTAAACTTTAGAGTTATGACAAAAATTAGTAAATGTAATGACGTTTTCAAGAAGGATCTTTGGAGAAGTCGAATTAAAATGCAGCCTTGTAATATTATAATGTTACGAGGGTCAATCAATATTAGTGGTTATCAATTTGACTAATTTATTTATTACACTAATCCTGACACTAGTTTAGATTACAGTTGGTAACAATTTTCGAGTGAAAGTTGGCTTTATCAAAAACAGAAACAGAAAAAAAAACAGAAACACAAAATTTGTCATTTCTGGAAAAATCACGGAAATTCTAATTTTAGAGCCCTCCATTACTTGATATTGTTGATAGGCGGTGCTCAGTAACGTAGATATTTGCAATTTTGTCACAATGGTTTCCTTGTAATATTTTTATGAGATCTTGCCCTTTTCAAAAAAATCAGTGTAGTGATTTAAAGATTTAAAGTTAAAGTTTAATAGTTGTTTATGTACCTCGAAACTACTTTTAGTCCGAGATTTGGGTTCCAGCTAGAAGATGTTTTTAAATATTATATCTTCATTTTTCTGAAATGCTCTCTCTTCGAATAGCGAAAACAAAATACAATTTATTTATTGTAGCGTGACACAGACAGGCTGATATTGGTTTTAGAATTATCTTTCTTTCTTTTTTTGCTCTTATAAAAAATATATAACGTATTTAGTTTTCGAGTAATAAATTCATCGTATGTTTTTTTTTAAGGAAATTGTCATTACACCCATAATTTAGATTTATAATCAAACTGTCTATATCACTTTTGGAAATTTCTAAATAATTGTTTGTTTATTTTGGATTGTAATGAACGTGTCTAATTCAATTTTTGAACATTCACTTTTCGAAGTTTTTCATAGGCAATATTTCGAAATTTTTAGGTTATGCCTTCAATGCGATGTTAAACCTGAATTAATGGAAAAAGGGCAGTTTCCACTTAAAAAACGCAGGATGACGTCTGTACTCAAAAAATAGATGACGTCGTTTATTGCATTTTCAGCGACAAGTTGCAATTTTAAGCACTAAAATATCGACCAATCCGAACAAACAATTTTTAAACAAAGTTTAGTTCTTGTTTAATAGTCTGTTTTTCTGTTTTATAGTTTGACGCTATGTAGACTCTTTATATGACACTATTGTCTGTAGTTTTGTAGGCCTAACGTTTATTTTTCAAAATTTAACTTTGTTTAAAAATTCAATAAGGCGATAAGCTAGACTATTTTTGTATGAAACATTTATTTCTCTAAAAGGTGGGAGAAGAGAGGTATTTACGAAAAACTCTTCATTTTGATATCGTTACACAAAATCTCCTAATTAAATAAGTGTAATATAATATGGTAAATATATATGGTACGTTCCACGCCGAATTTAGATTTCTTTTTAGATTTTTAAATTTTTTAGATTTGGCCCAAAATCAACTAAAACGGTCTTTTTGGGCCCCCGAAACGCCCCCTAAATTTTTAGGGCCCCAAGTGGAATAGTTATGGACCATTGAAAATTGAAATTTTCTGGTTCGGCTCCAAAACCAAAAATTTTCAACCATCCATAATTTGTAAAAATACCCATTTTCATGAAAAAAGTTTCAAACAAAAGTTGTTTGCAATGCTTTAAACTTTTGGAAACTGCTAAAAAAAAGTTCATCCGACATGGTTCACTATTCACGAGTTTTGGCGCCATTAGTCGTCAGGCCGCCAAAAAAAACATTATCAGCTTTCCTGACCAAAAAAATCAGGAGCATAGCTGGAATCGATACAAAACTTTTGAGCCCAAACAGTAGTTAGCCAGACCTAAGGGCTCCGAGAAAAGAAATGGTTTTCAGGTTTGGCTCCAAAACCAAAAATTTTCAACCATCCATAACTTCTAAAAATACCCATTTTTATGAAAAAAAATTCAAATAAAAGTTGTTTGTAATGCTTTAAGCTTTTGGAAATTGCTAAAAAATAGTTCATCCGACGTGTTTCACTGTTGACAAGTCTTGGCGCCATTATTCGTCAGGTCGTTCCCGACCAAAAAAATCAGGAGCATAGCTAGATCCGACACAAAACTGTTGAGCCCAAACAGAAGTTCGCCTGGCCCCAAATTTCAAGAGTTGTGTTGAAAATTCAAATTTCCAGCACAATTCTCGTGGAAGGTTGCTTCAGCTTGTCTTCAACCGTTGTGGACCTTCAAAAACATCAACAAAACCAACAATTTGGGTGACAGTCGCTTCTTGGACAAAAAAAAGTACGTCAAGCGAAGTCGTCTGGGCTCCAAATTTAAGTATTTTAGTGTATTTTGAGTTTTTGAGCCGCCGGGGACTTGGGAAATGCTCTACTTATAGGAAAATAGCATACCAACCTTAGTGACATTGATCCCCAGTCAAATTCAAGAAAAAATGTCGCTCATGGTTTGATATTGACTGGCAAACAGTGGATTTCTAGGGGCTCAATGGAATTTTTTGATATCAAGGGATTTTTGTCGGATTTTACCATTTTTTTTTTCGGAGCCCTTTGGTCTGGCTAACTTCTGTTTGAGTTCAAAAGTTTTGTATCGATTCCAGCTATGCTCCTGATTTTTTTGGTCAGAAACGCTGAATACGTTTTCAATGGGCGGCCTGACGAATAATGGCGCCCAGACCCATCAACAATGAATTGTGCTGGATGAACTATTTTTTAGCAGTTTCCAAAAGTTTGAAGCATTTCAAAAAACTTTTGTTTCAAACTTTTTTCATAAAAATGGGTATTTTTACAAGTTATGGATGGTTGAAAATTGTTGGTTTTGGAGCCAAACCTGAAAACCATTTTTTTCCTCGGAGCCATTAGGTCTGGCTAACTTCTGTTTGGACTCAAAAGTTTTGTATCGATTCCAGCTATGCTCCTAATTTTTTTGGTCAGGAAAGCTGATAATGTTTTTTTTTGTGGCGGCCTGACGACTAATGGCGCCAAGACTCGTCAATAGTGAACCATGTCGGATGAACTTTTTTTTAGCAGTTTCCAAAAGTTTAAAGCATTGCAAATAACTTTTGTTTGAAACTTTTTTCATGAAAATGGGTATTTTTACAAATTATGGATGGTTGAAAATTTTTGGCTTTGGAGCCGAACCTGAAAATTTCAATTTTCAATTGTTCATAACTTGAATTCTATTCCACTTGGAGCCCTAAAAATTTAGGGGTAGTTTCGGGGGCCCAAAAGGACGGTCTAGTTGCTTTTGGGCCAAATCGAAAAAAAATCTAAATTCGTCGTGGAACGTACCATATAATTTTGGAGAAACACAGTTTTGCTTAAAATGGCAGTAAATATGTTTATTTTTACTGATTACTTTGATATACATGGTGAAGCACACTAACCTTATGCTTATGTGGAAACTAGTACATATAGGGAGTTTCAAAATATTTTTTTAATGGGACCACATTTTGAAAATGTTAATTGATTCTATGCGATGGTTACGAGAAAAGATTCATATCGGAATGATATATTGCTTTCTTATGAGGCGCTCGTATTAAGTAATTTAATCGGGTCGATTTTTCGAATTTAGAAAAATAGCATTTTTAGACGTTTTAGGGTCTCCTGAGTCCAAAAACCATGTTTTTGAAAACGTGTGTGTTTGTGTCTGTCGTACGTACCTTCCTATAAGAGGTTTTTATTGAAATAATTGTCATTTTTCGAAATCATGAAATTTTCTAGAGATTCACTCAAAGGTACCTAGGTATTTTTTTCAATTCTGTTTATTCAGTCCAGTATCGAATGTTTCTAACAAATTCTAATAACATTTTTGTCTGAATGTCTTCTGAAGGGCTGCACTTGTTATACTGCAGCCCTTACTTAAAATTACTTCAAAATCCGCTTCAAATTTTTTTAAATTATTTGTTTAATTGTTATATTACGTTACAAAAACTCACTCTTTTAAAAATATTTAATTACTTTTGAAATAACAGAATTACATTGGATGTAACCACAGTGAATTTTTAACAGAGAAATTGATGTGTCAGATAGCGTCATAGATGGTGTTAGTGATAATGTCATAATAAAGTCACTAGATATATAAAGTATGGCAAATTTCGCCATTTTTGGGCAAAAATTTGGCGCCAAATTTGAATTGCTAACAATAAATAATGAAAGTGATGCTTGCTTGTTTTAATTAATTGCCTTACTATCTGCATTTCACTTATTAACGTATCATGTTGATATAGTTGTGCTTTTTTTAACAATACAGTACAAAATTGATTTTTATTTATCATTAGCAATTCAAATTTGGCGGCAAATTTTTGCCCAAAAATGGCGCCAAATTTTTGCCCAAAAATGGCGAGTTTGCGGTACTTTATATATCTAGTGACTTTATGTCATAAAGAGTGCTTCGAAACCAATCTCTAAATTGAGATGTATACTACTTACTCCAAATAAAACGTTCACCCTGTACTGAGTTATCTGTGGTTTTCTAAAATGATTTACTTTCTATGTTTACCTCGAAAAGTTTTGGAGTTAATTGATTACTTTCAAAAATATGTCAAATTTGGTGTTTCCAGTCAAGTTAAATTTAAAAATGCGTCCAAAACTTATAAATTTGATCAAGTAATTATAAGCTAGTAGGTACCTAATTAAATAATAATAAGTAAACATCTTAAAAACGTGGGTTTTAGATGTAGGAAATCTTATTGTAACTTAGGTTTAATTAGTACTTATATTCCTAAACACATGTAAGATAAGATATAGGGTGTTTTCTTTTTCTTTTTTTTCTTTATCTCTTTATCTTTTTTTTTGAAATAATGTTGCAATAAATTCTGTATGTTAGTACTGAAAAAGTATTTGACATCTCGTTACGCCGGTCGGTTACCAAGTAACGGCCGTTTAAATTTTTCGACAAACCCCCCATTCCAAAACCTCCTCTCCTCTCCCTCGGCGATTGTGCTCCATCTCCCCCAACATCGACAGTTTCCTCCCAAAATCGGACGCCGAATCGGTCGAATACCCGAAATTAGTAGCCTAATGGGCATCGATGAGCGAACTTACTAATCTTAGATATTCGAAGTTGGCGATGAGATCCGCAACTTCATTAATCTATCGGATACAATTAATGTTGTAGGAGCGATGGCCGCCTTGTAAATTTAATTGGGCCCGTAAGTCCGGACGGGGATTATCAAATTCCGCACGTTTATATGTTTATCGTCCCGTCCGTTCCTATCCGGTCCCCTTCTCTTTTTTTCCACGGGAATCTTAAATTTTCCCCGTCAAAAGAATAAACTAAATTACCTAGAGTCGGAGCCGAGCTCTCCGGGATCCCGGAGTGTGTTCCTTAAAAATTTAAATTGATGTCGACGGGAAAGCTGCAGTGAAAATTGTATTGCGCCAGGACCGTTGGTCAGTTGCTTGTGTCCTTTATAATAAAGTAAAACTGGGGAAAGGAATACGGTATATATGGAGTGAAGTACGAGGCTCGGATTCGTCCGTTGCCGCATTTTCCCTCGGAAACGTAGAACGTCGAATTCTCTGAAAATTTTAAACGGAAAATGTTTCGCTACTGAACAAGATAAAGTGTCCAAGTACGACTACACTTTCCAAGATTTTTATAAAGCCACTGGATGTGAATTATGCAAGGGGGAGAGTTTCTGTGGATGCGCTCTGGTTAACCAATTCGCAGTAGTGCAAACTATGGAAACTGAAGTTATTACACATTTTACAGTATGAAGCTTTTTGGGATAAAAATCAATCAACAATATTATTTTAAGTATCCATCGTTACCAACAAACAAATTAAAGTACATGCGTTGGTGGTACACTTACGACCCACACTTTTAGTTCTGGTAATGGTATTTCTCACTGGGGTAAAATAATTCTGCATTACTAGACTAGGTACTACCAAACAATGCAACAAATAGAGAAAAGCATAAAGGCTTAATTTTCTTTTTGAAAAGTGCAATTTAATTGTTGTAAAAGGCAATTTATATCAACGAAAGGCTATGTAGATTTATCTTTTAAATTATGAAATTTGACAAGTTGTTATCGTGCCATTATAGATCTGCTCATTTATAGCGTTATTATTAATATTTTATCGTTGTGTATGAGTAGTTAGTGAACTCCCAAGACATCATTGAATATTTTTCTGAATTTTCAGGTTAGACATTATGCCCTTTTTCCATAATATTTCTTTATACTGCGAAAATGAGCGCTCCACTGCGTGACATATCACTGGGGTAAATTTGTGATAACACAGCCCTCACGTATTTTGCTTATATAATTATTTCAAAATCTGGATTTTTCTAATTATTGCATTAATTTTTTGTTCAAGTTGAAATGATAGGCTTGTACAAATTAGGTAGGTTTATTTTTCTATGAAAGTATCCCAAAACTTCGATTTAACTAAATATATTGAAATTGCGCTTCACTATGTGACAATTTTCTGTTAATTAAATCTTCAACCTTGGGATAATTAATAGTTATTTATTATACAAGCGGATAAAATGAACGCTTAACGAGATATATGTTTAAACGCGCCACAAGCGCGTTAATATAGCGAGTTAAACGTTCATTGTATCCGCGAGTGTATTACAACGTTTTATTCAATTTTGTCATATATAAACTGACGTTTAGCGGAGTAAGTCTAATTTTGAAGAGAAAATTTGACAAGATAACAACTTCAGTGCCGCAACCTTGACAACGACGAAAACAATTTTAAACATATAAAACGTCATGTTATCCGGCAAAATTGAATAGGCAGAGTATTAAAACATTTTAATCCGCTGCCTAAATAAACAAAATGAACAATGACTTTATAGGTTAGATTTGACGTCAATAAACGTCAGTTTATATGTCAAAATTGAATAAATGATTTTAAATGAGTGCTCATATAAATTGGCACTACATAACTTGGATACTTACATAGTATTAAATTAAAAATGTACATAAACATATGAGAGCTAAACAGACTATTCCCCAGAGTAGACACGTCTCTTTACTTCCATTAATTTATTCTTACTTGCTTTGAAATACATAAAATATACTTACCTGTAAATTAATGTTGTCTAATAAAATTCGTTATTATTGTTACATTTCTGACTTTTAGTGGCACTCATTAGTCACAATTTACAAGTGTATTAATGATTCAATATTTCAGCTCATCTGAAGGTTTATAAATTTTATACTGTGAGATTTAAAGATAGAATAGATAATAATATTCGTTTATTTTACACATATAGGCAATTTAGCACATGCGTTTAACATTTTGCACATTTTTGGGTTTTTGACATTCATAATGCATTGTACTTTGAATTTGCATCATATCGCAAATTGATCTTCTAGAAAGAAGAAAACCTTACCTAACTATAAACACGATAATAATTTCAAAGAATTAATAAACATATTTTGTAGTTGTACCTATGTGCAAGGTGAATAAGAATGAATGCTAAACATAACTTACCCTTTTCAATACATTTCTAAAGATGTTTCTAAAGATCTGAGGTTTCAAACAAAGCAAGGAGTTTCTAAATAATTTATGTAGATTGTAATGATGAAGTAATAACGATAACATGATGTTTGAGAAGCAACTAATGAAGTTTTTAAAGCCATTTCAGTGCTGAAAAAAGCAGATGAGATTTTAAGAAAAGATCTCATGGCGTTTTAGCTGCAGAGGCAATGGTCGTAATGAAAATATGATGTGTGAAATATCACTTGACGCTTCTAAAGGGTTATTTGGGAAATTACAACTTCTTGTTCAAATTGTATTATTTTTAAGGGAGTTGCACACATTTCATGAAAATTTTAACATTTAAAATGTTACTTTAGACCTTCTTAAAAACTTCCAAAGAAGCAGAGGATTTTCTTGATAATTTTCGACAATGGTAATGAACTGATGACATTTTTAAAGAAGTTACAGTTATCTTAAAGGCAACCTGAAGTTTAAAATGTAGCTATTGGTGTGAAGTAGGGGACTTTCCAAATACTTGATAATTGTAGTTTGTGAACGACAATTTTAAAAGAGTTTTAGTCATCTTAAACCAGATCTGATATTTCCGAGAGAAGTTTTTAAAGAACTGTAAAGAAATGAAGTTATAAAGATATTAAAGTAGTTTTGAACCTGAATAAAGTTTAGAAGTTTCTAACAAAATTGTAAGTGGCAATCCCTATGTGATATTAAAAAAGAAAACACAATTATCTGTTTTAAATGTTTAATTTTTTTTGAAAGATAAGTTCTGATATAATTAAAGTTATTGGGTGGTTTGTTATGATCATTGCTAAAGTTATCTGTTTAAAAGCAGTCGCACTTGTCTTAAGGATAACAGGAAGAAGGAAAAATATAGTAAGATATGGAGTTCTGATGCTATAAAACAAAATAGGAGATTTTTAAGTTACTTGTTGGAACTGCAATGTTCCTCCCTTTCTACAAGAGTTGCAAGAATTTCATGAAAATCTGACATTAGAAGTTTTAAAAGAGTTCTGATTGTTTTAAGAGGACAGTCTCTTTCTAAATTGGACAAAAAAACACTTTTTTGGGATTTTTTTTAAGAAAGCTATTGTTTTTAGTAAATTTTTTTACATATCTACAGAAATTCTTATCGGACTCGGCGGCTTACCTGAACAGAACGCCGCTACGCTAATTAAGCAATAAAAACCGTCTCGAGCCTGCCGCCAACATCTTATTAAAGAAGGAATGATTTATTACCTCCTAGACCTTTCTGGACGTTTCTAAGTAAATATTATTTGGAAAAGGAATAACCTGGAACTATCGCAAATACAATTGAGGTGTATATAAGCGGGTTTGCGGTCGGGGATGAGATTAGACGTGAAGCGCGACATAGTAAACAAGCGAAAAACGGACCAGTAAAAATAAATTACATTTAAGAGTGTTATAAATTAATCAGTTAGGAAATAGTTAAGTGTGTTATATAAATTAGTTGAGTAATAGTCTAAGATAAATTAAGTAGTGTGTAGTGAATAATTAGGATAGTGTAAATAAATTAAAAATAAACGTGACAATATGTATTGCCGACTAATTCTTTTAAATACTTTTAATGTTTGGGGCGGCAAAGGGCGTATTGTAAACATGCCTTTTTGCTGGTAACAATCACTGTAGTCTTCCTGGAATAATAAAGACAAAACTTAAAATTGATTCTGTTCAAATTAATTTTGAATTTTGTCTATATTTTTTCCAGGAAGACCACAGTGATTGGTTCCAGCAAAAAAGGCATTTTTACAAAACGCCCTCTGCCGCCGCCAAACATTATTAAAAATGAAAAAAAAATGTATTGTTCAATAAATATCTAAAAAAAATTGTTTGACTAAAAAATACAATAACCTTCTTAAAAGAAAATCCCAAAATTTTGTTCCAATTTTGAAAGAGACAATTTTACCCTCTCAAAAATATAGAGGAGTTGGAAGATGGATGATAATGATAATTCATCTTTCATAATTCATTCAGGATATAGGAGAGGCAAATGTAATAGATAATAATGCTACTTAACCTAACCAAATGAGGCATCCAGACGAGATCAATTTAATTTTTGAAGTTCTCCGCTTCTTTTTATTTTCAAAATTCATTCCCAGCCTTTCGATCCGACAACGTCGCGTGCACGCTCCGACGGAGGGAGCCCTCTCCTTCGGATAGAGCCACTGAACATAAGGTATAATTTCCTCAACACATAAAGAGAATACGCTGATGTCCAGAACGTCGGACCCACATCCTCGGGGGAACCTTAAAGAAATTGTCGATCTATGACTCCCGATTTGTAACGTTCTCGATATGCTATCAAAAGGATGCTTTATGAAGAATCCGGGAAAGTCGCAAATAGGGTTAGGAGTGGGGGATGGGGGAGGACGTGTACGTCGCAGACGAAAAACAAAATTGGACTTTGTGAAATCGGTCCCGTTTACCTGTAGGGATCGTTTGTTGTAAATTTCGTTAGAACGATTAGGATTGATGGGGCGAGTTTTCTCAGTGTCTCTAATGTCGAGACGTGCTTTAGGTGGATTTTTCCATAATTGAAGCTGCGCTTGTTGCACTTCCCTTTGTCGCGGGTGAAATTAAATTATCGTCTCTCTCTCTTGTGTTGCGATCGGAAGTGCGGCTGTATGAACGAGGAAAAAGCATTTTTATTGGCGTTTTGTGTGTGTGCATGTATATATGTATATACGCCGAAAATCCCCGGAGTAAACAAGAATAATATTAAAACGGACCAAAAAAAAGCAATCACAATTTCCAGCTTCGGTCGGAATCGAATCCAATATCCAATAAAAATAAAACTATGCGAAACGAAATAAATATTCCTTTTTTTTACATGGTGACACGAAGGGGGCGAGGAAGGGTGTCGGAGAATTATGGCGGGTGTCCGACGGCCACTAGATCGGGGAACAATCTACTCGCTGTCAATAAATGCTCGCCTGTCCGTTTCGGTAATATTTCCCCCGAGCCACCGACTGACATATTGCATTTTCACTGCTCCGGACACTTTCCATGCGAAATACATAAATACAAGGACGATCCGAAGGGAGAAGGGCAGATTAAAAAGATGCACGGACGGTCTAACTCCGCAGCTAACAAAAGCTCCCGCGTTGACCTACCATCCACGTCACAATGTCAAATTACTTTTCTTAGAGTATCATCATCTTGATCCTAAGTTACAAGTATGATAGAATATTGTGGATTAAGGGCAACACACAAAGAATTTTAAGCATTGGAATGGTTTGAACACCTTCCAGGCAAACATATTGCTTCAATTTGGATTTTTTCCCTGTTACTTATTGACTGAAATTAAACTCCTGGACAAAATTAACGCATCACCACATATATTTATCCAAAATAATGATGATTTTCAGTAGTTTAGCAATCTTGCAAGTAGGCTCTGGATATACTTCGACAGTTCAAGTAAATGTCAACATGGGTTTTGATTTAAAAGTGTAATAGCAAAGAAAAGCATTTTCGATGAAAATTGATTCAAAATCTGATCAGAAATTGTTGCATATTAAGACAAATTGTTTTGAGTCACCAACGTTTTTTGTTATTGATAGTGTGTGCGAGTGTTCTCCAGTTTAATAATGAAATCGCAGAACAAATTTATCAGTGGAAGAAGCAGTAACAGCATCAACTATGCTGAATGAGGGATATTTGATGCGTCATGTTGCTAATGTGATAGGAAGAGACCATTTCAGCATAAGTCGCGTGGTTAGACGATTTAACGAGACAGGTTCTCAATTACGAAGGCCTGGACAAGGGCGAAAACGGTGTACTAATCCAATAGATGAACGTTTTCTTAGACAATCCGCTCTAAGAAAGAGGACAACGACTAGTACCATCCTACAAAATGAACTCGTTGCTGCTCGCAATCTTCTTGTATCTTCCCGAACGATTAGAAGCTGGATTACACATCAGAAAACCGGCCAAGAAACTCTTGCTCACCGGAGAGCACAAAATTCAAAGGTTGCGTTTTGCGAGACAACATCAAGATTGGACTCGTAATGATTGGAAGAGGGTTTTATTCTCAGATGAAACGAGAAACAGCAATAAATCTTCTGATGGACGTGAGCGTGTCTGGAGAAGGCCAGGAGAGAGATTTGCAAGTTGCAATATCTCTCCAAGAGTTCCGTTTGGTGGTGGCTCTGTAATGTTTTGGGGAGGCATCTGTTTCGATGGCCGCAGAGAATTGGTCTCCATACGTGGCAGGTCAATGAATGCGGATTATTATCTGGAACATATTGTTGTTGACCATGTAATGCCATTTGCTCCTATTGTGGGACCGAATTTCTTGTCTATGCAGGGCAATGCTCGTCCTCATGTGGCTGGGCAGGTTATTCGCTACTTAAATGCTATAGCTATTCCGTTCATGGAATGGCCAGCCAAAAGTCTCGACATGAACCCAATAGAGCATCTATGGGACGATATTAAAAAAAGGATTCGACGTCATACACCTCCACCTGCCAACCGCAATCAACTGGTAGATGCAGCAATGCAGAAATGGGAAAATATTCCTCAAGAAGTCTTTCAAAATTTGATCTCCAGTATGCCAAGACGCATGGAAGCAGTAATTAGGAGTAAAGCAGGACATACACGATATTAGAACAGCTCTAAGTCTGAAAATTCTATTGTTTTCGTTTGTTTTCTGTTTGCAATTTTGCATTGTTTCCAAGAAAAAAATTAGAGATAACGCCCCGATTTGCTAATTTCATTTTCTAGCTACTAGACAGTACCTAACTATAAGCTTTTATAAAAATGTTATTGCAATATTAATTTAGGTATTGTAATTATACAAATTTAATTGTGTGGTGCGTTAATTTTTTCCAGGAGTTTATATCTGTAGAGATCATAATTCAACATTTCCAATATCGGTTTAGGCAGCTTTTCCCTGTTCCGATTTCAAGGGGGTTCTATCTTACCCCATCGTTTTCTAGGTCGTCCAACATTTCTTCTTTCTCGCTGTCTGTAGTCAAGAATCGAAGCCATTCTTGGCTTTTATTTTGGCTATTGATAGAATACCCTTCCATTCTCAAAACTTGTTGGTACCATTTTATTCTATATTCTTCTATTATCTCTGTTATGCTTCTAACGCCAAGTTCTTTCCTGTTTTCCGCGCCTCTTGTTCGATCTCTCAGTGTACATCCGGCTAGCGGTCTTAATAGTCTCATTTCGGCCTCTTGTATTATCTTCGTTTGGTTTGTTGTTATAGTCCAGATCTTATTTTATCCGTAACTAATTTTCAGAATTAAACCTTTACGCCTCAGATATACTCACTATACCCCCCAATTACTATCAGCAAACGGTTTTCAATTTCGGAGTTAATTGAATTAAACTCTAAACATTTGCAGACGTACACCAAAAAGGCATAAAGAATCAAATCCACAAGTGACATAAGTGACATTCACGACATGTTAACTCTGAGTATATGTTGTAGAATCTGTTATTTGAATTTTATAAAACAGTTTCCAATTATATTGGGTATCATAAAGGACCTTTTTATTACACAGAATTAAAATCCAAGAGTTTTCAATTTCCCGTATAGTTGCAAAATTTCTAGATAGCCTTTTTGAACAAATTTTGGGAGTTATGAAATTCAACCTGAGATCCACCTTCACTTAACACGAAGAAAATACGAAGAAAATTGGACAAGCATTCATTTCTTGTAAACTTCGTAAATCACATTAAACAATATTCAAAATCTGAAAAACTTTAGGAAGTTACACTACCTTTGAAAGCCAAAATAATGTCCAAAGCAACCTGAAATAATTTTAGTAAACCGTAAGTCTCTGGGTGCTCTAAGATGTTGGGCAGTAGAGTCCCTTGTTATCTGACATGGCAAGAATCTTTAATTTTCTGTAAATCTTTAACATTTGTAGATCACATCTAACAATTTTCATTATCTGAAATTTCTGGAGAAGTTACAACAAACTTGAGAGCCAATATAATGTCCAAAACAACCTGAAGTAATTATATTGAACCCGTAAGGTCTCTACGCACTTTTAGACGTTGGGCCCTAGGGTCCATCTTCACCTGACACGAATAAAAATTGAAGAATCTTTGGAAACCTTCATCATTTGTTTATCACATTGAACAATTTTCATAATTTGAAAACTCTGTTTAAGTTATACCGATTGTGAGAGCCAGGATAATGTCCAAAGCAACCTGACGTAATTATAATAAACGGGTTTCTAGGTACTATTCAACGTTGGGCTCTAGGGACCATTTCACCAGACATGAAAATTGGAGAATGTATAATTTCCAGTAAACCTTAAACTTAAACTTAAACTTAAACAGTAAACCAGTAAAAATTGGGTGCTAAGATAATGTCCTAAGCAACCTGAGATAATTATAATTATAATAAACCCGTAGATCTTCTTGGTACTTTAAAATCTTCACTCGACACAAAGAAAATTAGACAAGCTATAATTTTTACCAATCCCTTAACTTTTGTAGATTACATTTAACAATTTTCAACAACTGAAAAACCTGAGAAAGTTACAGTGACTTTGAAATCAAGAAAGTGTCCAAAGCAACCTGAGATGTTTATAATATACGCATAAGGCTTTCAGTTACTCAATTTTCATCTGACACGAAGAAAATTGAAGAATCTATAATTTCCAGCAATCCTTCTCAACACTTGTACATCACATTTAACACTTTTCAAAAACTGAAAAACCTGACAATATTACAGTAACTTTAAAAGCAAGAGAATACCCAAAGCAACCTGAGATAATTATCATGAACTCATATTTTACTAGGTAATCTTTTGAAAACTTCTCCGTGCGTAGATCCCATTTAACAATTCTCAGAATCTGAAAAACCTGAATGAAGTTACAGTAACTTTGAGAGTAATGAAACTTTCAGGGCTACCTGAGATGATTTCAGGGAAGTGTGCAAAGTTTTTCTGGGAAAAGTGGCCTATTTCTTGTGTATATTCAAACATAGAGAACATTCGCCTCTAATGTGGACAATCTTGTGACGTCACATATTTAGGCGAACGTATTCACGTGCCGAAACTTCAAAAATAGCGATGAAAACCGAGGTAAACGAATTAATTTCTATAGGTCACTTTATGCATTATACACTTTGGACACATTTGTTCGTATTCGATTTTTGGAATTCATTCATAACTTTGAATATTTCTCAGTGAAATATGCGAGGTTACATATTGTGAATTGGTTGTTTGCAGATAATTTTTCAAATACAATAAAAAAAAATCGAATTGTTTACAGTTGTTTAAAATTGACTTCTAATCTCATTAACCGACACAATATGGGATGGTGTAATTGTGGAAATTTCAAACAAGTTAAACGAAAGTATGTAGAAATATGTAAATATTTAGAATATGCACACAGTTTACGCAAGGTAAAATATGATAAATATTCAAATTATACTATTATTACACTTTTTTGCTTATACTTATTTACCTACCAGTGAGTAGGTAGACAATGTATTTAATTTGAAGATGCATTTAACATACATATTACCGAAGACGGTAATATGTAATATGTAATAATGAGGTATATTATTAATTTTAAGTATTACTTATCAATATTTGAGGATTGATTGGTATTGTGCGGTTTTTGTTTTTGGGAAAACGACGCACGGAGCGAGTTAATAACACGAAACGATCTGGGCGAGCGAGGATGGTTTTAAAAGCTCCCCATAAAGCCATAGGCGTATCCAAATTAACCGTATAAAGCATATCAAAGCGTAATAGGGAAAAGGTGACGTGATCGAGTGGATTTATCCGGGATAGGGCGCGCGTATATGAAGGAGCAAAGATGCGCGCACGCACACAAATCTACACCCTGAGATTGAGTCGGTTTCATTATCGGGAAAGCTCATCATATTTTAAAGGGGAATGTAATTTCATTTGCCCCATAAAATCTAAGCCGCTCTAAATCTGGCGTATACGGAGGGGTAGCATATGCGGCCCCGATCCCCGGGAATATAGTTCACAGAGTCTGCCATTAAATATGAGCTTAGTGAAATGTAAAACAGTCGGGGTTTTGCATTTCCAAGCATAAACTGCCGACAAAACGGCTCGAGGATTCACTTTATATGGACGGAGATATGTCTCTCCGCCTCGCACCTTACTCGTTAATATTCCGGGACGCCCCTTCTCGCCCCTCTCGCGCCCTCGACCCTCCTGCTACAAATACAGGGTGGATTTATTAACTGTAAAACACCTAACTTTTTATTAGCCGTTAGTGATTTTACGTACGACGTAAATAACCGCAAATCGAAGCGAAGCCAAACTCTATGTGTATAATATGCAATGAAGTTTATTGCAAGTTACTACATCGCGTAAAACGGCTTTGATGACAATAAATATTTAGACAAGACTTTGGATATCGCAGGATCTTGTTAAGGTGTTTATAATATGCCGAACAAGACAACGCAGAAATATTTTGAATTCAAAACTAAGTTTAGATGTGTCTTAGCCATCCTAGCCATCCTAAGATATAAGCAGAAATAGTAACGCTTTCATTTGGTCGAATTTGATACATCTTCGCCTTTTAAAAGGATTAACCAAGTGCTACACCGAGAAAAATATTCAGTAGTTTCAACCGAAATTTCGGTTCATCTTACACACCTATCAATATATTAGATTATCACTTTCAATATGGTTCACCACCAACCGCTTTAATAGATTAGCTCAACCTTCTGATTAGGCAAGTTTAACCATCCTGCTGGATCCATTATCATCACTATTCGGTTAGTGTAACCATTGTCATCGTTTAATTCGACTGTTTTAATAAGTTGAATTAACGGTGATAACGAATTCATGTGACCGTTTGATAGGCTAATTTAACTGTAGTATCAAATCGAATTAACAGCCCTAATACGTTAATGTAGCCGTTGTAATAGGTCAATTTGACTGTCATAATGAGTTAAATGAACAATTCGAATAAGTTGATGTAACCCTTCTAATAGGCTGTCATAGCCGTTATATTAGATAGATTTGACTAGAGCAAAAGGTTGAAAATGTGAGTGTTCTCGGGGAAGTGAGATGTATGACAGGAATATTCTTGATATATCTCCAAATAAAACAACTAGTTGTTGCGATTTCTTTATGTCAATGCCGACGTTTCAAATATCAAATGTTTCCATTCTTGGAAAAAATGTAAGTGTTACACTTTTTTTAGTTATACAAAAGATACTTACCATATTTTTGTAAAGCCATGAATATGTCCATAATCATGCACGAAATGTCGGCATTGACATAAAGAAATCGCAACAACTAGTTGTTTTATTTGGGGATATATCAAGACCATTTCTCTCATAGCAATAGGTTGAGTTTTATCTTGTCATTTTCTTTAACATTTTTCTTATTTGAGGGAGCTGTTAGTTTTAGGTCTTTTCGAACCACAACTGTATGTCACTTGGAAATAATACTTGCCGATCCAATATCCTGAAAACTGAAAACCAAAAAGTCCTGAAACAAAAGACATATGAAGAAAACTCGACATATATGCCCATAGTCCTAATTATGTATTGATTCCTAGGTGTATACTTCATATGTATACAACATGTATACTTAGCACTTATACTATTTTATTTTATAACAAGTACCAACAAATACTATTTATAACAATTAAATTAAAAGTACCTACACTAATTTAAAATACAAAATACAAATATATAACTACAAAAAACACATAATTATAAAACATTTAACATAGAACGTGCACGTAAATGAAAGTACTTATAAGCGTACTTATAAGTTTCACTTATATAAGTGAAAGTTATGAAAGGAAATTTTCGTAAAGAATAGCAATGTTCTTGTCTAAGTCCAAGTTTTCCAATACAGAAAAATGTCCACTTGGAGAGGACCGTCCTATATATGTTAAATTGATATTGAATTGATAAATGACTGATGCATTTTGGTCTAGTAAACTATCTTCTATAGAACTACACATTTGTTTACTTTTTACTTTCTCATATTCATATATGAGAGTATTGTAATCGGGTTGATTTTTCGAAATTGAATTATTAGCATTTCTAAACGTTTTGAGGTCTCCTGAGTCCAAAAAACATGTTTTTGGAAAATCGTGTGTATGTATGTATGCCTGTGGTAGGATTTTCTCAAAAACTAAAAACCAAAAACGGTCAAAACTTTGTATTTAGACTTTGTACCATACCAGGATGTGAAATTAAGCTTTTCATTAAAATCGGCCGGGATAAAAGGGTAGTTTACGCTTGTCATTTTTCGGTTTTTTGAATTTTTCTCGAAATTCGCTACCAGATTTTTTTTGAAACTTTAAATATTTATTGTGCGATTAAATAAGTATAAAAAAGTTTTCTAACGATTTTGGTTAAATCTTCTGTGAAGGGCACTTTATTCTTGTCAATTTTCGGTTTTTTCAATTTTTTTCGAAATACACCACGAATTTTTTTTAAACTTTGAGTATTTATTCCACTATTGAATATGTATAAAAAAGTTTTCTAACGTTTTTGGCTAAATTATCTGTGAAGGATACTTTATACTTGTCGATTTTTTGTTTTTTGTATTATTCTCGGAATTCGTTCCAAGAATTCTTTTTAAACTTTGAAAATATATTGTGCAATTAAATATGTATAAAAGGGTTTGTTACGTTTTCGGCTAAATCTTCTGTTAAGAGCACTTTATACTTGTGGTTTTTCGGTTTTTGAATTTTTCTTAAAATTTGCTACAAGAATTTATTTTAAATTTAGAATATATGTTCTACCATTGAATTAGTATAAAATAAACTTTTCTATCGTTTTTTGCAAAATCTTCTGTGAAAGGCACTTTGTATCATTCTTCAATTTTTTGAATTTTTCCCGAAATTTGCTCCAAGAATTTTTATAAAATTTTGAGTACCTATTCTATATTAGATATAATATATACAAAAGTTTTGCAACGTTTTTGGCTAAATCCACCGTGAGGAGTACTTTATAGGTACTTGTCGTTTATCGGTTTGTTGCTTAAATTAACCCCTATATATGAGAAAGTACTCTGATGAACATATCGCGATTGTTATATTCAGTATAGCTTTGAATACAAGCAAAATAGGAAAGTTAAAAGCAAAGGAAATTATTATGCAATCAATAGAAATGCAAGAAAATCAAGAATATTAATTCAGAACATTTTAAATATATTGAAATTAAATGTTACCTACAGATTACTCCTCCTACCAAAAGGATACATTGTTCATATATGCCATTTAAATGGTATCTATTCCGTTGGCTTTATGCAAAGAAGTGTAAGTAGAGACATTGGAATTAAAATAGTCAAATAACTGACAATTCGTCCAGTAATTCAGAACTACACACAGATATAAGTTTCACTATCTATCAAGTCCCAAATTTTTCGGAATATAAATATGTAAATGTTTCAGATATACAGGGTGTTTGTCAATAATGTGTTGAACATTGAAGGCTGTGACTTTTGGGCCAATTAACACCTGATCCTACGAACTGCAAAACTGCGAACTCAAAATCCATCGAATGAATCTTTTACATTTAAAGGCATAAAGATAACATTTTTCTCCCAAAACATACCTTGAAAAATTTGAACGTAACTTGCCGAAACCCACTAGGTTAGTTGTAAAATCGCCTCATTGTCTGCTATTTTTCAATATTTAAATCATTTTACACATTTTATTCACTACACATTGTGAGTGTGTTGTAAGTACTAAAACCAGATCTTTTAACTTCGAGAAGCTCTAAAGTGTAACTGGTCAGGTGGGATGACATTGAGGATTGCATCCATGATCCTATTGAGCCCTTCCATTAGGTTCTAAAAATCGTGATGTGTTCATCAGAGCACTTTCTCATATATAGGGTGTTTCAATATGCCTTTGCCAACTTCAAACGGGAAATAGATACGGTTAATTTAACCAAAAATAATACAAAAAAATCGACAAGTATAAAGTATCCTTCACAGAAGATTTAGCCAAAAACGTTAGAAAACTTTTTTATACATATTCAATAGTAGAATAAATATTCAAAGTTTAAAAAAAATTCGTAAAGTGGATTTCGAAAAAAATTGAAAAAAACCGAAAATTGACAAGTATAAAGTGCCCTTTACAGAAGATTTAGCCAAAATCTTTATAAATCTTTTTTATACCTATTTAATCGTACAATAAATATTCAAAGGTTCAAAAAAATTCTTGAAGCGAATTTCGAGAAAAATTTAAAAAACCGAAAGATGACAAGAGTAAACTACCCTTTTATCCTGGCCTATTTAAATGAAAAGCTTCTTTTCACGTCCTGGTATGGTATGAAGTCTAAATACAAAGTTTTGACCGTGTGTGGTTTTTGGTATTTGAGAAAAATCCTACCACAGACATACACACATAGGTACATACACACATAACATACAGACGCTCTTCCAAAAACATGTTTTTTGGACTCAGGGGACCTCAAAACGTTCAGAAATGCTAATAACTCAATTTCGGAAAATCGACCCGATTACAATTCTCATATATGAGTACCTCATAATGAGAAAGTAAAAAGTGATACAGGTCGATAGATTTCCGTTGCGCTGGCAATCTTCCTATAGGTTACCTATAGAATGTCAATAATCTTGGCTCTTTGGATAAGTCGACTTAAGTTCAATACGCATCAGGGAATTTTAAGGTTGCCAAGGATTTTTGAGAGAAACACTGACTACCAACGAACCCGCAAGCAGACACTTTGATATGAATCTCTTTGCCAAAAACCTGAGAACTTTCGTCTGTAGCGTCTTTGCCAAAAACGTTTCTTATGTAGCCTAAGATCCTTCGAAGGCACTCTTACTTAGGGGAACCATTACCACCAAAAGACCTTAATTTGAAATGCTCAAACTCAGCAAACCACAATGCGTACAAAATCATATTTGCCGTAGGTACCTTTGACATTTTCTCGATCCCTTTGTTCGCTCGAATCTCTCTGTATCCAGCGTAAATCTTAACGCCGAGTACACAGTGAGGATATATCTTTGCAAACGACACTTTACGATGAAATTCATGTTTAATGAATATTTAATTAATAGAAACTCTCGAGATTAAGATTTTCGTCAGGACGAGTGAGGGGAGGGGCGGTTGAGCGAACGGGATGGGACGGGGACGCGCGATAAGCTCCGAAACTAAATTTTCTTAATTCCAACGAATGGAAGTCGTCATCGTAGACGATCAAAACGTAACGTTCCCAGGCTCTGTAATTATTAATAGTTACATGTCCGATGTTATAAAATCAAATTGTCAGCGCGAGTCTCCTCTCGAGGATCTCTACAGCCGAAATTATTTAATAACCCTTTCGGGGTCATAATTTGGCAATTATCATATCGTATGTACGACAGATTTAAGAAATGTTCTCACAATAATTATAATTTAGAAGGAATATTTTCCCTGTGACTCCGGGAGAAATATGTTTTTTTTCCTGTTGGAGGATACAACAAAGGAACTTACGGATATCTGATTTACTATTCGTGTGAAAGTCGTAAACGTTACGTTACGTTACCTTCCGACTTCCATATTTTTGTTGTATGCAAATTTAGTAAGAATTAGCATTAAGGCCCATCCTCTGAGTGCGCCGAGGGCACAAAAGAGAGAGAGAGAGAGAGAGAGAGAGAGTGACATAAAACAAATACAGCTGTCGTCGCGATTATGTAAATGAAAAATGAAAATTGCAAATTACTCGCCCCATAGAGGAATCAATTAACTAAAAAGCATAAAAATGTCGCAGACAGGCAGCTGGACCTCCCCCACAATAATCCTTCGATGAATTAGATTGGAACGCCGAAAGTGCAACATTTATGGGAAGTTGCATGTGACAAAAGGCGAGATCCACCCTCTCCGGACGGGGTCGTGCCATTTTAATATTCAGATTGGTTACACCTTTTATGCGTATAGGAAATAATTCGGTGCCTATATTTGCCCGACGTCGGACCCCTTGTTTGTTTTTACACTTGTCTCTTTGATAGAGTAGATTAGTGCAGTCTTGTCGATCGCATCGGCTAAATTGAAATATTATTCAAATTCCCATTCAAAGGAGCCGTAATGGAAATCTAGCACTTTGAGGGTAGGTTCGGGGTAAATAAAAAAAACAGCCTAGAGGGGAAGAGAGGGGGTCGGTCTCTCTATTCCAACCTTATATTATGCTACGCGATGTACTTGTTGAATAAACAAACTATTTTCCGGTGTATCGTCGGAAAATTCACCCAACAACTAGATGACTATTAAGCTTGTACTTCCACTCGAGTTTAGGGAATAAAGATTATAACATTGTCGTGATAACTATGTTAATGTAGGGACTTCTAGTGGTAATGAGAGTGTTAGGAGCCACAAAAATTTTTACACTAAAATAACTTATTACTAATATTGTTACTAGTACTAATAACTAAAATAACTTATTATACCTACTATCCTAAAATTTTTATATAATTCTATATATAATTCTATATTCTAATATATGTATACCTAAATAAGATAGTAAATTTTATAGATTCTCGATTTTGCTTCCTATTAAGCCGTATCATTGAGACGCCTATGGACAACTGTTTTGTTGCTTATCACATTTCGTCAACGGCGGCCATATTTCCTACTCCCTTTGCACCGCGCCTATCACCTATGTTGGCATATAAATGTATAATAACTTTCTTTTAAGAGCACCAGGTTTAGGTATAATAATCGTCTGGTCGGAATGTTTATAAAATTTTTCTATATAGTCACCTCTACTAACGGTCAGTTTCATTTGTCCACAAGTGGAAGTAGTTTTTGATACCAGTTAATTACTGTCGCATTTATGAAACCCCCTTGGCCACACTGGTACAATCGTAACTTATCAAGTAACCTTACTCCTTAATAGCGGTCCATGCAGTATCTATACCTGGTAGCAAATTATATGGAGAAGGGTTAAAAAAAATAGTGAGTACATGCAGTACATATGAGTTGACATTATTTCACACAACTTTTCTTACTCATTACTTTCATAGAAACTTTCTATTACGTTTTAAAACCTTTACTGAGTTTATAATTCAATCATAGTGTGTTTATCAATTATTTCTCAATATTCATTCATTTTTCTAGTGGTCGTAATGAGAGGTTTCACTTCATCGTATATACTTGCGTGTCGGTGTTGGGATAATTATTGAAACACTTCATCGATTATTGCCAGATATCCCGTCGAAAGTAACTCAAGCTACGTGCTCACTCGGCCGGCCTGTGATATTATCGACGACCCCGTACTCGGTCCCGTTAAAATAAATCAAAGTTTGAATACCGATATGAGAGCTATTGACCGAGAAAGAGAAGCCGGTAGCAAAGTCCAGAGCGAGAAAGAGAGTGAGAGAGTGAGAGAGAGAGAGAGCCGCCCCTAACCTTTCAACTTTCCGTATGTACGTAATATAAAGCGTCGCAATAAAAATCACCTTCGTGAATCAAAAGCGATCTATCAAATGATATTATCGGGGCTATTACAACTCCTGCCCCGACATTGATTCTCTGTGTCATAATAAAAAAAGGGCGATACATCATACGCTCTCCGGCTGATCCTTTTGCTCTCCTTTTGCTGGACGTCGCAGGACTTTTCGTTCTCCCGGCTCCCCCGATGGGGTCAACGGATAACGACCGGGGAGATTATATTGGATTGATAAAGAAATGATGCATAGTCTCGGAAAAAATTGGAGAAAGAGACGGGGAATGAAATATGTATACAAATTTTCACTAGACGAATAGAGTAAGGGCGAAGTAAGGATAATACGAATGAAGTATGAAGTTTTAAAACTTTCAAAATATTCTTTTAATGTAACTCACTTTTACGTCATTTTTTAAATAGCTCTCAAGAACAACGAAAGAAAACATACTTACTGAAACCAAGGGCATATGTGTGTGTAGCGAACTACCTGAACTTCATTCAGGTTAATCAGGTTAGAAGTTCCTTTATGAACACCAGATGAGATAAAAGACATCTGAGAAACAGAACAAAGCAAATTCCAACTCTGGAATGGAACGTTTATCGCATGTGATACTATGGGGCTTCGCACATCGCAGCGGTTACCCGAACTAAACCCCCCATCTATGCCCATTAATTCGATTCTGGTAAACTATTCATCTGAAGAAGAGTATGTCTATGACATGACATCAATTGTGAAAATTCAGATAATTTTACTTAGCTACTTAATAGTACTATGCTGGATTTTTATTTCGAATTTTCTTCTTTCAACTTATTCTTTTTCAGGAACGATTTTCTGAATAAATTTATAAATTCGAAAATAATCTCTCCCTTTCATTTTTATTGAGTTTAGTTAATGCAAGTATTTGGTCAAGAAATTACATATAAATAACGACAGATTTTTTTCAAAAAGTTATTATGGACAGACGAGTTGTCATGAATAGTTTGTTTTAATTACGTTTAATAAAAATCCAAGAAAACATGTTTTTTCCAAAAACATAATCAATCCTTAATATTTCAATAGGCAGAAAAACAAATGGCAATAAAACATAGTAATAAATTAACTTACAATAAATAGATTACATTGTAATAAATCCTATGACATTTGGCCCTTGGTCATTTCCAAAGTTAACTAGATCAATAATGAACAAATGCAATATGTTTTCATATTCTTCGCTAATTACTTAATATACCCTAATTTAATATTACACTTCACATATAGGTCTCTTTAATAATTCAGAAGTTGCGCAAAATCTATTTATCTCATATTGAGTGCACCATGTTTATAACATTTGGATAATCAATAAAAAAAAATGTTAATAGATGAAACCACACAATGTAAATATACAGTATATTTTTATTTTCTTATAGAAATGAGACGTATTGTAATCGGGTCGATTTTTCAAAATTAGTTATTAGTATTTCTAGACGTTTTAAGGTTCCCTGAGTTCAAAACATATGTTTTTGATAAAAACTTCTCTCTGTGTACGTATGTATTGTGGTACTTATTTCTCCAAAAGTAAAAACTTTAAACGGTCCCAATTTTGAATTTAGACTTTTACCTTCATCATGACCTCTTAATAGGTTTTTCATTGAAATCGACCTGAATAAAGGGGTGGTTTATCCTTATCATTTCTCGATTTTTGGAAATTTGCTTTAAATTTACTCCTAGAGTTTTTAAAATTTTGAGTGTTTATTCTACTATCGAATAAGTATGTATAATAACATGTTTGGCCCACTCTTCCCCAAAGGGCAATTTACACTTATCATTTTTCGCTTTTGCAAATTGTGTCAAAATCCAGTAAAATATTTTTTTCTAAACTTGAACGTTACTGTAGAATATGTGTAATAAAGTATAATAACAATTTCGACCAAATTTTCTCTAATGGACAGTACTTGTAATTTTTAATTTTTCGGGAATTTTCTCAAAATCTACTACAATATATTTTTTTACACTTTGACCATTTATTCTATTATCGAGTATGTATAATGAAGTTTTGTGACATTTTTGTGTAAATCCTCTCTGAAGAGCAGTTTATTCTTTCCGCTTTTCGATTTTTCGAAATTTTCTCAAAATTCCCCTGAATATTTATTGTACTATCGAATATTTATAACTGAATATAAGAAATTAGGCCGATGGACTCATCACCAATTTTGTATTTGTAATGATAAGCGAGATACGCAGTAGTCAAAATGGGATGAAAAACACTGTACGATTTCTATTTTCTCTTAAACCTTTTTCTTCAGTTAGCACCAATACGCATTAACTTCTTATTGGGTCTTGATGTAATTTCGATATTCTCTAGCTTTACGTGTTACTTAGTTCTGGACCTGCTTTCCATAATCTTTTCAAAAATTTTGGCTGCCGTGTTCACGTAATGGCAATGTGGTTTTAGCAGTGTTTATGGTATTTTCTTCTTCTGTCATTCATTATTACATTATTACTGCAGCTATTACTATAAATTATAGTACAATTTCGTCTTCAAATGGGAATTCTTTCCTGTTTAATTCTTGTTTTGCTGTGATTATGTCATCGTCATCTTTCATTTGTGGGTGTACTTCCTTCTGGTAATCTTTCAAAACGCCACTTTGGATCATGGTTACTTACTTGCAGTGTTTAGTCAATGCCCTTATTACAGAGTGTGTCGAAGGCAGTTGTGGTAATAAGTGTCCGCACTTAAGAAGTGCCCATTTCACCAATCAGTTTCTCGTAGTAGTGCCCACAGTTCCCCTAATCTGAAATTTAAGAACGCAATTAAGGTCATCCGTAAGATATTTTTTCCCGATTTCTGCCATCCCATATCAGATAATATTTCAGGGAATAAAGAAACGACTTTCCCTCCCCGCGACCCAAATTCCGCCCCCACTTTCCCATAAAAATTATTCTCCTCTAACGAAAACGTATCGGAGTCGTAAAACCGAAGTAGGAAAAATATCAAATTCCAAAGAAAGCCCCGCGCGCGCAGAACTCGTCATAAATCTCATATTCGCCATTCAATATCAATATGAAAGTCGTATCCGAGCCGATAAAACCCCGAAACATAACGTATTGGTACTCAAGTTCCCCTCAATATTATATTTTAGCAATCCCCCGCACCTGTAGAATCTTATATGCCGGCGTGAAACATCTTTTCCCGTGTTTAGCCGGGAGAAAAGTGATTCGAGGCGGGTACAAGGTGGGCAAATAAACAGGGGGAGGATGAGGAGTTCGCAGGAGGATTCAGATTGAAAAATAAAACCGAGGAAAATCAAGCCTTTCGAGTGGTTCGTTCCAAAATCTCAACAATTATGAGATCTCAAGATGCAGTCCTAATTTGGTGCATGTTAAGTTTAAGCAAGAACGGGCATACTTGGGTCGATCTTCCAAGACTCATCCACATTCCACATCTGAAAACAAAATTAAATCAATTTCCATTAACGCTCCTTAAAGACTCGATCAAGGTTGTTCTAGACCGATCGATCTATCGTTGCAAAACCTCCGGGATCTGCATGTCTCGAGTTTTCTCTTCCCTCCTCCTCGGGCGCTCCACCCTATATATACGGTATCAACGGCGTCGTTATATTTTTCACTTGTAGCTTTTATGTCTCGTATCGAGAGGTGATAGAGAGAACCTGTCGCGAATGATTGAGAGTTCTGACGGACTATAACATCATATTAGGGTGTGCTCCCGGGATGAGATGATAAGTGTGCTGTCAGACGGTCATGCCGGGGGAATTCCCTTTTTCCGTATGTGTCGGTGGCTATCACGATATTATTATCCGACGACGATGACGCGATCCGTGTATCGATCGAAAATCTCACGGGTGGAGATTTTAACATGAACAAACGCAAAACGGGGAAGATTTAACGACAATGTTTGTTGAAGTTTTAACGGCAGTAAACCATTCGTCGTTATGGTCAATACCGTAACGAGAGTGTGGGTAAATCGGCAGTTTCGCCTTGCGTACAAGTAAAGTAACAGAAAAATGACGTAAGTTGGAAAGTGAGTTAAGACAAGACCAAGATTGAAATAGTTGTGATTGGCTCAATTTCGGTGGAAAAGCACCAACACGTAATAGACGTCGAAGTGGGTCATGACCATGAGTATCAAATTGTCTACATGCAACTCGATACTATTGATACCTACGAGACCAACGAGACGAGACTTTATGAAAGTCTCGCCAATGAAATATGAAGTCTCACGTTGAGTCTCGTCTCGCAGCTTGCAGTCTCGTCTCGTCTCGTCTCGTCTAGTCTCACTTATTATGCGAGAGTCTTGCATAAGTATCGAAGTCTCGTCTTGCACAACTTTGTTCCACTCCAGTATGGAATACATACTTGCAACGTAAAAGTAACTAATTGCATGGTAATTCGTTAATTCGTTTAAAGACTGACTTATTAACTGTAGTTAAATACCAGCAAAAATAAATTACTTTTTTGAAAATACCACTCAAAAACGAAAAACTTGCTCAAAATATCAAATATCAATAAAAACCAAAGTACTTGCTTAATAGATCTTGAAAATAGCGACGTGTACACGGGATACATCGCCATATCTCATATTTTCATATCTTATGGTAAATATTTATAAAAATAAATATTTAATGTTTGAAATCAATTCTTCAGGTGGATTTGAAAAATTCGAAAATAATAACAAGACAGAGTGCCCTTCAGAAACAATTTAGCAAAAAATGTTATTAAACCTTATAATAACATTCGATAGTACAACAAATACACGACTTTGAGAAAAAAATATTGTAGTGAATTTTTAGAAAATTTCCAGAAACCGAAAAATGATAGGAGTAAAGTGCCCTTTTGAGAAAATTTAGCCAGAAATGGTATAAAACTTTATTATACATATCTGGTATCAGAGTAGGTACTCAAAGTTCAATAGGAATTTTTTTAAATTCTTCTTATCTAACGTTTCGAAATTTTAAGTGGTCATGTAGACAGTTAGATGTTAAATTTAAAATAAAGAAAAAATGGCAGTTTTCACCTAAAAAAACGTTCGGTGATGTCATTACTGAAATCTTGATGGCATCACTTGTTACTTTTTTTAGCAAAAAAAAAAATGTAATTTTATGAAATAAAATCGTCCTCTCCCAACGATTTACCAATAAGTAAATGCAATAAATTATGTTCCATATAATCCAGGGCCGGCGTTGAAAGTGTAAACCTCGAGCTGTAGGTACGCAGTTTTGATAAACAAATTATATTATAAACTTTCAGTTTATACTAAGTCGTCCGTAAAGTTAAGATATAGTGCATTATTTCTAACTCACCCTGTAGCCTTGCCGCCTTGGAAAGGTGAGATTTCAAGAATGAATGCTAAAATTTGCCGTAGACAGGGTAAAACTGGAGGAAAATGTTTAACACTTTTGAATCCAGTAAGTAGTTTCTTACTACTTAGTTAGTTGCTTAAAAATCTCATTTTTTAAAATTAATACACTATTTCTGTTTCCGTGTAGTATTGAAACGTCCTGGTATCGTCCCTCCCCTCACTTTCTAAATTTAGTACGAGGTTAAGAGCAATTATTTCTCCCTCGCACGTTATGGCATACGGCACTGCGAAAATTTTTATATGTATATCTATAGGTGTGTGCGTTAAAGCGAGGGGTTTTATTAACAGGGGCGTCGGGCGTGAAATGACGCTGCCGGACGCCAGTTACGACGACGCTCTATTAACGGATTAGACCTAAAGCGCAATCCGATCTCCATACGAACTAAGCCGCTTGCCGCCATACACACAACACAAAAACAGACAAAATTGCCTCTCATGCTCCGTTGCTTAGAGACATGGGATTATGGCACCTCCCCCGCGCTCCACGTTCGATAAAATAATTAATAGTCACCTAGGGGGGGCGCGTCCCGGGGATTTCGCGAGAGAGTTTTCAACTGAGCGATAAATGGACACTTTTCGCCGATGCTGAACAAATTTCACTGGCCCCGAAGTTATCGATTCGAGACTTGATTGGCTTGTTTACAAAAATTAATCTTTCTGAGATTATGTACGAAGTGGATAAAAGTTGCTGAGCTACGAGAACCTCGCATAACTTAAGTGGTATCGCTGGAGACCGTAAATCCCTTCGCTTGTTTAAACTCGACTAAATCGTAATTGTAGATGATTCCTTACATCTAATATACTCTTTTCAAAACAAATCCCGATGCACGTCATTTTGATGACGTTAGAATCATCCAATACTACCAACTAAATATATTCACAGGACATCGCAATTTATGTGTTCCGTGTATATTTTAGGTTGACAATATACTGGGTGATCAAGAATGACTGTTTGAGTTGGCAATTCTACCTGGAGTATTTTTTTGCCTAAGTGTTTGCCACGCTACAACCAGATAATGTTTATTTGACAAAAATTTGACATAACAATCAGCGATAAGACTGTAGGTTATGTGAATAAAAATTAACGCTTAAAAAATGAAACTCGAAATACAGAACAATGATTTAATTAAACAGCTAAAGGTAATGCTCAAAATGCCCCCCATTTTGGTCCAGACATAAATTACTTCTTCTTTTTAGGCTCTCGATGATATTCACCAGCATATTGGGGGTAACTTCCTGAACTATTGCCTCTTGCAGCTCTTCTTCAGTATGCAATATGTTCCTAAAGACATTGTCCTTCAAGAGCCCAAATAACGAAAATTCTAATGGAGTGAGATCTGGTGACCTGCTTGGCCAAATGCCCTGACTAATTACTCTGTCGCCAAAATTCTCTCTTAAATATCCCATAGTAGCAGGAGCCGTATGTGCCCTTGCAGAGTTTTCTTGGAAATATCCAAGTTGACACTCTTCGTCTGTTAATTGGTTTATAAAAGGCGTCAAAAGGTGTTGGATATATCTCTCCGAATTGACGGTAAAATTAAAAAATATCGGCCCATACACTCGCGTCCTTGAGACTGCCAACCAAACACCAACTTTAACCGGGTGCAAATGTGTCTCTCTGATAGCATAAGGATTTTAACCTGACCAAATTCTGTAATTTTGTTTATTCACATAGCCGTTGAGATGAAACCAGGCTTCGTCGAAAAAGACGGTATTAATATGTCATTGAACCAATTACAAAATAAAACTCTCTGCAGGTGATAAGGTGGGATAATGACTGGACCATGGAAATTTTGTAAGGGTGGTACTTTAATTTCTTCTTAAGCACAGTGGAGCATCTTCCATATGATAAACCTGTAAAACCGTGAATTAGAACAACATGGAAAAGTGGAAGTCTTATGGGTAAGATTGAAAATTGGTTGAATAGGAGGCATAGGGACCAAACCTGTTTGAAGGGAGAGCTTTCTTGAGGATTTGGGAGGACTTCTTCGCCTTCGAGTTCTGATATCCTCGATAACTTCCTCGTTTAGAGTAGAAGGTCTACCAGTTGATTTTTGTTTGCTTACGCTCCCTGTGTTTAAATAACGTTCAACTACTCTCATGCAATGTTGCAGAAAGACAGCAAAAGTGACCAAAGTCTCCGGAAACAACTCTTAAAATTGCTGTGGTGTCGCTTCGAGAGAGTAATGCCAACCAGTAATTGGGATATAAATCCCGCTTCGATAGTACGCCATTCCAATGAAAATTTCGGGTTGTAACGTGAAAACGAAGTTAAATAAATAAATTTGAAATGAATGCCAGAAATTTGAATTTGAAATAACAAATTCAAATTACCAGTTGTACCATTTAAAAATGAAATTCAGTATTGCCAACTCAAACAGTCATTCTTGATCACGTTGTATATGGGGTTATGTGTATTCTCAACCTAAAATATACACGTAACACATAAATTGCGATGTCCTGGGACTATATTAAGTTGGTAGTATTGGATGTTTGGTGGCGTCATCAAAATGACGTGCATCGGGTTTTGGTTTGAACAGAGTGTACATCATTAGTGCTATCTAATAATAATGGCTTATTATGTTTGAGTATGACTCGTATTATACGCTACGTCAACTTTCGTTGGAATCACTACAAGATAAATATTTTAATGAGCAAATAAGTTTATTTTATTATATTTTATTACTAATTAGCGTTATTTTGTTCAACATACTTTTGGTTCCAGACTATTCAATACACTTAATCAAAATAACCAGATAGTAATTGAAACAAAACGTAATTCATCCTTATCTTCCAAAACAATTTGTAATTATGTGTTTATCAAATATTACAGTACTGTATTATTTACTAGATACGGCTGCTATTCTTGTACTGCTAAAGCTATCGTATGTGGTGTAAAATTCAAGGGGTAATTTTTGGGAAAATTGCTCGAACACCTCAAATATAATTTTCAATCACTCACTTTTCCATAGAGGGTGAATGTGAAAGGTATTGCGTCATCGACATTATTTTTCAATAGCAACCTCCACAGAACCTGAAACATCACGATGTTTATCCATGTAATAAGTACTAATTTGAAATTTTCAAATACTCAATTTAGTAGCAATGTCAAATACAGGTAAGGCTAGGTACTAACTGCTTCAATTTGGCTTGTTTTCTCAATCAATTATTGTTATTAAACGGTATTATTATAACAATCATCGTTATTAAATTGTGTATTTGAAAATCATTAAATCTTTATTGCACGTAAAATGATGAGCTCTTTTGGAGGTTACAATTGAAATATATGTCGATTCGGTCATATCTTCCACACTAATCACCCTGTATACGAAAATTTGACATGGAAAAGTGAGCCAGTGAAAATAAAATTTTCAGGATCAAATACTTTCCCAAAAATTATTAATTATTTGTTTATATGTTTAAAATAAAGAAAGTAGTGTTGATTTGTATGTTACCGGCATTAATCTGTGGTAATTTTCTAAAATGTTTTAAATCCCAAATATTTACTTAATTCAATGTTTTCACCAATAAAATTCGTTAGTGGCAATTTCCAAGTTTTAAGTTTTAAGGTATTAACAATTATTGAAGAATTTCCAAGACATATGCCCTCACATGTAGTAAACTCTATTTTTAAAAATATTTTCTAGGCACTGTCATAATTATAGTATTCTCGCTCTCTCATCTGATACCGAACCTTCCAGAAAAGGATAGGCGGCGCGCAGAGGCATTTTCAAAATTTTTCTCTGTGGGAAATTTGCATATTTTCTATAAAACTTACATAGTAAACAAACAATATATATAATGAGAAGATTACCTGTCCAGTATACTTATTATGTACAAGTTACAAGAATACATTATATATAAAACGATGATGTGTTTCGTGTAAATTGGGACCCATCATCAGTCTAAATTCTATCATGAAAAGTAACAGTGAGTTGAAAAAATCTCATAAAACGGAAAGTGACGTGTAACTATCAAAATAATTCAAATAAAATAATCATCAAAGTAGATTAGATTCTGCTGTTGAATTATTGTTTCCAAGGTGACATTAACAAAATCGTGGGTGATTACTAAATTTAATATATATTTCTAACTGAAATGTTGATATTAGACCTAATATTCATCAATATTTTTCAATCGATTGGTTTGTTAATTGAGTTATATTTGGTAAGTACAGTAAGTTCAATTGGTCTTACGATTCCTTTGTGGAACAGCTTTAACATATCGCTATATTTTTTGAAAACACTATAAACAAAGATCAAAGATATAATGCAAAGTATCAAATGTGTCAAAAGTGGTGATACGATACGATACGTGTGGTGATTATACATAATGTTTTATTCAACATATTTTACCTATGTGACTATTCACTAATATTCTTTTATACCCCTAAAAACTTTCTATTCATCTCTACTATTAAATTAATAATTTATTAATAATAACTGATTAATTAAAAAAATTATATATACCGCCTCTAAAGTGATTCACCAAATCTGAATCACGACTTGAATCTGGATCATTACTTTTTAATAATTCTGCCATGATTAATACTGATGCATTGATGTTACTAATTTTCTCAAAACAAATGTGCAAAACATGTAACTTTAAATCCCTTTATATTTTTTGTTTAATTTTAATGGTTTCCATTGTATTTCAAAGAATATTTTGTGCAGTTCTTAATAAGATTGGCTGCATATATGGGTATATTTTCATACATCTCCATTGCGTATATTCCGGCTCTAGCTTTCTATATTCTCCAGCTATTTTCCCTAATATATTATTTTCTTGTGATGAGACATTTCACAATGTATATAGAAAATAAGCTAAATATGAATTTTAATCAACGATACTTGTAGTGTGTTTAACGAGATACATATGTATTTTGTATAAAATCCGAGTTTTAATACTTATGAGTTGTTGAGGTAAGGAATGTAATTTTTCTGTTTCTCGCGTCTTCCTCGATAATTTATCAACGTCATTTTTTCGCGTTCGATATAATATGTACGGGAAAAAATGAGACGCTCGCGGTATTATTAGCGTCGACAGTGTCTCCCGTTACATTTTTGTAATATTTTTAACGCAGCAGTCACAAATCCTATTGTCTGAACAGCTGACGGTGCCATTGTTGAAGACAAATTTATTCGAAACGTAGATTAGTCTAGAACATTATGATGGTTTTATCTAAAATTATTCGCCATTATTTTCGTATAAAACTTCAAATAAATTTCCTTTAATATCACGATCTGTTAATATTCCTCACCGTATATATTACGGGGTTAATAGCGTGTGACAGTTATGGTTTTGTTTTCTATCCGGGTTATATTATTAATAGTGAGCAAGTGTAAAGGAGACGTGGCGTAGTGTATTTTTAATTTATTTAATTCGGTCTGGAAAATGCGCCATTGTCTTATCCCGAATATTTCTTTTGTCACTTTTGCCGGAATATAAAAGGGACAAGACGCCTGCAAAGAAATTACCGATGTGTCTGCGTCGAAGAATACCCATTTTATTTCTGTTTTCTCGTAGTTTTCGTTTATTTTCACGTCTGTCGTAGCTATAATGTTAATGTCAACACACACATTACTGTCTATTATGTACAGATCGGCTATTTGCTACTAAGAATATAAAGAAAGGAGCCTGGATTTCTTTTGATCTCGTCGGAGAAAACGCAGCCACGAAATTAATTGTCACCTAATGAAAATATATAACGGGGACGCGTCCGTATGTTTTAGGTTCACGATTAACCTCAATGTTACACTATTACTTCCACAATGCGGATTATTCTACCCATTCTATTTCCACTAAACCTACGTAAGAAGTAAAAATAAATAATCCAATAATAAAATTAAAACTAAACGCTCCCGTCGGCTCAAGTGTGGATGCACATGATTTAATGAAAGTAATCGCCTTAAAAGCTGTGGCGTTAAACAAAAAATAATCGCTTGATAGGATTATCACTTCGAGAGTCAGAAATAATATGGGCCGTTATCGATTAAACTGAAGAACAACCTCGGGGCTACCTTGTAAGGCTTTAATTATCACTTTTATTAACGCTTTTACACGTCACACGTGTAATTTCATGCACGCGCGTATTATTTAATCAGATCACGAGTAGGAAAAATTTAATAAGCGCCTTAGGCCGTTTACAGAAAATGATTATTTATTAGTACGAAAAGAAAGTTCCAAGCCTGCCATCTTAATCAGCTCTTAGGGCTGCATACGTAAAGACCACAAAATAGTCACATTGCCTAGAAGATATAATTATAAATTAAATTGATTATTAAATTAAATAATTAATTTCAATTCATAATTCAATTAATTTTAATCTCACAATTAAATTATTAATTGTGAGATTATAATTGCACAGTAGCCACAAGTCCGCACAAGAAGTGTTTGATGAATTATAAGACTTCGGAGTGATTTCATTGTTAGTGCTAGTGACTACATGTTATGTATCACCGCGAGACACTTTTAAAAAAATCACTTACTTTACATAGATAATAATTTATTGTAACGAATGCCCCTGTGCTCCGCCTATGGGTCTCTCGAAGGGCGAAAGGAACCAGTGCTTAATATTACCAAAATTGGTTCTGAAAGTGATAGGAATAGTTTTCTATATTTGTTAATAAATTGGTAGGTTAAAGCGCCGATCATTTGAATGTAGTGACTCATTCAAAACCCATTTATCATCTTGCACAACGTTAAAAATACCACTTGTAAACTTTAAGGATATTTTTAAAATTTGTAGGAGACCCTTATTTCAAATTTCTTCCCCGAGTCTAATCTCCGATTCCCCCGCGTTCATCTCGGGCGTCGTTACATTTTACTGAACGACAAGTAGGCGACCCTTGAAGGTGGCCGGCCCTCCACGAAACGAAACACCGCAACACCAGGGGCCCAAACTAATTAAAGTTCTGGGCTGCTCGCGGTGCATAACCGGAGAGCGAGGAGCAAACGTATAAATTACTTTTAATTACAACAATTTTATAATTTGTACTTGGCGAGTCTTGATTAATTAACCCGCAAGATTAATGGTTATTGTTAAGGTATTATGCGCATACCGGAAGATAAACAACGGCACGGGGAGGGGGAGTGAGGTGGGGACGTTGCGATGTCTTCGGGGTTGTATAGATTCGTAACGGGAGCAAGGAAAAATTATTTGACGCTCGCTGATTAAATATAAAACGAAAATGAGACACTCCGGGGATGACCGAGAGGGGAAGCATAGCTTTCTTAATGCATTGCACTACAAGTGGATCGAATAAATATGTGAAAAACATGAAAAATGTGACGTAATGTACGTTTATTAATGTTAAAAAAATAGTTAATTGAAGTATTGTCTTATATTGATAAAAAGTATACTTTAAGGGCCGGTACTTTGCGTCCTGATTAAACATCTGATTAAGTTAATCCCCGATTAAAACAGCCAGTCAACTGAATCGCAGTTATAAATAACAGAAGAAAGTAGTCGTACTTTAGTTGGTTGGCTGTTTTAATTGGGAATTAACTTAATCCGATGTTTAATCAGGACCCAAAGTACCGGCCCTAAGTGTTAAAACTCTAAATGTCAAATACAAAAAAATCTATGCAACAGAATTGCATTCTGCAAGGGTACAAATTGGTTTATGGTAACTATAATAAGAATCGAAAGCCTGAGATTAATTTATTTCTAAACAAGCTGTACCTATAGAGCTGAATTTAAAGAAACTGAAGCAAAAGCGCTAGAATGCAGTTAGACCAAGAGACGGGAATTCTGTGACATCTTTGTGATATGATTTATGCGATGTTTAAGTTTTTAAAAAACCTCTTTTATCACGTCGAAAACAATGTAAAAACTGTCAAGAGTAAAATTGTAGCAAATTGATTTCAAAATAAATGTTCATTTTTCAAAATCGGTCCAAGAGTTGCCAAAATTATCATTTTTATTATTTCTTTCATAACGAATAAATGAAATTCTATATAGCAACGTTAAACAATATTAATATTTTTAAAAAACAAATAAGAAATATTTTAATTACCAATGAAAGATGAGGCACGAATAAATTTCGTTACAAATTTCAAGAATGCTATTCGAGTACTACAAGTCACAAAATATATCACAATTTTGTACGTAATACTGCATGCGTTGCAATGCCACGTAAAGATTAAAAAAAGAAAGATAAATAAAATTACAGATCACCCGGTGAACGTCGTATCACCTACATTATTTTTGAAAAATATATATTTTGTCTTTCTTTGCTATACGTAAAGATGATATGATGGTTATACGACTCGCGAAGACGCGACGTATAATTGCCCATGCGCGAAACAGGGAAACTCCAAGTTGATTCCGCAAACTATCCTTATATCTTCAATTGTATATTATCTTTCTAAATTTTTAATAAATAATTTATCAAATACAGCCTTGAAAGTGGGCATGAAATTTTCCTGTACAATATACGTTTCACCAAACGACGTCATTTGAAAGCAATTATTATATTTTTGGATGTGAGCCAAGAAATGTTTAGTCATTTCCCACCGCAGAAACTAATGAGCGTAGTGGATCTGGTGGTGGGAACAATTGTGGCAATTTTACTTCACCACCAGCACAACATAATCGAGTAGGTTCACCACTGTAGTTTAACGCTTTACAATATTGACAAATGATTGTCATTTCTCCAATCGTTACGGATTGGTCGGCACAATAATCTATTTCCGGGTCGTAGTGGAATGCTACTCGTTCTATGTTTACACTGCGTCTGCGGAATCGCTCTATTTCATTGTGTCCTGCTCGCTGCTGTTGTATTTGATGTGCCCGAAGTCGTTCCATTCTAAGCCTATCTACTTCATAATAATTCAATGTCGAACGCAATTCTGTCGGACGGGCCCGAACTGCACCGCTTTGACTTTAGCCACCCCGCTGCGTTAAGTAGGGATAATTACTTACGAACCGCTCTCGGAAACCAGGCGAAGCGGTGGATAAATGTACGCTCATCGGTGACGAAAAATGCGGTTGGACATATTGCCGCCAAAGATATTGAAATATCGGGCGAATATTATACTTGGGACATCTCGATAAAACAATACCACTGGCGGACTAGTACTCCTTGTCATATTAAAAAAAATAACGTTTTCTTAATTTTAAAATTTAAATTTAGTGTTAAGAGATTTGACGATCCCTTAATATTGAGTTGGTGGTAACATATACTATTTTATTTGGTTTCACTGGACTACACTCACAATTTCTAAGAAATTCGTATGAACTTAAATCAAATTGTAATAAATATATTTATTTATTTAATACTAAACAGGTTTAATATTAAACTTACTACATATTGCATATCTTTCAATTTCGGAATACAAATTGGATGCATATTTAAACGGGTATTCAGAGCATATTTTCCACCTCTAATTATTACCTACGACCTATACGTATAAATACCTTGTAATTTAGTCACAAGAAGAACAGTATTTATTCGTTACCAAATAATAAGTAATACTTTTTGTCATTGCAAAACAGTTTGGTAACAGTTCTTATCACAAGTATCTATTTCATTTCCAAAAATTTACGCGACCGTACGGCGTACGGCGTACGCATAGCCACTTCCTTCATTCCTTTGGATTTTTCACCGACCGTGGTTAGGTAGCGACCCTACTTAACGTATCGGGGGGGCTAAAGTCAAAGCGGTGCAGTTCGAGGCCGACGATTCTGTCATACCAATACGAATGTTATCATTATGTCTCTCGCTGGTCGTCAGTGCGATTTGCACGTGAGGTAGCTCGTCGAACATTTGATTGACTTCGACGAACTAAGTCAGGTCCTCTTCTTCTTGGCATTATAAAATCAATAAAGTTCTCGCGCACTGACAAACTGATGATAGATTTTAATAATCGTCTTGACATTTTGTAATTTGACAACCAACTTACATTATACCTTTATTTGTTTGATTACAAATGTCAAATTACAAAACGTGCCTTTATTAGTATTGCCGTTACTTATTATTGAACCTTGAACGCTTGAACCTTTCCTGAACTTCCACAAATATTTCAAGATTATTATTTAATCTCAAGCTAAATGTTGTATACGGTGCATTTAGTAGTTTTTTGACTCTTCGAGCTCCAAGCGAAGCCCGCGATAAGAAAGCTATGCTTCCAAAAACCGCGGGGGAGATCCATCGACCGCCGCACACGCATACACATATTTATGAACGCCGTGATCGACAGCGGCCGATATCTCGCATCCCCCGGAATACATCCGAGTGCCTGGCCCTCCCCGAGAATTTTAAAATTTCAGACGTTCCCGTTCCTCGGGTTTCCCATATTTGCCGAGGGTAAGTGAAAGAACGATCGAGATCTCCGTATGAAGCCACCCCCGGGATATCTAACCTACTTAGCCGCGCTCACCCTCAACACACGTAGACACGCGGTCTTACAAACAGAACGAGAGTGGCGGAACAATCTGGCCGAGGCCGGAGATGGATCCTGGAAAAATAATTTTCCGATCGACGCGGGGGAAAAGTGATTATTAATTCAAAGGGGGGATGATTTTGGGTCGGTAACGAATTGTGGTTTGGTTGAGGGGAGCCTTGTTGCTTTACGCGGTCTTCGCCTTTGTCTTCTCATTAACGGTCACCAGAAGTTTCGAATGAATTTTGGACGATTATGATTTATGCAGATTTAACAAGATTTGCTTGGTTAAATGCTTCAATTTTTATTCGAGAAACTTCTGTGTTATCGAGTTAGAAATTTCACGTTTCGGTAATTTAAGCAATTAATTTTAGTTCATTCATCATTTGATTAAAAATTAACTTCGAAATATATTGCGTTCCTCCTGATAGACATATAACATATATAATAACAAAATAGTGCATAACTAGCCTATTCAAAACTGATGACAACTTCAAGAAAATAAACTTCTACTCACACCACTAGTCAAAAGTCTGTTACTTAACTAATTTATTTATTAAATTACTTAACACTAACTTTTATAACATCATTACTTGATTTGGACGTAAGTTTACTTGTTGCGATTCAAAAATCTCCACACTATCTTTCTGAATATTTGATTGATGGTTCTTAATATGATTCCTACAAAAAAATGGTTGTAGGAAAAATTGTCCAGAAATAAATTTCATGGTAAAATGTCGAATACGAGGATACTTCAAATCATTTGGAGTTTCAGTTATTGTAAAATATATTTTCATACTTTAAACTTAATAGCAAAGTTCCCTGATCAGAAACTTTAATACATTCAAAAATTACACAAGACACATTTTCATAATACAATCAATGGCCTTTTAAACTGGCGATATATTATACCATACTCCTATTATATACTTCCATACTATTTTAACATAGAATTTTTAAAGCGAACAGATTGTTTTCCCTGTTTTCCTGAATCGCTAGTAAATCTAAATGTTTCCAAAAATATGAGTAGTTTATTTTGATGAGATTTTCTCTGGAACACCCTGTATATGGGCGGTTTGGCTCATATCATATTTTGCAGGCGTCGGTATCTAATAAAGCATTATTAAAATCCCGAACATTAAAAATATTGGATTAAAATATTCTTGTAATTTACACTTCGGGTAACACTTCTTTTGTAGTGTTTTATACATTATGTACATATGGATATTCCCTTAACTAATGGTTACTATATACTATATAGTATCAATGAAACTGTCGAACGTTATATGAAATGTTAACCAATAAATGACAAAAGTTTTTATTTTGATTGAACTTTATGCAACGCTTAATTTTACATGTCGAGATAAGAAAATGTAAAAAATAAATAGATAAGTATTACTATGCAAAATATGAATTATAAGAAGGAAGTTACTTTGGCCAAGTGATTTCAAAATTACCCCAATACTGATGTTTCATTGCTGTATTATTGCATTTACTATATAGAGAACTTCTTGTTAGAAAGGATATTATTTTTGTGAACATCCGAAATTGCCTATTCCAGACATGCATTTAAGTTTTGCAAAAGTTGAAAGTATGAAAATGATCAATATTTTTGAAAATTAATGAAACTACGTATGTCTTCTAGAGAGAAATATCAAAAATGGAATTTTGGAAGAAGAGAATTTGGGGCGGCTTGAAAGAAGCTGTGTATTTTGGGGTAGGTTGAAAATTTGTTTCATGCAAGGGGTGAAGTTACCTTGTTTTCTGGAGAAAAGTACAAATATGAATTAGACTTTGCTATCTGGAGAAGTTTGCAATAAACTTTACTTCTGGAAAGGTTTTAAACAATATTTGTTTTCTGAAGAACAATGTAAAAGATTGAAATTTGTTTCAAAATTTAAAAAATTTTGGCCAAATTGAAAAAAGCTGACTTTTTGAGTTGAGGCGTAACTTTATTTTGATTAATGTCTTACGTTGCTTGTTTTTTGGAGAAAAAGGAGAAGTATGAATTGGACTCAGCTTTTGACTTTTACAGTTGCAAAGACACAATTTTTGAGAGAGACAAAGCCTATCCTGAAGCTAAGCTACAAACGGAGGTGCTGGCCAATTATTTTGATTGGTATAAATCTGATCAATGTTATCGTTACAAAATAAATGTGACATATGATTACTAATAGACCGTGGGCCCATGACACCAAAAGTGTCGATAATCTATGTTCGTATTCGTATCACCGTATCGCCAAACGGTGATAGACACTGGTGATAGACACTGGTGATAGACGATGATCGAGGAAAGTATGCCCTTTGGTGGAACGACTCCTTTCAACCCATTAACCATATTCCGACATTTGCATACGATTGCGCAGAGGGCATCTCGATTTATGCCAGCATCAACAAGAAGTGGAGGTCCTAACAGGTGCTAGGACTGGTCACAGACGCTTGGAGTTACTTTTTCCCGGTTTCCCGGGCTGTCTGAGTATGTCCCTAAAAGGGCATACGAACATAGATTATCGACACTTTTGGTGTCATGGGCCCACGGTCTATTAGTAGTAAAGGCCGATTTTCCGGAGGTATCGAATTGCCTCACCACCCCACCGTCAGGATTATTCTATTACTTACATTATGCATAATATTTGTATCTTGATTGATATTCCTTGCCCTCTTGCCCTTTAATATTTTCGTGATAAAGATGGGACTTCCCGTAATTTGGGTATTAAAAAAGGGTCCGTGAGGAGACTCGCACGCGCCCAGATTTTCAGGCAACATAAATTTGAAATCTAAGCAAAATAAATCGCAAAACAGTTATTTTCAGGCAAAAAGAATCATACCAAAAATTAGCAGACCAAAATTTTATTTTCTTGAATTATTTTATAAAGTTTTCATTGGTAAAATTTGTCCTTCGATCACTTAACTAACATACATTTATACTTCGAAAATGATATTTCAACGTCACAGTATGTTATAGGAGCATATTTAGAACAGGAAATTTCTTTAGGGGACAAAGTTATGATGCTCTCGTCGTTTCCTGCAATAATGTTTTTAATTTTTTTTTATCGCTCCCATCCAGGATTCTTTTCTAAAGCATTGTTTATTTTTTTTTTCCGATTAATATTCCTTTTTGTCACTATTTCAACACTTTGCGTTAATGGCATATCTGACTTTTCCAGGGATTTAATTAAATCAGACAAAAATATTTGCTTCCCTAATTAAGGGTGGTATACCAGGTATAAACTATCCTAAATTTCTTGGAAAAATGTTACTTTGCTGTCATCAATTGTTTACGAATACCGGATTTGAATATCAAGTTTGTTGTTTACAGTCAGAGAATAGTTAATTTTAGACAAAAACTGTAAAAGTGGCAATATCAGGCAAGTACCTTTAAAGCAGGAAATTTTAGGCATAATAAACGTTTGATAAAAATTTCCTAGATCCTCAAAACACATAAAACTGACATAAGACTGAAGGCAAAATAGGCAAAATCCGGTCTTTTGCAATAAGTTAGATTATTTGTTTCATGATCCCAATTCAGAAGTGGCATCTGAATACTATTTCCAAGTGCGTGGAATGTTAAGACACGTTTTTTTAGCTCTCGAATGCAATTCTTTTAGAAACAATATTCTTAATCAGATGTAGTAACACTTTCATATTGTGCTCGAACAAAGCTATCGGTAAATCGATCCGTCATATGAATGACCGAGACCGAGCTACGCGTTATTAATATGATCGAGCCGACGTCGGGTGCAACGGTACCCGAGGTGCCGAAGACCAGATACCAATCGCAAGACCAACGTCGGAGGTCCTTGCCGTCAAGGCCGGACGAAGGAAGCAACCGTCTCGTCCTGCTGACGGGGATCCAACTCAGATCGAGAGGCACCTCGAACTAGTCAAAGTTGTCAGAGGAATTAGGACAGTTGGATTTAATAATTGTGCGTTTTGTAGTTTCTGTGGGCCAATGAAGTCAATTGCGGCTAGTAATTACTGCGATCTGGTAAGGAAATGTATTCAACAAGTAGAGATTTTAAAAATGATTAGTGGATTATGAAAGAACCAAGTGGACCTGATAGATAGGTTCTTGGCTGTTTCGGTCGGTCAACACAAAGATATTGCCTTTAAATAATTTCAGAAGTCTGGTAACCGCTTAAGAAACCTTTCAGAAGAATTGGGTCAAACCGTTATACGTTTGACAGTTTAGCATCAGAACAGGGAGAGCTGTCATGCAGTTGGGGTCGATCTAGGGCCTCCCATTGTCTCATCGGTTCCATCTCAATCGGTAACGATAACAATGCTCCGGCAAATGATAACGGGTACAGCTATGCACTCGATGATCATCCGATTAGTTTACCCGGAGTGTCGCTCGCACACGAATTGCTGCTTTGTTACGTAGGATTAGGTTATAACTACATTATGGGCTTTGGAAATTCTCGCTGTTTCCGGGAATAATCTGCGCTAAATCGCTGCCGCTGCCGCTGCACTTGTGGGGGATGGTCGATATACGTCGCTTCCGGAAAGGGGGCGAGAACGAGGGCGAGAGAGAGAGAGTGGGATGCAATCAATTCGATTCTAAGGGAACTGCTCTAATCGGGACGACTGTTGAACAACACGTAAATCTACCAGAGACTTTGTCCGCATGTCGAAGCACATCAGATAGATACCAGAAAATGGCCTGAAGTCCTACTCATCAAGACAAAATAAATTTATTTTAATTGAGTAATATTAATTACCAACCATATTCTACTTAAATACTAAACAGTTTCGAAAATATTGAGATTCCTTAATACCACTTTGAGTCCACTCCCTATTAACCATTCCCCAGTGACAAAGAATTAGATAAATACAAGAATATTCTCTGGAGTCCTGCTCATCTGGACAAAACCAATTTATTTAAATTTGATACTATTTGAGAACTAAATAGTTTCGAAAATGTTGGGACTTGAGTTCGGTACGTAGAGCTTCCTCATATATTTTAACAACAATAACTCTACGTTAACTCAATAAAATTTTACACTATATTGATGGATGAAATATTAAATTGTTATGTTCTGCGTTCACTGTTTAATCGTGACTCATTTATTATTCCAATACACGAAGTTATTAATGTTGTTCAGAAATTATTGTATCAATCACCGGTTTATACTATTAATGTTCCAGACAACTCATTAATTTTACGTACAAAATTATTTTCTTTGTTGATTTGTCTAATTTAGAAGAAACAAACATAAGCGAATACTTAGTGGGCCAATTTCCTTACTAATCACGTTTTTAATTTGTCAATATCAAATTACCTGTACAATGCATTGTAGCTTTTTACAACATACGATCTATATTTGCATGGATTCGTTATTAGAAATACCATTAAATTCACTAAAATATCCACGCTAGTAAGACTTTATATTGCATTTGTTGGTATTATTTTAGAATAAGCTAGTGTAATGTGGAAACCTAACTACTCAATTCTTAAAAAGGAAGTGGGGATGTTAATTTTTTTTTTAATTTTTATAATACAAAAGACATGGTGAATATATTTTTAATTTGAGCTATCGTTTTTCCTTAACGGAATTCGAACTCACAGCTTTGGAAACAAGGAGAAAAGTGGCTACTGTATTATTTTCATTTAAATTACTGCAGATACCGTTAATAATCCTCACTTGTTGTGCCAAATCAGCCTTAACTGCAGTACGTATTTCTATAATAGGAAATAGAATATACTCATAAACCTCGAACAAACCTGGATCTGAATTTTCCACTATACAAAATCTGGTCTTTGGCAAATTGATTAAGGATTATGAACTTCTGGACAAAATTAACGCACCACACAATTAAACTTGTATAATTACAATACCGAAATTAATATTGCAATAACATTTTTATAAAAGCTTATAGTTAGGTACTGTCTAGTAGCTAGTAAATGAAATTAGCAAATCAGGGCGTTATCTCTAATAATTTTTTATTAAAGAAATTTTTTTCTTGGAAACAATGCAAACTTGCAAACAGAAAAGAAACGAAAACAATATAATTTTCAGACTGTTTTAATTCGTGTATGTCCTCCTCTACTCCTAATTACTGCTTCCATGCATCTTGGCATACTGAAGATCAAATTTTGAACGACTTCTTAAGGAATATTATCCCATTTCTGCATTGCTGCATCTACTACTTGATTGCGGTTGGCAGGTGGAGGTGTACGACGTCGAATCCTTTTTTTAATATCGTCCCATAGATGCTCTATTGGGTTCATGTCGGGACTCTTCGCTGGCCCTTCCATGAACGGAATAGCTATAGTATTTAAGTAGCGAATAACCTGCCCAGCCACATGAGGACGAGCATTGTCCCGCATAAACAAGAAATTCGGTCCTACAATAGGAGCAACTGGTCAACAAAAATATGTTCCAGATAATAATTCGCATTCATTGACCTACCACGTGTGGGGACCAATTCTGTGGGGCCATCGAAACAGATGCCTCCCCAAAACAATACAGAGCCACCAACAAACGGAACTCTTGGAGAGATATTGCAACTTGCAAATCTCTCTCCTGGCATTCTCCAGACACGCTCACGTCCATCAGAAGATTTAAGGCTGATTCTCGTTTCATCTGAGAATAAAACCCTCTTCCAATCATTACGAGTCCAATCTTGATGTTGTCTCGCAAAACGCAACCTTTGAATTTTGTGCTCTCTGGTGAGCAGGAGATTCTTGGCCGGTTTTCTGCTGTCTGTTCATTTAAACGCCTTCTAATCGTTCGGGAAGATACAAGAAGATTGCGAGCAGCTACGAGTTCATTTTGTAGGATGGTACTAGTCGTTGTCATGTTTCTTAGAACGGATTGTCTAAGAAAATGTTCATCTATTGGATTAGTACACCGTTTTCGCCCTTGTCCCACCCTTCGTAAATGAGAACCTGTCTCGTTAAATCGTCTAACCATGCGACTTATGCTGGAATGGTTTCTTCCTATCACATTAGCAACATGACGCATCGAATATCCCTCATTTAGCAAAGTTGATGCTCTTTGCATCTTCCACTGACAAATTTGTTCTGCGATTCATTATTGAACTGGAGAACACTCGCACTTATACTATCAATAACAAAAAACCTTGGTGGCTCAAAACAATTTGTCTTAATAAGCAACAATTTCTGATCAGATTTTAAATCAATTTTCATCGAAAATGCTGTTTTATATTTTTATATTTATATTTTTATTATTATTTTATTAATATTAATTATTTTTATTAAATTATTATTAATTATTAATATTATTATTATTATTTTATATTTATAATTTTTTAAAAATTACACTTTTAAATCAAAACCCATGTTGACAACATTTACTTGAACTGTCTAAGTACATCCACAGTAAGATTGCTAAACAACTGAAAATCATCATTATTTTGGAATAACACAAAATATATGTGGTGGTGCGTTAATTTTGTCCAGGAGTTTAGATTTTTGTGCTGAATGTAATTTACTAATACTGAAGAAAAAATTTAGAAGGAATCATTATCCCTACAAATACGAATGGACTGCAATTAACACGTTAACGAAATTCTGTAATTGCTGTGTTCATTAAATGAAGATAGGTTGTCTTGAGATTCTTGGTTTTAGTTTTATGCTCATGTTGTTATAAGAATGTTTATTAATTTTTAATATTGCAATCGCTTATTGGAAATGAGTGTCCTTGTATGTTATTAAATGAAATAAATAAATTAACGAATACAATAAATATCTACTTATGAATTCATTTAGCTTCTAATTATTAATTCTGACTCAGCTTCCAGTTTGACGGAGTTGACTCGATAGCCAAATTGAGCTTCATTTACGGTATGCCCGTTTTACTGGGGCGCCTCACCTCATTTCGTGAATATTTGAAGAAAATACACGGCTCACGTTATTCATAAATAAACGAACCGGGAGCCCCTGCATCTGCAACTATAAGAGCTCTATATCAAACCTGCGAACAGTCCCGCTTGAGGGACGGCCATTTAGACGAGCAGAAGAGATATTTATACGCGTCAAGTATGGTAAAATCTTTGATCTTTTAATTTATGTTATTATAAACGAGCGGGACGATTTAATTACCTATGTATCTCTACGTGATTTAAGGGTTTGGAAGTTTCTGGCGGTGTATGTGGATAGACTGAGCTATATTGCGAATGTTGCGAGGTTTCAACCTGAAATCAGACAAAATGCTTTTGAAGCGAGGCTTTGCAAGACTTTATCCAACTTTGATTTTGATTTTTTTTTTATTATTTAATAGAGGACTATAAGTTCAAGGTTCTTAAAGGTTCCTCAAACGACACAACTTCTTCAGAGGAAACACTTTAAATATATTAATGTTTCGTCCCATGTTATAATTAATATTAAAATATAATTATGAAAATATAATTATTCCGAAATTAAATTTATGTTGTTTGGAAATATATATTCGCCATATTGTTTTCAAAATATCTAAGGGACAGTTCACTTAAACTACTTACAAGTTAAGTAAATTGGAAGAACCGATTGGTATGATTAACTTATAGGTATTGAAATTAAGAAATTTTTACCACTTGGTCAGGATGTAACGTGCTATATTACACTATGTCAAAAAAATTTTTTTGGTGTAAATTAACCACTTAGTGAAGGAGGAATCTTCGCCTTAGTCACATATTAGGTGGTGTTCATTGTACCAACCTACTAAATTAATTTAAATTAATTATTACTATTAATATTAGTAAATATTATTACATAGTACTAAATTAATTAATACGTAATATAGCGAAAATGTGACCTAATGGATGAGACGTGGTAACGTACATATTTCATCAGTTTGCCAGCAGCATGCAGATTATAACCTATTAGGGGATGTAGGTTATGTAGCACTACGGGCCCTGTTCTTACTATTTGGTAATTACGTTCTTCCGAGATTTGTTAGGTGGTCTGATATCTACTACATATGATATTTCAACTTGTTAGGAATATTTTTCACCAAATTTTCATTTCACTTGTTTGGTTATCTTGAACAAGTTTACATAATTCACTGAAATATATTTCAATTTTTACATAAATATGTAACATTACCATTGAATTTAGTGAAAAACACCTACATCGTGAGATGGCTACAATACGTTATCATATTGATACCTGATAATTTTCATTAAACTACTTACTTAATCGTAATCGTTGTATTCTTTGATTCAATTATACAAGTATATCGATTAAGTATGTACCTTTCACCCTTAGCCAACATATTGTAGTGCCCTGATGATGTCCGAAACATGTAACGAAACGTTAGCACAAATATACTTTTCTCCGTTCTGTTCCCAGTCTACGTATGTCTCTGTTCCCAATGTTTCAATGTTTGAGGAACCTTTGAAAACCTTGAAATCCCAACAGTCATTATAAAACAGAACGATTAGTTAACTGTATATTTACATATTTCCATATGTCGACTTTTCGACATATGAACGCCTGATATTATCCAAAATCCTCCACTTAAAAATGATTTTATCAAATATTGAAGATATATTCGAGATTGATCTGAAATCACCCAAAATCCACTTTAGAAATACGATTTTTCTTAAAAGTCGGACCATCACCTACTTAAATGGTTTCACATGCTAATTGATTACGATTACAATTCTTTTACCCAATATCCATACGTTTCGAGACATGCTCATCTGAAATCACACAAAATCAAATGGAGTTTCCCAGTGTTTCAAATATTGATCCATCTCGGCTTTCAAAAAATTCTTCCATGATTGATCTGTGAGTCACCATCAAGAGTTGATTTCATGAGTGTAATAATTTTATCTTCAAACTTCGCACTTTTCGAGATGTGAGGTTGCAATCACCGTTCGAAAAACCTCTCTCATTCTCAATCTCTCAATCAATAAGCAATAACGTCTTTTATGACCGGTATGCAGCGTGTAGGGGAGCTCGAGATGAAATATCGATAAGTCATTTTCCTGCGGCCACATATCACTTTACGGACAGTTTGATGTATCGTTTGAGACACGAAGGTAATACAAGCGCATATTACTCCGAGTTAATTGAAATATTATTACACAATTTAAGTAGCGACGTCGAGAATTTAAGAACTCTCGCCGTTGAATAGTTAAAACTGCCTGAAATTTTCATTATGCCGCCCCCTCCCCCTTCTCCCGGTTCGGGGAGCTCACGTTTTTTGATGCGGGACTGTCATCACCTCAAATAAACTTTACAAATGAAGCTCTGAAACTTCGACGATCCGCCTGACCCTACCCAGTTATGCCTCTTTTAATATTTCATCTGGAGACGGGAATACGCCACGTGAACGTCCCGACGTTTTGACTAATAGCCTGGATATAAGACGAAGGTGACGAGAGACATTAATATAAATAACTGTTGTGATGTTTCGAGCAGTAGCTGCCTTATGGCAGATTTGGTACAATTACGAACTGTCGGTGTCGGTTTTACCGATGACGTCGATAAAATTGATGGCGAGTGATTTGACATGGGAGGTGCTCCGTAGGCATGGAATAATGCTATAATAGTTTTGATACACAAGAAAGGAGGTACTGCTAACTTGTCAAACTATGGACCTATAAGCCTTCTTTGCCACATGTTTAAATTATTCACGAAAATATTGATCAAATGCCTTACGACAAAATTCGAAAGGTATCAACCAAGCCAGCAGTTTTTGATACAAACGACCATCTTCTAGTAATAAAACTACTCACTCAAAGCTGCCTAGAATATAATAAGCATCTAATACTTGTATTCGTGGACTACGAAAAGGCGTTTGAGTCTGTCAACCAGCACAAACTTCTTGAGTCACTGGCGGACTACAGAATACATTCCAGATACATTACGTTGCTAAAATACATATATCATAATGCAACAGCTTCGGTGAAACTCCATCAGAGTTTGAAATTCCACAAAGGGGTACGGCAAGGTGATACTATTTCTCCAAATCTGTTCATCAACCTACTGGAGTACGCTTTTAAAAACACTGATTGGACAAACTTGGGTCTTAATACCACAGTTAATACTAATGGTGGATATCTCAAACACTACGCTTTGCTACGCCTACAAATTGTTACAATCACCGAAGCTGAAGACGGCCTTCAGCTACGTAGGACTCAAGGTAAACTATTCTAAAACTCAGTTAATGACTAATTTGGTCTTAAGCAATAGTGTTACCATGGATGGTAGGCAGATTTACGTAGTGTCATCGTATAACTACTTGGGACATGAAATAAAATTGGGGAATGATAATCAAACTCATGAACTCCAAAGAAGAGTAGGTCTAACATGGGCGTCATTTGGTGAGCTCAGGATTGTTCCTAAATCCAACATCACAATCTGTATGAAGAGAAAAGTCTTCGATCAATGCGTGTTGCCCATACTTACGTATGGTGTGGATACGTTAATCCTTACCAGAAAACCATACACAAAATTCAAGTGAAACAAAGGGCCAATGGAACCATCTAACTCTTATAATAAAGGTGTACAGAAGGCTATGTCTGAAATGCAACTGGGCAGGTCATGTAGCAAGAATAGTTAGTGGAATAAAAAATATTAAGGAAGGCTTATATCCAGCAATGGATGCACTTATGATGATGATGATGATGATGATGATGATGATGATCCTGTCCTGTCTTGGATTGTTTGGAGTAATTTGGAACCAAAAAGATTCAAATTTGTTGCGTTCCTTAGACGTTTTCGCGTTGATTTCCCTTTCGAACGTCCCCCCCCCCTCCACACCATTTTAAACGCGAGGCAATTTTTTCGGCCCCGGAGCCGACCAATAAAACTTCCCGACAAGAGCGAAATTATGCCGAACGACACGACCGTACCAGTTATTTTATAATTCTATGTAAATCTCATAGGCCACAACGGTGGCAATCTGCGTTAAATAAATTCCCCCGGGAAGCGTGCAGCTCCTGATTTAGTGGCTGGGAGCTAATTAAAAATGTCGTCTTGCCGTCATCGTTCGGCTCCGTGTTTTTTCACAAAAAGCGGAGCGGAGGCCTTCGCTTTTCAGAAACGGAATTGCATTATCATACGACTGACCGTCCTATGCAGATTACAGGGGAACACGCCCTGTTTAATTTTCGGGAAGGGCGGGAGATTCCTTGGCTTCGCGCAGGGGCGGAGGAAAAAAATAACAGACACCGGAACAGGATAAGGTCAGATTCTTTGCTTACTCATCAAATTTTGAACGAAAATGCGATGTACACGCACTAGAAGAAAAAGTAAAAGTTACGTTGTAAATAAAGGAGTATGCTTGTATTTACACATCCTTAAGTGCCTGTAACGTATTTCCTACACAAATCTTACTTTTAAGGTAATATATTATAGGATAGCCGATACACCTGTCATCGCTCAGGAATCGACCTAATATCGTCCCATTTTCCACCCCATTCGAATATGAAATTTTGGATTATTACATATCTTTGAAGCCAATCTATAACGGTGACAAGTTTTCAGTTTCTAAATGTTTAATAGGCATATCAAGTAACTAACGGTTCATTATCCCCCAAATTAAACCAAAAACTTCAAAAACGTATTTAGTCCCAAATGTTTCGTAAAATATTTTGGACATCAACAGAGCTCTGCAATAGTATCAGTGAAGGATATGTACTACAGGTAATTACAATTGCGAATTAGAAGGAAAATGGCAAGTCAATATATGTAGGTACGTAAAATAATTAATAAGTTGAAAATACTCATAACTATTGGTTACAATAAAACAACTAAAATCGTATTTTAGGATTTAAATAGCAACCAGTTGGACTGTCCCCCGCTCGTACAAATGAACCTAATATACAGAGATCAAAAAAGTAAATAGCATCTCCCCGAGAACACTATCACATTCTTAAAAGTAAATAGGTATTAACATTCTTGTGTTTGTTGTGATATTCAATTAATTCAATTTTAATTAGATAATAGTTGTTTCTTTATTCTATATACAAGGTTATTACAAAGCATTCTATAAAACAGAGTACCTTAAAAATTGTGTTTTCTGTTGATATTACTCTTATTACTCTGATACACTCCATTAAATGTTTGATCATTTTCATAATAACACGCCTGCCCTTAATTTAATGGCATGTGTTCAATAAGCTCAGACTGAGATGTATTGATATTGATTTGATGTTGATATATTCTCTTTCTAAATATTTTATTGTTTTTTTTTCACCTGTATATATCTATATAAACTTTTCAGGATGACATCATCACACTTTATTTTTATGTTGATTCCATAATTTAGTGGTGTTTTTAAGTTCACATATCCTTCACATATGTCTAGTAAGTATTGCATAAATTTAATCCCCTTTATCACTACATTGGTAAAGGAAATTTGGGACTTCTACAAAAGGAGGCTGTCCAAGTTCTCACAGTTGGCCATGATGAGAAGAAGGAAGGAAAAACTTCTATGTCTTGCCAACACTTTATTTAAAAAACGCAACCGGTTTCGACCTACTGTGAGGTCATCTTCAGGCGTACTAAAAACAACAACAACAAGAAGAAGAAGAAACCACACTAAGCAACAACACAAACGTAAAGTATCTCAAAAGAGATACTCCTCATTTTTGTTACGCCTGAAGATGACGTCACAGTAGGTCGAAACCGGTTGCGTTTTTTTTTTATAAATAAAGTGTTGGCAAGACAGAAGTTTTTCCTTCTTTCTTGGGATTTCTAAATGTTATTCGGGCCACTCTAGGCCCTAAGGTATACACAGGCAGGTTTTGAAGGTTTCTGACTACCCGAGAAGTACCTCAAAATAAACCCGACAAAAATTAATTTTACCCCTATTATTCACCCCTTCAGAAATTAAAATTTGGGGTTTTCGGGTTTTTCCAAACCATCTGGGAACCTAATCTTGAGCCCTATCGAGGTACCTATTTCTTATTATTTAATAACTCTCATATTAATTTCACCCCCGTTTCCACCCCCTCTCGTTTCCATTTTCTAGGTAAGAGTTTATTGGGGGATTTTGAAATATTTTCGAGCCATTCTTGGGCCGAAGCTATAATACTACAGGGTTTAAAGTTACTAACTACTCGAAAACTGGGTAACACCAATCAATTCCACCCCTATTTTTCATCCCCTCGGAAAATTCTGGGTTGTGGAATTTTTGTCGACCTCTTTGGGATCGAAGCTATATGAGCATGCAAGTTCCCACGTAATCGAGTTAATATGAACACTCTGCTTTATATATTAGGTTGATTGATTCTAGAAAACGCATAACAATTTTACTTTTTTTTTTTAGATAACTGAGTTTCAAACAAATGAGTCAAAGTTCCATAAATAACACCCAAAATGATCAATTAACGATCGTGTCAAATTTGGGCAAACATAATCGGAGTTTCAGTAATTTTTTTATCAATTTTTAAATTCTGTCGACAAATGACAAACGACCGCATTACAAACCTTTTGTATATAACAAATTGTAACTTACTAAATCCCTCGAAGATGCCACATCACCAACGGGAAAACTGCATAAATGTTTACCTCTAACTTGGTACTTAGTTAATTTAGCCGACATAACCTATAGACTTCCTAAATTAGCATTTGAAAATTATATCATTGAACACGTGGAAGAGGGCAGCGCATCAATATAAAGATTGCCCAGATTGCCTTCTCTATCTCTCTCTTTCTCTTCCTCTCTCTTCCGCTCGCTTTCGTGGAGATGAAGTCATTTGCAAATGAACATCACCGCTTCCGTCTACTAATCATTAAAGGCATATTCGCTGAGAATAATTTCGGGGAATTATTTGTACCGGGGAGATAGGAAATGATAGAAAATTGGTAACATTACAAATCTAGATCTGAACTTTCTCGTATGAAAATCCGTGATCATATGACGTGAAGTTGATGGTTGTATCGACATGTTACCAAAATGTTCACAATATCATTTCATCGGAGTGAATAGTGGTTTAGTGATTTCATGACATGAGGTGTTTAATCAGCGCAATACGTCTCTCAGTTGACGTAAACTTTTATAAACAGTTCATCACAAATGAGGTCATAACGTAATTGTTCGAATGTGACGTTTGTCGACGATATAATATAGAAGGTAGGTCTTAGTGTCGCAGAATTGACGTTTAGTTGCCTCGGGTATTCTTGAAAGGAAGGAATCTAAGGAATATCTTCTTTAAAACTTAATTACACGTTTGGTGTTGAGGTATCTGCAACGTGCAGTTTTTTAGACTTAATAGTTGTTTAAATTTAATCTGTGTAGAACTCGCATTTGTCGCCTACCTTGAATACTCATTGTTGTTCTACGATTTCATTATGTGAAAGTAGTCGATCTAGAAAATACATTATTCTCTGAAAGTGAAATCTAACTATTCGCCTGGTATTCAGATTGTTCTAACGTGTAATTTTTTGATAGTTCAAATTTATTACTTTATTGATTTTGGTTTAATCACCTCGCGACTTCCATGACTTCCACTGATATTGACCGATTTTCTTTTAGTTTTGCCTAAATCTTGCAGCCCGCTAAATTCGTATTTGATGGATATGCGATTCAATATTCCCCCCGTATTTGAAAAGGAAGGCTCTTCCAGCGCCGCCCACCAAGATGTGTAAATGCATAATTGATTCGAAAGCTTCTAGCCTCTTCATATTAATCAACTGATGAATTAGTTGGAGGTATGAATGCGGCACGGATCTACCCTAAATTATTCAAAGTTTCGAATGTGCAAGCTTCATTTTCCCATTCATTTCGGGTTTACATAATTCCGGACCGGCTGGATAATCAGGAACTCATGTGAGAGAGCTTCGAGTTTACGAACTTCTTGTAAATATTTACGCGGCTTCGGCTCTCTCTCTCCCTCTCCCTCTCTAACTGCGGCTCCTCTCGCTCCCCCTTTGCGTTGCTTAATTTTCTTGAGGGATGGATTTTCCGGAAAAGCGGCGGAACTCGGCATGTTTACGAATTGCATTTTATTTATGCGTTCCTCCTAATTCGTCCCAATATGTTTCGCAACTCACACGTTGAGGAATTTATTCAGTGCAAGTTCTTTGCCGCTTTAGCATCTTGGCAACGACCTTACCGAACTTACGTACCTACTCACATCGTCAAGGAACTTGGGATAGAAAGTTCAGCGATGGTACAACATTTCTTATCCTCGTTTCTAGTTTCAAAATTGTACCAACATACCCCACGAATCGATCAATGTTCAATGTGTACATGATATACGAAGTTTGTAATATTAATCTCCAATTATCTTATTTCAAGGATATACTCTTCTTGAATTGAAGAGTTTACCCGACCCTAATCAAGGGATATAGGTGGGAGGGGTTTTAGTCGCGGTAATCGCTGCGTTGTGCAGCATCCCACACTATTAGATGCCATAAACGATCTATTCCAGAGTTGGAATGTACTTTTTTCTTTTCCTGAGATGTCTCTTCATCCCATCTGGTGTCTGTAATAGATATTCTTTCCTTAAAAAACGTCAGCAATTCAATAGAATTGAAATGTTATTATGCACTGTTATACCCATCTTGTATATTGGTTGGCTCTAATGAACCAATATTTGGTAATGCTACAATCAATCAATGTAACAATACCACTAAATGCAAAGGTGAAAAAATAGTGGCAGAATATGGCATTGTATTTTAACATAACCAGGATTGTTGTTCAGATACTTGTAATTTTATAGAAAACCCTGATACTTAAGAAATCATTCACGACGAATCGTCCCTCATGAACTCCCCAAACCTTGGCCAGATTCGACACGTCTGCTCGTCTGATATTTGGGCAGGTGCTCGTTCGCGTTATGACTTATGCTAATCGCGTCCGCGTATATATGCTAAGCAGCTCGTAAATCGCTCTCGAGGCGTTTATGGGCTCTCTAGGAGGCGCGATTAAGATTTTCCCTTGCTCGGAGGGCATCCGGTACGAGAGGCCGGAACGGCGAACGGCCCCGACACGACGTTTCGTGCCCGCGGGAGGCGCTCCTCCGATATACGCCTCGCGGTCGTAATAATGATAATAACTACGATGATAACGACGTGGTTACCATGGACGTGTGCGTGAATATTCATAATTTTAATGGGGGAGTGCGGTTTCACTAAGCGGAATTATGTAGATTCGATTGTAGAGATGTAAGATTTTGGGGATTCGTGTTGGAATCGATTGATTAGGTTACATCGCAAAAATGGAAATATCTTTTCAACATTCAAAGATCGCATTTTCCAAAGTTCCCATGTTTGAGTCGATTGCTTATGTTACACCAGTAAAATGGAAATCTCTTTTCAGCCCTCAAAAATCCTATTGTCCAAATGCCGCATGTTCCAATCAATGGATTAGTTCACACTGGAAAAATGGAAACTTTTTCAGCCCTCAAAAATGCTATTGTCCAAAGGTCCTATGTTTGAATCGACGGATGGTGTTACCCTGGAAAAATGGAAATTTCTTTTCAGCCCTCAAAAATCCCATTGTTCAAACGTCCCATGATCAAATCGATTGCTTATGTTACACAGGAAAAATGGAAATCTCTTTTTACCCCTCAAAGACTCCATTGTTCGAAGGTGCCATCTTCGAGTCGTTTGATTGTGTTACACCGGAACAATTGACATCTCTTTTCAGCCCTCAAATATCTCATTGTCCAAATGCCTCATGTTCGAATCGATGAAATTAGTTCACACTGGAAAAATGGAAACTCTTTTCAGCCCTCAAAAACCCTATCCTCCAAAGGTCCCATGTTCAAATCGACGGATGATGTTACCCTGGAACAATGGAAATTTCTTTTCAGCCCTCAAAAATCCCATTGTCCACACGTCCCATGATCGAATCCATCGCTTATTTTACACAAGAAAAGTGGAAACCTCTTTTCACCCCTCAAAGACTCCATTGTCCGAAGGTCCCATGTTCTAGTCTTTTGATTATGTTACACTGGAAAAATTGAAATCTCCTTTCAGCCCTCAACGATCCCAGTGTACAAATGCCTCGATGTTCGATTGGATATATTATAGTTCACACTGGAAAAATGGAAACTATTTTCAGCCTTCAAAAATCGTGTTGTCTAAAGATCTTATGTTCGAATTGATGGATGATATTACCCTGAAAAAATTGATATTCCTTTTCAGCCCTCAAAGACCTTATTGTCTAATGGTCCCATGATCGAATCGATTGCTTATGTTACACTGGAAAATTTGAAATCTCTTTTCAGCCTTCAAAGATTCAGTTTCCCAAATAAAATTGCTCCTAACGATTATATATTTAACCGGTCGCTTTTCAAAGTGACAACCTGAATCTCGTGATCATTCTAGAAATTATTTCAAGCAAACTAGATAAAGGCATCCCCTTCTTCCCTTCCGAATATCTTCTTCCTTTTTTCTTAATTCATATTATATCACGGCTTACGGTCTTGACTAGGGTGGAAATTCCATTCAATTACTCCACTCCTTCTTGAGTGATTCCCACTGTTCTGTACCACCTCTTCCATTATTTAGTCTATATTCTATTTTCGACTCCCCATTCATCTATTCTTACATCTACTCCAATTTCATAATACTGGTCATGTTTGTACCTCTGAACACATTCTACGCGTTACATTATCTGACTTATTTGGTTTTAATGTAAATTCTCCCCTTTTCTACATTTATCTGTTTTTGTTTTTCCTGCTACTTTTCAAAAGGATGTCATTTCTGCTAGTGTTAGTGTGCTTTCATCCTTTGTGTTAGTGACCAGATTTCAGGTTCATATTGCACACCTGGTAAGGCTGTTTTAAATGCTGGGTTTGATTTCTTTATCAAGTCAGAAGTTTGTTGTCCCTCTTCTTTATCTTCAATTTTCTAATTGGTAGAATTTGTCTGATGATGGATGATGGTTACTGAGTATCCGAAATATGTCTCGACTTACTAAATTACAGCAATCATAGAATTATTTCTATCTGGATGGGATATGAGTTTAAGTGACTTGAATCATAACATCTTCCCATCTTCCATGTATCTCAAATTGATCGGGCGCATACACTCTCGTCCACCAGCATAACTTAACTATAAAATTTGTATTAAGACATATTAAAATTGTTGGAAATGGTGGAATAATAAGGAAATAAAAAAAGAGTTTCGGAACGCAAGGGGGCAAGGATCAAACATGTACTCACTTAGCCTAATAGGCATCATCAGAATTTGCTGTTGAATGTGAAATTTGTATTGTAAATTGCGTGGAATGGATTTTCCAAATTAGGGTTCAAACTACCTGTACTACCATCGGACGACAGTTTACAGTTAAAAATTAAGACGTCGGACGAAAGTGTATTACAAAATTTATTCAAAAAGGGATTACGGACGAAACTATATTTACCGGTTTCTTTGCTGGTATATTTGTCTTGTTTCCTTATATTTGAGATTGCTTTTATGTTTGTTTCTTCCATATCTAAAGAAAAACTGATCATATGTAGCGTCTGGCTTTCTTGTTGTTATTATAGCAGTTTATTTATTAGTCATAATGTAACCCATTCTGCCCTCGTTCATATAGAGCGTATGACTTCAAACTCTCTTCCCGCTTAGTTCCTTTATTTGTAGTAGAATTTTAAAGAAAGGACGCGATGTAAGTGCTAAGAATAATGTAATTTTGTTACTGTTGAATACAAAAATTGCCCTCAAATTAGATTTTGACATTTTGTAAGTATGTACCAACATTAACGTTACATGTGCGGATCCTTTGCCAAAGTACAACGGTTTTTCTAACCTACACCACGGCCATGGGAACTAGATATATATAGACTGATCTAAATTCTGACTCGTACGACATGTTAACAACTTAATTCAAATATTATTCAAATTTGTTCGCCATTTTGGAACGTTATTAATTCCGTGGTAGATTGCTTATCGGTACACCGACCAACCACACACATGTAGGAAACGTTGAGGGTGGACGATTGCTACAGGGAAACCTTCATACTGTTAATTTGTATATTTTATCAAGGAAATTAATTTGTTTCGAAAAGAATACTAAATTTAACGCAACTGATAAGTAGCTCTCCTTCATTGTAGATCTTTAGAAGCTTTTAAAAGTTTTTATATATTTGAAGAGAATTTGTGAGCTTCATAAATTCAAAAGATTTGCTCTAGAATTTGTGTATGAACATTTTTGGCCTTTCGACTTTAACCAATTTAACCTTTCAGAATGAAGACATGTTGGTACGAAATCAGTTCAAAATTTAGGGATTGAAGCTTTCCTGTAAAACGTGTTGCCCTAAATACATAAATATCTAAAATATCTGCCCAGTGGCGATATAAAAATTTTTAACAATTCTAGTGCCAAAAATTTCTAACATTCTGGAAATAAACTTTTTTTTCTACTTTTGTAGCATTGTAAAGAGATTTTAGTATGTCAGCTTAATGGGTGAAAACTAGAATATGTAAAAATTAATTATTTTGGACTTAAACTGGAGATTTATGGAATATTCAATTGAACCCTTGTTAGAATTAGCTTTTATTGATTCTACTGGCAGACGTTTCTAATGTTCTGGAAATGAACTTTCCGATTTTTCTAGCGATATAAGTTTCATTGTAGATTGTTGGGCTCCAGAATATAACAGATTTTTCAACATTTTTAACCTGTTATATGGGTGGTTAAAAGTTCAAATGGTTTACAAAATGGGATTATAGCATGTAAACTTAATGGGTCAAAAGTAGACGGTGTAAAAAATGGGGATATTTAAATTGCACTACACTGTTTAGATTCGTTTTGATTTATTCTGCAAGTTTCGGGAATGTACAGTTTGGTCCAAGTACCTTTGTCAGAATAAGTTTTTAGATAATTTAGTTTCTTTATAAATTCTCCAGAGGTTCACAAATGAAATAACAACAATACAGAAATAACAATTACATTATTGTAATGTTCACTTTTGTTACGTTGCCCACATTGCAAACTGTTTTTTGAACTGAAAATTTTGACAGTAAGACTTTTTGTGTTGGGTACTTCCTGTACTTAGAATCTGGGCAGATAAAGTATCTTAGTCTTTAAATTCATTTACATCTTGTTTTAAATTTGTTACTCATTGGTTCTGAAAATGCCATTATCACTTTCTTCAGATGGAGATTGTGGGGTCTCATAAAGATCACTGGTATTTATTACATTATCATTTAACTTTGACCAGCAATTCCTTCAAATAAAACAGTTTACTGGTACCCTGAGGTCCCGTCTGACCCAAATTGTGCATATTTTCTATATAAACAATTATCTGAAAGACTCATATATTCCTACAATTTCGAGAGCTCATGACCTCCCGATACCAATTAAGGGCTATCCGTTATGTTTCCCGTTCAATTGATAAACTGTTCGAGCTTTCATTGAAAAAACTTCTACCTGCAATTCCAATTATGGTACTGTTGGGCCGTCGTCCTGGACTAACTTAAACTTGAGCGTTATCATTCCGTCGAATTCACCTCGCAAGTTTACGGTGGCTCGGGGACCGACTCCACTTAAAACGTATTTTAATTACGCATTTTTCTCTCGTTCTCCTTAATTTAAAATCGACTCGACTCGAGCCTGTTGTACCAGACGACGGCGACGACACACCACGCTTCCGACGTCTGCAGCAGCAGGAGCAGCAGCAGCAGCAGCAAACGGGGCGAACAGATATGGTTATTTTATTTCGCGACATTCCCTATCTCGCCCATAATTTGTGACGCTATGAGAATTTATGGTCTTTATTTTGCGAGCCAATTAATTAATGCGCCATGTTGAGTACTGTAGTAGCTGTAGCTGGGACTGTAGCAGCGTGGAGGCCCATTATCCAAGATTGCGATGGCTTATAGCGCGACACCGGCCATAAATCTACCTTCGGGATTCTAATATTCGAGGTGGCGGAGGGGAATCGACGAGGGAAAGAGGAGAGAAAGAGAGAGATAAAGAGAGAGAGAGAGAGAGAAAGAGAGAGAGAGAAGAGGAATAAAAAAAATTTAAATACCACGCTTTTAAACGTTAGTCAGCTAATCGATACTCTCGGTTTACTTTGTCTCAATTCACCTGTGTAAATGGCTTCGGGCGACACCACCACCAACCACCCACCGCATAAGCAGGTGGTTGTATTTCTGGGAATCAACCAACAAATTAGGTTCTAATATTTCTTTTTTTCAAACTTAAATAGGAGTTGTGCTATTAAACCGTGTGGTTTGCATATAGAAATCAATAATTAGAAAAATGTGGATATTGTCCGTTACACTGATATAACCTAACTTCTAACTATCGTCTCCGTATGCATAACAAAGGGTAGCCCCGTTAAGATAATTAAAATTAACTTAATCTATCATTTTTGGAGTACTTAAGGTAAAGTTTGGCCATATTATTAGATTCCGCCATCTTGGCATAACCTGAGTATAACCTAAAAATAACATTTTTAAAAATTGCTTTAGTTGTTTGGAAATAAGGTTGATATCTTGATAAAAAATGGGACTTCTACAACATACCTCTACGTACAACCTCTATCGCTAATAAAAATATATGTTTTTAAAGATACCATTATACATTATAGTTCCTTCAGGAAACTATAATAGTTTTCCCATTTCTTTTCAAAGTATGCTAGAGAAGCAGTGAATAATTTAAGTTGAAGTGTGATCAAGAAAAATTAATAGAAAAATGTACAATTCATATTTGCATTACGAACCATAAGTATTATCAGAGCATAGAAAAGTTCTATTGTAACTGTGATAATGGCTATAAGGCCGTCTGCTGTTGTTCTCATGTAGCAGCAATAATTATTTGTTATTTGACGTATGCAAGATACTTGTCAAGAATTCCAAGACCACCTGAAGAAGTAATAAAGTTGCTTGACTTTGCCGATATAGTACATGTTATACGGAGCTTTTCTATCGAAACGCATGGTGGGAAATCAACAAGAGCAAAAGAGAAACTAGCAGTAGTTCGTTAGCATGACAGAGAGGGAAGTTTTGCAACGTTGCCGGCCGAACAGGCAGTCCAAGTCAACGCGTATCGCGGTCGCGTATCGCTTTACACTCTCGGATGTGTGCGGTACAGTGTGCGGAGCGGATGACTGTAATGTTTCGCGAGCTAGCAACATCGCAAAAGGTCGTTCTCTGTTTAGCAAACGAGAAATATATGGCCTTTCTTTCGCTCTTATGTTATTCCCATCCTGCGACTCTTTAGAAACGGTCTGTATAAGTCAAAAGAGAATAAAGTCTACACCACTTTAAGTGCAGCCTTTAGGTGTATCTTAAAGTGGTGTAGACTTTATTCCCTCTTGACTTGTAAACATGCAAGGCCACTTCAAGTCCCTGGACGATCTACACCATATAAAACATGTTGGTCCTTGGAATTAGTGACGAAGGTTAGTATTTTATTTGCTAATTGTGAAGTCAATAACTATGCGATAGAGATGAGTTATTGCTTTTCTCACCAATATTTTGTCGAATTATAGAATTGATCAGCTATAAATAAATGTGTATATTTATTAGCTAATTGAGTTAAATCATTTTTAATCCAATCACCACAAAAATAATTGCAAATAATTTAGCTTTATGAGTATATATACTGCGATAGAGCCTTTGTATAAATATAACGTTCCATCGAGCTTTTGATTCAATGAAATATTTTCACTAATTAAACATCAAAAAGAAACAAAATGATTCAACGACAAAAGCTAAAATAGCTAGAAAAATTTAATAGTCAATTTAGAGGTTACATCATTAACGGTCTTGACAGACTATTTGCATGTTCAACGTTTTTCCGGCACGATATTTTTTGAATTCATTTTTAAACGCTTTGTAGTCGTTGAACGATTTAAAAAGCATATCGACCGGAATTGACCAGATTACTATGAGCTAACTAGTTATTATTTACTATTACTATTTTTATGAAATTATTTTATTTGCTAAATTTTTAAAAACTGATCCGTCATTATTCCTGAAAATGTCATATATGTTTTCGTCGTAGTTTTTCCTACTGAATTCAATGGTGTTATCAGTTTTACTATACAAATCGTCTACGAAATATGAATGCCCAAAATCTATGAAGAAACCCCCAAAAACACTTTTTTTTCTAGTAAAAAGCAATGTAATTCTGAAAAAAATATACTTGTAGCTTCTTTAATAAGAACAGTTATTACATTTTTAATACTTTATAAAGTTTTTAAACCAAATTGCCAAATTGCAAAGGAGTCTTATAACAATCTTCTGGATTCTGGAAAAATTACAAATGCAAAGTATACTTCAGCCCCACTTGCCTAACTTCAGAAAAGTCTACTCTCAAAAGTCACTACAATAAATTATTTTGATATTATTTCAATTAAACTTTAAATTGCACCCACTATTGCATTTTTAGGACAAACCCATTTTAGTTCGAAAATCGCTTGTTCTAACAGAATCTAATTAATTCAACTATATGTAGGTACATTTACATTAATTAGAAATAGGATTAATTTTAGCGTCCAAATTATATCTGAATCATTTAAATCTTATTAGATATTTAATGAGGTTCGAATGAGCTGCGTATATTTCTTGTACAATGGGGAGCCTGTGTTGCTATCGAATTAAACTTTCAATAGAACCGTTATCGATAAAGGAATTTGCTGTATTTGGAAGTGGAAGGAGTTATGCAAAACAGATCAATTTTAAGGTTTTCAAGCGTGTCAGCAAATTCGTCAGAATGACTCATAAAACTTAGTTTCAAACTTCATTGATTTCGGTATCCCCCCGGGATCAGTAGTAGAACCAATTTTGTTTTTTATTATAAGATGATATATGTATCATTATCCATAATAGATTTGACAATCACTGGAATGGAAAAGGAACGACTTGCTCATTAAATATTTGTTTGCTGCAGATAAACCGAAATTTGCTCATTTTGCAATTATAGGTAAACAGAAATTATTACATGAAAATCTGGATGGGACAAGGCATTACATGACAATTAAATGAAATTAAGCTTTTTCATTATGACCTTGGAAGTATAAAATAAACCTTATGGCGTCCTACGCTACGATAAAATTTTTATTCTCTTCCGCCTCGATCAAAACTACCTCGGATTGTTTATAGGTTCCCGATCCAAATACCGTTTTGATTTATCTTTCTATCGCCTTATATAAATAATAGAGAGAGCATAATCATTTCATCTCTCGTTGCAGATGAAATCCAGAATTCCACATGTTTTTGGTGTGTTTATAAAACATTTCAGCATTTAAACACGTTCTTGTTTGTGTTAATATATGTTCCTCCTCGCTTCTATTTTTCGAGTTCATAACACGGATTATAATCGTTCCTCTCCGAATAAATACACTTCCCGATGTAAAATCGATAGCGCCGGATTGAAATCCGTGTAGTTAAGATAACTTATGACTTTAATTTTAGATCACTTAGGTATATTAACGTCGATCGAGGAAACCATTCAGGCTCTTTAATTAAAACGGATGTTTTAAGGCTACTTTTATACAGTGAAACGGTAGGAGTCCAGCCACCAAATAGTAAGGGATTAAGTTAAGGGAATTTTTCTGGTGTTATTAGTTATGACCAGAGTTTGTCATCGTAATTGTTCGATCACAATTTCACGATCGCATTGTGTTATCTACCATCCAATTTCGAGTTTGAACGTCTTTCTCGAGAAACGACAATTAAGGGAACTCTTCCCCGTCGATCTCGAGGATCCTCGTCCTGGAATTTCCTCCTGTCCATCGTCGAGGTCTCCAACAAAGAAGTGAATGGAAACAATGCGAGTGGCTCCAGACAAATACGGAGTTCATAAAGTACATCCTTGGCGATCGGAAAAAATCCATAAATCCGTCGGCTCCCCTAAGGAAACCCTGTCTCATAATAATCTCTGTATGGAAAATGCTTATAACTGTACACAAACGCATAAATAAATGTTAATAATTTTTTTTTCGTCGTTCGCCTTCGTTCCGCTACCGTTCGTTGCCAGATAGAACGAGAGAGACAGAGAGAGAAAGAGAGCGAAACTTATTGATAGCTCTCCGTGGCAAATGAATTTCGTTTAACAGTGCACCGGTGACAACGTTTAATTAGTTTACGTGAAGACCTGCGTCGATCCGTTTACATAAATGCGGTATGTAATTGGTGGTGTGGCCTTTTATAGGAACATTTCAGGACTGGATCGAGCTTACAGTAGCCTAAGTACGCCACACGTACATTTCTATGCGTAACTGAGGCCTACCACTTTTATTTTTGCCCACTCGAAGATATCTCAAATTTGTAAGGGTTTTCTACAAAATTCAGGTTATTGTCCACAATATTTCCTACTGAAAACTTGGAATCAGTTTCTAGCACTCGATGGCCAAATTAGAGACTTGGTTGAAGATATTAGTACACCAATATGTATTGCTCAACTATAAGAAACAAGACCTTAATAACAATAAACCTTCTTTGAGTCCTTATAAGTGTTATATCCATTCTGAGGAAATTTATATAAAGGCTTGAGAAGATATTGCTGGATCGTATGGTAACTAAAATTGTTTCACCTCTTCATACAACTCATGCGTTAATCAATAACGTCTATCCCCAATTTCATTTCCCTTTAATCAAATATATTTTAATTAAAATGTCCTCCCCGAAGGCTTTGGTTATTTTCGAAGCGATGAAGGTTGTTTGGGGGTTAAAGGTTGATAAACGTTTACTCGGATAGAACTTCCTATCTAACAAAATAAAGAATCTATTACCTTTTGAGCTGTTTCAAATGAAAAAAATGATGTTTCTATCAAGTTTTACAGAGTTTAATACTAAACTATATTTGTCACATTTTCATATGAATCCAGAAACCTTTATAGTGTATGGCTAAGTAAAAATTCATGAAAGCTATCGTCGTCGTCATCTGTCTTTCCAGGCTTAGGCATTCTTGCCTGTTCCTGCTTTACCATACGGTCCTCGGTCTTCCCACACTTCCTCTGCCTTTGGGTTTCAATTGCAAGGCTTGTTGTGGAAGTCTTCTATTTGACATTCCTAATACATGATCTCTCCATTTTTCTTTGTATGTGCTTACGTGATGTGTTATTGATTAAATCCTGATGGTTTCGTTCCTAATTCGATCAATTCTTGTGTAGCCTTTTACTGATCTGAGCAAGTTCATTTCGTATGTTTCTCGTTGCTTGAAATGTTTTTTCCGCAATGCCCAGTATTCTGAGCCATATGGAACTACCATTACTGTGTAAAATTTCAGCTGCATTTTGTGTGATGTTTTACCTTTAAGTGTTCTTCTTATTGTTCCACATATTTTGATATTTATTTATTTCATTGTTTATGTCTTTAACCTCTTTATAAGTTATACCGCAGCCTAAATATTTGAAATTTAATGTGATATTTGTTCTAAGGTGTATCTGTCGATAATGTGGTACAATTGGTGAAGTTTGTAAACTGATCGATGTAGTTTCTCCTCCGTCCATCCACTAGTTTAACTTGATCATCTGCAAATTGTATTGTGTTAATCTATGTATATTAAGATCGATCTTTATTCTTGAATCTGTACCTAATAACTTCCACTTTCTAATAAGGTCGTTATTATTAAAAAGTGTTGGTAACAGGCTACATTGGCTACATCCTTGTCTTACTCCTTTATTGATGAGTAGTTCTGTTGTTAATTCTCTGCCTTTATCAATAATTATTTTTGTATTTAATTAATTATTGTCATTTTTCAAAATCGACTATTATTTAGATCTACATATATGTAACTACTTTCCTTAATTTATTCATTACATATTAACCTCAAGATATTGTAATGATCAAAATCGATCGCTTTAGATAGTAATATCGAGTCTACCCATCCAATTTTTTCATGGAAACTCAATATCGAAGATTTAATGAAATTTCTTTAATTATGCACGTTGCACGTCTACGCATACCATTTCGATGTTTAGCAACTCCGGTTCTGTTTATGACGTTCTAGAATGGCAATACATCGTTCTGTTATAATCGAGGTTGTTATGAGTAAAAATAACAATATGCCGTGCATGTCTATCATACCGTACATGTAACTGGATTATGGCCGCTGTGACTTTTTTGCGGAGCCGTGTTCGGAAATAATAATAACAACTAGCGGCACGTCTCCGTCTCATCACGTCTCTTCTCGACTGTTAACCAGGCCTACTTGGACGAACGAGGAGAAGACGGTAAAAGAAAGCTCTGATAGTACTGAAAATCATGTATAACTGTCCGCGACTCGTCAATCTTCGAGATCACGACGTAATCTGGTAAATTGAAGCAGGAGATTGGGTTGTATCCACCAGTGACGTTTAATATGAAATAAATCTGAAACATTGGTACTTTGGTACTTCAGCTAGTAAATAACATGAACATTCCAGGATAAAGTTGGATTTGAACTAGCCCCACGTGGTTCCCCTTGCAACAACTAAATTGGTTGGTGCAAGTGGTAACACACTAGACTAGGAAGAAACCCAGAAATACAGATTTACATTTAGTGCAATGAGATAGAAGACAGATAAATATAGTATAGAAAAAAGAGGTCTTGGCAGGTAGCTACGAAGTTTTTGAAATGACTGCCACATACATTTGGAAGCATCAGTTTGCGAAAAATCACATAACATAGGGGTGGAATCCCTTGAGATTCTCAGTCTATGGATTCGGAAAAGGGTACGTGGTCTGTCTGAGTTATCATGAACTTCTAGGAAGCCAAATCGGGAAGCGAGGAAACCTTAATACACCCACATGCAAAGAAGTCAGACCTCCAGGTTAATGCTGCTTTAGAACAGCCATTGGTGCTCTATGTACGGCAAGGCAACTTGCTGGAACCAACTTGTGTTGCAGCCAACGCTTCGTCTTCTTTTATTTGAATACAATTTATTCTAAAGAATTCTTAGCTAAATAGCCTAAAATTTTGGTCGAATTAACATAAAATAAGGAATTGTATTTGCTTTTTTTCTGTTCATCACGTTTTTATCAATTTAATGTTTTTACAAATTTTCACCAACGAACAGATCAGTCGATGCCGATTTCTATTAGTTTTAACAATTTTTTAGTATGTTTTACTCAATCAGAAATGTTCTATTCAACGTATTTGGCACAAATATCAGCAGAAATGTCATTTTAGATAATTCTTATATTTCCACCTTTTCCTAAAGCTGCTAGGGTTGCCTTACCCTTGCAGTTCTTATCTTCAGAAAATTGCAAATACATGAAAACTTCGACTTCTCTTTCCTTTGAGAAATTGGGTTAAAAATGTAATAAATTTATTTCAAATATACAGTGTGCTAAATTAATTTGTAATTATGTGAAAATTTGTATTATTAATTTAAAAAAAAAGTTCTTGATAAAAAGTTTTGCTTTGTCTTAAGCCTAGAATTCAACCTTCGGATATTTAATTTTTTCAGGCATATACGAGGTTTGTCGAAAAATATGAATTTATCTCAAGAGTAAAATACTTTTACTGTTGACAGTACTGAAAATTGTTATGAAAATAAGTTGATCAAAATTGAAAACTACCGTCAAATATGCGATAATATCATTTTGTGCAGTAAATAAACAATACACGTAAATAGCTATGCTAAAACAGCTACGCAGATTTAATTTTCATTCCTGTGTAGGGTACACTTGACTGATCAAATAACGTTATAAGGGAGCCCGATATAGAGCGCTGTCAACATAAAAATCTCTATTGCACATGCCTACTTGTGAAATCTCACATTAGCGTATTTAGTAATGAAGAATTAACTTCTTTTTTAACTCAAGAGGATATGATCGCATATTTAAATGAAGTCTTCAAGTGTGATCAATATTGTCAACAGTAAAGGTACTGCGGTCTTCAGAAAAATACATATTTTTTGGAAACCTCGTATACGCCCTGAAAAAAAAGTAATATTTGTTGATTGCGTTTTAGATCAAGGCAAACATTTGTGAAGAATAATTTTTTTTCATAAAATTAATAATAACAAAGATTTTCATATGATTTCCTCTTAATTAGACACAGTATATTCAAATAATTTTTAAAAAATAGGTACCAGCAGGTGCTATTTGACTGCCCAATAATTGAAATGAAAAATGATAACAGTGGACGACACTCTGATATGAAGTAATACTAATAATATAAACAAATTATCAAATTCCAGGTTTTACATTTGACAATACAAGTCGATTCACAAGAAAACCATTGAGCATTAATACCTTGCTGAGATTTTACATATATATCATATACAGACAATTCCTTTGCCTTAAACAAAAGATCCCATTTTCATTTGCACACTCGTCAAAATTAACCATAAAAGTTTAACCATTAACCATTAACCATAAACGTTATTAATCATTTTACAAACGTTACGACGGCCGGAGGACAATTAACTTTACCAAAGTTATATTAATTTTATGCCGCCGCATCGATCAAACCGACAATTAGCTTATCTCCGGAAATTTCCTCGAGTTGTCATCTCGGCTAATTGACCGTCGCAGTTTTATCCGGAATCGAAGGGCAGGTGGATTCCTCTTGTATTTCCGATATGTTCGCTTTATGGAACATCGGGGAATGTCACGGGCGATTAATTATTACGCGTCGGGCGGGCGCATCAGCGAACTTTCCTCACAGATACGTAATCCAGCAGCGGTGAAAATCAAAAATAAGAACACGAGGGGGTTTAATGAAACAGCTGTCCCCGACGCGAAACTCATATGTACGTATACGCAGTACTGTATGTAGGTACTGTCAACTGTCAGATTGACGATTATATCAGTCCCCGGGATCGGATAGAGGAGAAACAAATTGAAACGAAACCGTCCGTGCTGGAAGCCATAATCTGAGTGAAATAGGTTTCCGCGTGCATATTCATATGATTAGCATACAATATGAGAGCGAAGGCGGAAGCCTCGCCGCCCCCCCGTCGGGCCTATGATAAATCCAGGCTTTCATTTCTAACAAATTATAAACGCATCGACCAACCACACTTAAACACTATATTACCGAGGAACATATCAGATCTCACGCTTATTTTCATGTAATAACAACACGGACATTCGGAGTGTTTGTGTGTGTTCCACCATGATTTCCCTTTCCAGGACGCGGGGCAATATTCACTGAATTAACAAGTGAAAATTATATAGCGTAACGTATTCGTTGATTATTATTAGCGAGCGTGGATTTCAAAATGGAGACGTTAGGTAGGTATATGAAATTCAAAGAGCCGGAACCTCGACTCGAGATAAGATTCTTATTCAAACCCGGAACCAGGAAGATCAAGACTATGATCAAATATTGAGTAATATTGAGTATATGGAGTAATTTATATAACACGAGTCAAAAATATTGTTCAAAAAGCGAGTTGGTACCAAAATCAAAAACATTATGCTCTCCGCCATACAACACAAAAACTCAAGATTCTGAGTGCGCTTGGGCCCGTGTATCTCGAAAACGGTGAAATTTTCGAAAAAAATCATAAAGACCATTTTTGTAGAGAATTAACAGATCTTCAATTTCTATTTGAACGAAAAATCTCTAACTGCCATATTTTTGGAGATATTCGCGGAAAACCAATTTTCCGGGTCTTTTGGGGCCATTTTCTCCCCCTGTCACACAATATTTTTACGCAAACTTTGTGTCATTTTAAAGGGGGTGCTAAATGCCAGCCAATAAATAGAAAATGAAGATGGTAACTAATAATTCATAAGTTTGACCCTTCGTTTACTGGACTAAATTGGGGATACGTCATTCAATAAGTAGTACCGCTCTTCAGAAGTAATATTATATGACAAGTACCTTAAACATTTGTAGCATGATGCTTGTGACTATCATCAAGACGTATTGTACTATGAGTATTTTCAATTGCCGTAATTTTAAAACTGATAGTTAAAACAGTAATCAGTAACAGGCACTTTAGTGTTTTGAGCAATATGTAAAGTTTTTTGGAGAGTACAACTGTATAGAAAATAATATTGTAACGCTACCTAAGCTAGGGGCACTAAATGACTTTTGTAAAGTCAAAATAATTTAAACAATAAATATATATCTAAACTTTAAAGGAATTGTAGTTATTATCTATCTATTGAGACCTTCTTCAGCTCATCTTTTAAAGACGTACGGTGATGCCAGTTCTGAATAAAGTACAAAACATGAGGAATAATATGTTCAGGCAGTAATTGTAAAAAGTGTATTACTATGTCAATTCAGATTATTCCTTTGCTGAAAATGCATATTTCTATTGATCTTGCTGGTTGTTTTTAATTATATTACATTTACAATTACAAGGTAAAAATCAAAATATTTGGATATGATAGAAATTATTTATAAGTTTCAATTAGATTGACATCAACGGGTTCCTGAACTGAAAGCAAAAAATATTACTGCGTTTATTAAATTATAAGGAATTTTCTCTGCACTCAACACAAGTATAAATTACGATAAACTTAGTTCTTATTGAGGGCAAATATTGAAAACTTTTAATAGCCGTTTTAAAAATTAACAAAATTTTAAAATAATTTGTGAGTCTTTACTTATTCAAAGTATTGCTTTAAACAAGTAATTATTAGTATAAGTTATTTCCATATTATGTAATAAATGTTAAATACGAAATTCACCTATTGGCGGGGGGATTGTTTAATTTCACTATGGCAAAAATTTTAACAAGAGAATAACTGTGGCGTCAAACTAATTGGTAATTTAGTCTTTACATTTATTTATAGGAAGTAGTTATACGGACCTATTCTATTGAAATGAAGAGTCCGAAATCAATAAGGGCGAAAGAGAAACTAATAGTAGTTCGTTAGTATGAAAGAGAAGGAAGTTTTGCAACGTTGCCGGCCGGCCTGTCCGTAACCCATTCCAAATATCCCCGTCGGAGGCTATACAGCGAATGATCCGGTAGAGTGTGGCGATGACTGTGATGTTTCGCGAACTAGCAACGTCGCAAAAGTTCTTTCTCTGTTTAGCCAACGAGAAATATATGGCCTTTCTTTCGCTCTTATGTTTATACCATACTGCGACTCTGTAGAAACGGTCTGTATATGCATACCTATACGTTTAAGAGCGGTCCAATGATGTAGCTTGTGAAACTAAAGAATAAGGCTTGTTTTAGCAGGATTAATACATAAATCGTGAAATTACCCAATTCTCTTTGAAATTTATAGCTGTCGTCCTTGTAGCATTACTCATTGAAAAAGTATTTAGATTTTGGGTGTCGTTATACTGACTGTTTCCTCTCTGACGTTTATAATGATCATTGATCCTACGGATATTTCTCTTCTTTCCTTATATCCTCGTATTGTTACAAACGATAAAACCGGCGGGAGACACTCCAAGAATAGTCGAATGGACGATTTCCAAGTGCGGCTTTTTCCTCATTTCCCGTCGAATAAATAGGATTTGTGCAACGTCCCCACGTGTGTGTGTGTATGTGTAGGCCATTAGCAGTTACAAATGGCGAGGCTCTCGCGGTACACGATTCACACGTCCCCCAAAAAGAAGGAGGTCGGTAATCCGCATTATCTCCCCGAAAAGTCCGGCATATAATATTATATACCTTCGCGTCCATTAACGCTCTTCGCTTCCGTTTTATTCGGAATTAATTCGATTCCGGGAGCGAGTTCTCTGCGAGAACTTTCCATTCGAAAACTTCATCGCGTCGGACGGATTCAATGGAAAAAGTTGGTATCGAGACGTCCAAGAAAATTCTCACTTCGTCATCGAATCGATAGGAGCGGACTTGAAACGGACCTAATTCGTGTGTATATGTGTCATCAAGTTTACAGTTACAAACATCGTGTAGTAAAGTTAGGGAGAAAGAAGTTACCAGAGTACCATTTTTAGTCATACATTTTTCACCGGTAAATTGTAAGTTGATGGAGTTTTATATTGGCCAATGAAGTTTCAGTCTTTCTAAATGATTTAAACTGTTCAAGATCATGTTAATGACAATCAAGACTTTCTCTCTTGTTACCCTTCATTTTTGTCTTTCGAGTTACCAATAATTCTTTTAATTCCCTCTTCACTAGTATGTTTGTTACAGTTTTTCCATTGTTTCTAGAATCTCTACCATTTGTTCTTCCTTGTTTCAGAAAACGGCATAACTTCTTCAGGAGCGACTGGATTGGAAATTAAGGGGTGAGTATAATCTAAATTCAGATTATTTTCATTTAGAGCACATATACATATACACACATATTGAATATTTTTGTATTGTAATAGGGAAAATTTTACAAATATTTGGGTCACGTAATGTGGTTCTAACTGGTTCACTAATGCCGAATATGGTTGTTTGGTAGTGATGGGTGATTACACATTCAAGTGTTACAAGCTGTAGTGAAGCATTATTGAAATAGCCATAAGAGATTTATAGTGAAAATATCATGGAATGGTTCTATTGTTTTAGGAATTTCTTTTTAGGATTTCTTTTTAGTTTCCACCGAGCTACACCCCCAACCAGAGCACTCCCTTTGGACCCTAGGTCCTCAGGCGTGTGACAATATTTTAAGTCAGGAACGTGATTGACTAGCTAGTCCAGTATTCCCTGTAGTTGTACCCATCAACATGCTAGTGGTGGACACGAGACGAGACCAGTACTGGTTCGAGACGAGACGAGACGAGACATAATTTCGTCTCGTCTCGAGAGGTCTCGAAGTCTCGATTTTTTTTTAAGAAATAGCAATTTAAGAATTTTCTTTCGTTTGTAAAATGAAAAGCCACCAAACTCCATAGCAATGAGGGCGAAAGCGCAGGAAAAGGATACCTAATAAAGGGTCAGGATTAAACCTTGCCATTGTCTAGTAAGGGAGTAAAATTTGTAATTAGCCCGTCGTTTTCTTACAATTTTGGAAGGGTTTATTATACAACAGACAGACGAACAGTGGTGTGAAACGTTTATCTGAGGCAATGGACATATTTAACAGTAATGTTCATTCATTCATTCATTCATTCATTAGTAGCGTAGTTTCCCAAATTTAACAACTTTTCTGATAGATGAACATCTTGGTAGGTATAAATAAAATTTCCAGTTTACAAGTTCCCAGCTCAACAGCGATGTTGTTGGTGTTGTTGAAACATATCCCGGATTGAATAAAAGCTATAGCTGATCTGACTATTACCGTCCCAAATAGTTCTAAACATAGGTTATTCAGCTTCATAACAAGGACCTAATTAGTGCCCTCTAATTTTATGTCCAAAACGTATATTTTCATTCATCACATAATCTTTTCTTTTCTGAGAGCGATAATATGAGGTGAATAGGTAGGTATACCATTACCAGCACATTTGTCTAAAATTATGGTACGTAATTTTACTATTAAAATTTTATAATTCTATCAAATACAAATAGCAATTTCCATATAACATATAATATACAGATGATATTAATTTCTTATTTGTCCTTATAAAGATATATAGTTTATTTCACAAGTTTATTTATTAATAACTTTGTTTTATAGTTCGTATCCTAACAAGTCTATTTATTAATGATATTTATTTTCGAGTTTGTACCTGTTCACTATAATCTAATTTCTTTGATTCAGTATTTTCTAAAAATGAAACATTCTTTATCAAAACATAACATCAATAAAATAGTACTACTGTACATTCAACTTTACCACACCTCTATAGGTACTTCAATCTATATACGTCTATTTATTTCGAGACTTTTCGAGACACGAGACGAGACGAGACCTGTACCAGATCGAGACGAGACGAGACGAGACATAATTTTTGGGAATGTTTCGAGACGAGACGAGACCATGTCGTTTCTCGTCTCGTCTCGTCTCGTGTCCACCACTGCAACATGCGTTGTTTAAAATGAACACCAAAAACGATTTTAAAATGTAGAACTACTCTTTAAGTAGCACGGTTTAGCAGTATCAGTAGTACCAGAACATCTTTCGGCAGACCATTTGCCTTTATAGGCTAGATTGTTTATGAACCTCTGAAATAAGTTCTTTCGCGTGCCAGCAAGGTTTCCTTCCCGGGACACCTCGTATACCATTCAAATTTCCCTCTATCCACCTATCGCGCTTCAAGCGAGGCGCGTAACGATCTCCATATTCTCCATCGGTTTTTCCGCATATACATACGGTAATTAGTATCGTTGCATGAATTAGTACCGGGGCAAGATGGCCGACCGCGTTCGGGCCGGAAGGAGACTCCGCGGGGTGTGTGGGAGTGCGTCACAACAGCGCAGACCATAACTTAGAAACATTGATCATTATCGTCCGAGCGAGCATATAGAGCGATATAGCCTCAAACGAATTATTCCTCGGCAGCTGTTGAATATGTCAGCTTTAACGTATCGCTAATGTCATATCTCTAATTGTTGACGTCTACAAGAACCACCCCTGAGAAAGCGAGAGAGAGAGATAGGAAGAGAGGCTCACAAAGTGGCGATCGATTGCGTTTCGTCGGGTGTGGTACCGTCTTCCTTTGTTCCACGTGGTTGGTGATTAGATTTGATGGAACAGTTAGTGTTGAATCACGAAATATAAGCATCCTCTCCGAGCTGTTTCCTCAAAAACCACACTACCAGTACGAAAGGTAAACTCGCTCCTATTATCTCTTGTCTCTTTCTCTCCAGTACCGCCGCTATGATCGATTGGCATTGGGAAAAAATCGCCACATATAAAATAATAATAAATAAAGGCGGCGTAAAAACGAAGAAGATAACGAGTTGAATATAAAAACACCTGTTGTTCGTGGCGTAGCGAAAAGCATGCCGCGCATCGCAATCGCTGGCGGCTTGTTATACCCAAAGTTGCGGACGACAGCAGGAGCAGCATCAGCATCAGCAGTAGCAGTAATAACAACAACAACAACCCCGGCGATGCCAGTTTTAATAGAACTAGAACTACACTCACGGAGAATTTGTTAACAGTCGTGTATCATGTCAATCAGACATCGAGCTCGTATATTTTTATTGGTACGATTACTGTCTTGAAATCCACCGCCGCTCAAAGAACTCGCCAGAGATGTTTTGCCGCGTCCTCCACACGAAAGCGACGTTCGTGATGTACAAGGACCGTTTTATATATCGCAGTTACTGACTCATTCCGCTAACGACTCGGAAAAAAGAAACGCCTCAGAACGTCCTATGGACCATCAGGTGGAATATGGAAGATGACTCTCCGTCTAATCTGCGACAAGTGCTGACTTGCTGACCTCACTGGCTGACTGTAATGTCACATGTCACTGACTTTACCGTAGGGGAAGTAACATTACTAATAAGGTTTGGGAGTTTCAAAACTCATACAGGAGATAGGAAGAAATAGTTATTTGCAAAAATGTTAATGTGACTGGCGGACTACTTTTCCATATTTTATTGTCAATATTTGGTAGTAGCAACTATATTCTAAGTTTAAAATCTTAGAGCTGATTTCAAGAACATTTGAAAACACCGCAGAACGACCAGTGTAACCCTTCAGATTTGGTTTTTAGCCAAGAATGTTGTACTTTACATATTTGATATTAGAATCAATATTCAAAATTTAACAAAATTATTGGAGCGGGTTTCGAGGAAATTTCAAAAAATCTAGAAACGACACGTGTAAAGTACAATTCAATTGCGTTTCAGTCAAAATTATTTTCAACCTTATTGTACATATTCGATATTAGAATAAATAGTCTCGGTCTGACAGCTACTCTGCATCTCCGTTTGTTCCCACGTCTTCTTCCCCTGCTCTAGTGTTCTTGCTCAGTTTTCTTCTTTGGGAATTGTCTTTTTACTCTATTAGTGTAAACCGTATGCGGAAATCAGCACTATTTAATAAAATAACCGAATTTTAAAATTAGAATTATTTACCATAATCATTACAATGGTATTTACCCTTTTAGCGACCTGACTCAGGGTGGAAAAGGTATTGGGCTTAATCTGGACATACTTTTTCGAAATAAAATTAGGAAGAACGAATCAGTCGCTTATTAGAAATCTGAAGAATGTTGGAATTATCTGTTTATTACGGCTGAACAGATTTTGATGAATTTTGTATTTAGGTTTCAATCCGCTATCGCAAGATTTGAAGTACTTATGTCATTAATAGGTTTTATGAGCATTTCAAAAGGAAGATATTCTTCAAAAATACATGGAACGGTTATATATTGGTCACATCAGCTAGTTTTGTTTTATTCTATCAGTCATTTCGCACGGGGAACTTGTCATGCCATTACCTGCCGGATTATCGGTTATCGAAATTTGTAAAATTTTAGGAAACTACGCTGCTAATAAATGAATACATTACTGTTAGAAATGTATGTTGAAACATTTTCTCCAAAAATTATAAGAAGGCCGTTGTAGAAGTCAGATTACTGTAAATTGCGGAGGTATACTGAAAGAGCTACAAATTTTACAATTTATTCTCATTACTGGTTTAATTGTGCACATTTACCCTGCATTTTCGTCATTAATTTGGAGAAGTGGGAGTTTTACAATATTGAGAACGCAGATATACATTTTAAGTCTTCTTGACTTTTCGAGACAAGACCAAAATTAGATGTCGACTCGTATCAAAATCTCAACGTTCAGCCTCGTCTCGAGACCAGACGAGATCGAGACTGGTATCGATTTAGGCTTATCGCTGAACACAGTAATAATGTAATAATAACATAATAATAACATTAATAATAACAATGTAAGGGTGATACATAGAATCAAGTATCTAGTAACAAGAACAAAATACTCGAAAGCATTGACTATTGGATGTGTATGAAGGGTGCTATACTTGAATGCTTGTATAAGCTTGTTCTTAATGTTGATAAAACATTTTGCAAGTAAAATTTAATGTATTTCAGAAATTACTATCAAAATATATATATATATATATATACAGGGTGGTCGTGATATAACCTTACAAAAAAATTCTGGGTCATTAGGAGGATCCAACAATTCAGAAAAACCCATATTTGGTAGGTCCAAAATCATGAAGAAAAATTAAACCCTATCCACACTCAATTGACGCCACTGACCACAAAAATAAATACATACATATTTAACCAAGATTTAATTGTTAGTTACCTAGTTACAATAAATTGACAATTTGCTTTCAAATTTGATAGACGTTTTCTTTTGCCAGTGATTTACTTGTCAGTTTGCATATGTCAGTTGTCATTTATATGTCGTCGCCTTTCTTGTTTTCAATGTATTTTTTCTCTTATAATCATTTTTGTACAAGAAGTCTATAAAATCAGTCTTTTTCAAGACTTTACTTGCGTTTGTGTTTGCAGTTTGTTAGTAAATAGCAAATTTCATGGGTCAAGACACTGACGGATATTCATGATTGTGGTTTTAGGTTAGAATCTGCTCATAAACACAATATTCAACAAAGAACAACGATCTCAACTTTAAACGGCAAAGGCAACGTCAAGTTTATAAATCGGCTTTAATAAATAACAAAAGAAAACCAGTGTTTTTTTCGCATATTCTTGATTTGTAAATTTCATTTCTACCGCAAATTCAAAATTATTGAATTTGACAAATGTCATTCAGTTTACTAGTTGGTACAGGTACCGATTATCGTTACTAGACAACCAAAATCACATTTTTTATCCTGATTAACTCATTGGCGTACAGCAAAATTTGTACAAATTTTCAATTATTTTTATCTCGAAAACGAAAAGACTTTTACTAGATTTTTTTTTGTATATGAGTTCTACTCATCGTCACCTATTACCGTTTTTTTTTTGTAAGGTTATATCACGACCACCCTGTATATATATATATAGGCGGGGGTCCTACAGCCTTTGCCGCATCCCGCATTTCGATCGCCACTTTTTTTTATTTTTCCAATCGTCATCATTTATTGCCCGATCAGCCATTGTTTGCCTAATTCCTTGTATCCAGGATGTGCTTGGTCTTCCTCTTCTCCTTTTACTTTGAGGAACATAATTTAAAATTCTTTTTGGCCAGCGTTCGTCGGTCATTCTCATAACATGTCCGTACCATATCAATTGTCTGGACTCTATTCGATCTGAACTCGTGTACACTCTTCTTGTTCGACGTCTGATGTCTTCGTTTGGGATACGATCCAGCCTTGAGACTCTGCATGCTCGTCTTAGGTAGTCCATTTCTACAGTCTCTATATCCTTTTTGTCTTTAGCCGAAAGCTGCCAACATTCCGACCCGTAAGTTAAGATAGGCTCCACTATTGCTTGGTAGATCATCATTTTTGTACTTAACTTTATCTGATTTGACCATAATAGGGAGTTTAATATCCGGATGCTGTTGCGACCTTGCTGTGTCCTATGGTGTATGTCTTTCCTGGATGTTCCTTCTTTCGAAAATATGCTGCCTAGATATTTGAATTCATCACATTTTTTAATGTTTTGGTTGATTTCTAGTTCGGGATCACTTTCCACATTCCCAACAACCAGATATTCTGTTTTCTTCAAGCTTATATTTAATCCCCATTTTCTGTAGGCATCTAATAATTTTCTAAACATGAAATCCATGTCCTCCTCATCACCAGCTACTACAACCTGGTCGTCAGCGAAGAAAAGGGTAGTAAGGTAGTCGTGGTTTATGTCTATTCCCATGCCCGACACTTGTCTTCTCCATTGTGTCAATGCTTCTTGTATGTAGATTCGAAATAGCGTGGGTGATAGACAGCACCCTTGTTTAAGGCCTTTGGTTACAGGAAAGGTTTCTGAAATACTATCAAAATAAATAACGCAAATATTGAAAGAGTTCATGACAGTTAAGTCTCTGAGCACAATTATAGATTCGTCTTTGACTTGGGGGGCACATGTTGAGTAACACTGTCAAAAGTCTTAGGTACTTGTTTTATGTGTTTGACAAGCTAAGAGGAATATTAAATAAATCTCAATTAATAGCCATTTATTATGCTTTATTCCATAGCATTGCTACCTATGGTATAATAGCATGGGGGGTGTATATGACATGTAAGTAAGCTACTTAAACTTAGAAAAAAATATCAAGATAATCTTTAATGAATCAAATTTAACTAAACCATTACATATAAGATCAACTTTTTTCTTGAAGCACTTGCAATTCATTATCCAATGCTCGGAGATGCTTCTTTGAATAATAATTGTAGGACTATATACAGCAGTATCAATTTACCTAAAACTAGTAAAGAAACCAGCAGAAGAAATCAAAGAATTTTATTATGTAAAATATTTAATAAATTACCAAGCACATTAAAATAAATAAAAACACGACCGAAGTGATTAAAAACAAGCTAAAAAATTGGATAAGGGAAAACTTAAACTCTGAGAGTCAAATTATAGACCGGGCGCTGGATGGAATTGAGTGTGCAAAATATGAGGACCGCATTCTGTGAATGGTTTTGAACTCAGAAAAGCATGCAGATTATGAATCTGGATGTTGCCAGGAGGTGTGTTGGTCCATTTTTTTTTTACACCCCACCCCCTTAAATATCAAGTAAATCGACAGAACAAATGCTTTGTTAGGATTATAGTGATTGTTTTAGTGACAATATCCAATTGTTTCTTATTAATAAATATACTTATAGTTAGTCAACTGGAAAAAAAAAACAAAAAAGTTAAAAATAAAACCAACAATCTTTGAAAAAATAATTTAATACAAATAGCAAATTTAAACATGTCATAATAAAAACAAAAAATAATCAATCTCTTTTATTTTGACAATTATTATTAATGCATTTGCAGAACGAAATACCATTCAACTGCATTTTTTACAAGAACAAGCCGTTGACTCACAATTAGATGTACATTTACAGGGGTGAATCAATAATTCTGGTAATGGTCGTTTAGTCATTTGTCGTGGGTACAATTTACCTTCTTTCTTTTCATAACCTAATATGGTGTAATCAGTAGGCTCTGAAGTGTTTGGTCAGCATTTATCCATACATATGTTTGCGCTGAAGCTTTTAACATTATGTAAGTGTAGAGCTTCTGATGTGCAAATACTTTTTAATAAATTTAAGCCGAATCCGATATTTTGAGAAATTATATTATAGAGAAAAGATAGGAACTAATGGTTTCTAATTATTGTACCTGTTCGATATTTAGGTATGGATTTCCAAAATGCCTTAGGGCTTTTTGTACAAAATCCAGCGATGCAGCTTTCAAATCATTTTTATTTTCGATCTCAATCTGCTAGTCGTATCGCAACCACTCAGAGAGTGTAATGCTGGCAAAATACGACAAATGTTTTCTCCAAGGGATTGAGCAGCTAGATGACATCCTGAAACGTATTTCTATATTCCAGCACTAAAATGACAGCTATTCTAGCACTGAAATGGCCGAAAACAGTGCTTTAATGAGGCTTATTGAAGCATTGTATTTGGTAATTTTTTTTGTTGGGTTAGTAACAAGATATTCCTTATTGCTGTCTGATGTCTGTCAAAACAAAATTAAAAATAAATATGGCCGCCGCGTCAAACACCCTCTTGTACTTGATACGATTCGGATTCTTGAGACATGATATCGATTTTATTTAAATCTATTAAATTAAATTTGAAAATGGTGTGAAAATTGACAGATGTCTAGGAAACAGCAGTAATACCAACTTAAATGTCACGATAAAAAAATTCCCCAGATAAGAAAGTTTAAATTACTTAAACATAAATAAAAATGAAGTGGAAGCCCGAACATAAAAAATGTTGTAAAGTACTCGTTGCAGAAGACATTCCAAGCCCTCGTCCGTTCTAAAACTCACCGTAAGCGGCTCGTTTTAGAATCTCGGACTCGGGCTTGGAATATGACGTCTTCTGCAACTTGTACTTTAAACTACTATTCTTTTTATAAGAACCGTCGAACCATAGACCTAAACAGCCTAGATGTGCTAGCATATTCCAGAAGTAAATTCCGAGGATGAAAACATCTGTATCAGCGCTAAAGATTATGACATGGCCAGATTGGATTTTTACTGTGTGACATATATGATAAAACATCCTTGATTCACCTTCTATATGGTTAGAATTTAAGTCAGGCACTTCAAAAAATGAAGAACCTTGTAATTTGAAACATTTTGTTGGATCATCAAATCCTCCACAAATTACTCGGAATCTTCTTTTACTTGTGCATATCTGGGAGCAGCAGTACATAGATATCGGACGAGCTGTACGCTGTACCTTATTTTCAGTGCTTGAAAAGAAATTATTACAATTAGCTGGAATTTTGTTGTGTTCATTTGAAATTATAAAATTTCTCATCGTTTGACCTGTACTCCGTAAAGTTGATTCCAAGTAGTTAATTGAAATATCATCATATCTGTCAAATACACTATCTATTCATTTTACATTTGGCTACAAGAAAAGATCATTAATTCTCTTGAAGAATGCCTCAGCAAAATCGCCAAACTTGCTGAATTTTTTTATTGGTTCCATGAACAAGTGCCATACCATCAACAGTGTAAATTTTTAAATGAGGTAGATTTAATACGTCCTGCCGCGTGTGAGTACCACACGTATAATGGTTTACAATTTCAAGAGCGAGTTCCGATTTGGCTGACTTTCTGCACAAACCATCTGCATCAAAAAGGTACTTACCTACATTAATTCAAAATTTCGAAAGAGGCTTATTTTCTCTTCGCTAATATAACTTGCTTTACAAGCTCGATGCCATGAATGCAGTAAAGTCTGTATTACTTTTTATTTTCTCACTAATGCCATTTTTCTGCGATCTGCTGCTCTTTCAATACTTATAAATGATTGTGGTTTTGGCTCTTTCACTATATCACCTGTTTTATCACAAAACAAACACGACAATTCATTTAGTCTTCGCCTCTTTACATTTATCACTTGTAGTGACATCGTCCACGCTTTTGTTAAATAAAACACACTAATTAAACACTCAACTGCAAGAAAACTTAAACAATATTACATGGCTACAAATAAATATACCGTTATGCCACATGAATTCTTTTCTATTGACAATTCCAAGCGCTATGACTCAGCAACGCGCTGAGCGGGGAGAGGGGCGAGAAAAAGGGAAAGGGACCAGCACAGCTACCGGCAACATGGTTTTATTTTTTATTTGTGGTCTCAGCTAAAATAATTTGAGCATAGTTGGCGGTCCTCACATTTTGCATACTCAACTTCCTTTGGCGCCTGCACTATTAGACATATATATTAATATAGAATCCATAATGAGTAGAATATAATTAAAAAAAACGATTTTTGTATATCAAAGGAGCTTAAATTATATAATATTAGGTAGGAAGCTTTAAGTTTTCTTAGTATAGTAATATATATATATATATATATGTACATACATAAAAGGTACATAGGTATATGCATACATATAAACAATCTTAGAACATACTGTAACGCGTAATGTAAACAGCAGGGCGCAACGTGTTTACTCTTATCGGACATCGACGGTCACTTCAAGGCGCTCCGTTAAGTGGGCAATAAAAAAACCGTCCCCAACGTTCCGACAACATCTTATTAAGGAAAGACTGATCTATTACCTTCTGGGCGTTTCTAGATAAACATTATTAGGGAAGAGAAGGATCGAGTTCTTTCAGGAATCATCGCGAATACAATTGAGATATGTACATAGGGCTTGCGGTCGGAGTGATTAGATTAGACGTGAAGCCGCGACAGAGTAAACAGTACGAAAAACGGATAAGCGAATGGTACAAATAAATTAAAAGTTAAGTGTGTTATATAAATTAATTAGTTCAGTAATAGTGTAAATAAATTAAGTAGTGTGTAGTGTATAATTAGGACAGTGTAAATAAATTAGACACATACAATACAATACTATAGTGTTGTAAGTAAGCCAAATTTACACACGGATTATTCTATAATCCCCTGTAGATACACAATACTATACATATACTGTAATTAACAAAAAGCAATGTAATCGGCAGCATGCATTACGTAAAATATCTAACATATAATATATTTATGTAATTTTTATTGGTAATAAAATAATAATAATAATAATAATAATAATAATAATATCAAACTAATATGGATATTTTGGCGTCGACCAGTGCAGTGTTAATCAGATTAAGAAATTCATGTTATTGGAGACTCATGTTGGTGTGATATACTCTTTTCAACTGAATAGATCATTACATCAAATACATCATCAGACATTGGATCGATATTTCCTCAGTACTATCGAACATGACGTGATATTTCAAATTCTTCGGATGAAATCCTTTTCCGCCAAAGGTCTACAATTTCCACCTGGCACTAATTGAACCTAACCTCAATACAGTCCGTATACTGGTCCTCGTACACGAACCCCTCTCAACCATTCGAGGATCGTCCGAGCTCCTTTGACGAAAAACCACCGAGTCCTCCTCTCGGCATCGTAAACATCTCGCCTTTTTTCCCTTCGGCCGATGTCATACTTTTTGACGCGAATGTTAATAACCGCACCGTAGCGACTTTTTATCGGAGAGGTGTTATGGAACGCGCAAACAGGTGTTCATATTGTTAAAATAATTGGAATGTCTTCTAACATCTTCGGTGTTCGGAGATGATCGTTTTTGTCGCGGGTAAGAGAGAGAAGGACAGGTTGTAAACATGTCGCCGGAATATGTCAACGGGAGGTGAAAAAACACCCGGCCGGTCCTGCATAAGTCCTGAGATGGTCCGGGCATGTCGGATATATGTAATTTTTTTCGAGAATATTTCGTCCGTTTAATTAGACTCGAAGTGCAATCAATAGCCGAAAATGGCCAAAATAATAATTATTAGTGACATTAGTAGCTAATTATATACACATGACATAAATAACCGATATGCAAGAAATAGCCATTATAACTTTCTTTGATTAACTAATTAACCTAATTAAACGCACCACAGCTCAAAGTGTAGGTTTTTGAACTTTCGACTATTTCTATTAAGAACTTTTTTTTCCAAAATGGATACCTTAGCTTGTGAAAAAACACTTTTGGCTAACTTGGGACCCTTCCCCACTAGCCCAGATGTGATATCTCGGTCTTAACAACTTATAGGGTGTGTTCTTTAATCGCCCTTAATAACTCTGCATAGGTCTCATCCATTCCCTAATTATTATCAAACAAGCTGTTTTTCCGGCTATTGATTGGACCATTTTCTCTTAAATTCCCGCGATTTGTTCGTTTCGCGTTTGAAATTCAAATTACGCAGGAAAAATTCTCGCTTGACGAAGCAACGAAACCGCACCCCCTACCATTTTTCCATTTTCCTTCCATCCCCCTTGCCCGAATCTCGACCGTATTTATCGCTTGTAAGAGCTCAGCATCGACAAGTAATAATCATCGAAAACAAACTGCCGGAGGAAGACATAAAGCGCAACGTTGGCAGTAGAGAAGATGTGAATATTACTCGGGGGATACCCGCAGAAATATGAGAGGGTTATTTCTCACGTATCAGCCGTATAAAGCTCAATGGATGGGCCCTGTCAGGTGCGGAGCATAACCTTAATGTTTGAGTGTGCGTCTCTTCGCTTAGAAGAATGAGTTATACTGCGACTACGACCGCCTCTAAGTGAACGGAATGGAGGGTTAAAAGCTTTACTGAAATATGAAAATAGTAAGTAGGAGGTTTCTGGTTTAAATCTGGCTCATTAAGACGTTCGCCTAAGGCGTCGCCAGACAGAGAACTTATCGATATTAATGAATATTGAAGGAGTTAAGCTTGACGTACGGCATCCGATTTTTCATGGGGATTATGGCGATAGACTAAATAGTTTTAAGTGATCACCGAACGTCAAAAACAATTACCTACCGGTCGGTATTTTTAGGTTTCGCTTTGCTCTATTTACACGTTTGTTTCATCGAAAGTAATTAAGTATTTAAGAAATCTGCAATGGTGAAAACTGTTTTGCGTTACGACGATGAAGATTTAATAATGACGGCTTGAGCGATTTTATTGTTTTACGAGAACAGGTCCGTTAAAATCGTGAAAGTAGCGTTAGATTCAATCGGAATATGCTTGATTTCAATGTCATGCAGTAATCTCAGGCGAATAATGTGATCCCCGATGAAGTCCATTATCATAGCATGTCCAGTATCGTTCAATTCAAACGATATTTCTTAAAACATATCGAATATAAGCACAGTTCAGCACAGATACTATGTTTCATTCGTATGATGTTTAACATTGCTCAAAATTGGTAATATGTTTAGCACTGCTCAATTCGTGGGCTATTTCTTATACATACCTAGCCTTTCTAGCATTGTTCAATTTATACCCTTCTTCTCAAAATATAACAGTGGTACTAATGTATAGCACTGCTGAGGTAAGAGGCTAGTTTTCAAATATAGTGTAACGTTTTTACCTACGCGAGAATTACTGCACTACACGAGTTTTTGTACTAAATTTATTTTGACCACTATTACTAATGAATTAATTTATATTACAAACTTAATCTAATTTATATAAACCACTGTTTATTTATCTTACGGCCGCCTGGCCGACATCCGTCGACCAGTCTACCGGCGACTATTTACGACTACCGGCTACTACTATCTCTGTATCGCTCTCCGTCTGCTATTTATTTAGCCGCATGGAAATTCCAGAAAGATCGAGGCGTTTCCGGTCCTCTCGCGACCCTTCTTTATAGTTCTCAAATATTTTACGGCTTTCCTAGAATTCCACCAGTTCCCCGAATCTATCTCGTTAGTAATTTCTTTGAAGAGACTTATTCCGACGGGCGCTTATCTTTCGTATCTTTTATAGCTTCTATTTCGTTACAATAGCTTATCCAGCATTGCTCAGCATTCTCAAAATCCAGTTGTGCCACCATGTCTAGCACTGCTCAGTTCAGAACTATATCAAATAACGACTGTCTGGCATTTTTCAGTTTGAATTAATTGGCTTCTGTGCTTTTCGAATATCGCGGTTTTTTGAAAAGGTAGAAATAAATCTTTGAAAAATTCATTTCTCTGAAATTAAACATTTTATCGGAAAATTCATTTTATCGTTCGAAATAACACAAAGGCTGTTTCTCAAAATTCAACGGTGGTATCATGTCTTGCACTGCTCAGCTAGAAGACTATTTTTAATACATAACTTATATAACATTGCCCAGCTCAAAAGATAGTATAAAAATCCAATGGGCTAGCATATATAGCCCTACTCAGCACAGGGATATTTTTCAAAGAGATCTTTTCTAGCATTGCTCAGCTCAGAGAAGACTTCTCAAAATCCAATGACGTTTTTTGGTCCAAAGACTATATCAAATAAAGGTGGTGTTCTCAATTCAAAGGCACTTCTCAAAATCCAAAACTGGTATCGAGTCTAGCACTGCTCAGCTCAGAGGCTATTGTTCCAACACAGCTTGTATAACCTAATCTCGAAGGTTAATATTCAAAATCCAAACACATTCAACGAACGTAAAGAAAATAAAGAAAATTAAACACTCCAACATCAAGTATGGATGTTCAATCACCGTCTTTTATCAGCTTGTAACAGATACAAAAAAATTACCAGAACTCCAATTGATTGATCAATGACGTAAGTCAACCTGGGAACATAATACTACAAATAAATAACAGAGTTTTGGAAGAGTTTCAGTGTCCAGATCGAATAAAATTTTAAAAAGAAGAACTACCAGTAAGTAGTTTTCAGGTTTGTCACTAAGCTGCAATGTAAATTTTAACATAAAACATTGCTTAAACCTTTTAAACTCAGCCTGTTAATACAAAATTTAGAAAATGAAAATAATACGGTGTAGCCCTAAATTTAAAAACATTTTTTGAAAACGAAAAAATAAGGAGAAAGACGAAAAGGTTAACCAAGTTTTTCGTTAATTTGCCTACTCCCTATTGAAAGTTGACAACTTCAGCAAATATTGTTGCTCTATATTGCCCTTCATTATTGATTATTAGTCTCAGAAATTCATATTTTTGACCTCTGCAAATGTGTTAGAGGTAGCAAGTTTTTCGTTTTCCACAGTTGTCGGTCATATCTATCCTGTGTTACAAGCCATTTAATATACCTACCTTTCTTCCTTGTAATAAAATCTATACCTTTACTTTCACCATTCATTTCGGATTTTTCTGCTGTTTGTTTCTCCGATAGCTTCCATTGCAGCTTCGTCAAGAGTTTTAATAATTTCCATATACATATTAATCGCTGAGAAGTAGAAAATACTGTTAAGTATGAGTTTCAACCTCCTTTGATACAGAAAGTGAGTAGACTCATTTTGAAAACCTTGTAGATTGATCTATGTCATTGAGCTAACATCTTCATTACGTTACGTATATTTCTATCTAGAAATTCATTCTGCTGTAGAACTGTTATTATTGGCTACTATTATGAAACCTTGCCATACAGGCAAGTGTCGTTCAAGTTATCAGTATTATTGTCCGTGGTAACGTGGGCTCTGATTATCCAAAATTACGTTGCCAAATCAAAATTACGATTATTACGAGAATCATAAAGTGTTAACTTGGGCGATTTACGCTTCGCGTTCGTCTTGAGCGAGTAGATCTCACAGTTGAAGGAATGAGGGTGCCTTCCATCCGAGCCTCCGCCTGAGGATTCCTTAGGTGGTCCTTCGGCGGGGGTTTTGCGGCCGGTCCGGAATCATCCGGAATCCACAGTGCGGCAAATTGGACTCGTATTTAATGTTGTTATTCGGATTAGTGTAAGGCCGTTATCTGTATCTGCCCGCGAGCGTTGGCGCTTAATCTCTCTCGGCCTCACGAGTGAGGATATCTCCCGACGCCAGATTTCCAGAGGAGAAGGAGGAGGAGGAGGAGGAGGACGACGACGACCAGATGGACGCTGTTACCCACAAGTCCTGCCGATGCTGACATATTGGTATATCCTTATCTCCGGCGAGTGGGAAGGGGAAGAAGGATCGAGAATTAAGTTTTATCGACTTATTGTATCACGTGATAATAAATACGCATTTACATTATAATGCAGTCCTAATTCCATGATTGCTTAATAATGGTGATAGTGCAGTGACTTGATATAAAGTCTTGGGAGAAGTTTAAGCAAAAAAGTTATTGGAAAGATAGCCCAGGAGAAAACATCTCTTGGAAAAACGTTCCAAGTACATTTCAGAACCAAGACGAACATTTTATTAAAGCAATTAGTAGGTATATTACATATCAATATTTTATACACCAATTTGATTGTTTTTTGAATCTTCTTAAATTCCGTACGTTTCTTCTTCATCCTTGGCATCAATATTAATTGTTATACTTTTCTTGTTCCAGTTCCTCCTTTATTTCTTAAATTAAAGTGAAAGGGGAGAATGGTCATTTCTGAGGATTAGAGGAAATATTAACAATTTCTTAAGTTAATATATCTCTTGTTTCTCCACAATCCCACATTATTACATCTTTCCCCTTATTTCGGCGCCGCTTTTCTCGCTGCGCCTTCATCTTTTTCACTCTTTCGATTCGAAATTATGAAAACCGAGACCAGATATGAACTCGCGCGTATAAAAAAGTTCGTAGCACCGACGTAGGAAGAGCTATCCGGTGACAGGTTATATTGAAATGTATGGCCTCTGCGGGCCCCGAGGAGACTCCTCCACTTCCGACAACTGATATTGCTTGATGTATCACGGTCACTCCGTCAGGGGACGGAGAGATGACCCTTACGACTGAGAGATAAGAGGAGAGAAAAAACTAATGTAATAGTTTTATTACGGTAAAAAATATGGGGTTGGGCTCGAGGGCAGGGTTGGAGTGGCAGGAGGGGTTGTTGGGGTGGATTATCAAAAATAGCGATTTTAAATTTTAATAAGAGCGTTCCTCGAGGAATGACATTAAATTCATCAGTATTAGTTCGATGTGCTTCCTCAAAAATTAAACTAGAAGCATCGAGTAAATCAATTGAAAATAACTTCCAATCAAATTAACAACAAAACTCAAAATTGATTAGAAGTTCTGCAAGTGAAGAAAAACAACGACGAAGCATTCCAAATGCTCATTTAAATTTTTGACCAATTTTGAGATATCTTTTTTTGTTTCTAAATTAAACCTTTTGGCTATTTTAGCACATACATATTGCTTTATTTGAAATGAAACCTAATTTTTGGTTTCCTGGTTAAAGCTCTATAAATTAAAATATTTTTTTAATTCATAATAACATTATGAAGTACCTACTGTTAGTTTTCGTTTTGAAAAATCCTACGTAAGCACATTTTCAAATGTTGTGTAAAGCTGGAAAATTAAGTAGCTTGAGCATTGAATCCCAATTTAGTTGTATAATACTATTATGAATATACTAATAGGTTTTTGTACAAGTTACCTTACATTTATCGTTATTCGTGTAAGTTTGTAGGTTGTATTAACTAACCAACCAATATCTTAGAGTCCTATGTTTTCATTTGACTAAATACAATTCTGCATCTAATTTGCGTACCTCAAATATTGCTAATATTGCGCACGCATCTCATACTTCTACTATAACTGATCAATTGATCACTTCAGATTTTGTCCAAAGATGACAGAGAAGATATTATGAAAAGAAATGGAGAGCAAATTGAGACAAGCTACGTACAGATATTGTAACGGAGACTATAGTAAATCCACCGAGAAGAAAACTTCCATGAAACACAAACGTCGAAATTCAAAGCGTGCGACCAGCTAGCAAATAAGTACAGGGTCGCATTAAGAATGATCGCCTTGACTATAATTATTTATCTTTTACTAAGATTTTACTAAGGATGTTCATTTCTTTCTTTTCTGTATACATTTAAAATAATGGTTTTCTCCACGCAGCTTAAGTATGTTTCAGTCTTTTTAGGAGGCGAGCAGGGAAGGTGTCTTTCCATAATTGTAATAGATCACAGAAATATGTTTATACAAATTTATATCAAAAACCTGAATAACAATAGCGATACGTTAAAATAAACCATCAACTAAAAGTCCATTATCACCGTCAACGACTTACCTGAACGCTTGTAAACAGACAACCATAGATCAGACAACTAAATTTGTTAATTTCACTGAACCGACTCTGTACATCAACAATTCCCGAAAAAGTTTTATGACTTTTCCACCAATAGCAAACGACGTATATTAGGTGTTGTCTAACTTTACTACCATTTCTCGTTTCGTGGATATTTTCTTCTCAGTGGATTTACTATAGGCACGAAAGTAGCGAGTCAAGAGGTGGATGCTTTCGAGAATCGAGGCGCCTTTTTCAGAAAGAATATTTCAATTGTGTTCGTGCCCTTTCAAGATTTCCCTTCTCTTATCACGAACATGTAAGTGATCGCCGTTAAAAAAGATACTCTAAATAAATTGAGTGATAAGGGTTATAGGCCAACCAATAGAGATTTTTCTGCGCACTAAAATTTAACCTATCAAAACCTATACTATCATGTAGACTGTGTAGATGTAGAGGATAGTTCATAGATGAAAACCCACTTTTTTGCCCCCGCGAAATCGGTGTTGGGATTTTTATAAACAAATTATAGTGCAAAAAAATGCATTTATGTTTGTTTTTTACGAATATTGCGAAAAGTAATGAAGGGATCGTTATACCACCAATATGACTTTTGTAAGGAATCATAAAACCTAGAAAACGGTTTGCTGTGCAATACGATCGGACTATTTTTCACTGAGAAAATCTGGGAAAACCGCCAAAAATCTATCTTTTTTGAAAAATTCGTAATTTCGACAAATTTGAGGCTGGAGAAACTATCTAAATGATGGACATGACTAAACGTTGCTAGAAACTTAGTCAAAGTTATCAAAATCTGAATATGAGAGGAAAACGATTAGTGATTATTAGGAAAAAGGTTGTATTAGCGGAGTATAACATCTGTCCCCAAAAGTATGGCCACTTTAGTTAATTGGCCGAAAAGATGCAATCAGACTTTATAAACCAAAGCCATAGACAGACCACTTGGACTTAAATTAGGAACAGCACCAAGCACAAGATTATGTACCTATGTATTTATATAGGTTATGCATAACATTTTCTTGGGAACGTCATTACGGTAATTATCGTAATGCTATTTAAAAAGGGAGATAAAAAAATGCCCGAGAACTATAGAGGAATAAATCTACTATGCACAACGCTGAAATTAACCACAAAGATAATAACAAATAAAATAAATGAATGTATCTCACTAGCAGATGAATAACAGGGTTTTAGATCGGGAAGATCCTGCACGGACGCAATCTTTGTCATAAGACAAATAACGGAAAAATCGATCGAATATAATCGACCGGCCTTCATGTGTTTCATTGACTTGCAGAAGGCATTCGATCGAATACAATTAAAAGATATAATACACCTTCTCTATGATAGACAGATACCATACAATGTCATTAAAATAATCGAAAATATATATTCAAAAAATACGATCCAAGCAAAAATAAATGGTGACCTAACTGAACAGATACCTGCAAATAATGGCATTAGGCAAGGGGACTCTCTCAGCCCGCTCCTATTTAACATCGTGATGGATGAAATCATAAAACAAGTACGCAAACTAAGAGGATACAAAATGGGAAATAAAGAGGTCAAAATCTTGTGCTATGCGGACGATGCGGTACTGTTGGCGGAGAACGAGGACGATCTGCAAAGGCTACTGTACCAATTTAACAAAACAGCAAAAAAGTTCAATATGATAATATCAGCGGCAAAGACAAAATCAATGGTTACTTCCAAGACACCGATCAGATGTAAGCTTGTGGTGGATAACAAAATAATACACCAGGAAATGAAATTTAAATATCTGGGAATCGAAATATCTGGACACGGGGACGTGGAGACGGAAGTAAGCGACCTCTTAGGACTCTTAGTCTTATTTTTGAGATCGCCCACTTAAAATTTTCCCGTAGGAAGTGCGGGAAGCGACTGGAATATTCCAGGTTAACTGGTAATGAAAAGGTCCCCCCTACCCCACGTCCCCTAGCCCACCCCTGTCTAATAACGCCTCGAGTAAAAAATCTCCCCTTTTATGTGAGCTTTTTACACATATGTGGAAACGTGACGGAGTCCCGTCTCGTTTATTTCTGGAATACCTCGGGCAGCACGTGTTCCACGCCACTTTGATTAACTACCGAGGTTTGTTTACCGGGTATATCAATAATTTTCGGGGAGACGTCGACGTTATGCTCACGTAGATCCGTGTTTTTGTTCCTCAGTGTACCTTATAAATTTTGAAGGGGAGGAATGCCTTCCCTGGGATCTTCGAGCTAAGGATTCCGAATGCGAACGGAAATTTAATAATTTTTATACACACTTCTCTGATATCTTAGCTAATAATAGTTTACATAGTTCATTTCACCAAATGACACTTGGTGAATTTCTATCATATGGTATTAAGTCGCCGATGTCCTATTAGGTCAATTCTCATGTCGAAATTTCGTCCCAGCTATATCATATGATACTCACCTTCCCAGTTTACGTCTGTCATAGCAATATTAAAAATTTACTTTATGGTGAAAATTCGGAATGGTATCATAAACTTATACTACTCGTCAACATCAGCATCAGGAATCTTAGATAGAACTAGATACATACTTCATATTCTGAAATATGGACGTTTATTACCGAAGTCACTGTTTGGATAAAAACTGTAGGCGTCTTGTCCACATTTATCTATACCCAGTAAACACACGACATTCATTGGGCGTCCACTACATGTCCATTAAACGTACAAACGTCCATCGATCTTCAGAGGACGTCCAATGTATGTCCCTTTTCCACCAAGAGTTGGACGTTCGTGACAGGCTATGAAATGTACATCCAATGGACATCCATGTTGAAGCATCAGTTGGACGTCCTTAAAAGACTATGAAAACCCAAAGTCCAATGTACATCCATGGTGCAGCATCAATTGGACGTCCTTAAAAGACCATGAAATGAACGTCCAATGTACATCCCTATTTCAGCATGAGTTGGACGTCCTCAAAAGACTATGAAATGGACGTCCAATGTACTTCCATTTTATAGTATCAACTGGACGTCCTTAAAAGACCTTGAAATGGACGTTCAATATACATCCCTATTTCAGCAAGACATAAAAGGTTTAAAAATTTGCAGGAATATTTTGGAGAAGAGGTTCTATCCATCCCAATATATTTGCAAAGTGACATCACTTCCGGTTTAAGCGAAAGTGACGGCAATTTTTCTTTTTTAATTTGATGAGCATGTTTCATTTTTTTTGTAATTTTTACATTAAATTTCGACTATCTTTCGTGCATAACATTTTTGTCAGAAAAGACGTTGTAGCCTGCATCATGAAGTGGCTACGACGAGCCAAGGACAGGACTCAGAGAAACCAGCCATAATAATATTTAATCTTATGGTCTACTTTTATTAATGGCCAATGAACGTCCTGTAAATATCCGATTGACGTCCATTAAACGTCTAATGCGGACGTTGTTTGGATCCCTATTGTATGTAAAATGGACGTTTTTTTGATATCAATTGAACGTCCAATGTACGTCCTCCTGAACATCCAATGGACGTCCATTGGATGTCCCGAAGGACGTCCATTGGATATTCAGAAGGACGTCCATGGAACGTCCACAGTGTTATACTTTGGCTCTCCCATGGACGTACTTTGTACAGCCAACCATCTTTGCGTGGACGTCCAATGGATGTCAGCCACGTCCAGTGAGGGACGTCCAATGTAAGTCCATTGGATGCGTATGTGCTGTTTGGGTAATTCTCTACCCTCTTCCAATGAACACTAAATATGCACTTCTAGCCTTTCATCATTTACCAATTCTTAGTCTTGACACGTCTTAACGTAATAGACGAACATTTAACGTAACCCTTGGAATAGTTAGAGGTCAATTTTGATTTCCTGACAGTTCACTAGGAAAACAGAATAATATCAAATGTGATATGCAGATCATACCGTGAAGGTTCTGTATATTTTCTGCCATGGCTAAAAATGAAGATTCTTCCGATGTGTAGCCGCATAAGTGAAAATTCTTATTTCTATGCAGAGAAATTAATTGATATTCTTAAGGATCCTTGTGCATTTGCATACGATGGATGTGATCTGTAGGTTTGCCTTGCCACTTGACGTGAATTTTGACAGTGAAGGTAAGTTCACTGGGAAAACAGGATAATATCAAATGTGATATTCAGACATACCGTGAAGGTTCTGTATATTTTCTGTCATGGCTAAAAATGAAGATTTTTCCGATGTGTAGCTGCTTAAGTGAAAATTATTATTTCTATGCAGAGAAATTGATTGATATTCTTAAAGATCCTTGTGCATTTGCTGACGATGGATGTGATCTGTAGGTTTGCCTTGCCACCACTCGAAGGCCCAATTTAACACCCAATATTTCTCAGCAAGTCAGTTAACTTATTTATCTTATCGTGCCTTTACATAGTGGCTATTTGCTTATTGTAATTGGTTATTTTGCCGGAATGAGGAGCAATCACTAGGAATGTCTCAACGTATGTTGAAAATGGAGCTGATCTGTTTTGAAGTTAGGTGCTTCGTATGAAAGTTCTAAAACTTCAAACAAATTTTCTGATACTCGCAACTTTTTGTGGCGATGAGTCACTCATGAAGCAAAACGGATTTTGGTATAGTTAGTAGTATGTCATACATTGACGAATAAAATTAGATCAAGTCAACGTCGTAAATTCTTACACGCAAGAAATTTTATTGTCAAACCTTATACTTCCACTTTGGAAAATAGCAACGCGCCTTATCGTCATTAAAATAAATTGTTTAAATGCTTTATCAAGTGTGATATATAGTTATATTAGGTACTTTACTGCTTCGGTATGCTATTAAATCAAATATTACTATATATTAAATATACTATGTTTTTAAAGTTTTGAGTGATCCTTTGTTTAATTTGGAAAACATAAATATTCCGAAATTAAATTTATATTGTTTGGAAATATACTCGTTATATTGTTTTCAAAATATCTAATTCATATTCAAATTAAATTATCTACAAATTAAGTAGATTGGAAGCACCTAGTGGAATGAATAACTTATAGGTATTGAAATGTCCACTTGGTCACAATGTAACGTGTCATATTACACCAATTAGGTAAAAAAATTCTATTTGGCAATTATGTTCTTATTTGATTAACTTGAGTAACCTTACCAAATTCACTAAAATATAACTCATTTTCTACATAAGTAAAAAAAATTATCTTTGGCATTGGAGAGCACCACCCAGCATTGTTAGCTGGGACAAATCTGATAGAGGTATTAAGTATTTTTTTCGGGTTTTCCCCCTTCAGATGTACCTGATTAGTATGTATATTACAGTTGCTATTAGGAGCCATTTTTTTTTCTATCCAATTAATATTCCACGGTTGCACCGCGTTTAAACAAAGTAGCCATTTATATTTCCAAGAAACCGAACGTGTTCCTTTATTATAAAAACATAAATGTCTGGTATAAAAGGATGGTTTACATCAAATAATAAAATGTAAATTCTTTTGTTATTTTTTATAATAATGGAGACAATGAGAATGGTAATATGAATCTAATGAAGCGACAACGTTAGAGGCCTGCTGAGAACCCGTGAAACGAGCTGTGAATATATTATTATTTATTCGTGAGTGGGAACAATGAGGAGATAAAAATCTTAATAACGCCTCGATAATGATGATTGTCCCTGTGACGGTACTATTATTGTCTTAAAGTGCATGCGACGGAATACTCAATGGTCTCCATGAGGCGTATAATGTTAACTTCCCCTTAATGCTACAACTAAGGCCGATTTACTTACAGATCCGTCACATTTTCACGAATGTTTTAACTGATCTCCGAGTCAACATTCGGAAAATCAAGTTCGATACCCAGGAACAAAAATAGAACCTGGAAGGGTGAAATGTCGCGTCGATCTAAATTTCCCCGCCAGACGCGTCCCCCCTCTCCAAAAAGTCCCTGACCCAATTAGATATTTTAATCATATTTCCAGACGATTTTTTTCGCGGGTTTTCCTTTTTTGTTCAGTAGCGAATGTGTGCCCAGGCGAGCCCCCCTTCACGTCCTAAAATAACCGAAGGGGATTTAATTTGCCCGGACTCTATCAAACATTGAAGGGACCCGTTGCATGTATTATGGAGAGGCGCATTTAAAAATGGATCCGTTCTAATCCTTATAAATTTAAAGTGTCATTTTACAATGAGGGGTTCGCTGCGAATTTGTACGATTCCCTCTCTCGGTCTCTCTCTCTTTTTTATTCGTTTCAATAATGCAGGAGTTAGGTTCATTGGCGTAACCGAGAATGCAATTAATATTGAAGCCCTAATTTAATTGAGGGTGGAGTTAATTGGAATTGATCATTTTCCATGGAGCGAGAATAAAAAAATTGCGCGTGTAGGCGAAAGTTCGTCTGGTCTGGATAGTTTTACCGCAAAAAAATAATATAAGAAAACCAAATTATAGGGTAATTTGGCTAATAAGAGTAATAATTTAGGCAATTCAAACAAGAATTTCATATTTTCACAACTAGATTGACGTTGACATAACTAACCACCGGTTATAATTGACTTTTTCATGGCGTAGAATATCAAAACAGCGAAATCGACGTTAATATGTCAATTATAATAGACATGGTTAATAGTGAGTTTGGGATGTAACATATTGGCCAAATTTTTCAACAATTTTCTTGAAGTTCTGTTAACGAATTTGATGTAAATAACAAGGAAAAAGGTATCATTCCTAAAGTATACACGCTCAAATGTGATTATATGTATATCAATGCATATAGTTTTGTCATTAAAGAATATTCATTGAAAATTTACTGTTGAGTGTTACAACGATTTTTAAAAGATTTTTTAAAAAAATTCCCCAAAAATGAATTTTCCAAGTGTTGATAACAAACGAATGGGATAAGCAGGGGTCCTGCTCGTTCCAGTTCAGAAAGAAGTTCACCAGAAAGTCGTTTATTTTCCAATATACGAAGTACTGAAATTCGTTTTTAGTTTTTTTTCAAAAAACATGGATATTTCCGAAACTGTTGCTGGAAGTTTCGTCGCGTTTTATTTATTTTAAGTACATATAATTTTTTGACACTGAACAGAGAAATAATAATCACTGGCTGTTTTTCAGGAAATGGCACAATGTTGGATTTATAAAATTTGAGTCTCAAACCAAAATGGATGAATTGTGCCAACAGTGAAAAAATTTGTGAAAAGTTCTTTATTTACGAAGTACTTAAAAAGGAAGTGTTACAGTTTGTGATTTGAAACTTAGCTAAAGAACTTAAATGTATTTCATTGGGTAACCGGAAAAAAAGTCCGCGGAGGAAAAAAAGTCCTCGGAAAAAGAGTAGCATAGAAACTCTCAGAAAAAAGGAGCAAGGAAAAAAGTTCGGCTAAGTTCCCCGGAAAGTAAAAGTCCCACACAAAACGCATTAAATATTAACTACCTATGTATCTACAAGTATATATTACGTAAAAACGTCTTGTAATTTAAGGGATGGAACAATAGATTTTGTAATTTAATGGGGCAAAAACATCCGTCGATTTGGATTCTAATCCAGAAGATAAGGCAAGAATTGACAGTAGACATCACGAAACTAGAACAGTACAGATTAGTACTCAGAGTACCAGAGAAACGTTCACCATATTAGATACGTTAAGAAACTTTGAAATTATTCTGTACAGAATTTCTAAACTTGTGACTTTTTTCTGTGACATTCTATCTTTGGTACTTTTTTCCGGGGACTTTTTTTCCGGGATTTTTTGTCTTTGGTACTTTTTCCTGGGACTGTTTTCCTAGCGACTTTCTTTCCAGGGACTTTTTTTCCGGTACTTTTTTCCTGGGACTTTTTTCCTAGATTCATCTCATTGACCTACCCTGCGTGTCTCATTGCTAATTTCTAAATTTTGATTTTTATTTTCAAAGAGAAAAGGAAATATTTACAAAAATTATCCCAAAGAGAATTTTTAAATTTGAGATGTAAATAAAGGGCGAGAATATAAGACTAATATAAATATTATAATAAATAATAAAATAAAATAAATGTAATATAATAATATAAATATAAATAAATATAATAATAAATAATATAATATAATAAATAATAATAGATAATAAAAATAAAGTGTACATAGAGGGTGATTTTCTCATGTCAATAGTAAATAATATTCGACACTTTCTGAGATATGAAATACTTAAGTTTGTTTTCAGTTTTCTTGAGAAAATCTCCATATTTTAGAAGTTGTTAGAGTTATCGAGTTAGAGTTAACTATCGAATTAAAAAGCTTCCCCTTAATCTATCATGCTAGCTTCACAGTAAAAATTCAAGTTTAATTAATGACTTTGGATGGATTCGGTCGGGCTTGAAATGCACCAAGCCGATTATGCCCCGTGGCGTTAGAGATCGTACCTGTCGGGCGTTCGCAGGTAGTGGTCAGGTAGTCCGCACTACCAAACAATATAAAATTGATCATAATTCAATATTTTGTTCCAGCGAATCTTGATTAACGCGAATATATTTTTATTAAGATCGTTGTTTCTTCCTCTACAAGTCGATACCAAACTTTAATAATTTCCAAGAAAATCAAATTGTTTTATGGTTTGTGGTGAAAATAAATATTATATTAGGAGTATGTTTCTCAACATATACGAAATTATAAATGCGTATCTACTCACTGATATAAAGACGAAATTGTTACATATTTGAGAAAGAGAAATCTTGACCTGTAAACTTGTTATATCTCCTTAATGTTATTTACCACATAAGTAGTGTAAAGTTCCAAGAATGTGCTCTGGTTTGATCACAGTCTATAATATATCTCTCTCTATGATATATCTAAACTGTGGTTTGATCCTTGAAACAAGTTTGTGATTGGTCGGCCTTTATGATTGTATTAAATATTAGCAAAATATTATATACTTACTATTATTACTATTATATTCAACTATATAAAAGGTTTGCTTTAACCGATAGTTACGTGCCTTGGTACGGTTATTGGTGCCTGATTATGTTTCTCAAATATATAACAATTTTGTCTTTATATTAGTGAGTAGATACACATTTAAAACCATAAAACAATTTGATTTTGTTGGAAATATTTTGAGTTTGGTATCGATGTATACAGGAAGAAACAACGGTCTTAATAAAAATATATTCGCGTTAATAAAAATTCGCTGGAACATAATATTGAATTATAATCAATTTTATATTGTTTAGAGACACATTTAAAACCATAAAACAATTTGATTTTGTTGGAAATATTTTGAGTTTGGTATCGATTTATAGAGGAAGAAACAGCGATCTTAATAAAAATATATTTGCGTTAATCAAAATTAGCTGGAACATAATATTGAATTACAATCAATTTTATATTGTTTGGTAGTGCGGACTACCTGACCACGACCTGCGAACGGCCGACAGGTACGATCCCTAACGCCACGGGGTGTCTATAATCCCGCTGGTGCATTTCGAGCACCACCGATGGATTCACCCAACGGGAAGAGAAGTGGGAAACACCTTACTACGCGAGATATGAACAATCTTTAAGAAAGTATAGGTGTTTGAGCTTAATTTTTTATGAAGCAATTATAGAGTGCTTAGATTTTTGATAATGCAATAAAAATTCAGTGGGTATTGTTAGGTTAAGTTTGTTATGGTTATATTTCTATCGTCTTCAATCGTCTAACTGTGCAATTCTTATATCAATCAAACTCGCGTCGTGCGTTCTGCTGGTGCAAACTCGTTGTTGGCATGGTCTCGATATAAATGGCTTTCACCCACGAATCGCGAGCGTAGCTCAACTCTCTTTGCATTAGTTTCCGGATTACGGGCACATATCTGGTTAAAATTAATGCAAAACTTCGTCGAAATTCGAACGAGCGCGCGCGCCGCGGAAACACGAAGTAAAGGTGTAATTTCATGCTTAGCGGTGTAGTCACATTATTGGATAACACATGTGTAATTATTTCTCCAGATGAGAAATAATTAAGCGAGTTTCATCTGTGTGACGTGGAAGGTCGAGTTTCGTCTGCATCGTAAGCAATTTGTTGCAGGGGCTTATGTGTACGTCTCGTTCCGTACGACTGAGTTCATCACTAATTGGCGTTCTACCACATGTTATAATCTGACACGGAACATAATTGTGCGCTGATAAAAGCTTTGTTCTATTCCGTCGCCGTGTTGCGCGGAGTTATGAGAACGAACGTGACGACCACACTCATTATATCTCACATATATCGGGACAATATATTATTCCTACCGTACAGGTTGCAAGTACAAACATTCGATTGTCTGCATAGCTACCAGTTTCTGTAAAGGATAATCGAACGTTTTCGCTTGAGTTTAATTATTTAAGTTTTCACAGAACGTCAGCACCAACAATTTTTGTGACAAATGTCTAAAGTGCGTTGCCAATAAGACACTAAGTCACTAGTAAATCTGAATATTCAGTACCTACTGGCACTTTCAAAATAAAATTTGCTTTATTTTTATTTACAAAAAAATTAACTACATAAAATAAGGGACTTTCTTTCGTAGATGTAATAACAATATTGTGTTATTAAATGTTGTTGTCAAGTTGCTTTTTGTTAAATATTCATCACTCTGTATTGTTCACATCAATTTTGTAACAGGTCAATATATTTTTAATAGCAGATGTTTCAAAATTGGTCCAGAGACTTCGTTGTCGCTATGACATCAGAAGTTACTAATCATTACAGGTAGCTGCATTCTATACCAAAATTCACCATAGCATTCAGTTATCTCAGTTTGGCTTAAAGGTCTCAAAATTATTAGTCACTGTAATTTCAGGTCTCAGGTTTTCAGAACCTGAAAGTTACCAAACGTCCTTTTAAACGTTTGAAGCTTAGTAGTAATTGAGGGATCCTACCACTTTCCTGTCCAATGAAGATGATATCTTCAGTAATATCTTACGAAACCTTACAAAATTGCTTTAAGTTATCTCAGGTTGCCATTAAGGTTCCATAATTCTCATGGTAATTTTAATTGCTTCAATTTTTTCGAAACAATTATCAAAGCTCCCTTTTAAATGTTGAAGACCTAATAGTAATTGAAGATTCTCCAACTTTTTTGTTTAATAGAAATAGGCTGTGAAGACCAATTGTAAGAAATGAATTTCTAAATTCTGGACCAATACCAGCGTTCAAAACTTTACAAGCATATCAAGAACTACTTCAGGTTGTCTTGAATGTTTCCAAGTTTCCTAAATTAGTGTAAAATTTTTCTGTTTCTCAAATTCTAGAAATTTGGGTTGTTTAGTAAGTATGCGAGAAATTGAAGAGCCTCTGCCTTTCACCTCACCTAGTAGAATGAGGTTTATGGGCTTATTTTACAAAATAAACGGGACAACTTCTGAGTAAAGCTTAAAATACAATGCTGTAATGCAACTTAGCAGGTTTTCTTAAAATTACTTCGGAATGTTCCTAAATCCTCAAAGTAACTACAGCTTCCTCAGATTTTGCAGATACAAAGAGATACAAAAAGATACAAAGATGGGCCGAAGACTCTCATTTCTTCTCAGATTGCCGTCTTCATCATTGAAGGTTGATGGCAATAATCTCGGCAATCCTCGTTCAACAACGTTAAAGACTGCCTAGAAACTTTACAAGCATATCAAGAACTACTTCAGGTTGTCTTGATGTTTCCATGTTTCCTAAATTACTGAAAAGTTTTTCTGTTTCGCAGATTCTAGAAATTTGGGTTCTTTAATAAGTATGCAGATTCACGAGAAATTGATGAGCCTCTGCCTTTTATCTCACCTAGTAGAATGAGGTTTATGGGGTTATCTTACTAAATAAAGGGGACAACTTCTGAGTAAAGCTTAAAATACCATGCTGTAATACAACTTAGCAGGTTTTCTTAAAATTATTTCGGAATGTTCCTAAATCCTCAAAGTAACTATAGCTTCTTCAGAGTTTACAGATACAAAGAGATACAAAAAGATACAAAGAGCGAATGCTCTCAGTTCTTCTCATATTGCCGTCTTCATCAGTGAAGGTTGGCAATAATCTCGGCAATCCTCGTTCAACAACGTTCAAGACTGCCTAGAATCTTTACAAGCATATCAAGAACTACTTCAGGTTGTCTTGAATGTTTCCAAGTTTCCTAAAGTACTGTCAAATTTTTCTGTTTTTCAGATTCTAGAAATTTGGGTTGTTTAGTAAAGTATGCGAGAAATTGAAGAGCCTCTGCCTTTCATCTCACCGAGTAGAATGAGGTTCATGGGCTTATCTTACTAAATAAATTGGGCAACTTCTGAGTAAAGCTTAAAATACCATGCTGTAATGCAACTTAGCAGGTTTTCTTGAAATTATTTCGGAATGTTCCTAAATACTCAAAGTAACTACAGCTTCCTCAGATTTTGCAGATACAAAGAGATACAAAGAGAGGCCGAAGACTCTCACTTCTTCTCAGACTGCCGTCTTCATCATTGTAGGTTGGCAATAATCTCGGCAATCCTCTAACGGTGTTGGGCAGTTCGAAGTAGAGAGGGAATATCCAGTCTCTGATAGTTTCAGAAGAAGTTTCTGAAGAAACAAGAAATGTTTCTTTCTACCTATGCCCATCTTGCCCTTAATTTCCCCCTTACGTTATCCAAATAGGCTGTCTTTCGTTTTTTTGACAATGTTTACTAACTCTATCTCGTCCTACGCCCACCTCAACACCTTCTCATTTGTGTCATGCGCCGTTCAGGGTTTTTTGAGATGTCTACGAAGTATCCACATCTCAAGGAATTCTATTCTGTTAATGGTGTTAACCTTTAAGGTCCATGATTCACGAAGCTGTTTCACAACCATACAACAAGACTAGTGTACATAACGCTTAACAAATCGATATCTGACACTTAGAATAAGACTCTTGCTTATTCGACCTTGGATCTAATTTATATTTCTGGATCTACGTTGTTGTTAATCCAGATCTCCAAATATTTGAATTCTTCCACCACTTCTATTCGTTTACCATAGATATTAACATCCATTGGTGGCTCTGAGGTTTTTGAGTAAAGTATTTTTGTTTTAGTGGTGTTAATTTTAAGGACGTAACGATCTCCGACTGTAATGAGTTGATTTAGCAGGCGTTACACTTCTGGACTATACGCTAATATCGCGGTATCATCAGCATACCTAAGGTTGTTAAGTGTTTTACCGTTGATATTAATCCCATCTCTGGTGTCTTTTATTGCCTCTTCAAAAATACGTTCGGAGTATAAGTTATAAGATTGAGGACAAAATACAGCCTTGTCGGATAATTTTTTGTATGGTTGCTGGTTGAGTTGTTATATTACTATATTTTACTACAGCTGTTTGGTCCCAATATAACACCGTTCTTTTAAGGCTCTCTACGAATCTGGAAATCCTATTACAACTTAAAGATTTCCCAACTATTTCCCTGTCTGATGAAAATGAGTCATAGGGTCCAATTGCACTAATGAAGTTAAACATTATAGGGGAAAACCGAGAGGTTTACTAGTAATCCTTAGGTTGCCTGGAATATTTTGAAATCTCTATTAACTTTTCCTGGGGTTCTCTGGAAGACTACCTTGTGATTTTGCAGATTTACGCGAAATGGAAGATTTTCAGACTTTTATTCTGTCTTACTTTCATTTTTTCAATTTCAATTACTTTCAACTTAGCAGAAATTCTTTGTGCTCAGAACGTAGCGCAGACTCTTAAAACACAAGAGATGCTCTTTTTAAAATTTCAATTTTTATTCTCTTATTATACCCGAAAATTGGATTTATATTTCTGTTGGTATCAATATTGGACTCTAGACGAGTTATCACATGTATTCCATCGAACAAATATTTCTTCTGCATCCGTTCTTATTCCCTCTCAGAAGAACCGTCCCCATTACGTTTACCCCTTTCGAGCAGTATTTCGGTCCATTAGTGCTGACGCCTATAACACAATACTCTGTTAATTATAGAGACATATTCGATTGTCTCTTTGGAAGACAATGCGGCGATTCGAATGGCACAGAAATTATCTGGAAGCAGTTAATGTAAATGTACGATTCGATTATGGCGTGGCCGGCAGGGAGGGTAACCCCTTTCACGTCGGCCAATTGTCATTAGCGCACCGGACACATTCGGAGTAGATTCCTCTATTCATAATAAAATCGAAGCAGGTCTCGACGCTTCCTGTGACGTATAAAGCGATCGTTATTAAATTCGGGTCCGAGCTAGATGGGATTCGGATTGGATTTGTATTGTTTTAATCTGCACCGGTTTGAAACAAGGCAATTTAGTCCGTTGCGTCTTGAGGACCTTCGGTCTTCATCAAGAAACATTTTCTACGCCGCTGGCTGCGATGGTGTGCAAATGTGTAAGTTTAAAACGCGAGCAAAATCAATTTCCCGGCGTAATAACATAATGAAATCCGTCAATTGCAAGTATCTAGTCTAGTAAACCCTCCCCTTATAAAATATAAATCTGTACGTACATATATGGAACGTGACGCGGTTCACAGCTGGATCCCGGGGGGTGAGACCCTGACGCCCCCCGTCGCGTTAGGTGTTTCTTTAAGCCGCTAATAAAATTTCGTCCGGTCCATCTCGCCGTTATAGCAATCAATCATCTCACGTCGCCCTAATGACTCAATCTGGGTTATTATTAGCGCCCCCCAAATGGAGTTGTAAAATTGATGGGAATCGATTTTGGCTTTTAATGTTTGCTTAAAAACCTAAATTAAATTTGTTAGGCCATCGTGTAAACACGACGTGTTTGGACGCGGAAACGTTAACTTATCCGATAATAGTGTCGAATCGGCGATAAAAAAAAGTAACTACATACGTATTATCGGGGGATGCTTTGGCTCGTTTACGGCATGGAGAATGGATACAGTGACGCGTCTTTATTGTGGATGCCATTGATCTAAAACTTATCACCAAATGAAGGAATGCTAAGTAACAACGGATTTTTTCCTATAATTCCTTCATTTTTCCGCCTGTACGGGTGTTACCATAGATCTCATAGCATATGGATGCGCATTGTCTATACTTGTGTATAAGATCCGTGTGCCAACTTCTAAGGTAATTCCTTTTAGCCCAGTCTGTGTAGATTTTTCACGACATTAATTCAGTACCGGACGGGAGTGGTCAAATGTTGTAGGCTCTGATTAGTTGATCATGCCTATATAGTTTTAAATATTCAAAAGGTGTGCATTAACAAATGGGAGAGGTCCAAAGTTAGCAAAAACAAGTTTTTTGATTCTACAAGACAAAGTATGCATTTTGTGGAGAAAAGTTTTAAATATAAGTTGTAGAGAATTGAAAAACCTATCATTTGAGCTATAGCACGATTAATTTTGTAAAACGTGTATTGCAAAAATGTCAAAAAAAACATTGAAAATGGTCATAAAAATGATATGATTTACGTTTTTACTGCTCTAAAAGATAGCTTTTATAGTGCCAAATCTAAACAACTGTTATAAAAGTCAATTGGTTAATTTGTTGCTGAGATATTGCTATTTGTTTATCCCAAGACGCATAATGTTCATTGCTTTTACGTCTTTTTGGATAAACGATTATTCTCTTCATAGACACCCATATTTTCATATCTCGTTAAGAAAATATGATAAAAACAATTGTCAACCCCGTATTTATCGCTTTAAAAAGGGGGTGATATTTTTTTATAAATAAATAGACCTGGAGCCATTTTCATAACTTTTTTGACCATTAGAAGCCGAAGATATCATTTTTGCAGTAAATAATCAATATTCAAAAAATGACCATTTTCAGTAGTTTTTTGACATTTTTGTAATAAATGTTTAACGAAATTAATCGTGCTATAGCTCAAATTATAGGTTTTTCAATTCTCTATAACTTATATTTGAAACTTTTCTCCACAAAATGCATACTTTGGCTTGTAGAATCAAAAAACTTGTTTTTGCTACCTTTGGACCCCTCCCATTTGTTAATGCACACTTTTTGAATGTATAAAGCTATATAGGCATGATCAACTAATCAGAGCCTACAACATTTGACCACTCCCGTCCGGTACTGAATTAATGTCGTGAAAAATCTACAAAGACTGGGCTATAAGTTGAATGAACGGTTATAGTGAGTTCATGTAAACGTTCATTAGGCTAATTTAACTGTTGTATCAAGTTGAATTAGTAGCCCCAATAAGTTAACGTAGCAGTTGTTATTTGACTGTTCCAAGGAGTTAACTGAATAATTACAATAAGTTGATGTAACCCTTATAATAGGCTATTATAGCCGTCTTATTAGGTAAATTTGAATACAGCAATAGGTTGAGTTTTTTCTTGACATTTGTTTTAAAATTTTCCATAGTTGAGGGAGCAGTTAGTTTAAGTGTTATTCGACCTAAGCGTATGAAGAAAACTCGACATATATTGCCATTAAGTATATATCATTAAATATATATTATTAGATCAATTGGTAGTTAAAAAAACTATATATCATTATATCTATTAATGAAAAATACTCCCTTATTCATCTTAACTTGTAATAGATATTGCCCCAAGCAATTCCCTCAGATATTGGCACAATTAAAACCTCCTCAATCCATGTAGATACTATAAGATCTATGGGTGTTATCCTATTTCGGGATCCATTAGGTGACTATTCGAATTAAATGCCACCATTCTCGAATGCCATAATGTTGTGCCATTTAATATGCTGATGATCAGATCGCACTAGCACTAGCACAATAACCGAACAGATAATAAGAACGTTTATCCAAGAACATCATTTGGGGACTCGTCCTTTTTTAGCTCCTTGGCATTTCACGTATGTTGTGAAGTAAAGAAGTGAAGGGGTGAAACTTGGCCCTTAATGTCTGTTTCTCTCCTGCCTTTCAGGAAGTCCTGCTCCACCCGCGCAATTCGTAACCAGAACCCCAGTTCTTCCATCTCATAAGTGCTCGTAATCCAAATATGCCATTATTGAAAGGTCTGTAAACCGCCCAAAATCTAAATCCCCCCCGTTCCGACATAGTTAAACTCCTCCGACCGTTACCATAAAACCTGCACGTCTTCAACGTTCCCATAACCGAAACCCGCCCTTTCCGACTTATCAATATTATCGAAACGTATGTATCTATATTTCAGCGTATTTTGACGTCGCTCGCCGATATCGGAGACGGATGGCCCTAATCACCTAAGAGGTAATCCCCATCTGGTTGAGTTATGATATGACCGGTCAGCCGATAAAGTCGTAAAGGCCGATTCAATAACCCATATATACCTATGGGATGCGATGTAGCTTGGCGCTCACCCGGAAAGGTATCGCGCTCCTTCTCTCTTTTCTGTCCCTGTATCGATTGCTTACGTTGCGAAAACGATGTTGCATTCCTATGAAAATTTGGATAGAAAAATGGAAAGGGTGTGTGGAATAACTTTGGAATCGATGGACAATTGTATAACTTTTCCAAAGAAACATGCCGGTCCTTTCGTTAAAGTTCGAGTAATATTCTGTTACCTACTTACTTTTAAAACCTTGTATGATACACTAGACTAAATCCCTAACCATGAACATATTAATTCCCAATGATATCCAATTCTGGGTGCTACCCGGATTCGTGTCCCCGTCTCGCACAGTTACCGTCGAAAAACTGACCCGCAGATCGCCTATTATGGACCATTTGTCAAGAGCCACCCACGCTATCATAAACATATTACATAAATTGGATTTAGCCTCTTCTATATAGATTTTATTTTTTGCTGATGTTGTTTCAATATGGTAAGGGATCGGAGAGTGGGACGATTTGCTTTTATGAAGACGGACGACGGAAGGGAAAACGGGGTAATATTATTTTTAGAGGAAATCGCTATTAGTAGATAGTTTCTAACTTATTAAATGAGCGAACTATATTCGGGATCACATAATGTACCAATGACGATTTAATTAAAGTAAGTTGTTTTTTGCCCATTTAATTAGTTAATATTAATTGCGACATACTCGCTAGCAAATGTTATCAGTAAACGTTGTGTAATTTCTATGTTTAAATTATTAAGTACCATCGAGTTAAACTTTTGAATAAATGCGTGGAAACGACTAACTCATCCAAAGCCATTAGTGAGGTAATATTAAGTTAGTGAACTCTTAGAGAGTATAACAAAATCCATCGTTTAAACTTTACACATCTTCCAATTTTATTTGCAATTTCATTAGAGTCTCATGATCTCAAATTTCGAGTAAATCTGCAAAACCTCCAGATTACAGAGAGACCTAGGCACATTTAACAGGAATTTGGAAAGATTGCAGACAACCTAAGGTTAATAATAAACATGTAGGATTTCTCCTGTAGCTTTCAATTTCATTGGTCATCACAAAGGAAAATAATTGGGAAATGCTTAATTTCTAATAGGCTTTCCAGGTTTGAAGAGAGCCTTCGGCTATTTCCTGTTTTTGACCAATCTGATTAAACTCTAGTAACTTTAACGATTTAGAAATATTTTGATATAACTTTAAGAAAACCAGCAAAGTTGCATTACAGAATTGTACCATGAGATCATTTAAATTTATAATCAAAGTAGGCTATGATTTTTAAATTAGGTTGGCAACACCAACTGCTGACAGTTTTATTTGAATTGTGACAGTGACGCTCCAAAATGTTTAATTTAGAGCATAAGATTTTTCTTACGGAGAGTTATTAAGAACGTCGAATGGCAAGAAAATGGAAGTAATCCATACAACGGTGCGTAGATGATTTCCAAAATATATTCCCTAATTTTTAACGACCGAAGGTTGTCCAGCTTCTCGAAGTTGGCCATGGCAATGTAAACCAAAGGAAAACACCAAGTCTTAACCAACTGCTTTAAACATTCCCTAATTTTTAATCATCAAAATGTTTACATAACCTCTAATTTTGTGTGTGTGTGTGTGAGAGTAGTTAACGTCTCCTTTTTGCTGCAAGGCTAATCTGGACGGGACCTACAGTTTAACGTGGGCTCCTAACCACGGTCCTCGAGCACGGTTGTTCCCCCTAAGGCTTTCACCCCAGTTGATCCACTCCGTGCTCTACCGACTCAGGGTGTGTGTATCCTAGTCCAGCCCTCCTACAGGATATCCGATCCTATCCGGGCTGGTTACCGGCGTTAATAGGAACGGGATTTTGGATACATTTTACACACTTCCCACAGCAATCACAACATCCATGGATTACGTGGGATTCGAACCCACGACGACAGTGACCGCCTGACTCAAAGCCAGCGAACCTCTAATTTACACAGCGAGTCACTTTGACAATTCAAATGAAACGAGTTGGCTATGGAAGTTGGTGTTGCTAACCTAATTTAAAAATCATAGCCTACTCTAATTATAAATTTAAATGATCGCACTGTATTTTAAACTTTACTTCGCCTTTGTGCACTTTACATAGTGAGATACGGCCATAAACCTCATTCTGATGGGTGAGATGGAAGGCAGAGGATCTTCAATTTCTTGTGAATCTGGAAACTTTCTAAATAGCCTGAATTTATGGAATCTAAGAAACTTATAAAAATGTGATAGTAATTTAGAAAACTTAGAGATATTCAAGACAACCTGAGGTAGTTCTTGATTTAACTAATGATTCTAGACAGACCTGAAAGGTGTAAGCGTTCCGAGATTTAAAAATTCATTTGTTACAATTGAGCTAGCTTTACAGGCTATTTTCATTAGACAAAATAGTTGTCCTCAGTTACCATTAGGTCTTCAGTATTTAAAAGCAACCTTTGGTGTTTTGAAAAATTTGAAGTTACTAAAATAGCTTTCAGAATAGTGGGATCTTAAATGCAACCTGACATACTTATAATACTTATAATAAGCCACAAAAATTCAAAACAACCTTTGGCAATTTTCAGGTTTTAAGAAACCCGAGGCTTGACAGTACCATAACTTTAACAAATATGGTGCATTAAAGGCAGCCTCAGTCTATTTAAAGGAAACCTGGAAGGTAGAGGATAATAATGAGTCTATTTTTCTTAAACTTTCTTAAACAACTGTATCCAAATTTTATTTTATACGATTGGACCTGAAATTAGTTTATTTTTTGGGGTGAATTCAGCTGGCAAAAATAGTCTAATGTCTCTAGACTAGTGACTTCTGACGTCATACAATAGAATACCAATCTTTTGATAAATGCTTAAATATGGTTATAACAACTTTCTTTTTAAAATAGGACCTCTGTGAACGATTAAGCAAAGGAGTGCTGCCGCAGTATATATAATACTAACAGTATGCTCACTTGGCTTATTCGAACACCACATCACCTCTCCTCGTCGCATCCCCCTCGGCCTAGGAACTTGCCGACTTAGTCGGCCCACCTCTCTTCCTCGCACCTCCTCGGTCTCCGAACTTGCCGGGATAACGATATTTTTATTACTTTACAACCTCTTGCAAAAAACGCCGGCTTTTTCATAGACATCAAAGAAGTGAGCATACTGTTAGAATTATATATACTGTGGTGCTGCTAACGAATTTTGTATCACTTGGACCTTTTTGTGTCAGCATATAATTATAAGTACTTGATCAAAGTGTTGATTTTAATAGTTATTTATGGTACTAGTGTGTTATGTTGAAAATAAGTCACGCGAGAAGATTTATACCACGAGACCGTCAGGCCGAGTGGTATAAATTCCCAAGTGACTTAGGAAACATAACACGCGAGTGGCATATAATGTTTTATCCAACAAGTCTAAGAAATCGTTTTTTTATGAGATGATAATTAAAAAGCCAAAACCATAAATAATTAATAAGATCAAATCAAAGCTACTTGCGTCCCTATAAATGTCAGAATGACTTGACAGTGACTTTTTCACATTTTGGTTAAAGTATATTTACTTATAAACCCAATTAATTAAATTCGATAAATTTAACAATTACTTGAAATTCGAATAAACCGTTAGCGTTTTCTTTTAATTTCAATATCAATGTGAATTCTGCTTGGAATAGTAATAAATACATAGAATACTACTTCAAATATGAACGTGAGTTATAATCCATAACTCACTAGTGAGTTATGGATTGTAACACACTGGTGTGTTATTTGATAGATTACTTGTCTAAAATGACATTAATAATGACAGTCATAACTGTCATGTGTTGGATAAAATTACTTAATTTTGTGGTCGTTTCATACTTTTTGCCTTCAAAAATAGATTTAAGAAATATATTAACCTGTTAAAACTTGAAGTGGAAAATACAGGGTGATAAGAATTTGAAAACAAACAAATTTGAACTCGTCAAACATTGACATATTATTCCATAAGACAGTCATTTACATTGCGGTTAGCATATTAGTATGTTAGTAACAACGTTGTAACAAATTTCATGCCTTCCTTGCTGCCTATGTGTGTCTGGATAATTTGGTACAGCTATTAACCACAACGGTACTGAACAGACAGATCCACAATGTTGAAAGATGCTCTCAGATGCCCAGAAACATAAGCAGAGACATAAGTTGCACTCTGAGGAAAACAATCTGACATGCGATATAAATTAGTGATCAAGGCAAAATAAGTTAGTATACTATGTCCAGTCTCAATTGGAACACCAAAAAAAAAAACACCTAATGGCTTTTTAAGTAGTGAAGAGCGATGCCGCCTTGTCCTCCATGGGCGTATCATTACGGATAATAACTCTAACAATGAACTCACTTCCAAATCGCACACACAAATGGCACACACGTTCACCGGAAAGGGACGTTTTGACGCGGCCGTTTAGACGCGGCCGGTTCGACGCGGCCGTTTCGACGCAGGCCCGTTTTGACGCGAGCCGTTTTGACGCAGGGACGATTTGACGCAGGGACGTTTTTATGCGTAAAGACCTAGAAATGTTTTTAGTATAAACGGTAGTAACGGTAGTAACCTGTGGCAACAATGGCGATAAGCGATAACAAACGGGGTGATCTTTTGCTGGAATTCAAACCAAGGATTAGCGATAACTGCAACACCTTACGGCAGGTCAATTGTCCGAACATAAACTCGTATTTTTAAATGAACCATTTGACTTTCAAACACTTGGATTAAATAGATTTATATGATATAAATAAAGATATCCTAATTACAAATAGATAATTAATATGTGTTCTCCCTATTCCTCGAATTTCCTAAAGGATAAATTATTTCCCTAAGTTACATAACTAATTAAATTTAATAGAAAGTAATATTAAAGCTGATTGGAGTAAAAAATAATGTGCCATTTTAGGTTTGGATGCCATGAAAGAAAATATCTATAATCCTAGTATCGCTCGTTTCTAATATTTCGCGTCAAAACGGTTCGCGTCAAAACGGCTCGCGTCAAAACGGCTCGCGTCAAAACGGGCCTGCGTCGAAACGGCCGCGTCGAAACGGCCGCGTCAAAACGGCCGCGTCAAAACGTCCTAGATCGCACATTCACACACCACTGCTTTCTCGAGTATAAGTGCGGAAGAAGACATCACAAGGGAAGCACACGTGACCGCTGTGTTATGATCCAGTGGGCCATCCAATATCTGTAGAGTCTCGCGTACTTCCTCGTACACGATTTCACTGATCGACTGTACACCTGCACCTTAGAAGAAGAAGAAAATGCAGACGAAGTGCCGCTGTCGTAAAAAAAATTTTGCGGTCCAATGGACCCTCTAGTTCTTTATCTGTACATATCCATACATTCACATATAGGATTTCACTTGGGCAACTAAACACCTGCATTTTAAAAATACCAGTGCGTTTCTGAATAAGCAAAAAGATAAGTCCCATGGTTTTGTATAGAGACAACGGGCTCTTTTTGAATGTCCTCGGTAAATTCAGATTTTATTAAGTGTTCCAATTGCTACTGGTTAGAGTATACTTAAAAAGTGTAAGGCGAGTTTAGGTTGGTGACGAACGTGAATTCGCTTTTTCTTATACAAAGTTTAAACGTTACGGTTTCAGATGCACGCGACTAACATAAGTGTTGTATGAAAATTTTTACTAAATCGCCACTACTTCTTCCGATCTCCACTAACCCAGTTTTGGCCATATATCTTTTCACACTATCTTCAAGTGTTTTGGCGAAGAGTTTTCTTCTACCTTCTGGTTTAGTGTTAGAAAACCTTGCACAACTTTTAAACGCCGCGTTCCCTGAACGTTCGCATTTGCATAATGCAGATGCAGCACCTAGATAAAAACATATTCATAAACAAAATGTACCGCTTTTCCCTTTCCAATTCTTCCCATTGAAACGCTGCAATTATGAATACGATCGTAAACAGTTCAAAAGCCGTACCTTTCCAACATTTTCAACCGAACAAACACGCCATTAGTAATAAAGATTTACACTGCGAGGGAACAGTTTATTTATCTCTTTATTGTGTTATTAATATGCGAGAGGAGATATGATAAATTTAAACATTAAGGGGAAGAGTACGTAATGCGTTTCTAACATTATGAGAGGAGAACTGGTTTGAGGTGCACCTTATATCATAGCTTAACTTACAGCCGACGTCAATCCGGCTAAATTATTATTATAATTACATTTAATGCGGCTGTATCATGTTTCGGCTGGCATATTTATTATTGCAAAGACGTCCGTTAAGATATGGTGACGTTCCACTCTTGTATCGTACTTAAAACTCTGCCATAATTCAATCTTTGCTTTCCTTAATTTCGCTTCAGCTCCGAAGTGTATTATAGCGAATTCGAGAACTCCGAGGACGGTTTAAGGCTTCGGGTCCGGAGATCTTATCCCGCGGAAATTGCAAAATTTATTCATCGGGGAACGTTCAAACGTATACCTTATACTTGGAGGTTTGAAATTTTAATTCTGCTCTTACTCAGCCCCGGATAACGTTTCGGGCAACTTTAAGTAAGGTCTTAAATGCAAAATTACAAACTGCCGCGATTGTACTTATAAATTACCTTACATTTTATTTTTATTTTCAGGTGAGTACCTTCTTAAAATACGCCGAGCCGGGAAATAATTGTAAGTACATTATTCGACTTATTGATCGTTAAACTTGTAACGCTCGTACCGAGACGTTACAATTATAATCGAAAATCCGTATAATTCAGTCATTAATATCGTACGATCGCACTCTCTTTTGTTGCTACACATACACTCTTCGCTGACTAGATCTAGTTTAACGATTAGCTCTTGTGCGATTGTTCTCAGATGATAGATATTGTTTTATAGAAGTTTTCGGTTAAAAGTACACGGTTTTCAATTTTATAGACACGCGAACTTATCGTTTACAACATCGCATTTCGGGGAGAGCTTACGAAGAGGAAAACAAAAAATTCCGTTGGGTACTTAATGAGCGCCATTCACAACATTTGATAATTATTATTATTATTTTCGGTTGATGTTTATCTGTTTTATTGGCGGTGTTAATAGCACGGACGGAAGTAACATGTACTAAAAGCCGAGGGAGTTAACACTTAACGCGGCGAGGTTCTAAAAACGAAAAAATAAAATAAACGATTTTGTTTTAAACCGCGCGCGGTTTCGGGACACGAAATCAGCTGTCGCGGGTAATTACGTACAGTGGTCATACGTTTGCACCTACTTTCGATACCCGGATTCGATACTACGATTCTATAGCGTCACCTACAGTTCGATAGTTTCTGATGTGTCCTTATAAAAATTTATGTATTTCAGCAACAGCTACACGAAGTAAAGCTTAATTCGACCAACTTAGATTATAAAATTGTTGTTCTAACCGATGAAAAACCGATATCCTAATGAAAAAAAATTTGGTTGTCTGTAAGTCGGTTTACGGGCGATAATTTTTACGTGATAACGTCATAAGAAAATGTTGATGAAAAATGGAATACGTTTATGAATTGAATAGAATTATTATCACAAAATTATCATTAGAAGGTTTTTTCGCACTGCGGTTGGCCGGTCCAACTGGTCATTTTAGACACATTGTTATGGCATGTGCGAAGTTGAACATTAATCTTGAACCTTACATGAATTGCTGCGCGGGATAATTGTTTTCATTGAATACCAAATGAAAGCAGTCAACTTTTTACACGATCATTTATATCATTCATCATAATCTTTTAGTCGAAATCGTAACATAACCTTATTGCCGCAATTGTTATTGTAATAGTAATAAGCAATGTTATGCACACTAAATATTCAGATAACTTTATAAATAATAGTGTGCTGACTGCTGTCGCCGTCGTCGCTGACGACGGAGTGGAAGCAGTGCAATCAGAACGCGCGTAGCGCGTACCCCTTCATCCCCTTCCATCGCGCTATCGAACCGAGCCGATCGCCAAATCGAGCTTTCATTCGGACGCTGTCATGTAAAAGAGATAGATGAGTCGCAAGGCAACCGCCAAGGTCGATCTCTGTTTATTGTTGTCACCCTCACTCTAGCTCGCACGCATGGGTCTGGCATAACGTTACAATGTTTTGTGAACCGGCAGGTAGCCGGCACATCGATTTATAAGACGTATAGCACTTAAAAAAATAAAGTCGTGCCAAAGGTAACACATTCAGGTAATGTGGAAACACTTCAATTCTACCAACGAAACATACCCAGACAGCACAAAGGTGTCTTTAAGACGTCTTATAGACGTCCCATTATAGCTGTACAAGACGTCTGTAAGACGTCCGTGAACGTCTTCTAGACGTCTTGAACACGTCTTTTACACGTCATTTGTTACAAAAACAGACGTCTTTACGCGGTCTTTAAGATGGCTTACAAGCTGTATATAACACGTGTTTAAGACGTCTTACAAGCTGTATATAAGACGTCTTTAAGATGTTTTACAAACTGTATATAAGACGTCTTTAGGATGTCTTTCAACCTCTATATAAGACGTCTTAAAGACATCTTGCAAGTTGCACGTAAGACGTCATTAAGACGTCTTTATGACGCATTGTTAGCATAGGCCAAAATGAGAACACCTCAATTTTCAACCAGATATATTTTATTACAACACATAAGTACATACAACATAGGATAGACAACATAAGAGCAATAATTTGCTAAATATACTTTTTCGCCCTGAACAATTTGTTAAACAGTTGGTTAAAGTTATAAATTCCTAATTAAATGTATAAAATTATTAAAAATTTGAGAATTAACTATCTAAATTAAATTACTCTACTAATCACTTCTGCAAACAAATCTACAAACATATAAAATACCGCCTTAAAGACTTCCTAATTAGACAGTCCAAAGGTTGTCTGAAAAAGGTGTCTTTATTAATGAAGACCTGCCAAATTAAGACGTTTTTAATACGTCCATATGCGGACGTATAAAGAGGAATTTTACTGGATAACAAACATCCAGACTTCAGTCAGAAGTCTTAAAGACGTCCAAAACAAGACATCTTAAACACGTTCAAAACAAGACATCTTAAAGACGTCTCTTTTAGGTCTTCAGACGTCCAGGCCACAAGAAGACCTTTACAAGACGTCTTTAAGACGTCGTGTGCTGTCTGGGTACCATTTACTTACCACACATAAGTGAAATATTTCATAATATTGTTCAGAATTCTGGGTATTTGCTTCTAGCGTTTCTTTGCCTAAACCCGTTATATATAGATATATCCGAAAAGTAGTCTACTATAATGTTTATTAATTATTTGGGGGCATCTCTCTTCTTCGTTGCTAAAATAATGACCTTCCACGAAATTGGATCAACTGTGTCCTTTTTATCTAGGATTATCAGGAAGCTTCTTTTAAATTCAGAAACAACAGAACAAAAACATTTTGAAAACTTCTAGAAATATTTATAGTATTTTAGATTTATTAGGCTTGGACCAACCAAAGCAAATACTACTTTTTCATGAAACCAAAACGACATTCAAAAATCTAATTCAGAAAACAATATTCTTAATTGCCCCATATATGAGGATAAACCTATTTTCCCACAATATTAGCTTGTCATCATCGGCGATATTTGAAATTTTCTTAGTAAAACCCATGAAACCTCCAGGCTTCAATAAAAAAATTCTAGAAATCTTCTTAAAACGTTTATAGTAATCTAGATTTCTTTCACTAGGACCAACCAAGCGAATATTTTTTCATGAAACCAAAGCGACGTTCAAAAATCTAATTCAGAAAACAATATGCTTAGTTGCCCCATATATGAGGAAAAGCTTGTTTTCCCATAATATTAGCTTGTCATTATCGGTGATGTTTGAAATTTTCTTACTAAAATCTTTGAAACCTCGAGGCTTCGCCTACATCCCTTTCACAACCCGCCCAATGAAACACCGAAAACCTCCTCCTCTTCCGTTTTTTTTTTTACTATTCGCCATCTACAATTTGGTTACATTTTCCTCTCCGACCGGCCACGGACTCGGGACCTAATGGACTTTCCCGGACGGAGGCGTCCTCTTTTACGACTTTCTTCTCGCCATGATAAATCACTGTTATAGAAATGAAAAGCGCACGATGATATCCAGAAACATGGAAGTGCTTTATGGAAGGTCCAGTAAACAGTCATGTCCGGTGTGCGGGATTAATGAGAACGTATCTCTGGGAGAAATGGGAATTTATCGCCACATATCTGCCGTTTTATTAAGATTTATATGAGGCATATACACTAGACACGCGCTCTTGTGCGGGAATATTATAGCGCACGGGGGTAAATATCGATACCTGGCGAGAGGACGGGAGGGAGGGAGTTAGTATCGCCTCCCGTTTTGTAACAACCAGGGATCGAGTTTAATTAGTCTTAGATTGAGATCTTATATGATATTCCCCGATAATTAAAAAAAAAACGTAACTTAAGGTGCTGTTAAGTAGAATCTATTTCTTCGATTTCACTTGCCCATGACGTAATTTCTTTATATTGGTATATACATTCAATAATATGTTTTAGGAAAAAAAAAATCTTCAAAATCTTCAAAATCTTTAAATATGTTTTAGGAAGAAGTAGCGGATATGGGCTTGTTTCTAAAAGGAGTGTGATGAAAATGGACGTTATAAATGAAAATTTAAAAAAAAAATTATATATCCCGAAATTTTGACCAGTTTAGATAATACTCCGATTACTTGCGTTGAAGTGAAGAAGAGTTTGTTCTTTCGTAAATTGCATTTAGATAGACAACAAACATAACGAAAACTGTAGAAATATTTGATTTTCGGTTATTTCTATAATTAATTTCAATAATTTTCCTAGTTACCATAATTTAATAATATTACTACTTTCGTAATACAAATCTCTTAACTGTGATTTTTAATTGCATATGTCGAACTATAGCTGCATATACATTTATTAAATTGTATGTATAGCTATGCTCATATTATTAGCATATTTTCATGCATATACGCATTTTTACATGTATCACCAAGTAACCAAGTAAGAAAATTCTATATCCAGAAGATCCATTTGAATCTGCAATATGACCCACTTTTGTGTTTAGTCGGTGTTGATATTAGATTTATATTCAGTACTATTCCATTCCTATCATGAGATAAGTAGTAAGTGTAATGATATTTTATTATTCATTACTTTTTGTGGGTAACATTGTTATGTTTAAATTCATGTCTTGTAAACCATGTTTCTTTTTGGAATCAATAAATGATCCAATAGGCACAACAGGACAATTTAACATATCGTTTGTGGTGTATAAATCTTCAAAGTGGCCGTTTTAGGTAGTTTTTCCAAAACTGAACGATCCTCAGTCGGAAAATTGCCTTAAATTGATAATTCTTAACCTGCGGCGTATGTAGTGCGAAATGAAGCCGAACAATGCAGGAAATCGAGTGTAAGGAATATCGTGTGAAGCGTATGAACGGAAGGAGTGAATCGAAGTGGGATCACATTCATACGGCACGATTTTGTGGGAAAATCTGTAAAATATTGAATTTCGATATTGGAACACCGCCTAATGAGAACCCGGAGGAACTGCACTTGTTGTGAATACCTTGCGGCCGATTTTATGCCATTACTCAACTGCATACTCCGATGAGTGCGAGGTGAATATGCATCACCGATTTATTTCCTGTGCGCTTTTTTCCGTCAGCATAGAAACATTGATTTCTACATTTTCTGTTTCCTTTTTACGGCGATCGTCGTCATGCTCAAGCAACAGTAATTCCTCAACTTTCTGTAACTTAAGTGACATATACAATCAGAGGAAGTTGTTACAAGCGTTTTATAGTAAGGCAAACAATTAAACGCCGGGTTAATACCTTTAAGTGCATTGATCTTATAAATTGCGAAAATTACGGTTATTTTAAGAGATACTCTAATTATGTATGTTGTTCCATCACACGGAACGATTTCGTTTATTCGCGGGGTAAATAGTGTAGTACCGTTGCGAGATACGAAACAGTTGATATGCTGATTTGTGTGTAGCCTCCTAATTGCCGATTCGAAATTTTAAAAAGTGAACGTTGCAGCCCTCACCTTTCACGAGTATTCCCTCGAGTCGCTTGTTAAACAACGCTATTTAGATATTCCGTATTTTACGACCCACGCACAATATAAGACCTGAAATATGCACCCGCAAGAAGTGACTAATGAATATTATAAATTAGTGTTTATTCACCTGCTAAAAGCCGAGCGGCGATAACGAAAACAAAACCCTTAATATACACCATGTGCCTGGCTTTTAATTATGGGTGTATATCTCCGGGACGAGAACCATCTAGATTTTCTTATTGAAGTGGAGGAGTGTGCTACGAGAACCGGGCAGCTGGTCAGTTCATCGATTACGCCAAAGACGTAGGAAACGGGAGGAATTAACATCTGCATTTAACAGCTTTACGCCGACCTGGCCGATTCGCTCTTCGATTAAACGACGACTTGCTAAGGCCTTATCATAAAGCGGCACGATGCAAGAGATTAGGTTAAGTTGGTTTAACTTCCCGATACCATTTCTTAATCAAATCCAATCCGAGTATGATGCTTCCTAGCGAAATTCCAACTCGGTTGATATTTCACCGATTCTAAACGAGTTAACCTCGTTTCTAAGGTTTCAACTCAACTTAAGGTGAGCGGGGATATTACCCGCAATTTATTTTTAGAAACTTCCTCTGCACGCCGATGTTGCCTCCGTATCTGATGAGTCCATCTGGCAAGTCGTAGAGACCAAAGGGCAAAATAGCCACCCTTCAGCCCGGGTTATCCTTCTCTCTTTTTCCCTCTCTCCCATTTACTTACTTCCTCATTTACTAATCAGAATACGTACGGCGCGGGGCTGCTGCTCATTTTCGACGAAACTGGATGGCAATGGCATTGTTCATTTTTATGTGGGGCTAAGCTTGTTAGATGAGAATTCATAGCTCGGGTTTAATTGCGAATGGAACGGGGAAAATATTTGCTCTTGTATTTCTGCTCGTACGGCAGAGGGAGAAAGAGAGAGAGAGAGAGAGAGGAGATAGCTGATCTTTGACGGTGTAGCGTTTGTCAGACGATACAGGGAAAGTTTAATTAAAGCGGGAAACGGGGGAATTATTAAAAAAACTGATTTAGATGGAGTGAATATAGGATTTTACTTTTATCTTATGCTCATATTCATAATTATGTTCATAATCAATCTAACATATTGTAACGTTTATTTCTAATTTATTTACACTGCTCTTAATTATACACTACACACTACTTAATTTATTATTAATTAATTTATATAACACACTTAACCTTTTTAATTTATTTGTATCATTCGCTGTGTCCGCTTTTGGCACTGTTTACTCTGTCGCGGCCTCACGTCTAATCTAATCTCTCCGGCCGCAAGCCCGCTTATATACATGTCTCAGTTTGTATTCGCGATGATTCCTGAAATAACTCGATACTTCTTTTCTCTAATAATGTTTATGTAAAGACGTCCAGAAGCTAATAACTCATTCTTCCTTAATAAGATGTTGCCGGGACGTTGGGGACGTTTTTTTTATTGCCCAATTAATCGTAGCGGCGTTCCTTTGAGGTAAGCCGCCGCCCGATAAAAGTAAACATATTTCGCGCTGCTGTTTACATTTTTTAGTATATTAAAAAAATGAAATTCCGAAATGGGAATTTGGGAAATGGGAAGACTAAATTTGTCTGCTTAATTCTTTATTGGGTATGTTACGGATTAATTCAACCTTGTTTCATAACAATATTACCCTAATTTCGTAAGATATGAAGAATTAAAATTTCAAAATGTCTTATTTTAAAAAATATTCCAATTTGTACTTTTGAACGTGGGATTAGTCCACATTACGTGTCGTGGCAATAGTACCATAACATTTTCGAGCATTAAGAAAGGAAATTTTGAATTCGAAAAACAAGAGATTTGTATCAGAAAATTTTCAAATTTGTAAATTTAACTAATTCTGTAGTGAGTATGTCGCTGATTATTTAACAATTTGTTCATAGCAAACAAAAATATAAACATTCTCAATAATGTATTTGATCTGAAACGTACACTATCGTCAAAAAAAAATAAACAATTTGTTGTCAGTCTCAAGTAATTTGACAATATTAACAAAATCGGCGACTGACAGAATAAATCTGTGCAAATCGGCTAAGGATGTGCAATAAAATAACAATAATCAAAAAGTTGGTTCATTATTAGAAGTCTTAAAAAGCGTACAAATCAAATGCAATTGCACTTAATGTCAAAAAAAAGGAATTGTGTTAAGCTGGACCAAACTATGAATGATGTTATTGAAGAATTCAAAAACTGGGAAATTACTATAAGGAAATGTTTGGAACAAATAGCACAAACATTCATAATAAGGACTATAGTTAAACTGGTGATTACTAATTTACAATAGTTATCAACGTATTAATGTGAATGGTTGTGTGACATAAATTCAAAATTTAAATTCACCTTAGTTAAATTTAAAAAATATTCGCTTAAAATTCCTTTTCCGATTCCTATTCTCAGGCGCATTTTCGTACTGAAATAATAATGTACACCAGTGGCCTGACACAAAGGAGAGGTGTGACGATGCGTTTTTTCACCTGTTGAGTGGATACATAGTCGATAATTATCCATGAAAGGAATATTAACAGCCAATATTGATTTAGACTTCCCTTTCCATAAGAGGCCGACGAAATCACCCGGAAAATTAAAATCCGCCTTTTCTAAAACATTGTGCTCTGCCGCATAATAATTCGTTTATGCTAGATACAAAGAAATGTAGCCATCGTTAGATTGAAATAATAGGTATGAAATTAGAAAAAAAAAGGAGAAAAAATCGCTACTCACCTTCGGACATGGCAACGTCGATTGTGGTCCTGCGAGCATTAGAAAGCGATCGAGAAGTACATATTATTTCAGAAAGGTACATACCGCCTCATTGTCCAATTACGAAATTACCAAACGATTTCTCGCCGGAATAACACGAAAATACACAGAATTCAGCATCGAAGGTAATCTGCATACATTCTTTTGTTTCCCTTACTTTTTTTTCTCATAACTAATGGAACGATTCCGACCATTTCCTGAATCAACAGTTAGTTCATTGTCAATCCCGCCACTATCATAAATAAATATAACAGACAATTGTTTTAACGCTATCTACTGCGAGTGACACGCATCCTGATTTTAACACATTTCGAAAAGAAAGCTCTTTATTACCAACCATAAAAGATACGATTAGGAAACTGAAATTAATGCAAATAAAATGTAAAACAAGCGAAGCTCATTATTCGCCATCAGCCACTCTCATATTCGGAATGTTATAGATGGTACTCTTTTGTTCTTGTTATTACACGAAAGCAATCTCTTGTCCTGCCCGTAATGACGGACTAATGAGTTAACGGCGGCGGAATACTCTACATTGTTTGCTGCCTTTTTTCGATTCTATTTGAATATTCGTACGCACACGCCTACACAATTTAAGCAACGAAGTTTAGAATGACAATACAACCCAAGGGGAAATTCTATTCACAAATCGACTGGAGATGAAATCAACAGTGTAATGGTAGCTGAAATACGTTTGAAAATAACTTTGATATGAAATAACTCAAATTGGCTAGTTTGAATTTTGGAATTATATAATGGGCTATTTCAGTTTTAAACCAAAAAAATGGTGATGTGTTCATCAGGCTTGTATTTCTTCTATTGTACTACAAATAATCGATATGTAGTAGAATAAATATTTGATGTTTAAATATCATAATGAAATAAAAATGATGTATAAATAAATGATATAAAAGTAATAATGAAATAATGAAAAAAAAATAATGAAATTTTTTTCGAAAACATTAAAAACGGTAAGAATAGGGCAACCTTCACACACTACTTAGCCAAAAATGCTATTAAACTCTATTATACACATATGATAGTAGAATCAATATTCAAAATTTGAAAAGAATTCTTCAGGTAGATTTCGAGAAAATTTTGAAAACCAAAAAATGGCAATAAGGTGCCCTTCAAAAACATGTATCCAAAAATAGTATTAAACTTGATTATATACAGTCGATCGTAGAGTAAATATGTAAAATTTAGAAAAATATTCGAGTTGATTTTGAGGAAATTTCTGAAAACAGAAAAGTGATAAGTGTACATTGCTCTTTAGAGAAGATTTATCCCAAAATGTTATTAAAATACTTTACATATATTCGACAAGGTAACAAATATTAAATGTTTAAAAAAATCTTTGGAACAAATTCTGAGAAAATTTCCGAAAACAGGAAAATGACAAGTATAAACTAGGTACCCATTATCCTCCCGATTTTTATGAAAAGTTTATCAGGGGGTTCTGGTGAAAGAATAAATAAATACTCAAAGTTGTAAGTTGATGTAAGTTGGTAAGTTTCCGAGAAAAACTTACCACAAAAAGATTGTCCAAAAATTATTACAGAAATTAATCATTAAAAGTTTTTTTTTCTATAAATGCATTTATATTTTTAATTTTCAGTGTTTTACTTTTTTTACAGTTAGAATTAAGCAACTTAGATTAAAGTTTGTAATCTGTTCAAAACATACAAAAATCCATATTGTTACAACGACAACTCATAAATTGCCAATTAACCGTTTAATCAGTTCTGCAGTTATTTTCCCCTTGTCAAGTCGTTTGATGACTATAATTACGTTCAGCTTGAAGTTACATATAATTTCAATTCCTTTCAAGACTTGAGTTAATGAATTACCATTATGATTGGTATTATCTACATTACAGTTAATGCTATCCTTAGCTGATCCACATTTCTTTGCACGAATTCATACTGATTAACGAAGTACCTAGTCAATGAATCATGTAACTTTCTCAGATTGTGGTGAATTTTTCATTATCCAAAACCAGTTGTCATTTAAAGGGTTTTCTGATAATTGTGCCTGAATTTCTACGTCCCTCTCTAAATTTCTGTTCTTTTTTCTGTAACTGTTATCAAATCATACTTATTTATGTTCTGCACTGATTGTAGTGAAAATAGCAACCAGTAATGATGCAATTGGGGAAAATAAATCTAAAAATATTTGTCGCACCGATTTAGATGTAGAAATATATGGAATTCGAATAGAAACCTTACTTTTTATTAACAAATAGATTTACGACATGTTCCTACTTTTCACTTTCTTATATGAGGCGCTGATGTATAATTTTAATTCGGTTAATTTTTCAAATTGGAATTATTACCACTTCTAGATATTGTAACGTCCCAAGTCCAAAGATCATGTTTCCAAAAATTGAATTCTTGTGTTTAAACCTCTAAATGAGCTTTTTATTGATATCTGCTGGTGATCTACTTTTGTAATTTTTTCGAAATTCTCTCGAAATCCGCTCTATGAACTTATGATAAACTATAATGACATTTTTGGCTAAATCTTCTCTGAAGGGCACTGTACACTTGTCTTTTTTCCATTTTTTTCCATTTTTCCGAAATCCGCTCCAAGATATTTTTTAAAATTTGAATATTTTTAAAAACATATTTGAAAGCGGTCGAATGCATACATTTTCAATTTTTTTTATTTGCTACAATATAGAAACTTGCCCTTGTATTTTTCATGTTATCAGCGTAATATCTGTGTAATTTTGCAAATTGTCTATAAAACATGTGTACGTAATAAACTTATAAATGATGAAGCGAAACTGTACAAACTTAACCTTCATAAATTATCGTCAGTTATTATTACCCAACCGTAACCAAAGAAGCTATAATTACACCGCCTGGCGAAATGGAAAGATACCATGTAAAATGGTTTTAAAAAAATACCTGCTACCTGAAACTAAGAAAGATGGAATTACATTACGGCCCTATATTGCACTTAATTGATAGTTCTGTGCGATATAGTTCATATTAACAAGACATTCGGACGGTCATGTGACGTCACCACATCTAGACAGATCATATCTTGTCACCACTAGATGATGTATATAAAGTTGGCGGACCACCTCCTCAGGCCGGCAAAACAAAATAGTGGAGATTTTGTGTCTTTTTTGTAGCTTTTTTGTAGCGGGAAAACCAATTTTGTAGCTTTTGAATTGCCGGAGCTACAAAAGGTGGGCTAACTTAATATTAAGTTAGCGGCCACCGCCATAACTCATACACGGAATGTAATAGGATGCTCTGGTTTGCGCAGGAATTTGTGTCTTTGGAAGTACTTGAAAGTCACTGGGCCAAAAAAAACTTTGGCCATATTTGGCAAATTTTGGCCACATTTGGCCAATTTTGGCCAAAAATTACAAGATGTTCAATCATCACTGGCGGTTCAATTTCATGATATAGTAGCGATCTTAAAAATCATTTGGCATTGAAAACCTTCCGTTAATTGGTCGAAAAAGAGGGCAAAAATTGCCAGAAATGGCCAAAAATTCGAAAATTACTTATTTCAGCCAAAACATGGGAAACCCTGTATATACGTCGACAGGTCGAACATGTGGTACACAGAGAGCTCAGAAAAGCTAGCAGGGGCTCAATTAAAAATACCCAGAAATGGCCAAAAATTCTAAAATGACTTATTTCCCAAAACGTGCTAAATCCTGTATATACCTGAATTGTTCGAAAATGCGGGCCATGGGAATTCCAGTAACAATGTGGAGGATTTAAAAGACTCTGTCAGACATTAAAAGTCACTTTGCACAGCGGGCCTGTGGAGCTACAAATTCTAAAATTGCTAATTTCGGCCAAAACGTGATAAATCCTGTATGTAGTTCGACAGTTCGAAAACGTGGGCCCCGGAATTTTCAGACACACTGTCGAAGGATCCAATGGATCCTTCAAGTCACTAGAATTCACCTGAAACTGCGGGCCTGTGGAGTTACAAATTCTTAAATTACTAATTTCGGCCAAAACGTGATAAATCCTGTATGTACTTCGACAATTCGAAAACGTGGGCCATGGAATTTTCAGAAACACCGTCGAAGGATCCAATGGATCCTTCTAGCCACCAGAATTCACCTGAAACTGCGGGCCTGTGGAGCTACAAATTCTAAAATTACTAATTTCGGCCAAAACGTGATAAATCCTGTATATACTTCGACAGTTCGAAAACGTGGGCCCTGGAATTTTCAGAAACACCGTCGAAGGATCCAATGGATCATTCTAGCTACTAGAATTTACCTGAAACTGCGGGCCTGTGGAGCTACAAATTCTAAAATTACTAATTTCGGCCAAAACGTGATAAATCCTGTATATACTTCGACAGTTCGAAAACGTGGACCCTGGAATTTCCAGACACACTGTCGAAGGATCCAATGGATCTTTCTAGCCACTATAATTCACCTGAAACTGCGGGCCTGTGGAGCTACAAATTCTAAAATGACTTATTGGATCCTTCGACAGTGTGTCTGAAAATTCCGGAGCCCACGTTTTCGAACTGTCGAAGTATATATAAGATTTATCACGTTTTGGACGAAATTAATAATTTTAGAATTTGTAGCTTCACAGGCTTGCAGGTTCAGGTGAATTCCAGTGGCTAGAGTGTGTCTGAAAATTCCGGGACCCACATTTTCGAACTGTTGAAGTATAACACATAGTTTAACACGTTTTATCCGGAATAACTCCTTTTGGAATTTGTAGCTCCACAGGCCCGCTGTGCAAAGTGACTTTTAGTGTCTGACAGAGTCTTCTAAATCCTCCACATTGTTACTGGAATTCCCATGGCCCGCATTTAGAACAATTCAGGTATATACAGGATTTAGCACGTTTTGGGAAATAAGTCATTTTAGAATTTTTGGCCATTTCTGGGTATTTTTTATTGAGCCCCTGCTAACTTTTCTGAGCTCTCTGTGTACCACATGTTCGACCTGTCGACGTATATACAGGGTTTCCCATGTTTTGGCTGAAATAATTATTTTCGAATTTTTGGCCATTTCTGGCAATTTTTGCCCGCTTTTTCGGCCAATTAACGGAAGGTTTTCAATGCCAAATGATTTTTAAGATCCCTACTATATCATGAAATTGAACCGCCAGTGATGATTGAACATCTTGTCATTTTTGGCCAAAATTGGCCAAATGTGGCCAAAAATTTTTTTTGGCCCAGTGACTTTCAAGCACTTCTAAAGACACAAATTCCTGTGCAAACCAGAGCATCCTATTACATTCCGTGTATGAGTTATAGCGGTGGCCGCTAACTTAATATTAAGTTAGCCCACCTTTTGTAGCTCCGGCAATTCAAAAGCTACAAAATTGGTTTTCTCGCTACAAAAAAGCTACAAAAAAGACACAAAATCTCCACTATTTTGTTTTGCCGGCCTGAGGAGGTGGTCCGCCAACTTTATATACATCACTAGATGCAATGAACACTCAGTTTATGGATTTTATGTGTTACATTTACCACTATCAGTTACCGATTCATTAATTTCTCCAAATTATTAAAAAATACGAATTTTGACTCTTCACTACTTCCATCTTCGCTTTGCCTCATCCATTTTTCCCAAGTTCATAATCCAGAACATTTGTATCTTGTTCTACAACTTCCAGAGTTGTTTATCCTGCCGCAATTTGATGCCCAATCTATATTGAAAAATAGTGTTTGCAATTAATAGCACGTCTTAAGATTACGGAACTATTTTCCCATCAGAACCAGCATATTCCAGTCACATATGATTTGTAGATTCTAACACACACCTAGACAGATCATATCTTATCACTACTAGATGCAGGGAACACTCAGGTTATCGATTTTACGTATTACATTTACCACTTTCAGAGTTACAGATTCATTAGTTTCTCCAATTTAGTGAAAATTACGAATTTTGGACTCTTCACTACTTCCATCTTCGCTTTACCTCATCCAATTTTCACAAGTTTATATACCAGAACAGTCGTATCTTGTTCTACAACTTCCAGAGTTGGTAGTCCTGCCACAATTTGATGCACAATCTATCTCTAAAAATAGTGATTCTAATTAGTATCACGTCTCAAGATTACGGTAATAGTTTCCCATCAGAACTAGCATATTCCAGCCACATACGATTTGTAGATTCTAACACACACCTAGACAGATCATATCTTATCACCACTAGATGCAGTGAACACTCAGTTTATGGATTTTACGTATTACATATACGACTTTTAGAGTTACAGATTCATTAGTTTCCATAATTTAGTAAAAAGTACGAATTTTGACTCTTCACTACTTCCATCTTCGTTTTGCATCATCCACTTTTCCCAAGTTCATATACCAGAACTGTGGTATCTTGTTCTACAACTTCCAGCTTTGCTAATCCTGCCACAATTTAACGAACAATCTATCTTTAAAAATAGTGATTCTGAATAGTACCACGTCTCAAGATTGCGGTACCTTTTGCCCATCAGAACATCCAGCCGCATATGAATTCTAGATTCTAGCAGACCCATAGCTACTGACTAATAGTGTATATCCTTCTGCTAAGAGTTTAACGATCCATAGCTGGTGGATATCCTGATTGCATAGTATTGTATTTTCAAAAGTTACGTTCTAGTGTGTTCCAGGCCAGGGTGAATTCTATATCCTGCCATTCTAGTTACTGGCTAGATTCCGGATGCTTCCAAGTAGGATATTATAGAGTAGAGTATAGTTCACATGTTAAAATGTGTCTAATAGGTTTCGTTTTAGTGGGTACCTTGTTCTTGGGGTTTTAATGTAGGAGTCTTAAGACACATATTTTGAATATGCTTAGGACCAGAAATGCTCATTTCACAGCATTGTGGCATCACAGCACTTAGACTTTTTTATGTAGTGGTAGGTATTGGTAATATCGCTCATTATTCGCTTGTTGAACAATGTTCCGCGACAGAGATATATTTATTGCAATTATCGAACGGATTGATATCAACGTCAACAGAAGTCATCTCTGCTCGTAATCGGTTATCAGAACGAACGCAATGCGGATTCAGTGAATTAATGTTTTTAATGAGGTCCGTCTCTCGACATAAATCGCACGTCTCTATTAGTAAGTAGTACTGACATGTAGTACCGTAGAAATTATGCCCAGGTGCGAGGCATGCGTTAACATTCGAGTCATTTTTCCAACTAAATAAGACTTATGTAATTTCTCGATGATCGCCGCATCGAGAAGGAGATGATCATACTGGCGTCCATATACGATGACTCCGTTATAGGAGCAACAGTGGCAGCGGTCGCAGTAAATAAATCCGTTTTTAGATATGGAAACGGACGTCATGTTGTTTATGACCGCGGCTATGATGCAGGAAGAGATGAGCAGGAGCACGCTCTCGTTACTTTTTATTATTCGCGGAATTCATAAAAGACCATAAAATAACTGAGATAAGAGGTTCAGTTAGTCGGAAAAGAGATAATCATAAATCGGTATATATGAGGCTTGTTGTTGTAGTTGTGTGTGTATGCCGTGCTATCGATGATCTTTTATGTATTAGCCCCGGCAGGGGGTCTGCTGGAAGCAAACCGAACTCCTTACCGACGATGACGACGATGAAAACGATGATTTCGTCGTCGGTGCGGTGCCTTCGCTTTCCTCTTTCTCAACTTTTCTCATTCGAATCTCACCTAAACACATACCGATACGTGTCGCTTATATTCGCTCCTCCTCTTCAAACATTTACCCGGGCAAAACCCATCTCTCATAAATAATTCCGGCGGCGCGGCGCGATCTACCCCCGAACACAAAAAGGATATCGATATCGCTCTGATCTGATCTGAATAGACAAGAATATTCAATAACTTGTCCTGTAAGGGGTACCGAGTCCCCCGGGGGCCAGGCTGCACTCAGCTACTGTCCAAAATCTCGGGCGGTTTTCCCGCGAGTCCGTCGACTTGATAAAATGGGAAAAATTTGAGGCGACAGCTTTTTATGTGTAAGAGCCTGTCGGGGATTATATTCGTGACACCAGACGGGGGAGGATGAGGGAATACGGGTCCGTTCGGCGGAACGCAAAGTTTTAAAGTTAAAGTTGATTTAAACTGAAGTTAAAACTAAAGGAAATTTTCGGAAATTGGACGTATTTTATGAGTCTTCCTTCTTAAGTATATTAAACGATTGTTAGTTTTTACGGATTCGACAAAAGTAATCTGCTGAATGAGAATTGAGTTCGCAAAACGTCCACAAGGGGAATTGAAAAGAAAAAAAAATACATTTATAAGTTTTATTTAAAAAAATTATGATAAGCCTATGTCTTTATTAGATCCAATAAAGAGAAGAGAATAGTCTAAATCGAACCTAATTGAAATAGGGGATAAATCGCCGCTGCCTACGAAGAGTATAACTCTGAAAAACGCGGCGAAGAGTATAACGTTCAATAAATGCGGCGAAAACTAATATTTCTAATTGTATATCAGGGAACAGTATAACTCTCAATAATGCTTCAGCGAATAGAATTACTCTTTGACGTGTGTCAGCGAATAAAGTCATTTCTATTCATGTGTCTGCGAAAACAATTATTATTAAAAAGTATCCCGTGAAAAAAATCACTATTCGATAAATGGGAGCGAAAATAATTACTTCTGATTCCGCGAAGAGTATAACTCCTAATAATACTTAATATTCCTTACTAAGTGTCGGCGAAGAAAACTATTTCAGTTTAGGTGTCAGCGAAGAGTATAATACAATGTTTTGGGACTTTTTGGAAATTTGGGAATTTTATGCAATTTTTTGGGCCGACACTTTTTTGGGAGTTACTCTTCGCGGACATACAGAGAGAAAAATAATTTTTTTCGCCGACTCTTATCGAAGGCTTGTTTTTTCGCCGACAATTTATTGGGAGTTATACTCTTCGCGGACATATAGAGAAAAATAATTTTTTTCGCCGAGTCTTATCAAAGGGTTTTTTCGCCGACATTTTTTTGGGAGTTATACTCTTCGCGGACGTGTAGAGAAAAATAGTTTTTTTCGTTGACAATTTATTGGGAATTATACTCTTCGTAGGCGGTGTCCCTCGTAGGCACCGGTGAAATACGGAAGAAATTAGAATTGAATTAAACTTATTTGTCTTAGAGCTCTTAGTAGTACGACTTTAAAAGATCATAGGCTTTCATGGCCAGTCGCGATGAAGATGATTTCTTGTTAACTATAATATAAACTTTCGTAATATGCACTAGTTTCCAAATTTCTTCCAGTTTTACACAAACGCTTTAAATTAAATACCTTGACGGGAACACAATGACGAAATATATAATTTTAGCAAATCGATGAAAAACAATTGTGCATCTAGAAAATGAAAAGCATGTGGTACAGCACGACAGTGAACTGTCATTTATCAGTTAAGATATACCTACAATATTACATTACTGCATATTAGGTACTTTCACATACAGACCGTTTCTAAAGAGTCGCAGGATGGGAATAACATAAGAGCGAAAGAAAGGCCCAATATTTCTCGTTAGCTAAACAGAGAACGACCTTTTGCGATGTTGCTAGCTCGCGAAACATTACAGTCATCCGCTCCGCATACTGTACCGCACACATCCGGAAGTGTACAGCGATACGCGACCGCGATACGCGTTGACTTGTCCTGCCTGCTCGGCCGGCAACGTTGCAAAAATTCCCCCTCTGTCATGCTAACGAACTACTGCTAGTTTCTCTTTTGCCCTTGTTGATTTCCCACCATGCGTTTCGATAGAAAAGTTCCGTATAAGGGGAATGAGAAGTACTGTAATCGTACAATGTTACATTACTGCATATTAGTTTCTCATATGTGGAGAATGAGAAGTAGTATAATCGAGTCAATTTGTCAAAAAGTATCTGTAGTACGGTTTTCTAGAAAATAAAAAACATAAACAACATTGTATATAGACTTTTATATCATACTAGGACCTCTAATTAAGCTTTTCAAAGTCACCCCCGGTAAAGGGGTAGTTGGCTGTTGTCATTTTTGGGTTTTTTTGAAACTTTCTCAAAATTCACTTCAAGATTTTTTTAAACCTAAAATATTTATTCTACTATCAAATACACACAATAGAGTTTCATAAAATTTTTAGCTAAATCTTCTCTGAAGGGCACTACACTTGTTCGATTTTTCGAAAGTTTCTCAAATTCCTCCCTAAGACTTTTTTTAAATCTTGTATACTTTGCTACTATGTGGTATATTTATGATCAAATATAAGAGTAGACCGATGGAGTCCTCAGCATTCCTCTGTATGTATTTAATTATTTTGCTCAAAAATGGCTCATATTACGAAAATAGTGAAAAAGAAAAAAGGTTTCTACATAAAGTACAAATAACGTGTACAAAAGAGAACTATGTATTAAAATAAATTTTAAAGAAAAAATGAATATTTCCCAAGAAAAAAGATAGTTAACTATAAGGCAAATATATAATCTAAATGCTCTGGTATATAACTACAGAGAAATTCAAAGTAAATACTTACATTCTGACATTGCCACTAGTCATAAATCGGTAATTTTACTTAAGGTATTATTGAATGTTGGAATAAAGAGACATATGTATAATGCAATAAAATTATTCAATACTCTTCCAGTTGAGTTAACGAATTTGACTGTAGGTACAAAAGTAATAAAAAAGATAATAAAAAAGTGGACATACAACGTTGAATGAGTAAACAATTATACCTAAATTAAGGAAGATAATAAAATAAAAAAGTCAAGAGTAATTAGAAATAATGAGGAGCACAAAATATATAAAATTCTTGATTTTAAAGAATTTAGTTAAAATCTAAATTTTAAGACTTTAGATATAAGAGTTATTGACATCCTTTATCCTCTAAGCTTTAAAAATTATTTCTCAAGTGTATTCTTCTAAATGTATGTGAAATGTATGTAGAAAGACATACAGATATATATACATACACATAGATACATAGATAGATTATATAAATATATAGATATATAGATATATTTACGTATATAGATACAATATAAATAAAGATAATGTATGTAGAAGATGGTTTTGAAACTTGAACTGTGGTATTCACATGTGTAGATGTTGCTCTTTTTTGCTAAAACTATAGATGTAGATTTGAGCCTTTCAGATGGTATTTTGTTACTATCATATATTTTATTAAATAGCCGACATAGATGTTCTGGTTGTATTAATTTTAGCATATCAGTATGTTACCTTCCCTGACACCTTTCCATTGTTTAAATTTGTGATGGCATACCACTTCAGATATCAGTATAGGAGGTCCTGAAGAATAGCTGAAGTCAATTGGATTTGTTACTGGTCACGTTTTTATTTCTGAAGTATCCTTTAATCTGCTTGAATTTCTTATGGAAATTAAATGAATCATGACTTTCATGTAACTTTTCTGCCCCTTGACATCATTCTTCCTGCCACTATTCTTTTGCTTGTCTTATTTTATTACGTATGTCTCTTTGTGTGATATTATGCTGGACTGTCAATGTTTTCCCTGACTTCTTGTCTCAATCAGAATTCCTTCGCCTTCCGGATAGACCTCTTCGCCACGTTGGAAGTAGAATTAGTTTTCAAAGAGATGGAGCGTGGGAAAACGTTGTCTCTGAGGCATTCATTGAGGAACCGTATTTTAGTAAGGATCTTCTACTGTAGTAACAACCTTTTTTTTGTAGAAATGGACAACATGTGCTCGACTAGCTAGCTTCAAAAAACGAAGGTTGTCCAGCGAATCTAAGGTGGCCATGGTAGTTAGACCGTAAGAAAAACGCCAAGTCTTCACCACCAATTTATTGCCAATAATCTTGGCTTGGCGTTTTTCTTATGGTTTAACTACCATGGCCACCTCCGAGTCGCTGGACAACCTTCGTCTTTATTATCCTGGACTGTGTTATTTTTTAGTTTAGCTCTACGTCGTTCTTCCATTCTATCAAGTATCTCCTCTCCAAATCTATCAAGAATTTCGTTTTTTAATTTCGCTTATCCATGAAAACCTGCTACTTTTTCGCCTGCAAGGTGCTTCGCACGTTCAAATTTCGGATTCCCCCTCGATTTACCGGCTATTTGTCGCCTCCCGGGTGTTGATTAATAAGAAAGTAACTGCGGCACATTCGACCTCATATGGTGACCGGGGAGGGACGCAATTAATCATCTTAGCGGGCCGTGTGCGTGCACACGCAGTCACATCATTAATAAAGCGCTCGGACGTTTAAGGGCCCCGCACAACCCCCCTCGACTCACCGCCTGTGGGGGATGTGGGAGAAATCCGAATGGAGAAGGATGTATTTTTCGAAATTAGAGGAAAGGAATATCTTACTAGGTTAGTCAGCGAGTAAAGAGATGTTTTCCTGTTTGGGTCAGTGGGTTTCTTGAGAGTTTTGAAGCCGGTGGAAATGAGGTTCACGTGTGTTGTGTTGAGCACGCCACTGCGAAAGGCCCGGAGACGGATGACCCGTGAACACCTCGAAGATACACAATACGTTGTCTTGCGACACCCCACGTCAACACCAATTTCACTTTATCATCTCGAATTTAATTCTCTCATCAGAGCGGCCAAACTATTTATTTTATGGAAACATGGCGGCGTTTAGGCCCACAGAGGGTCCCAGGCCGAAGGATATTAGTCACGTGTCGAGATCGGAGATTTCGGTCATAACTCACCGAAAAATTGAATGAAGCATCTTTTTCTCCGGCGCAATCAAACCGTAAATTTTCTCAAGGAGATGTTGCTCGCCCCGAAGAGCAGGGCGCGGGCGTTTAACTGGATGATTTATCCGTCGTTATCCTCGGGTAAGAACCGGCGGTCCGAAAATCTTCACCTAGATTATTAATAAGTCCCATTCCGGAAAATGAGCCCCCTGTCTATCCCACCTTCGGCCACATAAATCGAGGCGGGGAGGGCCCGGGGAGTCCGAAGGGCCATTTGTCTGCGAGGATGAAAAATCCATTTCTGGCGGACTTATTGATATCACCCCCGAGGATTCGCGTAATATTCGACCACCCCCCAGGAACTTATGATGCCACTTCGGCCGACACTTTAAAAGGCATCGCTCAAAAAGTTTTTTGTCCGGAAGGGGCCGGGAGTTTGTCGCGGAAGAACTTTTGTCCCTTTCGTGAGATGGGAATTTATATTCCATCAGTTGACTGTCTATAAATTAGGTACGAAAGGTCAGAATACTAGTAGGTGTATCGCTTTTGGTGTAATTTAACTATGAATCTGATATTACTGAATTCTCGTACGGTGCTCGCAATAACGGGGTATTAGGTAAATTGGATGAAGGTGGTGTTAAAAAGGTGGAGTTAAACTCTGCCGATTCCTACGATCCCATTTTACACTTTACCTTTAAGGGAATAAATGTTAATACGCCAACTCAACACTACAGAAAACAGGTAGTCGCAACTAATGCCTTTAACTGACAGGCCAAGTCGACACTAAGGACTTAAACGTCTTTAACCGATTAACACAATTTTCTAGATACAATATTCAATACACAATCGCTTTTCTAAACATTCTATAGCAAATTCTGATGATGCCTATTGGGCTCAGTGAGTACATGTTTGATCCTTAACCCCCCCTTACATGTTTGATCCTTGCCTCCTTGCGTTTCCAACGTACTTTCGAGCATATCACATGACGTTCACGTGTCAGAAACCTTCCTGAAACTTGATTGTGAGTTATACTTTACAACATCGTCCTACCTAGTGAGGGATTAAATTTAATGGAAATTTATAACGCCTCAAGTTTGATGGCAAATGACACAACTAGCAAAAAGGAAAGTTATATATTTGTTGTCCAATGACAACGACAGGTATATTGCAATTCTGTCTTCTCCCTCTAATTTAAGGTCTTTGGTAAATTGTCAAGCCTTATATATTGACAGCACATTTAATTTTGCTCCAAGGTATTTTTGCCAGTTACTCCCTATACATGTTGTCAAAAATGGACATTATATTCTCTTAGTATTTTATATATTTCCCAACAAGAACCACCATTTCTATTTAAAATGCTTTCAAATAATAAACCAAAAGTGTCTCAGTTTGAAATTGATATTCAACTACCTAAAACTGTTATTGATTTCGAGAATACCATAGTGGTAAAATGTGGTCAGAGACCATAATTATTGGAAATAGGTTCCACTTATCACAGACATGGATGCGAAGAATTCTGGCTTTGGGTTTGATTAGGGAATACGAAAATACGGATTCTGAAACAGGTACGTTCTTTGCATTCATTTTTTGGATTAACTTTTTCATAAAACTATATCAAATTTTTGAAATGTTCTACGCCACTTGCTAATCGCACTGACACCCACTCGGTATCCCAAGTTTACAATGCACAAGTAAATTTACACGAACATCGGACCTCTCTCTCTCTTTCTTACCCATCTGATTTTCTTGTTATTCTTGTGGTAAAACTTTCAAACTTGAGACAGGGTAAACTGTATTCGTTTTGCCGTCATGGCTTCCTGAATTTTATTTTCCAGCTCTCTCCTTCTTTCTTCCTAGGTGGCCGCAGCACAATAGTTGCTTAGTTTGGATAGTAGTATCTATGATTGTCCTTTCCACGGACATAATCTCCCTAGTTCTATAGATCCCACTACTTTTTCTCCAGAAGTCCTTTGTCATAGGTAGGAGTCTCTCATTGTCTCTCTTTGTCATTTTCCAGATCTCTGAGCCGCATGGCATTACGGTCTTCATGGTTTTAGTCAATTCAGCGTTCCATATAATATCGAGTCTAATTGTTGAATTGCTTTCTATCCTTGTCTTGTTTTGTTATTGAGATCTTCGTGCTTAAAGTACATGGATCAATCAGTCTTTGGCCGTTATCATTTATGGTATTCTCTCCATGTAGTCCGACTACCAGCCAGATTTTGCCCTTTAGATCTCGCTACAAAATGGTTTTATGCCGGTTACTGCCAATCAGCTCTGTGAACTTTTCATAAAAGTCTTCTTTTTTGCTAACCAAGGCATCTTCGTTCGGAGCATATACAACGTGTCTCAAAATGAGTGTCATCTAGTTGGCGGTGGAATTTCTGTGCATGTAATATTTGATGTGCCGCGCTGTATTAATTTGAACCTATCTAATTCTGATAACAAGTGTCCTGTGATCTGTGCGATCTGTGTTGTAAGTGTTCACGGCTGTCAGCGATCAGTAGATCCAATATTTACTTATTGTGCTTATTAACAAATTGAAATGTATACTGTTTAAGAAGACACCTTTATTATTGAAGCCTATTTCCGAAGTGGACGCTTAGTAAACGGAGAATGGCAATACTATTCCATTTCTGAATGCAAAGCATAGTTTCGATTAAAGTTTTCCACAAAAATGTTGAAGACTCCGCCTTGCTACACCATCTCCGCCGAATTGTGGAAAGATTCCAGACAATGGGAAGCGTGTTGAAAGGGAAATCTACTGGAAGGCCCCAGACTAACGAAAATGTCGAACATGTGGAAGAGATTGTTGAAGGAAATCCACATTCGCCATTACGTCGTTTATCGTCTCAAATAGACGTATCCTTCAGCACTGTTGGAAGGATTCTGAAAAAACGTTTGCACATGCTTCCTTATAAAATCTCCATAGTGCAACAAATTTTATCGAGAGATTGCATCCGACAAGAGTCGGATGCAATATTGCAATTTCTTTCAGGAAAACCTCAAGAACGATGATGTTCTTGATCTAAGTTTCTTCACATATGAAATCTGGTTCCATTTGTGCGGTTATGTCAATAAACAAAATTACCGGACATGGTCTGTTGTTAATCCACACAATTTCATTGAGGTTCCCTTACATCCACTGAAAGTAGGGATATGATTGGCCATATCACGTCGTAGAAGAATAGGGCCAATATTCTTCCACCATACCATCAACGGTCAAAGTTACAGAGAACAATTATTGACGTCATTTGTAGAAGAGTTGCATCCTGATGAATTTCAAGGTGGATTCTTCCAACAGGATGGAGCCACAGCTCACACCACTTAAGAAAATTTGAGATATATTGCAGCACATTTTTGATAATATGAAACGTCGTGTGGTTTATGCAAAACGGTGGCCACTTCGAACATCTCTTGTGAAACTGGCAATCAGTACTGCTGGTAATTAACGGCCCCTTTCAGGGCCAAAACAAATACTACAAATAGACAAATACTCAGAATTCGTGTTCTTTTGACAGAAAAATAGCGAGAAGTTAAAAGAGGTTAAGTAGGTTATTTTGAGGTTATGTATATCTAGTAGAAACTCCTATTTTCGCAAGGCGTTTTTTTTTATTTAACATGGGAATTCCACAGCCGACTAGATGACAATCATTTTGAAACACGTTGACATCTAAGACCACCACTATATGACTCATAATTTCCAATTGTACCATCAAGATTCGGTCATTAATCTGTTCCGAGGACTTAATGCATCTTTTATATTTCTTTGTTATACCTATCGACACCGCGCTTTGACCTCTTTCTTCCTATGGAACTTCGCTGTACATATGTATATAACCTTGAATTTCTTCCTTCCGTTTCTTTTCCTTTTTATTTCTGGGATTGCAACTATGTCTAAATTGTGGTCAAAAATTTCTTTGAATAATTCTTTTTTTTTTCGTGGCTATACCTTGAATATCCCAGGTTCCTATACTAATTGTCCGTTTGATAAGTCTGTCCCATTTCAATTTAGCTTTACTCCGATTTGGCTCACGCTGGGCACGGTCATCGTCGGTCTAAAGCTTAATATGCATACAAACACACACACTGACACATCTTCCGATAATCCGAGCTCATCCCGACGACATCTCCAGAGCTACTCGTGCGGCGATAGCACGAGTAATATGCGCCCGTGATTTGTCGCGGCCGCGGGGTTCCCCGCGGGCGGCCCCGTCTCCCCCAAACAGCCTCAGCCTCCCGCTGCTCAGGTGATGTGTAATTGCCGTTCGAGTCCCATAACTTCACGCGATCGCTTCCTCTCTTTGATTGGCCATAATAAATCCGGGACGTGAATCCTTTCCGGGAGGGGCCCGGCAGGGCGGGCGAGGGGGAAGCGATCGGGATCCTGCGGGGGGTTCGTTAGGGGTAGTTGCTCGATTAGTTTTCGGCGATGAAGACAAATGATATAATTTGGTTGGGGGTGATGGATGGGGCCGATGGAATGTTCTTTCCTATCGGGGAAATTCGGTAATGAAAGGTCATCAGTTTTGTAAATTAATTAATTGCGATTGTTACCTCAGGCATCCCGGAAATGTGCGGGTGGAGGGACCGGAGGGGTTAACCCATCTTTGGGGGGAGCGTGTGCGGGGATCGTCACGCCTTCGTCTTAGAACGAGCGAGGAAGTTTTTAAATCTTTTGACCCGTAAGTCAACTTGTTGTGGACATTCAGATTGAAAGTAAAATCTATTCATACTCAATGATAACATAAGAAAGGATGGTTTTTGACGTAGTAGACTCAATATTAGAATACTTTTCTAATCGATAAAGTTTGCTTATAAGCACCAAGACACAGATAAGCATAAGCAATACGAATCACATACGCGTATTGAGTATTACTGGGGTCACTACAGTCGTAATACTTAAACGAACTCTTTTGCGGCCTTAATATGCAGGTGCTGTTAGACCGGCATTGCGGCATCTTTCTATATAGACTCAAGTGGCTACTCATAGTTTTTTTACTTATCCTACCTAAGAATGGAAAGGCAATATTACGTCACTAGATATTAGTGATTTCGTACTTTGATATAATAATAATCCCACACCTGACACCAGTTGTAACGTTTTCCTTGGTCCGAATAACTACAATACACTAATTTATGTAACGCTAATTACGACTACCTAACACCTATCACTTAATTTATTTTGCTATTTATTTATCTTGGCGGACACACTAAATTCGTATTCGACTGTCTTTTGCTATCGGCAGTGGGTCCTTTTATCTCTCTCGCTTGCATGTTCGTATGTACATGAATTAGGCTGCACTTAAAATTTATTTAAAATATTGATTGATAAGTGGATTGATTGATTAAATACACTTTTCAAAGTGACTTACCTTATTCTATTCGTTATTATAACAATTTGATTTCAAAAATGTATGGCATGGCAATTGAAATGATGTAAATAATTGCTAAAAAGAACCTACAAATAAATATTTTTATAAACAGCCTATGGATTGGCGGATAACTTACCAATATTTCTCAACTCATATTACATATTATATCGCAACCTTTTGTTGAGAAATACTAATAATTGAAAATATTTCACAACAACAATTTTGTTAAAATTACCATTTTTTGAAAACCACAATTTCTTTATTTCTTATACACTCGAAATTGACTTTATTATGAGTACTACTATCGCAGGCTTTAAATGACATTTAAAAGAAACATTTTTACCCTACTGTTGTTTGTCAAAAATTAATTTTGTCGAAAACCTGAGAGACTTATTTGCTTCGGCGGCGGTCAAGTCGTAACAAATTTTAATCCCCAACCCTAAGATCGGTCAATTGGTAAGCGAACCGGCAGGTATATTTTTAAAGGGTAGTATTGGATGAGTCAACTCGTAAGAGGATTCTCAGAAATAATCAAGGGGATGATGATTGTAACGAAGTAGTTTGGATATTTGTTGAAACTAAGAATATAATATAAGGGGGTGGTTTGTTACGTTCCAACTAAACGGTGACCGTGGATCGCACCGAGATAGTTATGGATTTTATTAAAAGTCAACGCGGCAAAGACTTGCTTGTTGTTATTGATCATATGCGTTTTATGACCCTAGGGTCGGGTTCCGCAGGGTTTTCCTTGCCCTCTCGCAAGGAATACCATAACCCCCTTTTGGGATTTTTCAGGTAGTTCTAACTCTTACGAGTTGACCAATCTAGAAAACCATATTCTTACGAGTTGATCAATCTCGCGAAGGTCAAATGCGGACCGGGGATTAATTCTTACGAGTTGACCATTGCCCAGCCCATTTGCTTTTACTATTTACTCATACTCTTAGAATGTCAGTTAAATCAATTAGAATAAATGTTACATTTTCAAATTTGTAGTAATATCGTCTATAATTTGTTGAGACAATTTAATGGTGATATTGCTGATAATGAACAAAAATAATATATTGAACTACAAAACAGCTATTTCACGCATTATTGCTTCTTGTCATATTCTATTGCGTTCTAGACTCATTTATAAAATAAAAAATATCATATTTAAAATGAAAAAGTAGGAAATTTTAAATATATGTATGTAATGAAATAAGCATTTTAGCCGATTTAAAGTAGTAAATTCAAAATACAACAAACATCATTTTCTAAAATTGATTCATATAAACCACAAATTCCTACTTTGATCATATGACTACATTAATATATTTTCACGTATTTTTCCCTGCTGAGCCCAAATACTGTGACAGAATTTGCCAAAAATATATGAAAAACATATAAGAAATTGAAACATATTTCCGAAAAGGGCACACTTATCCCATCCTGAAAATTCCGATTTCAAAGAGATAGAGCTACTCCCTTAAAACAGCAGTTTAATGGAATTTTACGTAAAAGCTCCAATTGATGAGTTAGTAGAATATTCAGTAAAATAACATTAATTAACATATTATAATATGCTTGACTATATCGAACGATATTTAGTGCTGTTACTAATGTTTTGAAATAAAAATTAATTAATACAGTGAGATTGACTTGCTCTGAATCAATAAATAGTCTTTGGTCCAAAAGTTCTTGGGCATTTGGAGAGTAGATCCTTTATTAGTCAACAAGAAACCAATTACACGGCTCTATAGTTAATTTAGTCATACTATACTCTACTCATATTTAATATATAAGTAATAGAAATCTATAAACACATACACAACTGTTAGATGATTTCCAAATAAACAAATATATATGTACCGACATACATTTACAATGTTACAATTATACATTAACGGTTACAAAATAATTTTACTTACTTAGCTATACACTTCAGTTCCCTAACATTGCAATTAAATATGTCACTGGAGTTTGAATTTCGATTATAGTTGGATCACATAAAGTTAATTGGAGATTTCAACATTAGATTCGTGTTAGCATTAACACATAAAAAACTTTAATTTTGACTCGGGGTAAAGAAATTAATCTTACTAAGTAACTAAGCAAGAATTTAAGTCTAGCCTAATGAGTTGTGATCCCAATAAAACTATAGTTGTAATGCTCTATATGTTAATTAGAAAATAATTAGGAAGTATTTCATTATTATTACCAATGTATGTTGTATATTACGCCAAGACATCCATTTTATGGTTCCTTAATCGAACCTACTCGATATTTTGTCACTAATTTGTGACTTCGAATTTAATTTTGATGCTTGTAACGTTTTCGAGTAACAGAGGATATTCCAGCGTAATATCACACAAGAGTAACCACCCCCTGTATCTCCTGAACTACAAAATTGACATTCTAGCCCAATAGACGTATTTTTCATTCATGTAATAACTATTAGATTAACGTAATGAAGCCGCTACTCAGTATCTATAACCTCTTATTTCAAAAATTCGAAATTTTTCAATAACTGCAAGATTTTAAGTATCTCCAACAAAATTGTTTTTCGGCAGGCGGTCTTTCAGAATTCATCATCTAAGGTTGGCATAATGTGAATCCCGTTACACCCTGTATATTTTCGAATTTCGCGTCTACGAGACCGAAATTTTTACCTTTAAAATTCATATTCTGATTTACAGCCTTCGGTTTTATCTCCGGACCTTTCGTATAAAAACTGAAATGCCTTATTCATACCTTTAAAGAAACACGAATCGGCAATAATAATAAATAGAAGAAAGACAAGAAGAAGGTTACGGCCGGACAAAAAATATGTCTACATTATTATTTATTGGGGTATTATTTTAACGTGTTATGTTTTGAAAAAGGACGAAAACTGTCATTGTATTTCAGCTGAACTCTCGTTTTCGTTAATGGCCGTCGAGATAAGTGCCGGGCGTAGGAATTTGAGAGTAGCATATATATATATTTCGAACGACACCTCAGAATGCAGAGGTAAGGAATATTCTATATAATATGCAGCATTCAATTTAAATTTTGTGAGAATCGGGTTGTCGTTTTTTCCAGCATCGTTCCACGGCTATTTATATGCTTATGGTAATATGGCACTTTTGTTGACGCTTCTCTTTTGTTTGAACTAACCGACACACACACACGCACGCACTCTCCCAGAGAAGCTCTCTCAATAATTTTAATGATTCGGAAGTTCCTTCGGATAAGGGTTATTTTTTAATAGGGAGACAGGCGGGAGATGGCCTCTTCGTCTTTATTCTAGCCGAATACCGACTTTTTAGGATTTTTATTAGTTGGAATCGTTAACGGCGCTCCTCCACGGAACATATCATTAAAAACAATTTATGACGTCGAGAGGATGTATAATGACAACCTACCTGGAAATCAAGAGAGCACAAATAAAAATTTTAGCAGGTTAAAATTTGAATAAGCGCCTTTCGTGTGTTCGTATTCGTATCGCACATTGCGCATATCTAATAATCCGGACTGTTCACAACTCGACATACATACACACTTGTACATCGCCTTTTCCGATGAGCAATTCATAATATCTTACACATGCAGCCGCATATAATAAACAAATGGCAGACACGTATCGTAAAGAAAACATTCAATTCGCTTATTACAAGCCCGACAGAGAAAGAGAGGGATAATGAGGTCAAATTGTGTACGTACCTAATAATAAGGTAATAAATTCGCGTTTAACAACAAATCATTTCCATATTTGTTAGCGGGACGGATTTATTTATTTCTGTTAACGTACATAGCCACTGAATTATTCAGATTGTAGCCCTGGAATATGAAGAGAACCAGAAGAGAGAGAATCCGTTTAGAATATGGTAATACGCCGATATGGAAATGGCACAATTACCGGGGGAACTTTGAGACAAGTATAATTTTTCCCGTTTCCATCGACGGACCCGGACGTGTGGGGCCGCCGGTCAGATTTCCCATTTCCCGAACCCTTCGTTAATTCGACGGGCGGCGATGATATTACGACCGCAAGCGAACGATATTAACTGCTCGGGGCCGACCGCCAAACAATAACGAGTTGAGGAAGCGTGAGAAATGAAGCGGTTATATGCATGCGATGCAACAATAAACACGTCAAAATTATGGGGAAAGCGTGATCGGAGATGACAGCCAGAGCTCCTCCACTCGATACGCGGTGATGAAAAGGTGGGAACTTGAAATATTGACTCGGAGGGTGAGCGAGTTGCTATATCAAACAGGTGATGACGGCGATATGGAAGTAGGTACTTTGATTAATAATAACTAATAACCAATATTACTGTTGGTCTCATTTAATTGAATACTTATGCTCAGCTTATAATTTAGGTGAGGTATTACTAGAAAATTACTTCACGTACCTAGGTTCTTTCACCAATTGTGAGTAGTACAAAATTACTAATTTTTAACGGCAGTTCGACAAAAGTATGGACATTTTTCACGTCCAATTTACGTAGTGTTAGTAAATTTGGCGAATTTCTGTCGTTAGATATTAATAAGGCGTCGACGACCTATTTGGTGAAGTAGTCTCACGTCGAAATTACATCCTATGTCATGTCGTAATTCCATGTACTTAATATATAGTTATAGTACTTTATAACTTTAGTGCTTCAATACATTGTTAAAACCGAATATTACTATAATGTTGCGTTCTTAAAATTTCGAGTATTTTTTTTTTAAATTTGGAACATATAATTATTCATTATTCGAAATTACATTTCTGTCGTTTGGAAGTACGTATATGTTCACCATACTATTTTCAAAATATCTAAGTGACATTTCCCTGAGATTACTTACAAGTTAGGTAAATTGAAAGTACCTATTGGGATGAATAACTTCGAAGTACTAAAAATTGAGTAACTTTCACCACTTGCTCACAATGTAACGTGCCACATAGCTGCAATTTGGTCAAGAAAATTACTTCTTAAATTACGTACTAATAATATTTTGCTGTATGGTACTTAAAATATATATATAAACCCATTGATTAAGTAACAAATCAGGTACACTAAGTTACTTAGATCATAGAACGAAGAAGATTTGTGGACTAAATCTGTTACAGTTTACAACTATCACAAAAATATATCGATTTAGATGAAAAGTTCACTTCATGGTGAAAATGAGTAATGGTTTCCTAAACTTGTACTTCCCGTCGACATTAGTATCAGAAATCTTAGATAGAAATAGTTCATACACTAATTTAATTACATTAAATCAAGTCAACGTTGTAAGTTCGTAATAGGCAAGAAATTGTATTGTCAAAACCTTATACTTGTACTTCGAATAATAGCAGCCCAACTCAAAAATAATCGTTATTAAAATAAATTGCTTAATATCCTATCAAGTGTATTACATAATTATAGTACTTTAGGCGCTTCGATATATTGTTTAAACCAATATTACTATGTCAAATATGTTGTGTTGATAAAATGTTTTAAGTTGGAAAATACACATACTCATAATTTAAATATCCATCGTTTGCTAGAATATATTCCCCATACTGTTTTCAACATATCTAAGGGACATGTCACTGCAATTACTTACAAGTTAGGTAAATTGAAAGTACTATTTGGTATGAGTAATTTCGAGGCACTAAAAATTAAGTAATTTTGACCATTTGTTCACAATGTAACTACATTACAGTTATTAGGTTAAAAAATTACTTTTTAAATTACCTATTAATATTTTGGTGTGGTGCTTATAATTTGTTTAAACTCATTGAATAAGTTGCAAATGAGGTACATAAAGTTACTTAGATCAGAGGACAGATATCTATGGAATAGAAGAATTATATATAACGAAATGTATAACGTATCATTATGACAGTCTCAATTTGAAATGGAACTTTTCCTTAAGTGTAATAAGAAATAAGAAATTTAATCTGCTCAAAAAATAATGAATTGAAAAAAACAACATTTACTCTTATTACGATAATAACAAATAAGTCAAAGAGACAATATTATACAAATGAGCTTCTAGAAAAATTATAGAACCTACTGAATTCTGTTGTGTTACATAGTCAAACATCGCATAAAAGTATGAGATTCATTGTTTTGTAAGCATCCATAACTATTTCATAGTTTGTAGTAACAGTAAAATTTTAGTTTGAATCTCATAGTACTACAGTAATTTTGTGTAAGTATGTTTGTATAGTAAGCTTCTAATTGTAGATATTTTGAGTTTTAAGGGTGGTATTCAGAAACGGCACTTAAATATTTCTTAAGTGTTCCTTAGCTAAGTTAAGTTTTTTCTTAACTTAACGGTAAGGAGCGATTTGTATTCAGAAACGTCACTTAAATAAATTTTGGCTGAGAAATTTTTAAGTCGCTATTTTTTCGTTTCGTGTCAAACTCTGTCAAAAACATAACCTACAACCTATATTTTTCATTGTTTACATTTGGGATATTTGGTTAATTGTTAATTTGTTGAGTCCTGAAGGTCCTAAAATTGAGGAGTGTTGTGACTGTGTACCTGAGACGGTATACCTGGAATTCCAGGAAAACAACAGGGAAACGTCGGGCGTGTATTGAAGGGAATATGGTTATTTAAGGGACAGGTGGTAAAGGTGTTAGGAAACTTCCCGGGAGCGAGCAGGGGCCCAGCAGGAGCTCCTAGCAGGACAAACTCGAGAAGGAGCACCCGATGCGGCGAGGCCGACGACCCACTACACCGTCAAACGGATCCAAAGGCAGCCCAGCTGCCGATCCCAGTCCCCAAAGATGACGATGACCCCGTGACCACCAGGACGAAACGGGCCTACATATATGGCTGAGTCACGGTTTTTTGTGGTTTCCTGTGACCGTAACCAGAATTGGCAGCCACCACCGGAGGAATCGAGAAAGCCGCAGCCTTCCCCCTCACCAGCATGCTAGGACCATTAGATGTAGCACAAGATGATATTGTAACATATGCACACATGTTGGAGATGACGCTTAATAAAGATATTTAAAAGTAAAAAGTATTAGGAAACAGGTAGTGTTCCAATCACATTAACGAGAGAGAAATACACATAAAGGACCACTTTAGAAGAATAGGGGAAAGACGAGTTAAATGATAGCGATGGTCATTTCAGTAAATTTAAAAGAACAGTACCAGTTCTAGAGGGTAGAGATGTGGGTAATTCTAAGTAGGAATAAAGGCCCCACTGCCTTTTTCTACTCATTTTTAATCGTGCGCTTCAAGTTAGAGGACGTTGAAATAGAGAAGAGAAGGATTAATTTTATCCTCAGTGAGAAGGCGTTGCTTAAGGAGCTAGTGGCAAGGAATTGCAGCATCGTTAAATGCAAACGTTCGGATGTGGTAACTGCAGACTCTGACTGGACTCTGTTGTGACGAAAGTTGTTCTAAAGGAGTAAGGGGCATTCCTCGTTGATCTTGTACCTCTGGGATTTGTGTTATTAAAGGGAGAATAACATTAACCACACACTCTTTCGTAATTGATAGCGCTTTTTAAATTCGAATTCGTCCAATTCAAAGAAAGGCGTTTCCCTAATATACCTTCGGGCACGTACTGGGCGGTGATTTCTTTCGAGAAACTCGTCGAAATCATCATTCTCATAATAATATCGCTCAATTCTCTGAAAGTCATCGAAAGCGTCGTTCTCAATTTCAAACATCTTCAAAACAAATAACGAAATAACCTCTACTTTAATCGACCTAACCTCAATGTTTCGGCTAAGGAATACTTAAGGTACCTATCGAGCTACCTTAAATATTTCTTAAGTATTTTTTAAATGTAAGACAAAACTTTACTAAGGAGGATTCAGGAATAGAATTAAGTGAGAGAATGACGTTACTTAAGAAATACTTAGGAATTATTTTAAGTTTAGATTTCTTTCTGCTAAGGAAGGTTTCTGAATACAAATTCGGACTTAAGGAACCACTTAAGTTAAGAAATATTTAAGGAACGTTTCTGAATACCACCCTAAGTGTCATACCTGTCCACTAGAGTGGACTACATATAAGCATAGGTAGGATCTTTGCTTGTTAAGTACCTTCTTATGCAGTTTTTTTTACAAGGTTTAATAGACTTAGTAGTCCTAAGTCAATATTAGAAAATTGATTAATCATCGTTAAATGACAACAAAATGTGCTCAAAATGTCACTGTAAAACGAAGAACTTGCTCAAAATGACATTAAAATCCCACTAAATACAATTGGAAGAACATTAAAAAGAAACAATGAGTAACAAAAATAACTCAAAACTATTCTATAACGACAAGAATTGAAAATGTCCAAGTAAATTGTTTTGTGGCAGTAAAGTAACACCCTGGAATTCACTGGTACTACAGTGGATATTATTTTCTTGAAAAAAAGTTTTTGGGTCAAACTCGAAGAAAATCGAATTTTTGTCATTATAAAACAACGACATCTAATTGTTATTATGTACATACTTCATTCTGAATTATTCGTTGAATTTAAGAGAGAAGATAATAGAGATGGAGACCGTTCAAGCCAATATTTAAGTTTAATAATAAATGTTCATTTTTTTTTTCAAAAAACTGCATATAATACTTAAACAACGAAGAAATATAATGACTTTTTTCAATTTATTAAGTGCATTACCTGAATTACCCGGAAGAACGCAATTGGTTTAGTAGTTCGATTCGACAACTAATAGTTTATATGTTTTATAAGCTAAAAATACTGGAAAACAATTTTCTTAAAATTAGTGCTTACATATTATTTATTAATCGTAACTCTAAATTTATTCAAAATTCAGTCAGAATCATCTAACTGGCCAAAAGGTGACAAAAATGTAATAACACTTTTGAAAAAGAGGTTATTTAAATATTCTTGAACATCCTCAAATATATTAAAGAATATTTTAGAAAGATATAGTGGATCTAAGTTTCTCTCTAAAGTGAATGTGATGAAAATGAATATTTTAATTACAAATTTTATCGATTCTAGTGGTAGATCCGGAAATTTTATTGACGTAAATTTTGGAGATATGAATTTGATTCTTATTTTTAAAATTAATTTTAATAACGTCTTCAGTTGCTTTCATTTAATAATAATGATAATAGTAATAATACTATTGTTTGTACTCCATTAGATCCATTAAATACGCATTTTTAGAACTGTCATTGGCTAACCCTAGTTATAATAAACGGTGACTATTTCAATTCGATTCTACGATTACATTTCCCGAAAGCGCGCCCATTTTCGATTCAACCAATTTAAAAGCGGTGCATTCATCGTTCGCGGAAATCGGAAAATCATTATAACACTTATACGATCAAAGTGGCATATTTTACCGCCCAGATGGGTAAGCATAAAGGCGAAAGGGCTTGCCCGGCTCTGTAATTACGCAACCAAACTCTCCCACATATATTAACAAAGTACATACATTAAATACGTTTATGAAATCATTCTCTTATTCCGGATATCCCAGCATTCAGAATAACCGGAACTGTAAAATGTTTTGTTCCATATTAATACCTTTTGATTGAATTAATTTATAGAAAAAAAAAAGGTCACACTGTCAGGTTGATAATGGTGGGCTCGGCGGGGGATATTATTATCTTTATTGTTGTTTTAAAATGATAATTTGTTTAATAATGGAACTGATGCTTTAGCTAATACGCATCGGTCACATCTCGTTGGGTTTTATGTAAGCGAGTACATTAATTTTTTTTGCAGAGGTTCTTTATTGTCGCTGTCATTGTTGTTTCCCTACAGACAACGTTTAATCGAAGTGAATGAGTGAATTTAATTTCGCTCCTTACACGACATACCTAACTTTGGTTCCGGAACGTCACCTCGACGGTAATCTCTCAAAATAGCCATTTTGATGGGATAACAATTATATTTACCCGACTCGCCTTCCGTTCGAAGTGTAATTACGGCCCGGAGATTTTTTCCGGGCGATTCCTCTCTTCCGTAAATTAAATGATCGACGGCGGCGCCTCCTGATTGGCAAACGGAAAGAGAAAAACGGGCATGAATGGCATTGATCGAGCAGAAATATCTTTTCAAATTTCATCCGCCTCCTGACCGAAAAGCGGGCCCCGAACAAAAAGGGGAAAGGCAGAAAGAGAGAAAGGCAGCTCCTAAGGGTCGACTCATATTGAAATAAATTCATTAAAAGGGTAGCGAAAGGGTTAACGCGTATTTAAAATCGATTTAAATAACTCTGGCTAATATTTCGTACACGCACAATTCCATTGAAGTATGCACAAAGGGCTTTCTAGTGTAAAATAGGGAAATTCGCCGAATTACATGATAAATTAACTAATCTCTCTTCTCCCGGCTTTCAATTTTAAACAATGCGGACTAATGAAATTAAGTTTCGCAACGGGTTGAATCGTAATAAATTTATACGTACGTGTCCTGGATGCCGAATGGGAAGAAAAAGGATAAAACGGTGGATAAACAACGCCGGGGAATTAATAAAATGAAACATGGACGGCTGCGCTTTCCATTTTATTTTAGAAAATTCTGACTCTCCTAAACTGTCCGAAACGGAATTAGTGAGTAAATAATGTAGCGTGAGATAGTTAAACGAAATCCGTCAAGCTGCAACTTACCAAAAAACCTCTTGATATTATTGTACACATTATAACGCCACCGAAACGTTTAATCACGTCCCAACCCTTTCTGTTATTGTTAGTAGACACAATTATTATCCATCTCGATGCAATAAAGCCTAAAGATAACATTCATCTTCTCCAGAAGCCAATTATTTACCCGAGGAACACGCGCTTTATCCAAACATGCGGCCATATTTATTGCTGCCAGGTCGTTTACTATTCATCTAACCATTAACCTACGTTTTTGAGAGGATCTCGACAAGGAATATAATCCAGGGACATAAAGTAAGAATTTAGAGGTGAGACGGGAAGAAAAAAGATGACGATTCGGGGGGAATTAACGTGGATGTTACGTAATGTGTCATCGAGAGGAGGAATTTTTGAGATACGGGTTTTCCAGCGGGGAATGACGCCGTTTCAAGAAGTGGAGAAATGTGGAGAAATGAGTTTATTAAATATTTTTTGAAAATTCCAATTACTCGGAGTACTTACCTACCTAGTAGAGTTTTTAGTAAAAATATTTTTCTAAAATTTGTATGGTTTCATTTGAGAATAAGTTTTCTAAGAATGTTTGAAATTTCATATGCAGAGTGGGTACTCCATAAAGCATTTTTTTAAAGATACCATATACCTGGTAAAAAAATAAGTTTTTTAAAAATAAGTATTACATAGGTATCCTCTGTTCAAAACAAATCCCGATGCACGTCATTTTGATGACATCACCAAACATCCAATACTACCAACTTAATATAGTCCCAGGACATAGCAATTTATGTGTTCCTTGTATATTTTAGGTTGAGAATACACCTAACCATATATATTGTCAACCTAAAATATACACGGAACACGTAAATTGCGATGTTCTGTGACTATATTAAGTTGGTAGTATTTGATGATTCACCCGTCAATCGGGATTTGTTTTGAAAAGAGTATACTTCAAGAGCGGTGGAGGAGGGAGGAGAAATATGGCCCAAAATATGCAGCAGTCTTAATGAACATGTGTTCAAAAGCGCTTAGTTTTTGATATACCTAAGGGGCGTTAAAATTTTTGAAAAAAATGGTTCATTTTTTAATCTTATTCAAAACTGGTTACAATGGACAGGCTAAACTTAAGCTAGCTAAAGCTAAATATGCAGTCTCTCCCCAACGCTGTTTAATATATACATAAATGACTTGATGCAAAAATGGAAACAACAAAACCAAAATGGAATACATATTAACAGAAAAACAACTCTGAATCATATCTTGTATGCTGATGACTTAGTAATATTCCAGGAATGTGAAAATAACTTACAAAGATCAGTATATACTCTAAGATATATCTGTGAGGAATATAATTTTAAAATAACCACTGAGAAAAGTAAAACGATGACTTTCGCCGGAAAAGACACGATTAGAACAAAGATAGTTATAGATAGTAAGGTCCTAGAACAAGTCACAGAGTTTAGCTATCTTGGTTGTCACATAACATACAAATATGACAAGGATATCTGAAATAAAGTCAGTAAATTCCAAAATATATGTGGAACTATACACAGACACCTCAAACATAAAACGAGAAAAGAAACTAGAATGAAATTTTATAAGACAATGGCTACCCCAATAATAACCTACGGCTGTGAAACGTGGATAATAAAAAAAAAGACGAATCTAAAATACAAGCTGCAGAAATGAAATTCCTTCGATCAGTAAAAGGATGTACAAGATCAGACCAACTAAGAAACATTGACATACGGAACGAATTGGGTATCATTTCCATAAATGATAGAATCAGAAGGTGTCGTAGGAACTGGACAGAACACCTGCAACGTATGAAAGACGATAGAATACCTAAGGCAATTTACCACTACAAACCAAGAGGAAAACGCAGCCGAGGACGCCCGAGGAAGAGATGGTCTCCGGAACAGGCTACAATAGCCTAATCCATGAAGGGAAGAAGAAGCAGAAGAAAGCTAAATAGACATAAATTTTGGTCATCAACTTGCTTTGGTGTGATAGCAATTGTGTCGAAAATGTACCTGATGTAAGTAAAAAAAATATTTCAAATAAACATTGTATATATAATAATCGATGTTAATTACAATATTATTACAATGTTATGTATGTATAATTATAATGCCATAATATTCTATTCAATTCGTATTTGTAATGAATTTTGGAAGAGAGATTAGCCAGGGTATCCTTATTTAACTTATAAAGAAGTCATAAAGATAATAATTGTAATATCCCAACTGCAACACTGTAGAGTATGTATGAAGTATCCTTAGTATCCTGTACAGAATAAGGTTGCCTATAATTTTTTTGAACTTAAGAAAAAAACATATTGTACACCACAAAGCCAGTACAGATTTGCAAAGAAATCCCGACAAGTGTTTATCCTGATATTCTTGGTTCTAACGTCGAAATAATTATATTTGCGCTTATTTATATACACTTGTTATGAAAATTACATTAGCTACAACTAGTGAATTAAGCAAAATTACACAGCTAAGTGAATTAATTAGAATTTGGGTAGATAATTTATTGCGCGTGAATTTAAATATTTTGTTCTACCATTTTATCACTTTATAATGGAAAACTTTACAGGAATTTTGCCATTTTTTAGAGTACCCACCTACATCAAACGCACTAAACTGATTAATGTAATTATATCAATTTTAATCTACCCTTTCTTCCGGTTCAAATTGCTTATTGATCGGTAATTGCTTATGATTTCAAGTAATCGTAGGGTGAAAGAAACGACAACCTTACATTTACCTACAAATTCATACGATTCATTTAACTGCCTTTAATTTTTAATCAATATGTCTGATTTAATTACATGAGTGTTAATCTTCTTTCTTGTAGCGTTAATTCTTCCGCAATCGCATGTTAATTCAAGTAATTTTACTCTGACCGAAACTGTAAATGTTATTTTACTTCAAATTGAAACACGATTTATTACACATATTTTCGCCAGTTCTCTCCTTTCTTATCAGTCGCAGCAACAACGAAGTAATTTTTTGCCTGATTTTTTTTAACTTTGCTCGTAAGGAACACTCACCGGAACGTTCCAATATTTCGTCGTTATAATCGTCATTTATGAGTGTGAATCGTAGGTGATCGGGTCGGTTTTAATTATCGAATGTGCCTTTTTGGTTACTCCTTTAAAATCTCCCTAATTTTTCGAAAAAGTGGTATCAAAGTGCGCGTGACTATTCGGTTTTTGATTAATTCAGTCGCTTTCGTATTTTCGTATAATTATTAGGTTGTTTTTCGCGTTAAAACAGTTTTTTCCGTGATGGTGTTTGAAATTTGTGAAATTGACATTAGTGTAGAGGTGATAATTGTTTTTATTTAGCGCTAAAGTTTAGAGATTTCTGATTTTCTCGTATTGATTGATTAGGTACTTGTTATGTGACTAGTTGATTCATTATCGATTACTTCTATTTTAATGTATGCTTTCTTTTATAGTTAATGAATTATTTATTCATAATTATTCGTATTGTGAACAAAACGGCGAAGTGGTATTTTACTTTAAATTCATATGATTCATTCTACACATTTCACGTCGATTTCCATCTATTCTTGCCTCTCTTATCAGTAGTTGTGTAACAGCGAGGTGCTTTTTTGTCAGGTTTACGCTCCAAGCAAACATTTCGCTCGTTTGTCCGAAATATTCGGTCGTTGTAAATTTAACTTTGCGTATTAATATTTGATTACCGGACGCCCCTTTTTGGCATTTTCTTTAAAATTTGCCGAATTTTCGGATATATTGTGTATTCGATGTTCAGAAAAATAAAATTTTTCATACGTTCGCGCTGGAAAAATTTTTTTGGTTACTTGATCACCGTGAATTTATAGATTCTTTTCGACTGCAGTTTTGGTTGTTAACTTTCCGGTATTTTCGATTGAAATATTCAGTCTGGTCAAATTAATGAGCAACATTTATAATTACTTGATTAATTTAGCCTTCTTCGTATTTGTGTAATTAAACTAATGTGATTGATTGTTCTCGTAATATAACCTCCTAAGGCAACTAGTATTTTATAACAGCATTATATTCCTTCATATTGTTTTATGTAATATGTGATAAACTATTAGTTTCATTAGGAGTTGTGTAAGAGAAAAATCACATTGATTTTATCTGGTCCTGAGAACATCTTTGTATTTTTCATTAATATTAAGGTAATTTATGAATAATGTTCTTATTATTGTTTCAGATAGTGATTAGTGCTCTTGGTGACAGGGGCGTAGCAGGGCAAGGGTGGAAGCAGTTGCCATCATGCCGACGTGCCATTGTCAAATGGTACGTTTCGTTTAAAACTATTTTGCAACAAACATTTTATTTTATAAGCGTGGAAAACTTATACGAAATACCCGCATTCCTTTTTTGTTTTTGAGGAAAAAGTGTCTACTCCAACACTACTCTCCTATTAGTTTCTCCAAGGGACTCTTTTATTACAAAATTCGGTCGGGAATGGTTTCAATTTTGCGATACCTTTGAAATTTTTGTTTACATCTTTTACTAGACTTTGTATATCAATTTACCATAAATTACCTAAAACCTTTTGTTTCCATCTATTTTACACATTCCTACCAGAGACGGAACATAAGAATAATTGTTATATATGTTCAATTATGTAATTGTTTTATAATATAATATTGAAATTTATAATTTATAAACAATTTTATGGTGCTTAATTTCTTTTGTTGCTTCTTCAGGTGAGTATATTCGACAACAATGGCACAGAACTTCAAATAAGGGCAGAGATTTAAGAGATTACCAGCTGTTTGCAAGGTGAGTTATTTTTAAAAAGTCTTATGTTTCTTGTAATAATTATTACCTTCTTATTATAATTAGGTTTGTAATACATTTTTTATTTAATTTTTCAGATACCAGTCATGTGATCGCGAACAACGTGGAAGAGGTCAAACACAGCCATCTTTCAAGGTTAGTGTTTTTAAATCGGTTTTGAAAATTATTTTATTTCTTGTCTAACTAAATGTGGCATGAAATGATGAAATTATGTATTGAGAAAAACTGAAAATTCACAAGGACCCTTCTCAGAAGATCAGTCAAAAATGCCCTTTGCCCTTAACTGATTCCGATGAAATTTATGTGGTCTCGAGTTTTCAGGGGAACCAGCCTAAATGCAAAATTTCAACTTTCCACTATTTTTAGTATCTGAGAAAATGTTGGCCACATACACCCGCACATACACACACAGACATATTTTCAAAAACATGTTTTTGAACTCAGGGGACCTCAAAACGTCTAGAAATTCCAATATCCTAACTTCCGAAAATCAGTACGATTACAATACACTGGTACCCCATATGAGAAAGTAAAAATGAAGCTATTTTCTCAAAAAACGCAAAATATTCCTTATTTCAGAAAGCGACCATTTGCGAAGAGTCATTCATTACGACTTTTCTGTCTACTTCTAACCATATCATCCCCCCTTAAAGTTGGTGATTCAATTTTTGAGACCACAAAAATTTTTAATAACACATTAAGGTTTAAAACATTATTTTTTTTTAGAAATCTGCTATTCTTTTTGAAATGAGACAAGAGTACAAGTTTACGTCAAAAGTTTGATTTTTACCTAACTCTTGATCAAAATCTTTAATTAGTTACGGACAAAAAAAGTGTTAAGGTATTTAAATTTATTAAATTTTGAACTTTTTAATTTTTAGTTTATTAAACTTTTTAATTTTTAAATTATTAAGTTTAGATTCAAAACGTTTTTAAAAAGGGGTTAAGGTTCCTTTTGCTCCCAACAATTGGTATAAATCACATTTACCTTATTTACCTTATTATAAGCTTATTTTCAGTAGTTTTTCAGAGCACCAAACTTAATAAATGCCCTAAATTTCTCATATCTATTTAAATAGATTTTGAAGGTAATAATAATAAAAAAAACATATTATTGTGTCAAGAAGTTTAACGTTCTGTAACTTAAAAACTAAACATTCAGTGACACATGTTCATTACAATTTTTCTGCATATTTGGGGCCCTTTGAAGTATGACACATTTTTTAACACCCCGCTTAGATATTTTTGTATTTTACAACTGAGCTACATTTTCTGCGTTCAAAAATTTAATATCAAATGAAGTAATCTTAAGTAATCAGCAACTTATGTTACAATTAAATTTCTTATATCTATTTAAATGACTTTTGAAGGTAATAATAATAAAAAAAATATTGTTTCAAGAAGTTTAACGTCCAGTAACTTACAAACTAAATATTCTGGGACATGTTCATTAAAATTTTTTTGCATATTTCGGGCCCCTTTGAAGTACGACCCTTGTTCATTACCACCAAGTGTAGATATTTCTGTATTTTACCACGGAGTTACATTTTCTGCATTCAAAAATTTTAGATTAAATAAAGTAATCTTAAGTAATCACCACCTTATGTTACAAAAATATAAAGTAAAGGGTAGTATAATTGTCGGTAATTGATCTAGTTCAACTTTCAAAATGAGAATAGCCAAATAACATAGAAAAGTAAATATTGATTATTATCAGTTGTTATGTTTGTCCAAATATTCAATATCATTTATACTGTACTAGAAAAAATAGAATTCTTTATAAAAATAATGAAAACAAATATAGCGGAAAAACAGAATTGGTTGACTTTCTCCAGAATCGATCTTACTTATTTCGTACTACATTGAACTACAATTTAAAGTGTAGATATATATACGAATACCTATTATAAAACGGAGAAACCCTTGTATATGACGTGCCAATGAAAAAAATAAAGTATTCTTATTGGGCCCACATTAAATTTTAAAAAAATAAAATTTTATTGAGTCAGATGAAACCATTCAAATTTCATGTTCGATATTTTTTGCGTTTGTAATGCTATTCAAGATATTCAATAGTAACAATATGTTAAAAACCCCCATACCTATGTAGATTTCTTTGCGTTACTAGGCAAAAGTGCAAATTTGATTAGTCTAGACAGTGGTCGCCAACCCGTCGCTCGCGAGCGACAGGTTACTCGCGAAGGGAATTCTGGTAGCTCCCAACATATTTGAAAATACAAAACAATCCCTAAACTAAATTATACCTACACTTAGCAAATTGTCTGGCTATTTCAAACTATACTCCAAACATCAATAAAACTGTCAATTTGTCGGAGCGTCAGCCTTCTCATTAAAAACCATTAATTGGTATTTGATATGCTATTGTACCTACACAAGAATTTTGTTTTTTTTTACATTATCATGACTGATGTAGTTATATCGATTATTTTAGTGTATTTTTATCAGTAGGTATGTATTTTAAGTGTTAAGTTAATAAATGTATCTAAAACGACTGTAATATTTCTTTTTGGTTGGCCTATTTTACCTTACGACTAGGTAGCTCACTGTACATTCCAAAATTATCAAATATGCTCAATACATTGAGAAGGTTGGCGACCACTGGTCTAGAATATCCCGCCCATGTATTTAGTGGAAACCTACCATTTTCATCTATAGTATGTGATTATTAACCAAGTAATCCAAAAATAGAGCAAACTTATCTGAACCGCTCGGTTGGATGGCTTGGAACCATCGCAGAAAGGTCCAAATATGAGAATTTTCATAGTTAGTCTTTAAGTCTTTATATATAGGTATAGTCCTTATTTGAGTATTATCCCACATAAGTTGCTTAAGCCATATTTTGGTAACAAATTGAGTCTTCAAAATCAGTGGATGCTCTTAATAGTTTAATACATTAAAATATAGCCGGTGTTCGACAGTGACTTGAAATAATAATGTATTTTCTCAGTATCGTTGTGGTGCTTCATCGGTAAATATATTAGCTTGACAATTTTTCACTTTTTGGTCCTGTTCTCACTATTTTCCCGAGATTTTTCTATAAACGGACCAACCTTCGTTACGCCTTGTTAAGGGTGTTCGGTGCAACTACACATCAGGAGGTATTTGGTAATTTCAGGGAAGAAAGCTGGTACACTGGTGCTGCGCGTAATTATGGTCCAAATTTGACTACTCTGAAGGGGAAATTTTAAGAAAGACTTAGCTCTTGCAGTTATGATATTGGTAGCGAAATTTTATTTTTAGATCTGTCCAATTTGATTACGAGTATCGTATCGGTTGTAAGAAGCCTTAACCGAGTAGCAAGTAGAGTTTGGCTCTCGTGAACGTCCACGCGTGAAAACCTTACACGTTCTGCCTGTACTCCGTACGTATGTAGATAATGTAATGTCCTCCGATATTGTTAAGTACGTTATATACCGGTATGAACAATATGTCTTTTGGTAGAATTTATGCGTCCGAAGGAATCTCCTCTGTTGGTGGCGTTAATGCATTTAGTGTCGGTATGTATAATAACTCTCTATCAGATATTCTGGTCCTCGTCTTTCTTTCTTTCTCTCTTTCTTTCCCTCGGTGAGACTTATGGTAAGTCGTCGTTAATATATTCATACTAGCGTGATCGTAGGAGGCTTCGGTTGTCGTGGGCATTGTCTGGTCTGTTCCTCTTGTCTCATTGTCGCTTCGGACTAGCTCGTAGCTCTTTTGCTCTACGTGTTTCGTATTTTTCGCTTTTGCCGCCGCTCTCACTCTCTTTTTCCTCTGACTGCCATTTAGTTATTGATATCGGTAGACGTTCCATTTTACTTTCGTCCGCAAGAGCTGCGGAACGATGAAATCCGGGCGGATCGGACCTCGAGTCAGTTTCGTTTCAGTGACCACCGTGTTGGTCGTTCCTTAGATAATATAACATTATACACTCTCCTCGTCGACAATAAAACGGGAAAATTGTATTTACCACCGCCTCGATTTCTCGACTCGGCTGACGGCTAATTCCATCCTGCTCGATGGGCTCTTCACGGTGCCTTCCAACTGTGGGGCTCGGAAAGAAAGTAATTATTGGTTACGAGCACGGCCTTATTGGCCGTTGCGGAATATCAAAAATAAAACACGATCGGTCCTTAACTAGAGGTTGTTACTGCGATTTTTATTATGCAGGAGGTGAACGCGAGCGCATGTACTCTAATACGTTCCCACGAGGTTAAGGGTAATTGCTTCAGTTCTTCATTTTTGTTTTGTGTTTTGTTGTTTTGCGAGGCGAGCGCACCTGCCAGAGAATGGAAATTATAATTAAAGACAGGGTTTTATGGCAATGGAAAATTGGGAAATGGTAACTACAACCTTTTATATGAGGAAATGCAGGATGGTATAAGCGAGAGAAGAGGGGTCTGTATTGTCTGCGAGAAGCTCTTCTAGTTCCTCTATGAGAGTTGGTAAAACATGTATGTGCCGTGATGTCCCGATGTTTTTTTAAATTCCATTATGAAAAGTAGAATAAAAACCGCGAAAACTCTAATGCTTATACAAAATTCGCTACCTACGCCTCTGGTTACCATAATGATATTGAGGTAAATATGTATTTTCCCCCAATGTTAACCTGCGCGGACAGATCTGCGCGACCATCGGACCTCTCTCTCTGTTTCCCTTCTTGTTATTTCCCTATTCTTTGCTATTACGTTGTTTTGGTTGCTACGTCGAAAACTATGAGTGGTAGTGGACACAAGATCGAGACTAGTTTCGATCTCGTCTCGTCTCTAAATCCGAGACAAGATTAGACTAAATGTTGAAATTGCGATGCTAGAAGAAAACTTACTTTGGTCTCGAAAATTCTCGAAGTCTTGACTTTTATATTTGCTTTCTCCGGTTTTATAAAACCAGCCAAGGCGGGTAGGACGAAAATGGAGTTATTTTGCCCTATTAAAGACAAATTTATTATGCAGTAAATTCCATTAAATCTGTTCAGACAAATGGATGAATTACCCGAAGAAAAAAGTTAATTCAAAAAATATATTCTTTGTATTCTTAAAAGGGACCTAATTAGTACCTAATCCTTCTGTGTACTAAAAACTAAGTGGAGATTAATCACAATATACTTCTTCTGAGAATGTCTGGAAAATTAGATACTATTAGAACATATTTTAGTAATTATGGCAGTTAATTCAGATTTTGAGATTCGTTAATTCCATTAAAAAAACAGACACGTTGCACTCTGGGAGTGCCGACAGTCGAAAGCTAGCTTTGATTTGCGTAACTTTTTAGAAGATTAAAAATTATTGTGAGTTATGAATCATTTATGTAAATGTAAGACTCTTCAACATTTAATTTGAAGTATATCTTAGTATTATTATTTCACTATATAAATTCAATTTGTAATGTTATACAGTTGTAATACAGTTTACTAATGTACAATATATAATAAGAAATCGAATAAGAAAATATATCTAAAATTGAAAGTAGGTACAAAAAAACGACAACGCATCTCGTTCTCAAAATATTCGCCATTGCATTTTTATTCCAAAACATAATGCCAACCTAAATACAGTGCTAAACATAATGCCAACATAAAACTATAGCCAGTGCTGACCTCTGTGGTAAGAACGTCGCAATATTGGCATATATAGGTATATTATGTATACATCGGTCATCTGACGGTCGGAAATTTTGCGTATTCACCCGTGTGTTTTAGCAGTAAAAGAACCTCGCATAAAGAAAGCTAGCTTGCTAATAATACCAATTTAGAATACAATACACAGTCAACATTAAATTATTATGTGTCCTTACATGTTTATATATTTGCTATTAAAATTTATTTTCGATTTTGTTATTTTGTACCAGTTCTCCAAAATCTAATTTATCTAATTCCAGAAACTTACATATCCTCCATCGAAATGTGAAATCGACCACTAATTTCTGTACACTCAACTTCGTTACAGCTACATACCCAAGAAAATCAGTGCATGTTGTCAAGAAAAAAGACAAGACGAGGTCAAACAAAACATTTAGAGATTTTTCGAGACCGACACGAGACCATGTCAATTCTCGTCTCGTCTTGTCTCGAGTTACGATTAACGGAAATTGTACCACAACTCATGTTGGAAAAATATGCAACCATATCAATAATGGTTGTTTGACAATTAATCAACCAAAAGTTCTCTTATTAAATGTTAGTTCTTACAGTAAATTTATCATATTTAAATACATCAGATATGTCTATCCACTTCCATTTTGCAATTCGATGGTGCTATTAGTTTGATCGTATGTTTCAATTATAAGGTGTCAGAAGCAAAAAAACAGTAAAAAAATATTTTTGGGTTTGAATTTTGAAAACAAAAAAGAAACTTCAGTAATTCGTATCTCGAATATCATTGTTCATATTTAAGTTAAATTTTGAAAATCCAATTTGTAGCCTTTTTGAAAATATACCGCAAGGGGTTGAAATTTTCTACTATAGAGAAAAATTAAAATCTAGAACTTCGTGGATAAACTCGCAAGTTAGCTCAAAGCTTTAATTCAGGGACTAGAACAATTTTGGAAATACTCCAATTTTTTTAAAAATAAAATAACAAGTTTCGGTAGTTTGTACGATAAACCACTTTCGTTTACATTACACAACATTGGTTGTAATTTACATTACAATGAACTTATTCCTCTGCTGGTACCAACAGTGCCCACTTCATCTACTTTTGTTTGCAAAACTTGACATTTTATAAGATATTTAAATTTTGAAATATACACTACTTTTTACTTCACATTTTTTTAAATTCTGTGTTTCTCTTTCTATTTGTTGGAAAATGCAAAAAAAAAATAAAACAGAAACAGACAATTACATACCTACAAAACTATTTTAACTGACTTTCAGGCGATACAAATTACCCTAAATATCTATGCTGATCTGTGTTTATTGATGAGTATGACTTAAGAGGTTCATTAAAAATATTGCATTCAAATTAATGCGCCATCTACAGCGTTCTTCTTATTGGCTTATAGAGCTGAACACCCTTAATCATTTTAAAACAGGGGGCACGGGTCAACTCCTAAGAATTAATCCCGTTCCGCATTTACCTTCGCCGAGATCGGTCAACTCATAAGAATATGGTTCTCTAGATCGATCAACTCGTAAGGGTTGTAAATTCTATTGTCTGTACTATTTAGCATTTCTTAAATATATTTAGGTAGGCGAGTACACGATTTTAGATAGTTGATATACTCGCATGTATCATATTAGATTCTCAGATTCACGGAGAGAAATGTACTGTCATTTTTTTTAGAACTATAATTCATGTTATTAGAAAATATAGTTAAGTCAGTTTAATTAATTCTTATTATATATTGTGAGAAAAATGTTTACTTATGTTATTTATTAAATAGTATAACACGGGTATAGTTATCCATCATCACCCTTGTCACCCTTTAGTTGGAACGTAACAAACCACCCTCTTATTTCGTATTCTTAGTTTTAACAAAAATCCGAACTACTTCGTTACAATCATCATCTCCTTGATGAGAATCCTGAGAATGAGAATCCTCTTACGAGTTGACTCATCCAAAACTACTCTTTAAAAATTTATCTTCCGGTTCGCTTACGAGTTTGACGATTGGGGGTTAAAATTTCTTACGAGTTGACTGCTACCGAACACAGCAACCTGCAAAACCTTGTTATGTACTGTCATTAGAAGCCATTTTTTGTGATCATTGTAATGTTCACTGTTTCATTACGTTTAACGTTTGATTAATAAAATAAATTATGCATAAGTTTTTTGTCCCACGGACAGCGATACCGGAAGTATGAAACCTCTACCGGCATGACAACCTCGCCAGTTGTTTTATGTAAAACCCCATCGATAAATCTGTTTTATGATTTCAGTATTAACGATAAATCTATCACTCGGTAGCAATAATAGCGGAATTATTAATGTTATGATTGCTAGTTGCATAATCGAAAGATAGAGAGAGAGAGGTTGCAGTCACGTTACCGACCACTAAAGATTCAAATGCAAGATATATTAATATTTATACAAGTCCTTTCATCATTTGTTATTGTTGAAGTTGGACGTTTTGAATTATTTGTTTATAGATGATCCGATATGATTTATTAATGTACCGGTCGAGGCGAGGAATACTAATATCGTCGCGTTTATCACATCGCCAAAGGTACACGGAACAGAAACAACATCATCTGCCGTCCTCTCTCACTCTCTCGACTTTCTCGGCTAATTACCAATTCACCCGAGAAATCATTTCGAGTGCCGCCATTAGAACCGCTACAACCCTTTCACACAATAAACAAGACGTCCTCCGAGCGAAAGAAAGAAAGAAAGCGAGACCCTCGAATTCCGACGAACGGGTATAATCTTTCGAACCCTTTCGACCAATTAAAATTTCAAGGAATAATGGCATCGCCCTCCAAAAATTAAGATTTTAATTGCGACAATATTTTTACGGGCCAAGATTGGGAGAGCTCGGAATTATTTTAACTCGACGACGATAAAAGGAAAAAGAGTGAGGGGGAAGGCGAGGGAGGGGAGGGATTCCTTCCGAGGCGATTTATAATTTAGGAATTTCTGTTTGACTTTTATGCTTACTTTGCCTGCGAATTAATATCTCGCGGAGTAACGAATAGAATTGGACAGTTCAGTTGCTTCTGTTGAAACTGAAAATTATTATAATGACGCCATTTGCGGCACATACATTAACAATATATCTACCGGGAGATTTTTAATGATTGGAGCAAATTTTGTGGGTTGGCACCCTGCGTAGTTGGTTAGCGTGGTCATTTGTCAACTTGTTTACTTTTGATTCATTTTTAGTTTAGGTTATTTACAGTTGTATAGAGATAAGAAACAAGTTAGATTATTCTACAGTAAATGCTGAAAATGTTGACCTTCTTGTTGTAAGCAACCTTCAACTCTACGCGATAAATTATTAAAAACATTAACTAAAATCTCATGTCCAATATTTGCCATAGCCACTTCAATGCGTGCTGCAATTCTTGCAAATTGTCCAAATGGTTTCGAAATACAACATTTTTAAAATAAGGGAACAAGAAATAGTCCAGGAGAGTCAAGTCTGGAGATCTACTGGGCCACAAACCAGTGCTAACTAAACGGTCTTGAAAGAATTCCTCCAAGAACGAATTTGTAGCTCGTGCTGTGTGTGCAGTTGCATTGTACTGCTGAAAATAACCTTTTGTCAACTCTCTGTCATCCAACTCATTTATAAATGGCTCCAACAAAAGCCTTTGATATCTTTCAGCGTTAATCGTTTCATGAAAAAATATTGGCCCGAGAATTCATGTTCGTGACATTGCCAACCAGACACCAATTTTGAGTCGATGTAATGGGCTTTGGATAATATTGTGGGGGTTATGTGGTGACCAAGTTCTGTAATTCTGTGAATTAATAAATCCAGAGAGATGAAACCATGCCTCATCAGAAAAGAAAGTCATATCCTGCTGGTCAAGGTTGTTGAGTTGGTTATTGTTATACCAGCGACAAAAGTGGATTCTTTGGAGAAAATCAGAGACGACTGTAAATTTATATGGTCGTAGGTGCAAATGTTTTTTAAAGCTTGCACTAGAGGATGAATAGGAAAGTCCTGAAATGTAAGAAATGTATAAAGTGTAGAATAAGGTAATCGTTGATGGAAACGTGTCTGTTGGGATACACGGCGTATGGAGGCATTTCGATTTTGTTGTATAATTTGATCTACATTTTGCACAACATCCGGCGTGGCAACAGTTGGACGTCCAGTAGATTTACCCATTTTAACGCTGCCAGTGCCTAAATATCGTTCAACTATCCTACCACAATGATGTGCAAAAACACGACATTCTGTTTGTTCCTCTGGGTATGTTTCGAGAAACTGATCGTAAGTCAATTGCTGGGAATATATCCAGTGGCCATTTTCATGTTTGAATGCGCTTCGAAAATACGCCATTACAATGAAAGTGTCATGTTCAGTTGTAATAACCATTTTCCAATAAATAAATCGTGATAAATAAAGATAATTTTAATAAATAAAGATAAATAAATAAAGATAATTTTATTTATTTTGAACTTCGATGTCACATTTGAATTTAAAAATCAAGTGCAACAACTTCGTACCGTAAACAAACTGTAAAAATATTGCCAACCTAACAAAAATAATCACAGTCATTAAAAATCACCCGTAAAATAAATAAATAAATACAAAATTGGTATGATATGTTGTTGGAAAATATATTAATACAGTGCAACGTGACACCAACGACCAATTAAACAAAATATCCAAGGGATTTATATTAATATAATTTGTATTAATATCAATAAATCTAGGTGTGTATTGTGTTAATGGCAGAAAGTCAGGTTTGATCAAGATTAAAGGGGCAATCTCTTTCAAAATAAAAAAAAACAATTTTTCAGGATTAAATTTTAAGGGCCCTTGTATTTACTCAAAACAAATTTTTAGATATTGCTCTATATTTATTGAAGAGTACAAATTTTTTTAAATTTTTAACAATGTTTGGCGGCGGGAGAGGGCATTTTGTAAAAATGCCTTTTTTGCTGGTACCCAATCGCTGTGGTCTTCCTGGAAGAAATAAAGACAAAATTCAAAATGAATTATGTTCTGTACATTTTTTCTAGAACATAGATCTAAAAATTTTTTTTGTCTTAATCTTATAATGGAAACATTATCGTAGATCTTATCCAAATCAATAAACATTAGATGCGTATTCAAATTCCTTTTTCTCTATTAATTGTTGTAGATTGCTGATATTGTGTAGACATGATCCACCCGCCCTAAATCCGCATAGCCTCTCAATCTCTTAAAATTCGTGCTCTATTCTTGTTTTCAGGATTCGACCATACAATCTTCCTGTAGAACTGGTTACCGTTATGCCTCTATAGTTATTGCCTTTTTTGTGTATAGAGTTAAGATATCATAGTTTCCAATCATTTGGAATGTCGTCCCCTTCCAAAAGGTATTCGTTATATACTTCCACCAGTTTCTCCAGTAAAATATCCGATCCATGCTTCACCAACTCTACAGGAATACTTCCAGGTCCAGCTGCTTTCCCATTCTGCATATACTTTAGGACATTTTTTAGGACTGATTTTCTCTATATTATCCGCGATATTTTCCTGCTCCAGTATTGACGTCATAAACTGCTGTCTATCTTCTTTCAGTAATGTTTGGTAATAGTTTTCCCATTCATTCATTTTTATTAGTGTAATGTTGTTGCCGTTTATATTATCTTTTCTGAGATTTTTTATACTTCTCCATACCTCTGATACTCTCGTGCTGATCATATATCGATTGATTTGTTCTCACTTTTCTACCCAGAATTCGGTTTTCCTTTTTTGGATATCCCTTTTGTCCCTCTATTTAATCTGATGCACTGTTTTCTATCTTCATAGTCATATTTCTTTATTTCAATTGTTGTTTTTTTTTTGGTAGGGTTGACTGAAGATGTGTATAAATGTACTCGAAACATGTATCGATACATTTACTGGGTGATCAAGAATGACTGTTTGAGTTGGCAATCCTACCTGGAGGATTTTTTTGCCTAAGGGTTTGCAACGCTACAACTGGATTGTTTATTTGACAAAAATTTGACATAACAATCAGGGATAAGATTGTAGGTTATGTGAATAAAAATTAACGCTTAAAAATGAAACTCGAAATACAGAACAATAATTTAATTAAACAGCTAAAGGTAATGCTCAAAATGCCCCCCATTTTGGTCCAGACATAAATTAACTCTTCTTTTTAGGCTCTCGAAGATATTCACGAGCATATTGGGGGTAATGTTTGCCACTTCTTGAACTATTGCCTCTCGCAGCTCTTCTTCAGTATGCAATATGTTCCTAAAGACATTGTCCTTCAAGAGCCCAAATAACGAAAAATCTAATGGAGTGAGATTTTGACCTGCTTGTCCAAATGCCCTGACAAATTACTCTGTCGCCAAAATTATTTCTTAAATATCCCATAGTAGCACGAGCCGTATGTGCCCTTGCATAGTCTTGTTGGAAATATCCAATTTGACGCTCTTCGTCTGTTAATTGATTTATAAAAGGCCTCAAAAGGCGTTGGATATATCTCTCCGAATTGACGGTGACGGTGACGGTAAAATTGAAAAATATCGGGCCATACACCCGCGTCCTCGAGACTGCCAACCAAACACCAACTTTAACCGGGTGCAAATGTGTCTCTCTGATAGCATAAGGATTTTCACCTGACCAAATTCTGTGATTTTGTTTATTCACGTAGCCGTTGAGATGAAACCAGGCTTCGTCGGAAAAGACGGTATTGTCAAGGATATCATTAATTATTATTTAACATGTCATTGAACCAATTACAAAATAAAACTCTCTGCGGGTGATCAGGAGGGGTTAATGACTGGACGATGGAAATTTTGTAAGGGTGGTATTTTAATTTATTTTTAAGCACAGTGGAGCAACTTCCATATGATAAACCTGTAAACCCGTGAATTAGAACAACATGGAAAAGTGGAAGTCTTATGGGTAAGAATGAAAATTGGTTGAATAGGAGGCATAAGGGCCAAACCTGTTTGTAGGGAGAGCTTTCTTAAGGATTTTGGAGGACTTCTTTGCGTTCGAGTTCTGATATCCTCGACAACTTCCTCGTTTAGAGTAGAAGGTCTACCAGTTGATTTTTGTTTGCTTACGCTCACTGTGTTTAAATAACGTCCAACTACTCGCATGCAATGTTGCAGAAAGACAGCAAAAGTGACCAAAGTCTCCGGAAACAACTTGGAACTTGTAACAACAAATTGAGTTATAAATCCCCCTTGAAAAGTACGCCATTCTAATGAAAATTTAATGTTGTAACGTGAAAACCATTTTAAATAAATAAATTTGAAAAGAATACCAGAAATTTGAATTTGAAATAGCAAATTCAAATTACCAGTTGTACCATTTAAAAATGAAATTCAGAATTGCCAACTCAAACAGTCATTCTTGATCACGTTGTAGTAGATCGTCATTTTACTTTTCTTATGATTTGGGCTTACTTTTCTCGAAAGAATTTTCTAGTGGGAAATTCTGGAAGTATTCCTGCTCCATTAATCGCCCTGTTTTTGGAGCCTATCGCACCACGCAGCAAACAACCCACTCCAGTCAATCTGAAGCCAGATTTAAAATCCTATTACAGTCTTCGCCCTCCGCCTGATAGGAACGGAGAGCGTACGATTCGGTTATTTGCAAACCGAACGTATTGTGATTGTTAGTGCAATAATGTTTATACACTGCAACGTTATATATGTCTAGTGACCGATGCCTGTGTGTGTATGTCCGTGCTAATGTACAAAGAGCTCAATCAGAACCGTTGCATCGGGCAAACAGTCCGGCTCAGTCAAAACACCATAGCAATCGGTTTTGATTAAATTTTACACCTTCCCCTTCCCCGCTACCTTCGACCGATATGACGATAAGGGATCGATATCGCGTTTGTAAAATTCACGCCCGAGATGCTAAGTACTTGGTACGTTGGATCTAATGTGAATCCAACAAGCGAATCTGGGCGGATTGGAAACAAGACTTTGGTATGACTTTAACTTTCTGGATCAGAATCAATCAATCAATCAAAGTAGCGAATCGGCTTTTCCGCGCGGAAATGTGCAGCGACGGCCATCTGTGTGTTGGTCGAACAAACAAGTGCGGCTTTTTTATGTGAAAGTGGTGTGTGGCAGTTTTCATTTTACCGGAAAGGGGCGGCATTGATTCTCGCACGAAACCGGATGAGTCACCGGGTCATCCCTATAAAACTATTCACTTTTGAAACTATCACCGCAAGAAGTCGACCTGTTCCTCTGTCGGTATATACTGATTTGAGTTTTGGGGATTTTTTTTGCATTTTTTAATCCACTAAAATATCCCCTTAGTAGCCTTTTAGGCTTTTTGAGTGGGACTGATAACATTTTGAAAGAATATATACATTATTGGTAAATGTTCGTCTTATTGGACGCAGGCAGCCAATTTTGATGAATTCGTTTAGTGACAGAAAAACATGGGAAAAATAAAATTAACTTTGAAAAATCTGTATTTTATGCAAAAAAACTAATTTTCTAAGATTGGTCCTTTTTGACTTTTATTTTTTCAATGCTCCTTTTCTAATGAATTATTGGTAAAGTTTCGTCTTATCGGGCGCAGCCAATATTGATGAATTCAGTGATATCAGACACTATCAGTATCTTGGGGAAAATAAAAGTAACTGGAAAATCTGTGGTTTTTGTAAAAAAAATATTTTTTCTAAGATTGGTCCCTTTTGACGTTTATGTGTTCAATGCTTCTTCTCTAATGAATTATTGGTAAAAGTTCGTCTTATGGGACGCAGCCAATTTTGATGATTTTTTTTTTAGTGAAAGAGGACACTATCAGTATCTTGGGAAAAATAAAAGTAACTTTGGAAAATCTGTAGTTTTTGCAAAAAAAAATAATTTTTTCTAAGATTGGTCTCTTTTGACGTTTATTTTTTCAATGCTCTTTTTTTAATGAATTATTGGTAAAGGTTCGTCTTATCGGACGCAGCCAATATTGATGATTTTTTTTAGTGAAAGAGGACACTATCAGTATCTTGGGAAAAATAAAATAACTTTGGAAAATCTATAGTTTTGTAAAAAAAAATTTTTTGTTAGATTGGTCCCTTTTGACTTTTATTTTTTCAATGCTCCTTTTCTAATGAATTGTTGGTAAAGGTTCGTCTTATCCGACGCAGCCAATTTTGATGAATTTTTTTAGTGAAAGAGGACACTATCAGTATCTTGGGAAAAATAAAATAACTTTGGAAAATCTATAGTTTTTGTAAAAAAAAATTGTATTGTAAGATTGGTCCCTTTTGACTTTTATTTTTTTAATGCTCCTTTTCTAATGAGTTATGGGTAAAGGTTCGTCTTATCGGACGCAGCCAATATGGATGAATTCTTTTAGTGAAAGAGGACACTATCAGGATATTGGGAAAAATAAAATTAACTTTGGAAAATCTGTAGTTTTTGCAAAAAAAATATTTTTTTTCTAAGATTGGTCCCTTTTGACGTTTATTTTTTCAACGCTTATTTTCTAATAAATTTAGCCATAATAATACACTTTGACAATCCAATTATACGCTAACCTTCAAATTTCATTCTATAACTGTGAAGAAATAACCGGAAAAACTATTTAAAAGAGTTACATTTTCCGACTCTCGCAAAGTTGGAATCCTTCTGACAGTTAAAATAGTTGTGTGTAAACGACCGATATTACGAGCGTGCGATGGGATCGCCGAATCTTCCTAAGGAATGAAACGAATTTGACATAAATATATCGGAAATGAGTGAAACACGTCGTTAACAATTAATCTGGAATTTGGTTAAAATGATTGAATTCTTCATCAACCCGGTTTTTAAGAAATCGGCAAAATTTCCTAAAAATTTATAAAAGCTGGACAAATGTAATGTACTAATAAAATAATCGTACTTGCGAAAAATAATTTTTTATCGAAAAACAATCCAAGGAAGGAAGTAAGTTTAATAAGCTTATGATATAACTGGAATGATCGCATCAATTGTTCATCCATTACATACCATGCCAATATGTCTTAACAGATTGACTCAATCGTCATTGTTATTATATGCACCCCTTTGTTATTTCTTACTTAAGTTCAACATGGTACCTATTTTTCTCTCAAATTTTCGGTGATTCCCATCTCGGCACAAGAAGCAGGTAAACGATAAAATTATACCCCAACTCGGCATACATCTAGGCAGGTACTCGATTCTACAGTGCCCATCTCGGCATAGGGTGATGCCCATAGGGTGATCCTTGCCCCCTTGCGTTTCCAACGTACTTTCGAGCGTATTACATGACGTTCACTCGCATACGGTGTGCTAGGTTTCTCAAATATTATGAATTTTGCGCAACAGTCAAGTACCATTATTATCGACAATACCGTATTATCAAGAAGGTGCCTCCCTAGATTTATGCCGAGTTATTGAGATATTATTGTAGTGTGTACCTGCTCGATCCGTTGTGCCGAGATGGGTTATTAGAAATGGACCGACAAGGTGTCGTAAAATTGACCGCAATAAAATGTGCCGAGATGGGATACACCCACAACAATTTTTCGATACTCACAATTACACTAATACTGGACGACTTAACAAAGATTAGTATGGTGGTACTTTCATACTATTTCAAACGTCTCTTATTGCCTTTAAGTTGCTTTAAACGTCCGAATATTTTGCAACAACATACACCTGGAGATTTTGAATTTATTTTTAAACATGTTGTAAACACAATTGTTATACAATTGTTCTTGGATAGCATAATAACGCAAATAAATTAAAATACCTTACTAGAGAAAAATTTAAAAAAAAATGAAATACTTTAGTTATTTATTTTGCAATTATACTTGATGTGTGGTACTGTCCAAATATTCTTGTGATTTACTCTCTTTTAAGTAATTCTTTTACATTGTCTTCTCATGCATTGGTGTCCTATAGTAATAGTAATAATCTCTAAATATTAAAATTTGCACAATTCAACCAAAATCCGACCAAAAACTCAATATACATATGACTAAATGACCATAAAAAACTTGTCAATGTGTTATTTTAATACAATTCTGTCAAAATCTCTTCCAAGAGATTTTTAAAAATATTAATATATTTTAAATATTTTACATTATTTAAATATTTTATTTTATTATAAAATATTAAAAATAAAGTTTAAAACTTTATTTTCTCTTCCAATAAAATAAAGTTTTAAACTTTATCTTTCTAGGTCTAAGCGAAATCATTGTCGCAAAAAAGATTAAATGCGTAAATTAAGTTGCAATATTACTTTAATTTAAAAAAGGCAATTAATTAAAATACCCGACAGTTGTCAATGCTAAATGCTAATGTTAATGTCTCAGTTGTAATAATAAGATTGTCTATAATATGTAAAAATGGATTAGACTTTTTAATAAAACTACAAGTATTTTTGATAAGAATGTTAACAATATTGTTGATTTCAAGTAGTTTCAGAGTTCAACATCTCAAGGACGATGGTCCTGTTGACGGTCACATTTCTTTTTTAATAAAGTTAATTTTAAAAAAGTATTTTACGATTAAAACATACCATGGAGCGACAAAAAAGTTGAATATGTTGCAACATAATAGGATAGATACATTTGAACAACATTAATTTGGTTGCGTATTAAATAGAAACAAAATTTTTTAGTTTCCCAATTTTTCTTCCTTTTGACAGTTAATATTGGTACGCCCATGGACAACCGTTTTGTTAGCTATCACAATTCAACAACGGCCGCTATATTTGGTTCCCCTTTTGCACTGCGTCTATCATCACCTATACGTTGGTATGCAAACAAATAATACTTTTTTATGAGAACGCCGGATCTAGTTATATGAATCGTATATGGTTACGAGATCCTGTTGAAATCAGGTTTAATTAAACTGTATATGTATTGTGTACTTCGTATCGTCGTTTTCTAATGCGTTCCATTACGTATGTTTGTTCTCCCTGGTACTCACGAAGCAGACCCCCGTACCAAATTACATTCGATTTGTATATACCTAAAAGTTGTTTATAAACAGGGAAAATAAATAGTGCCCGAAACGGGGATATTTACAGACTAAACTTTGATCATTACGTTCGTGTGATGGATCGGGACAAAATTCGAAGGTAAGGAGAGGTGTCCTATGAGAAGAAATCGCAAATTACGATAACGATTCTAAAGTTATTACAGATTAAAGTTTGTTGTAACTTAATGTAAAAGAACTTCATAAACTTTTTATCAAATTCACCCATCGTCTCGGTACGGACGACTGACTCCCTTCATTCGCACGAACGACGGAATATCAGAATTTCAAAAACCGTCCAAAGGTCAAACCATAATCTATTTCCTCATATTAGTAATTCATCGAGCCAACAAAACAATTATTCAAAATCATGCATACAGCAGGCGTATTACCATTTTTTATTGCAGCTGTTACGCTCATATCTGATACCAATTTATTATTGTAGCGAGCTTCACGCATATTTTAAATACATTTTTTTGATTTCATGCCTTGAATTAAACATATCCGCTTTTATTCATATGCTGATTCTGATTTGAGAACTGTGAAACGCCTTTGTTGTGTTATGAATTTATTTGTTTCGGATCGGGTCGCGTAACAAAAATTTATCGGCGATTATATGTACGTGTATGTTTAGAAAAAAGAGATATTTAATTATGGAAGTGCGTTGTCGTGTCGGAAGCTTGCGCGAGCAAATACGGAAATATGAAACAAATGTAAATTGTGGATTAAATTAGGTGCAAAAGTATTTAAAGAGCTCCAAAGGGAAATTAAGGTGAATTAAAAACGCCAAGCGCAGGATAGATACTTACTTGATTTGTCAGGAGGGAATCAGTAGAATGTTAACTCACACAATAATAAAACGATTTTTTGCGATATTCCCCTCCAACCTTGAATCGACGATGAGCTTATAACATAACAGCTTATAAAAATAAAATTCCAGCGAAGCAGTTATGAGCGATGTTGTAAGTGCATTAAATCATTTCGAGATTTCTATTGTTTTTATGGTAATATAATACCTTCTGGTCGCCTTTTATGTAAACCGCGTCAGCATTTGAAATATTTTTATATACTGTTTTTAATATGACATTGATTAAGGACGGCATAACATTTATTTAATTGGTGACAATCAGTCCCCACATAAATCAACATTTTGTTCCCACAACGAGAGTCGGGGCCCAACAGGTAAAGAGGGACAAAATAATAAATTGTCGATGATTTAGCGTTACTTTTTCGACATTAACGCAGTTGGAAAAGGAACCGGAAACGCTCCTCGAGATTTTTAGGTCTGATTAAAATACCATTCGCGTCTGATTGTTGTTTTTGCAAAAGTTGTGCCGGGACGTAACAGTCCAGCTTTGTAAGAATAGATGTACGGACAAAAAGTCGAGATAGATATTTCACGTTTCTTCTGCCTGCGAGTTTTCCAGTCGGCCGCGTAAAAAGCTCGGTTGAATTCAGAGCATCGAGTTACCCAAAAATTACGAGTCGATGTTTAACATTTGTGTCTGCGCGGAACTGCGCATTTTTCGAAAAAACTTGTAAACCTTCCACTACGCAGTAATTTATGGCAGTTCGCGAGTGCACACAAGCGCAATAAGAGAAGTGTAATAAAACCTTTTAAAGTGAACTTAGCAAAAAAAAAAATTGGCCACACACCGAGCGGCTCATCAGCTTCACTTCGTAATCGAAATAAACATTTGAAAAATTGGCACGTAAAACTTGTACTTGTTTTCCGTTTTAAATTGGTTGATAAATAAGCTTCGGACATCGGGAGACGTCTCGGGCGCTCGTACTTCGACGGCGAAGCGGTGGTACTTTCGGTGCTTGATGGGCGATTGTTTCGATTGGTCCTCTCTTGGAAAAAATTAATAAAGATTTTTTCTCAAAGGGGGCAAGTGGGATTTTTCGCATGCCGCTGCGGCTTTTGGGAGAAGTGAGAAGCGCCAGGCAAGCGTGGGAAACACTTATAATGAAATATTTTCAAAGCAGGGCGCTCTTCCAAAATTTTAGGAGGAAAGTCGAATTTACCATTACTGAGTTGGAATATCTATATGGCATATCTCTTTGGTAGCCCTAACTCGGCGGGCGTATTCTGTTCAGTAAAACTCGTTATTTACCTGGGAAAGTATAAGGGTTCGCTAATCCCATAATCATTCTGTCCGGTGGTTCTGGTAATTCTGGTAATTCTGGTCTGCTCCTTATTTCTAACTCGATCAGTTTTCCTCCGAAGGTGTTCCTGATTGTTTCATTTAATATACCAATATGGCAACTTTAGTGAAAAGTAAAGACTTACTCCTCGTAGAAGGTAACACGTTTTATAAAGCCTGCGAATTAAAAAGCGGAGAAACGTTTTGGAGGTGTTCTTATAAAGACGATCCAAATGTACAGCTAAAGTGTTTACGGTTGGTAGTGAATTAACTGTCAGCAGAAGTGACTTGTCGCATAATCATGCAGTGGATGAACAAAAATTGTGCAGAAAAATAATCACCAATTCGTGCAAGCGAAAAGCTGAAGAAGATCTTGCAGAAAAAACCCTCGAAATTAATTTGAAACGCCATTGCCTCCAGTTCCAATAGTGATTGTGTTACAGTCAACGATGTGAAGATGATTAGAAGAAATATTTACAACGCTCGTCGAAAAATTCTACCAAGTTTACCGAAAAATCAACAAGAGGTACATAAAGCAGTCGACAATTTTTCCGACAATATTGTGACAAGTAGAGGTGAAAATGTCTTGTTTATAAATAATTCTGAATTCAATATTGTAATATTCACATTCGAAACCAATATTCGTATGTTGTGCAAAATAGAAGTTTGGTATATGGATGGTACAATTTCCTACTGTACCAAATATTTTATGTTTATATTTTATATAATTATAAATATATATTATAGTTTGTTAGCGAATTGACATGTGAATAAGTTATGGTAAAATTAATAAAATATTTCCATGTACTAAGTCCTATAATTTTGACAAAGTAAGTATATTTTACAAGTTTCTATCCCATAATATCAAATTTCTGTAATTTTTCCTTGAAAAGTAGGATATTTTTTACATGCACCTAAACTCACTTAAATTTTCAAAAAAGTGTAGCTACTAAAAAATGAAAAGAGAAATTTTATTTTTGTAGGTAAGTGAGTACTCATGAACATTTTTACATGCTTACGTCTTGTCTTACTATACTATGGTATAGTAGTGTGTAGTTAAGATCGAATTGTACAGAATCGGTCACTGGACAGAATATTCCATAGAATACGTCCCTTTCGAAGGTCTGCCTGACACTTTACCTTCCGGATTAAATACACCGCTACTGGACAGATTACATCCGCCCTACTAAGTTGGAAAGTGGAAAATGGGAGATTTTGTTTTATACAGCGTTTTAAAAGCGCAATTACTCACAGTCTTGATAACCGTTTATATCAACAACAAGCCGTACCCGACATGCGTTGCAATGCCACGTAAAGTTTAAAAAAAGAAAGATAAACAAAAATTATAGATGACCCGGTGAACTTCGTATCATCGACATATATTTTTGAAAAATATGGTCAAAAATTAATACATGATTTTTATCTACGTTAAATTAAATGCAACACAATTATTATACACATAATCAATTTAAACCTTTCTGATGTACTATGTTTTTTGTCTTTTTTTTGCGGTGCACAAAAATATATAAAGATGATGGTTTTACGACACGTGACGTATAATTGCCCATGCACGAAACAGGGAAACTCCAAGTTGATTCCGCAAACTGTCCTTGTATCTGCAATTGTATATTATCTTTGAATAATTTATCAAAAACTGCCTTGAAAGTGGGCATGAAATTTTCCTGAACAATATGCGTTGCACCAAACGACGTCATTTGAAAGCAACTATTATATTTTTGGATGTTGGCCAAGAAATGTTTAGAGTCATTTCCCACCCCAGAAACTAGTGAGCGTAATGGATCTTGTGGTGGGAACAATTGTGACAATTTAACTTTACCACCAGCACAACATAATTTAGTAGATTCACCGCTGTATTTTAACGCTTTAAAATATTGTCAAATGATTATCATTTCTCCAATCGTTACGGATTGGTCGGCGCAATAATCTATTTCCGGGTCGTAGTGGTATGCTACTCGTTCCAGGTTTACAGGAACACTGCGTCTGCGGAATCGCTCTACTTCATTGTGTCGTGCTCGCTGCTGTTGTGTTTGATGTGCCCGAAGTCGTTCCATTCTAAGCCTATCTACTTCATAATTATTTACTATTGAACGCAATAATTCTGTCATACCAATACGAATGTTATCGTTGTCTATCTCTCGCAGGTCGTCAGTGCGATTTGCACTTGAGGTAGCTCGTCGCACATTTGATTGACTTCGACGAAGTAAGTCAGGTCGTCTTCTCCTTGGCATTTTAAAATAAATAATGTTCTCGCGCACTGTTAAACTTATGATAGATTCTAATAATCGTCTCGACATTTATTTATTTGACAACCAACTGACATTATACGTTCATTTGTTTGATTGGTTGCCTTGGCGATTTGTACCCAAAATTACAAAACGTACCTTTTTTAGTATTCCTGTTACTCATTATTTATATTTGTCGCCGCATAAACCTGCCCTGAACTTCCACAAATATTTCAAAATCAAAATTAGCAAAATTGGTCCTGCCATTCTCGAGTTCAAGCGAGACAAACGAACAACAATTCATTTTTATATTACATATAGATATTTGGCGAAATGGTATGGTGTTTATAAAAGCTATAATATGGAAGTTAAGTAAGTACCTATTGAACTTATTAAACACCAAGGTTGTGCGATATGATTTTTTTAATAGTTATTTCCATAAAAGTCAGGAAAATGTCACGTTACTGAAGAGGAGCTTAATTGAAATACAAGGCACTCTGTGCCGAGTATTTTAAAGCTTCGAGTCAAGTAAGAGATTTACTGACGTGCTTTGTAATAAATTTTTTCGTAAAAATCGTAAATCGTAAATCGTAATCGTAAATCGTAAATCGTAAAAAAGACGAAATTTACCAATTTTAGAGAGCAGTTTTAAAAATTCCACAAAAATAAAGTTTGTCAATCTTGTGGACAACTATAGTTACAAGGTTAACGATATTTACACATTTAAGGAATTTTTTTTACAAATTCCACAAAAATCAAATTTGTCAATTTTGCTGGCAACCATAGTTACAAAGTAAACAATATCGAAAAAAATTCATCAATTTTGTGCGTGTGCTATGAAGACAGTGTATTTTGCGCCTCGTGTAAAGTTTTTACAGTACAAATCCGGAAAATTCAATTTTCCTGCCCATAAATAAGGAGGAAAATGTTATTTCCAGGACGATTTCCGGAAAATTTATATGCAATGTATCCACTAAAGGTCAATACATATGATAAACTTTTTTGTTACAAATTTATATGGGACGAAGTTTATTACATTCTCAGCTATTTCTTTCGTTGGTATGATTCCTACTCCATTTCTATGGTATCCTGTCATCAATTCCGGGGTAGAAAAAGTTTCATTTCCAAAGTTGCATTATCCAATTTTCCAGCTTCAAAAAGTGTTCGCACGTTCCAAGTTGCGATTTTTTAATTTTTTCAAAAAATGATTCCGCCTTAGGAACCATTTTGGAAACCTAACCACCCTCTGGTTATCTGAAACCTGCGGGAAACTGAGGGGCGTTGTTTTTGTGTTTCTTGCCGTGTAATTATCTTGGGAATAGTTAATGGGGTGGTTTTCCCTTTGCCTTCCCCATGTTTCTCTGTCGAGGTCGTCTCCCTTAGCCGATATGCCAACTTAGATGTAGCCTACTAGGTTATTGCTACGTATGGTCGTTATTGCTTTACGTGGACTCTTAATGCGGCCCTTATAAATAAACTAGAAACCTTAGAACTCTGACTATATCTAAGGATTCCAAAGATACCCTGGACTGCTGCTTACACCAGCAACGAGAATATTCTAAATAGAATAGGTACTGACAGAGAATTGCTAAATACCATCGAGATTGGAAGAGTTAGCTACTTGGGACACATAATGCGTAGCGAAAAGTACCAGCTAGCGCAGTTAATTATACAGGGCAAAATGAAGGCCAACGAGGTGTAGGCCAGTCTCAGATATCGTTGCTACGAAACATCAGGGATTGGATAGGCATTGATTCAACATCCTTATTCAGAGCACCAGCAGAAGAAGAGATAGATATAAACATCCTCCACCTACTAATGTTTCTCCAAACCTCTTCTTCTAAATCTCTCCTTTCCAGGGATTTCTTATTTCTCTTGGCCATTCTGATCTGGGTTCTTTTCCTCGTTGTACAGGTTACAATTCAAAAGCCTCTTTTGGTATTCGATTTTCTTCTATGGGGTACATGTGGCCGTACCACAAGGGCTTCTTTCTTTCTTGTCGAAAATGATATTTTCTACATGCGTATTTTGTCTAACTACCTCATTTCGTATATACCCTTATGTATCCTAAAGATAGCGGCACATTTCGGAAATGTATTTCTACAGCGAGAAACCGGTCCTGAATACTGAAATTTCTGCACCATGGGTTATACAGCCTTGGGATATCGAGTTATTATTCTTTCTAGATATTTTAGGGTCCCATGAGCCCAAAAATCGTTTTTTAAAAAATGTCAGTGTACGTGTGTTGTACGTTTTCCTCTGAAACGAGTCCAACTTTTAACTTAGACCGTATTACACCAGGACATCCAATGAGCTTTTCATTAAAACCGGCAGGGATAAGGGTTTATCTATTAATAATACTTTAAATCTTGCCATTTTTCGATTTTTGAAAATTTTCTCAAAATTTTCTCCAAAAATTTTTTTTAAACATTAATATTTATTCTACTGTCGAATTTATATAATAACGCATAAAAACATTTTTGGTTATATCGTTTTTGATGGGCACCGTTCTTTTAGCCGTTTTTTAATTTTTTTCTCTTCTAAATATTCTCGAAATCCTAGTGAAAGAATTGTTTAATTGAAGATAATGAAGACAAGACAATATAGTTTAATTAAATTGACGAATTGACAGAATGGCGATCATTTTGAACAATTTGTAACAATCTGTAAATGTACCTAATTCATAATGTTTAATGCCATCCTTGATTACAAGCTGTCTTAATTGTGTTCTATAAATTAATATCTTTGTTATTAAAGATAACGTTTCATTAGAAAAAAAATCGAAATTAAATAATTTACTATTCACATTTTGATGTTTTTCTAACTGACACTTTTTATTACCTGGTATCAGTTAATCCAGTTTTCATTGAAAACTACACATTTCCTTAAAATTTGACAAGATTAAAAAATGTTTGAAAATAATTTTCCGCATGAGGTGAAATTATCATTATTTTAAAATCAATGGATAGGTATACTCGAACTGAATTAGCTTGGCCGGTGACCTTGTGGGCGCACGTGTAAAATGTAGATGTGGCTCTCACTCTCGCTTCATTACGCTGTATCGCTCTTTCTTTCTTATCGTCCACTTTCTCTCTTCCCGTTCGGCAAGGTCAGCGGCCAAGCTAATTCAGTTTGAGAGTAAAACGTATAAAATTTTATTGGTTATCAACCTCTTGCGAAAGAAGATTTTCATTGTTGCTACACTTGTCTCTAATGCTATGTCGTTTGTTTCCATACTTTTATATATGTTTTACAAACTAACAACATTGAGTAAATGAGACCGAAGGTTTCGTTTCGGACCAAATTCCTCCCCATTCAAAAACCAATTCCACCGTATCCGCTTTCGTAGTACAATCCTGCAAAAGTTTTGCGAACCTTACCCGGTATAGTTGACGGTTATCATCCCTGCAATGGCGGTCGGTAAATTCGGGCGTAGGAAACAGTTTTAATAGCGAACGACCGGCCAAAGTTTATAGATCGGAGCGATAATTAGATTCTACCACACCCTTGTCTTGAGTTATAAGGTAATAAGAGGCCAGGACATGCCTAATTTATAGTTAACCCGTTCCTAGGAACATGCCGCACACATGGACGAGGTAGAGGCAGATAAAGGGTCTCCTCGTGTGGATGAGAAGAATGAAAAATAAAAGAAACGCTCACACATGGGACGGTTCTCGGGTTAAGCCTCTTTAAAACACCTCATAATTAAATCAGATATCTCATTATGACTGCATTCATAAATACGGGGTTTTCGTTTCATTCAGTTCTGTTGGTTTCTACGCCATTGGCGTGCAAACGAAAATTCTATACGACCAGCACTACTTCAGCAAGTGTTAGCAACAGAACAAGTTATGTTAGCTCATGTACGGTGTGTAAATTATTAATGTGTAAACATAAAAATTTTTACTTTTTACTTATTTGGGGAATCACAAACTACAACCAACATGATGGCAGAAATGGAACTACAAGACTCTTTAAACAGTGACGAGAAACACTTTGAACAGCCAATCCTGAAATGTAGAAGAATTCAATTAAGCATACAGGAAAATTATTCATGAAATTGTATGACGCAGCGTATGACCAGCGTGTGCATGATCGACAGGAAGTTCTCCGTGGATCATAAATATTGAGAATTGTGTCAGATACTCGGAATTTGTAGTCGCAACATATTGCAACGACATAACGATAATACAACCAGAATAAGAACTCACAGGTTAGAGACTAGCGCATAGGTCTGTGATTAACCGGAGCCCATTAAAATCACAGCTTCTCGGGGTAAATCGGGGGTTTTCAAAAAGCTAGACTTATTTTTTGAATTTTTGATATATTCCTGAAGAGCAGTAGCAAACTGTTGACTCTTATCCAACTAAACGTGTAATTCCGGATCTGAGTTTGGACCCTAGTATATCTTAATGGGGTTGTGCTATAATTTTCAAGTAACTTGTAACAATCTAAAGTAATGATGACGCACCACGGTTTTCATTTGGTCTAGACTTACTTTGTCGCGTTCGTTTACGTGTTACAAGTTCAGTTTAAAAAATTCATCTCCACCGAGCAGGTTATTACGATGAGAAGGAGGAGGATGAGGCTGAACCTTTCCGATAAAAAGGAATAATTGTGGCAGCTGTAAATCTTCCATCGTTTCCGATACCTGTACCTGTCCAACGACCTCTCATAGATTATCGAGTGAGTCGACTTTGACGTGAACGCATGTCAGGAACGACGGAGGCGACGTCTGAACGCTTTCAACGTCTCGCATCAAGCTGGATAATTAGTACGGAGGGATGTTCTGTTTAGTTCAAATTTGACGTTGTAAAACGTTGACAATCCTTATTTTTTACTAGAAATCATAAGATTACTGTGTTCATTATGAAAGGGGAAGAAGAAGACAAGCAATCTTAAAACATGGAAAATGCCCTATAGGTGCATGAAAGAAATTTACAAAGTATTTTCTAGAACGTATACGCAAATACATTTTGGAGATCTTCATATGAAATAAGACATGGTAATACGTCATAATAACTTCAATACAAATTTTGAAATTATTAATACCAGTATTAATGCCGGTTTGTTTTCCAATATCTTTTTGGAAACATTCCAGTGAAGTTTATACCAAATATTTTTATTGTAAATACAAGCCGTACCCGGCATGCGTTGCAATGCCACGTAAAGTTTAAAAAAAGAAAAAAAGACTTCGTATCACCTACATACATTTTTGAAAAATATGGTCAAAATTTAATACAAAATTTTTATCTACATTAAATTAAATGGAACACAGTTATACACATAATCAATTTAACGCTTTTTGATGTACTATATTGTTTATCTTTTTTTGCGGTGCGTAAATATATAAAGATGATGGTTTTACGACTCGCGAACACGCGTTGTATAATTGCCCATGCGCGAAACAGGGAAACTCCAAGTTGATTCCGCAAACTGTCCTTGTATCTGCAATAGTATTTTATCTTTTTAAATTTCTAATAAATAATTTATCAAAAACTCCCTTGAAAGTGGGCATGAAATTTCCTGTTGCATCAAACAACGTCATTTGAAAGCAAGTATTATATTTTTGGATATTGGCCAAGAAGTGTTTAGAGTCATATCCCACTAATGAGCGTAATGGATCTGGTGGTGGGAACAATTGTGGCAAATTTACTTTACTACCAGCACAACATAATCCAGTAGATTCACCGTTGTATTTTAACCCTTTAAAATATTGACAAATGATTGTCATTTCTCCAATTAGACCAACTAGTAGAGATTTTTTGGTGCATTAAAAAAAATAGGTTGCAAAGTATGCAGGGTGTTAAAGTATGATTCGTAGATCAAAAGGGATAAAATCATAACCACGAATTATTGTTTATAACAAAATGGCAGCCAAAAAACCGTAAAATATTGCAAGAAAATATGTTTTTTCTGTTTCTAGCAGAAACTATAGGAGATATCGTTTTGACTAGAATGCAAAAGTTGTAGCAAATTTAAAAACTTTAAAATGAGTCCTACCGCAACTCTGTAATTGCGTTTTTCGCCGAGAAAACCCCAAAAAACTAAAAAAAATACGCATTTTTTGAAAATTCGTAGCTATTACAAATATAAACCTACAGCACGCGCTCTTTGGGAAATAGTAGCTGTTGATATGCTTATTAAACAGGTAAAAATCTGGACCATATCGGATGTATCGTTTGGCAAATATACCCAATTCATTTTTTGGACCGATTTTTCACTTGCTCATTCTTGCTCGTACGGAGGTCCGATCGTAATTTTGAAAACTGTTTTAGAAACTTCAGAGCCTTACCTAAAAATCGTATATTCTACTTATTTGTTACAAAGCCGTTAAAATGGTCTAAATTGCATTCGAAAATTGAGTAAAACGGAAGAATTCGTGCTAGTGCCGAAGATACCTCCTCAGATTCCACGCGGAATGCCCCCTCCATTACCCCCGTGCACCGGCTCAGCGCGAATTCTTCCGTTTTACTCAATTTTCGAATGCGGTTTAGACCATTTTAACGGCTTTGTAACGAATAGGTAGAATATACGATTTTTAGGTAAGGCTCTGAAGTTTCTAAAACAGTTTTCAAAATTACGATCGGACCTCCGTACGAGCAAGAATGAGCAAGTGAAAAATCGGTCCAAAAAAATGAATTGGGTATATTTGCCAAACGATACATCCGATATGGTCCAGATTTTTACCTGTTTAATAAGCATATCAACAGCTACTATTTCCCAAAGAACGCGTGCTGTAGATTTATATTTGTAGCAGCTACGAATTTTCAAAAAATGCGTATTTTTTTAAGTTTTTTCGGGTTTTCTCGGCAAAAAACGCAATTACAGAGTTGCGGTAGCACTCATTTCAAAGGTTTTTAAATTCTCTACAACTTTTGCATTGTAGTCAAAACGATATCTCCCATAGTTTCTGCAAGAAACAGAAAAAACTTATTTTCTTGCAATATTTTACGGTTTTTTGGCTGCCATTTTGTTATAAACAATAATTCATGGTTATGATTTTATCCCTTTTCATCTACGAATCATACTTTAACACCCTGCATACTTTGCAACCTATTTTTTTTTAATGCAAAAATGACCACGTTTAGAGCTATGCTGGTTGGTCTAAATTGTTACGGATTGGTCGGCACAATAATCTACTTCCGGGTCGTAGTAGAATGCTACTCGTTCTAGGTTTACAGGAACACACTGCGTCTGCGGAATCGCTGTATTTCATTGTGTCGTGCTCGCTGCTGTTGTATTTGATGTGGCCGAAGTCGTTCCATTCTAAGCCTATCTACTTCATAATTATTCACTGTTGAACGCAATTCTGTCATACTAATACGAATGTTATCATTATCTGCCTCTCGCTGCTCGTCAGTGTACGTGAGGTAGCTCGTCGCACATTTGATTGACTTCGACGACCTAAGTCAGGTCGTCTTCTCCTTGGCATTTTAAAATCAATAAAGCTCTCGCGCCATGACAAACTGATGATGGATTTTAATAATCGTCTTGATATTAATTTATTTGACAACCAACTGACACTATACTTTCATTTGTTTGATTACAAATGTCAAATTACAAAACGTACCTTTTTTAGTATTTTCGTTACTTATTTATGTTTCTCGGCTTAAACCTTTTCCAAACTTCCACAAATATTTCAAGATCAAAATGAGCAAAATCGGTCCAGCCATTCTCGAGTTTAAGCGAGACATACGAACAGCAATTCATTTTTATATATTATAGAGATTACAGTAAATAAAAAAAAATATTGTAAAAATCTGATATTATTGATATTGATAAATTGATATAGATATTAAGATATTTCTGAATTTTTGTCATTAAAGTTACTGGTACAGTCCTTAAAATTTTCAAATAATTTATAGTTTTGAAAATTTTTGTTAAGAACCGTTTTCAACTTACCTAGTTGTGATATTAAATGAAATTTTTTAAATTCTATTAAATTGTTTGGTGAATGTCTATTTGGAGTTTTGGTGTAAAACCACTCCTAGAATTATTGTAAATTTTTGAATCAAGCGTCAAGTCTAATACTCCTATCTTTTAAGATATTTCTGAATTTCCTTTATAAAAGTTTATGTAGAACTATCTTCATGTTATTTATTAAGCTTCTAAATATGACGGTTTAAGTTATTCGACATATTTACTGATCTCATTGATTTCAGTAAAATTTCATCGAGTATTTAATTAGAGTTTTACTGGATTTTACGCCTCGTCTAATTATTGCAAATTTTTTAAATAATTACAAACTATCTTAAAAATTATTAGATACACCTTACTTGCAAAATGATAGTATATTTTATAGTCAACAATTATAATTCAATTTTTGGTATTTTTAATTTCGGATTAATTGTATTAAAATATTTCTGAAATTATTCCAGTAAAGTATTTACAACACTTTGAAATTTACATTGACAGGCAATTAGTACAAAAAGAGATATTTTCAAAGTTATTGCTTATAATTATTGAAATATTAGGATTTCAGAATTATTGCAGAGGGCTTCTTTTACATAAAAGTAAAATTTAATACAAGGACGTGATTGTCTCGACAAGAGACGGGAAAAAACATGGTCTCGTCTCGGTCTCGTAAAATCCTTAATAATTATGTCCCATCTCGTCTCGTCTTGATCAAGTCTGGTCTAATTATTCGAAAGAGATAAAAAGAGTGTCCCAACTATATCCTTAGATCTGTAAACTTTGAGCATAGTGTCTTTCTCAAACCGCCCAGATACAGTGCCTGCAACACCCTTTGTCTTCTGCATTAATCACATCCTCCTCCTAAGCTCGAACAACTTGTCTTGACAACTAAACTCCACCGTCGGCCTGCACGTGGGCGACTAATTACCTCCCCCTCTCGGTCCAGTTTATAATTTCCAGGTCATATTCAGGGTGTTAACGACAAAGACCCCTGGCCACTGTCGCTAATTACCGGGTCGAATATCAAGTTGTGCGGTAGTTTGTCGAAGGCTCCCGGAACTTCGTCGATGTTCTTGTAGTTCGAGGAGGAAGTTTCCTCTGGTCGTGAAGTGTTGCTTTAAGGTTGGCCTGACCACCGTCTAAAGGGAGTAGTTTAACAGTCATCAAAAGTTTGTCGTAAGGGGGGGGACTTTGAAGTGAAATTATGAGGTACACTAGATTAAATATGTTTTCGAGGTGAATTAATGCGTGGGTAGACGTGGGGTCTCTCCCGAACTTTCCCTAACCGGGCACCCCGCAAGGGGGAGTAAGTATTTTTACTGCCTCGAAATTTCAAGTAGAAGGGATTGCAATAAATCCTCGAAAAACCACCCTTCCCTCGGACACAATTTCTGTACATTGTCACCGGTTTGATTTATGTACGCGCGTAAAAAAATATAAACGTCAAACTGGAAAAAATCTAATGACAATGAGGCGAGCAGGTAAGTTGAGCCGTTAAAAAATTGACCGCAACTCCCCGTTGACATTTTTGACGTTCCAGGAAGTCGAATCGTAAAGTCACCCAGAGTTATAAACCTTTCTAATGTTATCTTCGTTTGCGAAAATAATTGCGGGCGAACCGATAAGTACCTGCAAAACCGAAGAAAGGGATTTTGAGGAAATATTTGCAAGGTGAAGATTTTCGAAAACCTTCAAACCCACAATGGTTTGTATGTGAGAACTATGAGAATAACGATCAGTCACAGTTGTGATCTTCATTAGTCTGTATTAGATATGAAATGGAAGTTTTAAAATTTATAGTCTAGAAAATCCGATCCACCGAATTTCGTTACAAATGATTTTGAAACTAAATTTTAAAATTTTAAAAACCGTTATTCATCAAACACTTAAATAGGCATGATGACTAATTTTGAAAAACTACCGTGTTATGTTCTTAAGTATGTACTGTTCCCAAAAAAAAAATACTAATCTCTGCATAAAACAAATGTTCAGTGACTTAGTGTTCAGTATAATAATAATAAATACCGAACAGAAATAATCGATAAAAGCGCTAAAATGAAACAAAATGATGTTTACATAGGAGTGACGTCATTCGCCGTTTCACTTTGCATAGCGGGTTGCTATAATTTATATTTTTTTATTTTAACAAAATACAGTTTATCTCGCTTAAAATATTGACATTAATGTATTTTTTTAAAATTATTTTATTATTTGATATATTATAATATCATTATTTCAGTAATTCTTTGTTACTGTCATCATGCCTATTCTTAATACTGTAACGTTTATTTTCTAATTTATTTACACTAATACTAATACTTCACTAAACACTACTTAATTTATCTTAAACTATTATTAAACTAATTTATATAACACACTTAACTAATTAATTTATATCACCACTTCTTAATCGTTGATTCAATTCACTGGTCGGTCTTTCGCTCGTTCACTATTTACTCTCGCGGCTTCCGTCTCATAATCCTCTTCTCTGGTCCGCCGCGTACTTATATAGCCCCCATAATGTTTTCCCGAATTTGCTGGATGTTTCCACAAAGTACTCGATTGTTCTTTTAATAATGTTTACGTAGAAAATGTCCACAACGTCATAAATTACTTTTCTTAAGTAATAATCCGGGAGTACTATTCATGGAGCTGTCTTTTTTTTTATGGAATTCAATTAAGCGTCCTTTGAGAGACGCCGACGTGGGTCCGACAAAAGTAAACACGTCTCGCACTGCTGTTTACAACTCGCGTTACAATACGATCAATTGCGTTGCGATTGGTTATTAAACATGTGAAGGGAAAGTGAGTGTTAATGTTAATTTTATTAAAAAGTCATTAAAGCGAAAGATTGGGGCGAGAATGCGTGCCCTTCGTACTATTATAATTGTATTAAACTTGAAGAAACTTAACAGCGTCTAATGAATCAATTTGTACAAATATTAAAAGTTGCATCTTTTCAAACCCTCCCCTTTTTAATAACGCAATAGTGATTTTAGTACTATACATTTATAGGTAATTCAGTTATACACGGGGAGGCATTGTAACCGTCACTGTATTATTTATAAGAAAATTAATGAAATTTAGAAACATCTTACACGTATAGTCTTCAGGAACACAATTTACAAAATGTTGTAGATTATGCACAGGCCACGAGAAAGGATCCCGTATGCTGTACAGTTTTAATTCCTTGTCAGAAGTTACAATCAAAGTTACTACGGGGTTACCTTTAACTAAATCCCACCCTTTACACTAAATTATTTTTGAAACTACAGATTTGAACTCAAAATTTACTCAATACATATCTGTATTATATTCAGTATAATACGTACCATGTACCTATTTAGTGGAAAGTTTGGTAAGTGATATAGTAACTGTTTTTCGTTATGATTGTTATAAATTGGTGGTTCTAAATTTATTTCTAAGTTTAGTTAAATACAACTGCATTATTTCACCTAGCACAACCTATATTTAACAAAGTATTGTTTTGTGAAATGTTATATGACTAGAGCTTGGATGCTATGTAAACTGTGCATCGTTTTACTGTTTCGAATATATCTCTTTCAATTGGGAATATGAACGAATGGCATTAAAAAATATTTAATAAGTAAAACCGTTTTCCTAAATTCCATACTTCTGTTTATTTCACTTGTCTTAAAAATTAAAGTGGAAAAGGGGGTAGTTTACCCTTGCGATTTTCCGGTTTATGGAAACTTTCTCAAAATTTTGCTCAAATAATTATTTTAAAAATTAATGTTGCTTTTATTGTCGAATACATGTAATAAAGTTTAATAACATTTTTGGCTAAATCGATTCGGAAGGGCACTATATTCTTGATTTTCGTTTTTTCGAAATCTCCCTGATCAATTGTTTCTAAGTATTGAATATTTATTTTACTCTCGAGTATCTACAATAAAATATGGGAAAATAGTCCGTTAGACACATCGCCATTTTTTAAAAGGTTTTTATACTTACCAATTCTACTCTTATACAATTAGTTATTTTGAACCCTACATTAAACAAAAAAATTTACAGTATTTGTTCTAATTCTGTGAAGATGTTTAGCTGATCTAGTAAAATAACTATAAACTTCCTGGATCAATGTACCTCTTAAATTCCTTCCATATATCTTGACATTCTAAGTTATATTGCATGAATTTTTAGTCTAAAAGTCCTAAAAGTAAAGTGTGGGGGGGCGCAAAACTCATAGTGTGATTGTAAAGTTAGTCTTATCTTCAAAGAGAAATATGCTGACACTTCAAAAAAGAAAATTCCAGTTTTTAGAAATTTCAAATGTAATCTGTGATTACAAAATGGTTTTTAAGGTAATGTCGATAGTTACACCTAAATACCATTCATTTTTTGGTACTTTCAATCACTGATTTCCTTAAAAAAAATAATCCGGGTTACAATTTATTATAGGTATTTATATATCTGGTTTATTAATAATCCAAATTAATTTCTGTATTTTACCTAGTTTTGTATTGGTTTTGATTACAGCATCAAGAGACATAAAGATATTGTACATAAAGATACAAAAAGATACAAAATCATTTATTTCTGCTTTTTGATTTCAGTTTATTATATAATTAGTTACTATTTAAAAGCATTAAATGTTTTTGTATTAGTAAAATATTGCCGCCAACATCTTATTAAACCAATGAAAGTTGCTACAATAATCCCTGATCTAAAATATTGTGTCATTTCACAAGGATAAGTTGTAGCACAGACAATTCATGAATTGTCTGTGGTTGTAGGTTGTAGTTGTAGGTAATGTTTACAACGGCACTTTACTGATATGATAACCCATCATGTTCGCATTGTCGCTACATATCCAAAACATTTTTGCCGACGAAGATATATTTGTAGGTCTGAACTTGTCTTATTGTAATTTTTAAATTTAGATCATAATTTTAAATTGTTCTTGGAAAACCTCAGTTTCCTAAGACATATTAATAAGATTGGGACGATGATAACCACTTTGAACCATTCTGTGCATAATTTCCATGTTTAGTTTTTTTATCAAGATTGTTTATAATATTTTTAATCCATATGTGGATGGAATATACCAAACTCCCTTAGTAGTCATTATATATCCAATTTAATGAAGCGTTTGATGATGATTCGGTGATGTGATTATCTGTGCTGGCTTTCCTTAAACATTCATTACCTTTTTTAGTCTAGAACGTGTGTTTTGTAGATGTTTTCCAGAAGCCGATCGAAGACCATTGCGATACACTGTCACGTCCTAGTTATGCAAGACTATGGGCACCGTTAAATCCGAACATGACCAATATTAATAAACAAGCGTTACCGATGCTCCTCACACCGTTTCATTCATATTTATATGGTTACGACGTGATTAATTTTAAATTAAGACCTGTCGGTATGTTACGTGCGTTTCGAGACCGTGCGAAAATATGAATGACATATTTTTGTTATTATATTTGCATACGGCACTCCCTTCATATTGTTTTATTATGTAGTTTCGGAGTGCATCGTGCATATTGATCGGGACCGTTTACTATACGTGGAATCGTACGTTCGTAATTGATTTACCGTACGTTATTATTTGTTTACGATCGGTGTCCAGGTCAAGCGCCGTCGGGAATTCTATTAAGTTTCGACTTATGTTTCTCCCCTTATGAATCGGGCTCCGGGACGGGGAATAAAAAGAGGTTTTATCGCGGGATTGACAGCCGGGAGACCGCCAGGGCGTATAAATTTGCAAAGAAGCGCTCCTCATTGTCGCAACGGTCGGGATGTCCCCTTTGCGGCCACATAAACCATGCTCGGAGGTTCTCCGCTTCTTCCGTCGTGCAGTAAATCAAAGCAGGCGCCACACTCTCACCTGGGAGAGGAGATCTCCACTTTGATTCCGAGCTCACGGACGAAATCTAACAATAATTTCCCCTTTTCGAATTCCACGAGAAATTTTGCTGGGAAAAGAGTCGTTAAAGATGCCAAAGGCGAAATTTGGAACTTAAAATGTAAACAGGTAGACTAGTAGGTGGTATTAGGTTGATCGAAGCGTGAAAGGCACTAAAATCTATGTGCACAAATACAAGAATGAGAGTAGTTATAAATACAATACCTATCAACCAATGGCAAGCATGTCATTCTAATCAACTCATCTAAAATCGTCCAGAATTTCTCCCAGAAAATGTTACTAGACCAGACGTCAATATGAGTGTTTCCTCTACTTTAGAAGTTGACGAAATGTCTATAGAAGAAATAAAAATCGCTTTAACATCTATGAAAAATGGGAGAGCACTTGGACCAGAAGGACTCTGCTTAGAACTCCTGACTTTCGTTTTCAGTTGTTTCCTTAGTGGACAAGAAATTCCTCCTGAATGGTTAACTGCACTGTCACGTTACGCTTTTTAAATATCACGAATTAGCCAACGAGTTGAATCCTCCTTCATTATTCTAACTAAAGTATCATTCACATAAGCAGTAGTGCAGTTGTAGGTGTAGTGCGTAGTAAGTTAAGCCTGTGTATGTTAACGACAGCGTTCACATCGACGACCTTGTGGGAAGGTAGTGGCAGCGGTAGTGTAGAACCTAGCAAACTTTTAGCTTCTGCACTACACAGCTACACGCCCATGCAAGCACCAATCAGAGACGAGGCCGTCGGCCGCGTCGGGGTGTGTTGTTTTGTTTACAAATTGTTAACCTCAAACCTCAACTACAACTACAGTTTTGTTTCGCGTTAATTCTTTCAGTAAGTTTAAGTTTTAAGATGGACTATCCAAATGACGAATACAATTTGCAACAACGACGTGTTTGTCTACTGTTGTTGTGTGCTGCTGCTATTCTCTTGAAACGAGCAATGGACGAATAGGAAAGAAAACGACGTAAACCGCGAAGCAGCCTTTCACACTACGTCCAATGTGAACAGGACGACTTGATACGTTACCGCTGCTACTGTTCCAAATACACTCCCCCTGCACTGCAACTGCACTACTGCTTATGTGAATGATACTTAAGTCTGAATAACGCAGGGTTACGTCATATTCTCAATCCCATTTAGCTTGGTCAGAAAAACGATCCGAAATTGTGCTCGCGACGAGCCATCTGTTTATTGGCTTATGACTACTTGTAGAAACTTTTATTGGAATGCTCGCGAAACCATGTCGCCAAAGCACTATGACGGAAACTACAATAGATGGAAGTTTGAGATTTTGAGAGATTGTTTGGATCCCATGTGAGCATCAGTCGTGTGAATTTGAATGCGGTCCTCCGGTTAGTTTAGCCAATTTCTATCCGTACATTAATTGCAAACGCGAAAATCTGTCTTACTTTGGACGGAAACCATTTACGACCGACTTCCGCTCTGATAAATACTTGAAAAGGAAGAAGAAGCCAGGCCTACGTGGCTAACGTCATCGGATGGTGAGATTAAGAGAGAATTAAAATAAGTAAATATAGAGGACTCAGTGTAACTAACTCCATGGATAGATCATGAAATATAGAACAGGAACCAAATTATAGACTAGGAGGAATAAAATGGTTTTGGTGCAAGACGTTCTTGTGTTGACAATTTGTTCGTCTTAAGACAGTTACAAGAAAAACGGTTAGCAAGAGATCTTTCTACATATTTAATTTTTTGTCGATTTACAGTAAGCATATGGCTGTGTTCCTCTAACTGTACCTCTAAACTGTGGCCTGAACTGAAGAAAAATGGAGTTAGCGACATATATATTCAGGCTGTTAAATCTACGTATGAAGATATGTGCAGTCAGGTAAAGGTGGAGTCTCAAATATCCCAAAAATTCCTCGTGGCTAATGGTTCACGTCAAGGGGATCTTAGGGATTAATGGAGATCTCTATCGGCTAAAATAAGTTGTATACCCTTCATTTCGCCGATGACCAAGTCATAATAGCTGAAGACGAAGATGGCACAACCAATATGCTGAAGAAACTGGATCATGAGTATCATAGATGGGGTGTCACCATCAACATTCAGAAAACTGAGTATTTAGTCTTTGGCGAAAATACAACAGATCTCCCCCTTAAGCATAGAAGCGTGAAAGGTGTAAACTTGTACAACTATCTTGGAGTAACCTTTGACAAAGATGGATCCACTGAAATAAAAATAAGAAAGAGAACTTGTCAAGGAAGACAAATAATCAGACAGTTGCATTCCATTCCGTAGAACAAAAGTCTACGAAAAGGTTTGGAAATAAGACTTTACAAAACTATAGTGGAAAGCATTACTTCCTACGGAGCTGAGGTCTGGGAAATCACCGCATCGCTAAAAAGAAAACTTAAAGCTATGTAGATGATATTTTGGAGGCGCAGTGCGGTTTGACATTGAGGGATCATGTACGAAATGATCATGAAACAATCACAGAAAGAATGGGCATTGGAACCAATACCGATATTATAAATAGTGCTGTTGAAGCCAAACGTCTAAGATGGCACGGACATGTACAACGGCAGGGAACTCACCGTAGCCAAAGGGATTCCGACACAATATTAGGAAAAGAGCGAGACCTAGAATTAGTTGGAACGACAATATACAAGAAAGTATTAGAGAAAGAAATTTACAGGACAGAGATTGGTATAACCGTCATCGTTGGAAGTTGGGTACCGAAAAACGACTATAAATGAATTAAAAAAACAAATATTTTCAAAATGGAAACAAATCACGTACCCTCTCTCCCCTACTCCCCGCTCTCCTTTCTCATTAATCCAACGAAAGGGTTAAATAACGCGAAACCTGGCAAGTATATTGACGCTGTGCATTTACATAAAGCGGCCATAATAGTAAAGTAGGTACATCAGGTGGGTGAGTGATTGAGGTATCAGGACACGGTATGGGCATGTCCTCATAAACTTTCTGCTCCATCCGGGGCCCCGTCCGCATGGCAATCGCATAAATGCCTTCGCTCTAATATGCATATACGCCCGTGATGTAGGGGATCTTGTTTGTTGAGGGATCGACGTTATTCGGATCGGAATTAACGCGAAATTTAAATTATGGAGGCCGCATGGTACGTACGGACGGTCCAGGATTTTATAATCGAATAGAGTAATAAATGGTTCGTTATAAATGCAAAACGTTCAAATGTTTATGGTTCAATTGTTTATAGCCAAAATTCAAACTTGCCCGGAAGTTTTGTATGTTTGTAACAAAACTGGTTGAGTTACAATATACTGCGGTGAAGTATTTGTCGTAACTTTGGGCTCTCTACTGGACTAAATAGTGTTTGTTATTGAGGATTCAGACTTATTTACAAATTTTAATTTAAATCATTGTTAAAATTTAAATGGAAACTCAAAAAATTTCCTTGTAATTCTTAAGTGATTTTTAAATGAAATGCTTGATTCCACTTTTATCGTCGTTAATGCATTTTTCACTATTATATTGGCAATGAAGCTCAAATGTCTACTCACCAGCACAATTTACAGTTTTGACTAGAGTTCCACAATAAGTTAAAAATATGAAATTTTGTCAAATGTTAAGAAATTTACACTTTTACAAAATTATATATTGGAATACATCTCAAGTAGTTTGAAACTTTACACTCCGCACGGTTATATCTTATAACTTGCAAGTCGCAAATTGCAATTTCATCATATCACTGTCAGGTTGTCAAACTTAAAAATTTCTCCACGCAAAAATAGGGGAAATTCATAAACTCCCCAAAGACATTTCAGTCAACAAGTTTTCAACAACTTCAAAACTTTTTCACAAAAAGAGATGGAACTCGGTAGGCTTCCTAGGGACATATCAATAAACAATTATAGCGAGTTTAAACAAAATCTGAGTTTCAATACAAAAATTATATATTTTTGAAATTAGTAATCGTGATTAATTGCACCTACGTTTATTCAATTGTATGTTACAATTTCAGAACATCTTTATAAAATGTATTGAAATTTACTAGATTTATTTGAAACAGTTCAGTAAATAACTGTTTGTAAACTTTACAATAATTAAAAAATACAATAATCGTCAACCCCAAACTAAAAGATTTCAAACTCACTAAACTGGATATTTCAATGAATACCTATTGAATTTTTTTAAAATCCGTATTTATAATTTATATTAAAATGTATATTTTATCTCAGAGTCAACTTAAGAAGTAAAAAAAAATCATGTAGAATAGGTCAATTTAGTCATCTCCATGATGAAAGATTGCATTAATTGCTAAATTGCTTAAAACAGTAAATAAATGTAAATGAATTGGAACAATTGGACCGGAAATAAATTTGTACATTATGAGATTACATAACTTTGGTTGCACTCGTTATGAATCAAATACATCTTTACATAACGACTTAGAGGTAAACGTGAAATTGCCAATTAGGTCAGCCATGATTCGTTTCTTGCCATTAGTACTATAATAAGAAGTAAAGTGTTGTGACACCTAAACAAAATGTAAAGAAAATTTAAAAAATGTTACCACTATCATTAGTAAAAGCGTAAATGGTTGTTTATGAATCGGTGTTGCTGTTTAAAATGGGTAAATGGTTAAGGATTACCTGTAGTAACAATTAAGGTAACAAATTAAAAATGTTCAGATCATTTAATGAATTCATTCCTGGGCAAGAAAATCCTGTACTCCTACTGGAAAACAGTGCCAGTTTGCCTCACAATGATTCACTTGTGCAATTAATGAAGGAAATACAATTCTTCTTCCTAAGGGTGTAATGTTTAGTGTGACAGGTTTAAAAACCAATAACACCATTAAACAGCTAAGTAAGTGAATGCTAATGAAGCAACCAAAATAAGTAATCAGCAAGTCAGATTTTGTCTGTTAGCAAATTAAAATGCCATTATTTTACAATATGGCTATACATCCAAATGTTAGTTTTATTGTACGGTTTTCATTTAAACGTCTCTGGGGGTAAAGAGGTCGCTTCACCCACACCCTTAATCAGATAGTTTCGAGGAACGAAACCAAGCTGTCTCATTTTCTCAAAAGAAAGAATGAATTTTCAGGCTAAACTTTTGTTGGAATGGCTTGGCATTCCAAAATAACTCGTGCTGGTACGTAGGAGCCGCATTATGCGTATACGACCCGCCGGTTTCCGTTCCGGGGATTCGGTCCCGCGTTTCGAATTCGAAAAATATTATTTCAACCTTATGAATTTTGTATAACGCCGCGGATGGAAAAGCTTTTCTTCGTCCGACCCCGGCAGGATAACCACTTCTTCCGGCATATGAATATTTGATGCCGTCTTATGAGGAGGAGGAGGAGTAGGAGGAGGAGGCGAGGAATCGTCGGTATTTAGACGAAAGTCGACGCGGATGATGACGAAACGAGATCCTCATAGAACAAAACGTTAATGTTTGATGAGATTAAGACGCAAACCATGTCTCCTCATCGTTTGCGATGCACGTGCCGTTTACTCATCTCTCATCCCCCGCATCAGCCAATAGGCCCATTCTGCATATATAAATTTAGGTTAAATGCAGGTTCGTGAGCTGAGTGTCGAGATCCTTGGCGAACAAATCAAAAATGGGAAACAAATAGAGGGACAGGTACATACGCGCACACACCGAATTTCGACGCAGAATTTGGGATGTGCGATACGTATCGATACTCGTCAGTATCGATCTTTGGAGTTCCGATACGCGATATTTCGATATCTCAAGAACCTCTCATTCTAGAGAGGTTGTGGCGTAACCTAAAGGAGTGAGGAAGCTCACTCCTTTAGGGCTGTATCCATGTCCTGAAAGAATGTTATGTAGTTAACATTCTTGTTCGATGTATGTTAATTTTTATTTATTTTTAACTGTGTATGTCGACGTAATTGGTTTGTATGTGTGGCGCCGCACATTTCGAGCAATAGGAGCCCTAATAGGCCAACCAATAGAGATTTGTCTGCGTACTAAAATTTAACCGGTCAAAACCCATACTATCGTGTAGAGTGTAGAGGATAGTTCATAAATGAAAACCCAGCTTTTTGCCCCATCGAAATCGGTGTTGGGATTTTTATAAACAAATGATAGTGCAAAAAATGCATTTTTTACGAATATTGAGAATAGTAATGAAGGGATCGTTATACCACCTAAAAGTTAGGACTTTTATAAGGAAACATAAAACCTAGAAAATGGTTTGCTGTACAACACGATCGGACCATTTTTCACTGAGAAAATCTGGGAAAACCCCCAAAAATCTTTCTTTTTTTGAAAAATTCGTAATTTTGACAAATTTCAGGCTGGAAAAATTATCTTCGGGGTAGTGATAGGTAATAATGTGTTATTTATGTGTGCGCAAGATGGTTTTCGACCGATGCGCAGTTTTTGCACATTCGCGTTATAAAGAATTTTCGCACCTATTCTTGCAAAATGTGCGATTTTATGGGAAATTAATTTTTCCTAATTCTGCAAATCGCACATTTTGCAAGAAATGGTGTGAAAATTGTTTGTAACGCGATTGTGCAAAAACTGCGCATCGGTCGGAAACCATCTCCCGCGCACATAAATAACACATTATTACCTATCACTACCCCGAAGATAGTTTTTCCAGCCTCAAATTTGTCTAAATTACGAATTTTTAAAAAAAGAAAGATTTGTGGGGCTTTCCCAGATTTTCTCAGTGAAAAATGGTCCGATCGTGTTGTACAGTAAACCATTTTCTAAGTTTTATGATTCCTTACAAAAGTCCTATTGGTCGTATAACGATCCCTTCATTACTTTTCCCAATATTCGTAAAAAACTAAAAAAAATGCGTTGTTTTGCACTATAATTTGTTTATAAAAATCCCAACACCGATTTCGCTGGGGCAAAAAGGTGGGTTTTCATCTATGAACTATCCTCTACACGATAGTATAGGTTGTGACCGGTTAAATTTTAGTGCGAAAATGTATTCTGTTTTAGCTCTATTGGTTGGCCTATAAAAACAACTTGTTTGCGAGCCTGAGGATGGCTTCCATGAAGCCGAAACCGGTCGCTCATCTTTAAATAAAGCAGTTGGTTAAGACTTGGTGTTTTCCTTTGGTTTAAATTGCCATGGCCAAGTTAGAGAAGCTGGACAACCTTCGGTCGTTAAGTCCACAGTTAGTCAAAGCTAGAATTGCGAATTAATAACAGAATGAGACAGAAGATTGACAGTATATTGCAGTCTTACAGTCTTACAGTCTTACTGCATATCTTGAATCGGACCTTCGCTTTATGGGAAAAATAGCAATTGCTCACGCATATTAACGGATTTTGCTAATAAACATTTGTCTAATCTTGGAACATCAATCCCTTTTGAAAGACTATTTTTTGAAGCGGAAAATTATTATCACCCAAAGTCGGAACAAACTAAGGAAGATTCTTCTTCTTGTTACAGTGCCTGATCCTCAGGGACGTTGGCGAGTATATTTGCTCATCTTATCTTATTTGTTGCCTCTCTGATTGAGGTTACATTAGTACATTGTCGTAAGTTTTTAAGCCAGAAGTTGCACCTTCTTCCTGGTCCCCATTTACTTTTGATTTTGCCTTCGATGATAAGTCAGCTCGTATTTTTGGTTTCTCATAATATGGCCGAAATATTGTTTTTTCCTTCCTTTTATTAGATGCATACGTTTCCTTTCCTTTTTCATTGATACAGCGATATTTCACTCTATCGATACTTAATGAGACGATCCGTATCGATACACTTGCGGTGGATTAGAACTTGCCTAGTACACCGTGAGCCGACTGTCCCGAACCTCCCAGGGAAAATAAAAACGGTATTAACGTCGCTTATTATCTGATACAATGTTAAGAGAATGTCATCCCTCCAGTAAAAATTAATATGGCTCTGTTTTAACTGTCCCGAGGGGTTGTTAAACGACCATAAAACGTCTGAAATTAAAAGCTCGCCATAAATATAAAACTTTGTTTATGTCAACATGAATTGTGGCCGGTCATGGACGAAAAAATTATGGAACACGTCACCCTGTCATAAAACTTATGGTCGGTAAATCAGTTTTTAAAGGACCGTGAGGTCCACAGATCGAAAGATAACGCTTACCTTCGGTTTATTAACACCGACGTCTTCGCTAATTTCTCGGAATGGTGTTTGTCATCGTATTGTTTCTCATTTTATGTCGCTTCATTTTTAATATCTGCGAGATATAAAAAGAATGCGTGGTAGATACGCCATGTTTTATCGACCGCATACGTTGGTTTTATATGACAAATTATTTCGTAGATTATTTACGATCGCAATTAAACCGATAAAAATTTTTTTAGTGGTAATTATGATTAGACGCAGTAAAATTTCATTTGCATAAACATGGAAACAGTGTTTAAAAATCGGCAATAAAGTTGTCGGGAGGTTTTGTTTTTAATAAGAAGTGTAAGTTTGAGTTAAAGGGCCTTGCGGGTTGATGCTGAAAATTGCCCCAAACCTTTAAAAAACCCAAAAAATATCCTCATGTTGTAGAGTCCAAAACTGTTAGCCTAATTTTTAGACCCGAACGCTTTCCTAAAACGTCTAAGAAAAGTCAAACTTAATTTTCAGATTAATGACACGGTTGAACTTCATGTTCTCAATTCAGTACGTATTTACACATAGAAACTTCTTTGTTTCTTAAATTGTAGAGTTTTTATATATGGCATTTTGTTTAAAAAGGTTGTATGTAGTACTTTACTTTTCTTTTATTAACCCTAAAGGAGGGCCCCATCACTTTTATTATTATTTTATATTATAGTAGAAAGTTACTGTATATCGTTAGAGAACTAGAGCTGGAACTGAAATCGCGTTGGTTATAACATAACTATAGCTATAACTAAAGGGACTATATATATATGAAACTATATAAATATTATAACAATATCACGTAGGGAATTCTAACATACACGTGTTTTGAAAATAGTGAGGATTATATTAGAAATAGTGTCTCAGATATCAAACTAAGGGTAGCTTCAGCCAGCTTAGAAATAATAATTAAATTTTGGGCCATGTGAGTCATCCTGGTAGTTTATGTGATGACTGTAACCAAACACACACCAAACACCAACAGTTGATAATTTTTAAAACTCGTTTTTTTGTAAATAGTGAGGATTGCAATAGAAATAGTGTCTCAGATATCTAAGTAAGATTAGGTTCAGTCAGCTTAGAAATAATTATTATAGTTTGAAGGAATCAGAATCTGGAATAACCAATTTCAAAAAGCACATTACTATGACTTATCTGTGAAATTGTGCTTTATGATGATCGGCATAAATAGTTTTGTAATATATTTATAGCGATTGTTGTCGTAAGTTGATAAGAATTCTAACTTAGAAAAAAATAGATATTACTTAATTTTTGACAGCCCTTTTCAAGAGACATGAGTTGTGGACATAACCAAATAATTTGCTATTTTCCAAATGTACACTTTATAATTAATGAGGTTGTAATCAAAATATTATCAAGTATTAATAACTAATATTATAACTAATCAAGTGAGATTAGGTTAAGTTGGGTTACAAATAATTAGTGAAATTTGAAGAATTGTAGTATATTTCTAATATCCATATTGAATAATTGGGTGATACGAATAATAAGAAGAATAGAGTTTTATGGTAATTGATGTTTTTGAATAAATTTGCAGTACTTCTAATGTAAATTAAAATTATGACACGACATGACCGCACTTAATTGAACCTTTTGTAATATTAACCATCATATACTGTCTAGACCTTTTAGGATTCAACGTTAAATCTAAGGTAATAATAAACTCCAATAATAGGATGGAAATATAAAAAGAAATCATTACATCTAAGCGATGACTTGGGGAACACGCGTGCGCGTTATGTAGCTATACTATAAATCCAGCTTAATTGGCTGACCCATGATTTGAAAATGTACGAAGCAATCTTCATGGTTAATCTAAATATATGATCGTTAAAAATCTGAATGGAAAGTAATCGAACGACGTTTGTTGGTATCGAACTTTTACTGCTCAAAACAAAATTAAATAAAAAGAAAAACACACGCACACCACACCGAAATAAAGCATTCCACGGTTGAGCCCTCACACGTACGTCGAATATTTCTATAGCTGCCAATCGATCCCATTAGATAGCAGCAACAAGAATATTTAATGGGCGAGCCAATAAAATTTAATTAAAACATACATTTACTCCGCATGCCCACGCATCTTAAAATCGCCTAATTAATTTACCGAGCCCCAATAATAAGTGCTTTGATCTGTTATAAATTCCAATCAATATCGAATAAACGTTGGGATTGATGAAAATAATAAAAATGCGACTGTCGTGGTTACCTGTTGCTGGTTGTTGTTGTTGTTGTTTCGAGGAAGAATGTTCAATTTTGTTCAGTGGCGTGGGAAACGAAAATAATTACCAGGCGTGTTGGTAATTTCAAAGCGTCCGAGTAACTGTTGTTGCTGTTTGCATGTGCATTGATTATAATTAATACAAAATCGAAGTAGGTTGTCGAAAATGCTTGAAACAGGACTAACTAAAATTCCGTGCACAGATTTGTATCTGTGGTACGGTGGCTAGACTCAGCTAAGTGTAAACTTAGAAAGTTGTTAGTTCGTACTTTATGACATAATATTCGATTTTCTGAGTATACAGCAGATGCTGTTCGAAAAGTGTTTTGTCGAGACCGTCGAGCGACATACGTTTCGAGAGAACCACCACTGCACTTTCGTATAATTAATGAATTGGCACCAGGACTGATGCTAATGTTAATTGGCAGAAGGGAAGGAGTGGCTCCGGTGTCTGTGGCTCTGTGTGTGTGTGCATGTCGATTCCTGTCACCAGCAACGGTGTAATTGTGACTTACGATGCAGAATATGAAGAGGACACGATGAAGATAGTCATAGTTGGATAAACGATCTGACCGATACTAGTCTAACAGAGCTGATTTTCAATGGGCTTTCTCACGGTACCTGCCACGGGGCTTTGTTCCGCAGATGACATCGCTCTCGCGTTGACGGATCGACGACTCTTCCTGGTTCGACGTGCAAAAGGCTCGACCGATGCAAAATTCAGACGTGGTACCTTTCAAATCGAGTCAAAGGCCCCAATTAGTCAGCCCGGTGATATCCTCTTGGATATTTTAAGAAGACCAACTTGTCAGTCTTATCCTTTAGTAAGTGCAGTTCGTGTCTTTCCAATTTTTGATCGAGGTATCTTTCAAATCATCAATTATTATTAACAGACGAAGCAGCGTTTAGACACCATTTCTAGTCACTTTATATGAGCCTCCAGGCCTTAAATTGGAGAAATTAATAGAAATCTTAGGAGAGAGGATACAAGAGATCTCAAGAGAACTCAAGTACACCTCAGAGGTTATTCAGATAGAGTTTTAATGGGTTAAATTAATGTGAACTGGAAATAAATTTGAATCTTAATTCTTGAAAACAGGATCTTTAAAACATCTGAACAAATCATAAGTTAAAATGAATCCTAGAAGAGGCAATGAAAATCTCTGAGTTTTTGAAGCATGTCAAGAAATCGTCCAAGGACATTTTGGATGTAAACTGCACCAAGAAATGTACTTATTAAAATTTTAAATAAGTTGAAGTAATAATTAGAGCATCTGTTAAATCAGGTAAAATCAATTTATTTAGCCTAATTGAGACTTTAAAAAAATCTCGTCTTGCCTCGCAAAAAAAGTGGAAAGTCTGGTCTCGAGTCTCGTCTCGCAATAAAAGTCTCGTCTCGCGCGAGAGTCTCGCAAAAGTCTCGCAAAGTTCTCGCAAAATTTGGGCGATTTCGTGCATATCTTGCATTTTACCGTTTTATTACGTCCGGTTCCTCCTTGCTCCTCAATTATATCGAAATGCTTATCAAATTTGCTTTTTCGATAAGAACCGAAATAAACAAATTATTATAGGTCGATTATAACATGAGAAGTCTGGTGAGAAATAAGTAGATGATCTCTAAAGGTCGGTAAATATAAAATAAATTGTCGTAGAGATATTAAAAACTAATAATCGTAAAGCTTAACAAAAGTCCTGTCAATAGGGATAAAATGTCAAACTTTTTCCCGTTACAGAAAAAAAAAATATTTTATCCAACATAAAAGTGTTCAGAATATTTGAATTCCCCAGGTAGGCCTTCATAACATTCGTGATAATTAGAATAATTAATTAATATTTGCCATTTTTATCTGCGATACTTCGAGACTTTTGCGAGACTATCGTTCGAGAATTGAGACGAGACTTCTTGAAAGTCTCGTCTTGTCTCGCAAGGAAAATTTAAAGTATCGTTTCAAGTCTCGTCTTGAAAACGAGACGAGACGAGACGGGACTCTCGTAAACGAGAATATCGTGGGCATCACTAAAGACAGTTCAGAGGTAATTTTACACTATTTAAATAAATTTTAAAAATAAAAATAAAAAAATAAAATAAAAAATAAAAAATAAATTTTCTTCGGATACAAAATTTTGTGTTTACTCTCAATTATTTCTTAAAATGCATAGTTGATTAAACCTCCTTGCGCTCTTTGACTTAAGACCTTAGTCGTTCACTCGATATGGTAGATAAATTAAAAATGTAGTTCAAAAATTTTTTGTTTTAACGTACAACTTATTCATTAATAAGGCGTAAATAAGTGAGTAAAATATTGTAATTTATTTTATTTACAAGTATAATGCTTAATATCTACTACGTACATATATAAAGGAATTGATAATTACTTAGTTCATTAATTTTCTTACAAAAAATTTTTGTACAAAAATTTGTCATATAATATTTACCAAAAAAATACCTACTTAATTAGATCATACTCTCTTTTACAAAACGCAAATGTGACATAGAAATGAATTAGATTTACAAACAACAAAAACAAAAATGAAATTTCTTATTAACCTTTACCTCTTTTGACATAAAATTTAAAATATCTCAAAAACAGTTGAATTTGGGTATGTCCACAAACTTGATTGCAGCAACATTAATTATTGCAGTGCTGAATAAGGTATTATGGGAGTTACAATATATTAAGTAACTGAATTGACTTGAAAGCGGGTGGACCGTATACATTAATGGCTCAGTCTGTAGCAATCTACTGTTGCTACGTGGTTCACTGTGTTGGCCAGATATGCTCACAACTGCGATGATAATACGCAGTGCTGAATATTGAAATTAGCGAGTTATTATTTATTAAGTACTTCTATTAATCTCGACTGCGGATATACAGTGTAGTAACGGCTCAATGTTTAACAATTTAATAAAGCTGTTACTTGGTTTACTAGGTTTGTCAGCTATGTTCCCAACTGCGGTAATATTATTGCAATGTTAAATATGAATATTTAAGTTATACTATACTCACTCAAAAACGGAAAAGCAGCAGGAAATGATGGTATACTGCCAGAGATGCTGAAGGAAGGAGGAAAAATTCTAATCGAACAACTAAAATCGCTTTTTAACAAATGCCTAAATGAAGGAACCGTTCCGACAGACTGGGATACCTCCATAGTTATCCTTATTTACAAAAAGGGAGATCCGGCCAGTCTTGAAAATTACCGACCAATAAGTCTCTCACAGATTTATAAGCTATTCATGAAGATAATTACCAATAGATTAGAAAACAAATTTGAGGCATATTTATCGAAAGAACAGGCTGGCTTTAGGAAAAATATGAGTACAATAGAGCACATACACACTATCAGATTATTAATAGAGAAAGCCACGGAGTACAACACAATCACAACATGGATGGCATTTGTTGACTTCAGGAAGTCCTTCGACACGGTAGAATCCTGGGCGGTAATCCGAGCAATGAGAAAAGCCAGAATCGATCAAAGATACATCGACATCATAAGCCACATCTACCAAAACTCTAAAATGAAGATCAGGATGCAAGAAGATACAAATGAGATAAAGACTGGAAGAGGAGTGAGACAAGGGGACGTAATATCACCAAAATTATTCACGCTAGTTCTCGAAGATGTATTTCGAAATCTACACTGGGAAGACAGAGGAATAAACATAGCAGGCGAAAAACTGAACAACTTGAGATTTGCAGATGACATCGTCATATTTGCTCAAACCGAGGCAGAACTGATAGGCATGATTCAGGAATTATACCATGAAGCAAACAAGGTTGGACTAGAGATAAACATAAATAAAACCAAATTCATGACAAACGAAGATACAATTACCCATACACTAACCATTGAGAACCAGTTAATCGAAAAAGTAACGTCGTACATTTATCTAGGCCAAGAGATAAGAATTAGTAAGGAATGCCAGCTTACAGAGCTCAATAGGAGAACACGGCTGGGATGGGCAGCATATGACAAACTAAAACAGGTGTTTTAGTCAAATCTACCAATGAGACTAAAAGCAAAAGTATATAATACATGTGTCCTGCCAGTATCTACATATGCATCGGAAACTTGGGTCTTGACAAAAAAGAACTTGAACAAGCTCAAAACACATCAAAGAGCAATAGAGAGAAAGATAGTTGGAGTAACACTGAAAGACCGAAAATCTAACGAATGAATCAGGAGAACGTCAAAAATCAAAGACATCGAAAGGACAATAGCCTCACTCAAGTGGAACTGGGCTGGGCATATTGCTAGAAACAACAACAACTGGAGCAGCAAAGTGACTAGATGGAGACCTTGGGGCGAGAGAAGAAGCGTTGGCAGACCTCAACAGCGTTGGCACGACGATATAAAGCGCACAGCAGGTTTAAATTGGTATCAGGTTGCACAAAACAGGGAAACCTGGAGAACAATGAGAGAGGCCTATATCCAACGGATAGAAAACGGCTAGAAGGAAGGAAGGATACTAACTCAATTGAACTTGAAAGCGGATATACGTTATAAATGGCTCAGTCTGTGGCAATTTACTGAAGTTGTTACTTGGTATTCTAGGTTTGTCAGCTATGTTCCCAACTGCGGTAATATTATTGCAGTGTTAAATGTGGAGATATTTAAGTTAAATTACATTATGTAACTCTATTGAACTTGATAGTGGATGGACGGTTTAGTAATGGCTTAGTATTTGTTTTACTGAGGTTGTTACTTGGTTTACTTTGTTGGTCAGCTATTTTCATAAATGATGTGAAAATATTGCTGTGTTGAATATGGAAATATGGGAGTTACACTCTATTAAGTAACTCTATTGAACCTAGATAGCGGAGATACGGTATAGTAATGTATACCGTAATGTATGTAAAGTAATGACATTTATGATTACCCATAGAAGAAAAAGAGAAAATGTGGAACAATTATAGAGAACTACAAAATTTCTATATTTATAAGAGAAATTTACAAACATCGACCTTTCTAACTTGATCTGGCAACAAATTTCAAAAATCGTTTTTCGAATTTCCTCTTCCAAAACGATACGGCTTCCTTTCGACGTGCCCGTCAGTGTTTACTTTCGTATCTCCCTCTCGGGGCAATAAATCCCGGCTCAGATATTAATCTGAACAGATCTTCTTCGCTGATACAAAAAAGGTGTAAAAGATGTAAACGTCCAGCCCGTTTCAAAATTTAATGACGCCAGATAACTTAAATAAATTGGTACATCAAACTGTGGGTGTCCCCCCTTCGGTAACTTTTCGACGAGTTATCGTCGAGCCGGTCCGTTTTGTCGTCGACGCATAACTCATGTTAAATATTTTCGATAAGTCGGTATACGTACCTACTTATTTCAATATTCAGAAATCTCGCGAGGCCGAATAATTTAATAAGCGCGTGTAATCAGATCGTCTCGTCGCGATAAATTAACTCGAGTTCTAATACTCTGTTAAAAATATGTCGAATTAAAGTCGCTTTAAAAGTTTAATTAATGCGACAAACGATATCGCGTACATAAATGAATAGTATTATGGACGTAACACGTTTTAAGTTGATAAAGTTAACAACCGCGCATTAATTCAAAAATCGGTGTACTGTTACCCAGCAGGAAATTATCTTAATATTGATTTCCGATGACGGCGGACATAAATCGCACTGTCAAAGGTTGTAAATTAAGAGGAGGGATTGAATTATTGACACATCAAGTTGATATGAATATTTAGTAACTGAAAATGTCAAAGTGCACCGAAATTTCTCATTAATATTTCCATTGTGAGAACTGTACCACGAACGAGAAAAGACGAAAGTGACAAGACCAGCACAAGAGAGGAAGCTGAAAACTAGGAGGAATGAAAGTACAGAGCAGATAAGTGATGGAAATAGGAACGTGGGTATAGGGAAATCAAATTTTTCTATGATTAAAAATTTGTTGTATATCTTTATTCATTGACAAAAGTCAAAAAAGCATAATTTTAGCGCATTTTTGTCTATAAGTAAAATTGTTATACTCGATTTAGGGAATTAGAAACTCCTCAAAATGAGCTACGGTAAAAGTTATTCGGTGCATTTGAACTTAAATTGTTAAATGACTTAAAATTTTATTGAAACAATTGTAAAAGTTTTTCCCAAATGTGTAGTTTCTAATGTTTCTATTGTGCAATTTTCTAGTTTATAAATAAATTGAACTTTGTTATATTGACGTACAGTTTTTATACATATTTATTAAAAAAGGTAGTATTTATACAAGAATTTTGAAACGTTTTTTTTGCAAAATATCATTTTTTGTTATTAATATGGTGAAATAAACTTTTTTTTGCAAAATATCATTTTTTGTTATTAATCACTTTGGCAAGTGATTTGGTTATATGTACATCGAAATATGTTTGAGTTATACAGTTATACACGATTGCTAGTTATTGTTATTAATAAACAGAACCATACATTATTCTTTAGAAGATAAATTAATACATTATTATATTCAAATTAATAAAAAAAATTGCTTAAATGAAAAAATAATTTTTTAATGTTTAGGTTTAATATCTTAATGTTAGTGTTTAATATAAAAATATACAATGAAATTAATAATCTTAACTACAATTACATACGCATATACATCTATGGAATAAAAGGAATTTGAATATATCTAATTATTTATAAGATAAGTATTATTTGCGTTAACAATAAAGTAAATAAGGTTTCTTCTTAAAATGTAAAATTTTTAATTTTTTAAATGTTAAAATTTAAATTTTTAAAATTTAAACCTTAAAAGTTGCAAATTTAACATTTGCAACTTTTAAGATTCTATGTTGGTTCACATGTTGGAACATGTCATTACAACCAGTGATTTGAAGTGAGGTTAAGTTGGAATTGCACTACTACTTGACTTTGCCTCCAGCTGCATTGTGATATTTACGGTACGATCATTAGTATTAATAATAAGTGATGCCCGCTTGAGGGTAGTTGGTAATGATTGTTAGTATGAATAATTAGTGATGGTAGCTCAAGGAGAGTTGCTGTTGATCTTTAGTGTTAATAACAAGCGATGGCCGCTTGATAAAAGTTACTATTGATCATAGGTATTATTAATAAGTGATGTCGGCTCAAGTGGAGTTGCTAATTCGGTACCATTGGTATTAATAATAAGTGATGATCGCTCGAGGGGAGTTGCTGAAGATCGTTAGTATTAATAATAATAAGGGTTGGCCGCTCGAGGGGAGTTGACCGTTTAGAAAATTATGTACTTCTTCGCATAATTGGTGAAGTACTTACGGTAAAGATTCCCGTTAATAAGATACAATTCGAATCGAATTAATTCCCCATCCGTCTTTTACGAGAAGTATAAATTAGCGAGTAAACGTCTACTGTCCTTAAACACCCACTATGGAAAAGCTTCATTTCTATGTAAAACTGCGAGTACTGATTAAACAAATATCTCTCCGGCCGGAGGCCATGAATTTTAATCGGCTGCTAACTCCTCGAATGCCATCTTGTATGATCGCTCTCATAAGTTAACAAACTCTTTTATATTCCGGACGGGCGGCCTCCCTCCCGGCATTAGCCGGGTTCCGTGATGAAAATCCCCGCGACGCTAATCCGGGGCCCGCCAGAAATCTCCAATTCAGATCGCGACCGTCCTAATAAGTATAAAGTGCGCTCATAATTCGATGAGGTGATCGATAGGCGGCGGACATACGGCCTAGAGCGGCCTTGGGCCGTCCAAGGAACCGACCGGCTACTGTTCTCGATTTGACCGATTTGAACCGCACCTCTCGACGTTTGATCCGTGACGATATGTGCGAACGAGCGTTTCTGGTTCCTCATACCGCAAGGCACGTAGCTTCTGCTTGCTGCCCATGCGTTATTTCACGAATCATGATGATGATCATGACGATGGCGATGACGGTGATGATGATGACGACGACCATGTGATGGTGATGATTGATGATCATGATGATGACGATGTCGTTGATGGTGGTGATGATGATGATGGACTAGGAGGTGATGACGATAATGATGATGGCCTGAAAAATCTTCTGATGAAGATGATGATGATGACGATGTCGTTGATGATGATAATGGACTACTTGGACGTAGGTGATGACGATAATGATGGCGGACTCGAAGGTGATGAGGCCTGGAAAAACTGCAGCGGGAACGAGAAGATTTCGACGACTATTAATTGTGCTGTATCCAAACCTTCTGATGATGATGACGATGTTGTTGATGATAATGATGATGATGGACTAGTAGGTGATGACGACAATGATGATGGACTCGGAGGTGATGATGACCTGAAAAACCTACAGTGGGAAGGAGAAGATTTGAATACAGCAAAACTAGTCCAATTTGTTTTCTTAAACAGTCCAAGAAGATTTCGGAATGAAGTAAGGTCTTCTACCACTACCATATATATTTGGTTGACGTTGCTTTCATTCACGTGAAATTCATTTGTGAAAAATGAGAGGACTATAAGTTTACCTACTGGAAAAGTCCTACGAAGGAAATAAAGAAAGAAAATATTAATAATGTTGAGAAGACCTAAAAGGAGATATGGAGATACTCGTGGAATTCATTTGGAATTGAGGAATAAGGTGTGCAACAAATGCACGGAAATAAGGAAAAATATTACAGTTGTAGAATAGAAGTAGGGAAACATTAGGGAACATTATAAACAATCGCAAAAGGCGAAGGCGCCAGGAACTGGCGAAATGTGGCGGAACTAATCTAAAAAATGAAGCAGCAGTTTTCTTCGTGAACACTACCGAATAATTCGTATAAAAAATATCATGAGTTTTCACTGAGAAATTTGCTGTTTTTCCGTTTTTTAACTTTGAAAGCTTCGTCTTGAATTTTCATCAAACGGAATATCACGTTCATTGACACATTACCTCAGTTAGTATTATAACTACATAATTATAAAACAACATATCGCCTTGTCCTATTATAAGTTTTGATTTTCTTCGGTAAAACTTAGTGTTTTCGAAGAATTTGTGAAAAATCATTAAAAACCACATATATTTTAGGTGAAATATAACCATTTTTAACGGCGAATAACTCAAGAAGTATTGAATCATTCAAAAACTCTCTAGAACGTATTTTTCTTAGAATTGCTTGTTCAATTCCCGTGTCTATTTCAGCTAAGTTCAAAAGTTTTCAACTTTCGTCAAGTTGGTATTGATGGCAATGTCAATATTCTCCTCTGTAGCTCCTTTAGTTAAATAATTGTACACTCTAAATTAATTGTAGTTATCATCTGTTCCATCTTCTAAAGGCATACAATGATGCTAGATGATACAATGATGCTTCTCAATACAAAACCTAAATTATGTTTAGGCTGTAATTGTGATGAGCGTATTAGTATGTCTATTTGCTGAAAATGTATGTTCCTATTGATTTTATTGGTTGCTTTTAAATATATCAAATTTATAATTACAGGGTGAATATCAAAATATTTGGGATATGATAGAAGTTGTTTATAAATTCCAATTAGATTTATAACTATGGGTTTGTGAATTGTAAATTGTGAATAAATAATATTAGAGTATTTATTAAATTATAAGTAATTTCTCCGAGCGAGATGTCGTGTCCAGGGGTGTTTTATTTGATTTATAGCCTTGGTTTTCTTGGTGCCTCGTGGTGAGATCATCACTTAAGAAACTCATAGCAGGTGCTTACGATCACCAAGCATTTTCCATAGTTCATTCAGTCTCATCTCCCAAACCAAAATTTTCTACTAAATCATTTGATTCCAGGAGAGACTAAAACACTTGCACAAAGTGTCCCAAGTTGGATACTTTGAAAACCACAGAAGACTACTGTAGGCATGGTTGTCGCACTCGATCAGATCTAATTATAAATCACAGTGGCGTTTCTTTGAATATTGGAAAACTCATCTGGAAAAACCTTCAATCGCAAACCTGTTATCCGAGCGAACAACAAACTTAATTCGCCATAACTCATCCGCCTAATGACGTCCATAATTTTCTGATTTCAATCGTCCTCAATTATATCTTGAGAAATAATTCCCGTTCGGGTCGCGACACCCCCGTATAAATCACCGTTTTATTTATCCGTCTACCTGCGTTTTTCGATCCGACTGTCGTTGTCACCTGAAACAAAAAATATTTGGGAAGGAAATGTCGAGCCATTAAGGAGGACCCTTTCTTGAATGAACATTTCGATCCGTCCTTAATTTATTTGGATTCGGCGTTATCGAAAATTTTAATAGATTAAATGAATATTTATGTCCGAAATGGATGGTTGATTTGTCCCTTATTTGAATAAGAGTCTCGCGGTCCGGGACCCAAGCGTCGCTTATCGGTTTATTGCTTATTATAATTTGGTAACTTAGAAATATACTTTACACGCGCGAATTGCCACGAGACCTTTCCATTTAGATCTCACGTGTAATACGCGTTCGCGGTTTCGGTATAATTGTGAACGTTTCCAGCGATGAACGTCAAAAAGTAAAGTGTTGTCGAGAGGAAAGAAGCGGTCCGAGAGCGCCTCGTAAATATGTCAAAATCGGTGTTGTTTTAAAGTTGGAAACAATGAGACGGGCAGATTTGTGCGTCTGAGTTTCCTCTCTCCCAGCTGTCACCCGACACCGTGCGATCCGATTTCATGGAGGGCAGAATGGTAGGGATAAAGATCGCTTTAAGAGTACACATATACCGACGTCGATTTCAGTCAAATCATAATTGGAAAAAATTGTTTTATACGTTCTGGAAGTGAATCTTCTTTGCGTTAACAACTCGTACTGAAGACATAGTAAACTTTCGTCTTCTAAGTTCTTCACAGAGTAAAAGGCAATTTGAAATATTTAAGAATGTATGTTTTACATACACGCTTCTATCATAAGCGTTACGCATGTATATTCGTCCGCCTCTCTCGTCGAACACCATTTGTAAATTTCGTTGGCACTGGCTTATCGCTTAACTGTGAGTGTAGTTAACTATAAATCATATACCATTTCCCCCTATCTTTTCCTCACGTATGTAGTACATAGAGCATACTCCATTTTTAGCCACAGCGACGTACCTGTGTTTTCGCTAGGTCCAGCGGATTCAATCCTGAACGCTAAAGAAGTTTATAAAATGTGTAATATAAGTTTGACAGATATTGGGTTGCTTAGTTGTAATCAAAGATTTTTAAATATATTGTTTGTGAAGTATCCAAACAAATCACTTAACTGTTAACTTAACTCTAATTCCTCTCTACCTCTGTGATCTAACAGATGTATAATCTTAAGTAAGTAAGTGTGTGTAATTTTAAGCAGTTATTAAGTCACGTGCGTAGTTTTAAGACTTTCCAGTGAGTGACTACACATCTAGAGGGAAATTAATTTATCAGGAAGTTATATTTAATATAGACAAAAAGGGTAATTAACAAATTTTAAAATTGTAATTTTTGTTTACTCACTCCAAAGTTAACTCCAAAGAGTTAACTCTTAACTCAACTCTAATTCCTCTCTAACTCTGTGATCTTTCAGAGGTGTAATTTTAAGCAGTTATTAAGTCACGTGCGTAGTTTTAAGACCTTCCAGTGAGTGACTACACATCTAGAGGAAAATTAATTTATCAGGAAATTATATTTAATATAGACAAAAAGGGTAATTAACAAATTTTAAAATTGTAATTTTTGTTTACTCACTCCAAAGTTAACTCCAAAGAGTTAACTCTTAACTCAACTCTAATTCCTCTCTAACTCTGTGATCTTTCAGAGGTGTAATTTTAAGCAGTTATTAAGTCACGTGCGTAGTTTTAAGACCTTCCAGTGAGTGACTACACATCTAGAGGGAAATTAATTTATCAGGAAGTTACATTTGATATAGACAAAAAGGGTAATTAACAAATTTTAACATTGTAATTTTTGTTTACTCACTCCAAAGTTATGATGCAAATATAGTAACATTTAGACAAACTGCCTGAATTTACTTCGCTATGTCATTTATGTTGACATTCTTAGTTTCATCAGCAGAAATCCAAATTACACTACATCTCTTCCATCAATACAATTGTTAATTGCTGTAAAAAACGAATTGTGATAGGGGATGTACCATTACCATTGGTGGAGGACTCATACTTTGTTACAAATATTCGGGAGTAGAGAAATATTCAGTTTACAACTATTATTCTAGTGGATTTCCAAAAATTTCCAAAATCCGAAAAATAACAAGAGTAGAGCCCCTTAAAAAAATTTAGCCAAAAATGTTATTATAGTTTGTTATACATCTTCGACAGTAGAATGAAGGTTTAAAATTTCAAAAGAATTCTTTGAGCGGATTTGGAGGAAAAAACCGAAAACTCACAACAATAAAGTATCCTTCGTGTAAGATTTAACTAAAATTATTATCATACTGTACTACAGATATTTAATATTCCATTGAAGTTTAAAACAAATTCTTTTAATGGATTTCGAAAAATTATCAAAAAACCGACAAGTATAAAATGTCCTTCACGCAAGATTTAGTCAAAACTATTTCCAAAAATTATCAAAATTCAAAAAGTAGAGCAATGAAAGAATAAAGGACCCCAACTGTTTTAGTTAAAAGTTTACTGAAAAATCCTGGCACGGTAAAAAGTCTAAATACAAAGTGTGAATAGGGATTTTTAATTACTGGGGAAAACGTACTAAACGCACACAAACAATTCTTCAAAAATATGTTTCTTAGATGCGAGGAACCTTAATAATTATAGAAGTGTCAATAACCCCAAACTCCTAAAGTCAGTGCGATGCTTCTCACTTAAGCATGAGAAAGTACAAAGATATTTACGTTATCACGTTATTCACGATTAACTTATCACATCACACCATGCGTATTTAAAAAACGTTTACTCAAGACTGGGCCGCTAGGAATAATTTTGCATTATTGTTATTTTACAAAGTGGTGAATTTTAGATTTTACATTTAGTACCTACAGATGCACATACTCACTTAATTGTAATGCAAAACAGATTGTTTACACAAGCTCTACCCGAGATAAACCCTCTTTGGTTTTCACTAATTTGCATTAATGTTTGCACTTCGAATCCTTGTCCGAAGTTTAATTACTAATATACAACTAAATTAATTTTTAATAACGACAGAAATCTACAGCATAAGATTTTCTTCACGGTGTATGACTTGCCGCAGATTACTAAAGGAATGCAGGTAAATCGAGCTCCACGAAGGAATTATTATCCTGTAAATTTGTCACCAACAAATTGATTTGAGGTTGGTTCAATTCTACCTTTAGTCTAAAAAGATCTAATATCAAATGAATTAACCATGTTGAGGTGTCTCTTAACTAAATTTATATCTTTAGCATCTATTTATTGTTAACAAAGATACATTTGATCAATAGTTAATAATAAAAGTATTTCCTTCATATAACATTGACTTCACTAAATTTGTACTATAATCTTTACAGGGGAAATTTTCAAAAATCTAAGTAAGTCCTTATCAACCGTTCGATGTAAGACTGTTGAGTTGAGTGGTAGCTAAAAAATAGATGGAAAGATGGTGAAATATATGGATCTGTTGTACGGTGGGCGAAATAACGATTATTATTCATCAACTAAGCAATTGCATATAATTGGTGGTCCATACTACCGCTACATTTGAAGCAACTAAACATATCTCTGCTTAATTCCTCTCACCTGCCCTCCTTGGTTTATCTCCACTTTTTTAAGTCAATCTTTACATTATTTTAAATATTTCTCCGGTCCTCTCGTTCTTCGCCCTTTCTCTCTCTCTTAGTCTTTCTTTCTCTCTCTCTCTCTCTCGCTCGCTCTCGTCGCGCGTTTTGCCATAACTCGCGCCCTCCTTTCTTTCCAAGCAATTTAGATAAAAATAAACCGACAACCGAAGCGTATTTTATGCCACCCTTCAGAGCTGTTTTTTCCTTCTGTTTTTAAACTCGAATAATTCTCCTTCGAGATTGCCTCTCCTCTCTCTCGCTCTCTCTATCTCTCTCCCTCTCTCACACTCACTCTCGACAATATTAGTTTTTGACTTCCTGGAAGGGGAAGTTGCAAGGTTGATAATTTTTGAGGATGACGATTCCACTTTGTTAGGTGGATGGTATGCGTCGGGAGTTAATTTAAATCTCGGGTAATACCTTTTTGTGCTCGCGGGACATAAAGGCCCTCGGAATTTCATTATAACGCATAATAAGTAAATAATATAAGCAGCGCCATCGAGAATATGCCCTCATCATGCCATGTGGTAGGTCCGAACATTATTAATCTGACATCTCTAATTGTGTCGCTAAATAATTTCCACCCGGTCGTCGTCGTCTCATGAATGGGCCCTCCTCTCCTTTTCTCTTTTCCCTTCCTTTTTTTATTCTGCGGGATATTCGTCGAGTCACCGCCGTCTGGCCTCTGTGATCACTTTTGATACAGTAGCCGTCGATTTCGATGGATCATCCACAGAGGATGTGATGATGAGAGGGCGATTTTTTAATAACCACTGTCATGGTGGATAAAGATACATCCTCCCTTTTCGAACAGGCCCAATTCACACTTATGCTCGCGTTAATTTTAATATTTGGGCGGCAATCGAAACGATAGAGAGGAAGAGAGTTGGTTAGTCGAGCGGAGCGGTACGGTTAATAGAAATAGAAAAATAATCTTCTTCGTGTTCTTCTTCAGCCACTTCTCGTCCATTCCTGGATATAGGCGTTTCCTAGTTGCTTCCACTGATTGAGCCTTCTGATACCAATTTCCACTTACCATTTTCTTTATATCGTCAATCCATAGTAGTGTAATAGCTGTAGGTTTGCATATAGGTACTTCGTTTTGTTTCTCGTCCTTCAGTCTTGCCACATGGCTCGCCCAATGCCATTTCAGTTCTGCAATTTTCTCGAACATATCCTTGACTTTAGTTCTTTTCCGAATCTCATCATTTTGTATTCTGTCTGATACCAAACATTGACATTTCCTTGGCAAATCTCCATTACTCGGAGTCTGTTGGCACTTGCTTGGGTACTGGTAATTGTTTCCATTCCGTATGTTTTAACAGGCAAGTTAAATAGCTGCAGTATTTTGACTGTATTAAGGTAGCAAGCATAATCATTAGTTTTTTAACTGAGAACTGGAATGAAAGGTTTGATGGAAAAGTAACTGTCTCTTTTATAAAAATGGAAATTTATTTTTAAGTTAAAAAGCTTAAATTTGGCTTTGAACGCAGCGTTCAGGCACAGGCGTTGAACACTTTCCTTCTTAGGTTTATGAAAATATCGTTATTTGTTAATGTGTATGCTAGTATGTCAAGGACAGTTTTATCCACTTTGATATTTCTCTCACTCATTCTTTTATTCTCATTATTTTTGTCATTGTAATGTTCATTTTTAGTCCCACCCTTTATGACTCTTCGTTGAGCTCCTGGAGAATTGACTCGATTTCTTTAATATCGTCTGATATCAGCACGATATCCTCTGCTCATCGGGGGTTATTCAGATATGTTTCATCGGTTTTGATTCCCTTGTTTTCCCACTTGTGATTTTTGAAGGCGTCTTCAAGAGCTAATGTAAATAGCTTTGGCGGAACAGTGTCTCCCTGTCGTACTCCGCGTTTCTAGTTGCATCATCGATTTTTACATGAAGGAAGGTATTTTTGTAGACGTTTTGTTTTCTATTTTTGTAGTATACCTGAAATCGGTAAGTGCGTTGTTCATGGATGCAATTGATACGAATGCCTTGTGAAAATCAATGAAAGCTGTATGAATTGGCACGTTGTACTCCACAGACTTTTCAAATAGGGTTGTGACCGCCTGTAAATGATAGATTGTAGAGGAACCCTTTCGAAATCCAGCCTGTTCTACATGATGATCGAAGTCGAATCTTGATGTTAGTGTGTTGGTTATAACTTTTGTGAAGAGGACCGAAGGTTGTCCAGCTTCTCTAAGTTGGCCATGGCAATTTAAACCAAAAGAAAACACCAAGTCTTCACCAACTGCTTTCTAAAGGAACTAGCTACCTCATTCTCGAGAGGTTGGAGAGTAACTACGAAGTCAACCTTCACTGATTTGGTTTGGTGACCCCCGTTGACTTTCTACAACGTTCCCGAATGTGATTCCGAACAAAAAGAGTGCCCTCCAGTTTAAGATGACCTGCGCAAATTTCAAAGTTGGCGGGCGTAGGTAAAACACAGAAACAAGCTTATTCACGAGGTAAATAGAAAGTGACAGAACAACGGTCTAACCTTAAAAAGTATTAAGGATCGAATGTTTGCTTAGATAGGTTGTCATTTACACAAGTCACGTTACTGCACCTTAGTGCCTTAAATATTTCAAATGTCTCAAGGACGTTCAGCCTCACACCCTTATTACAAAGATGTAAAAATTGTACGTCCTCCTTGAAATCACAGGTATATGGTGTTCTAATAATAGGTGGTTCGCAAATTGCGACTATGTTACGGCAATACTTTGATCCTTGTAATTATTAAATTGTCTAGCATGTTCTTTTATGCGCTTAGAGAAAGATCGTAAGGTCGTAAAGCAGTTGGTGAAGACATGGTGGTTTCCTTTGGTTTGTGAAGAGTTTGTTAAGGTGCGACAATAAACTATAGTCTGTCAAAATAACCCATGGAGTAATAAAACGATTATTTCGCTGGGGACCAGAGGCGTTCTTAAAGAAATGAACGAAAATTAATAAATGACTTATCATGGTACACACAAACACACACACACGCACACAATTTTTCCAGTTACCGACTATTGCGTATTTACTCATTTCCCCGACCGTACGCCAGAGAGTGGTTATTCCAGGTATCTATACAATGGCCCGACGTATAATATTCGCACGTGTTTCGGGTGAGTCACTCAAAATACGAAACGATTCCGTAAGACATTATAAAACTCCCAAAATTTAGAGGATGCCACCTTGTATCGGTTTTGCATTTATAATGAGATTTTATTACTCCACATGTTATTTTGACAGACATAGGCCTATAGTTTTCCTGTTGGTTGAGTCTCCTTTTTGCTTTGTGATATAACAAAATTGATATTTTTTTGACAAAAAAATAATAAGAAGTAAGAATTTTTTTCTAAACCGCCACAGTTGAAGTTATAAACATTTCGAGCATAATCCATCCTCAAGGATTCTGTCCGAAGGGAAAGGCAATGCAGGTCAAATTGTTTGTAGATTGTGCTTTGAGTTATGGTCCACGTTACTCTTGACCGAAGCGGAGATCTATCAAACGCAACTTCCATTCGTCACTTGTCACCTCGCATTATTAAAAAACCGTTCAGCACTCCCCCCGTCATAAATATAATCCGGACGGTGCATTAATCAGACCTTTCATCGAGATCCTCCTTTCCAACCCCTTTAATGGTCCCGGCCCAATTCTTATCTGACCGTGTTATTCGACTATATTCGACGCGTATAAGTCAAATCTTCGCGATACGATCTGATCCGTTGCCGTCCCGGATCTTGTTTACATTCGGCATTAAGTCCGGTTATTATACGCCTTATTATATTCGATGGTTCTTATCTTAATCTGGAACGCAAACATCCGATAAATTGTTACGTAATAAGGGGATGATGGGGTGATAGGCGTATTCGGGGAGGGCTGGCGATGTAGATGCAACGGAGGATAAAAGGGCTCGACTGATTATTAAATGGGTATTTAGTCATAAATTTATTAACACGCGCCTCGTCGGGGGAATATCGTATAATCTTTTTAAAACGGGGTTTTGTGCTCTGTAGAGGGTGGCCACCGTCTTAAAGAGTCAAGTCTTTGCAATAAGCGGCAATCAGTCCGAAAATCCCACTGACGTTTAATAATAAATTTGGAAATAAAATATTGTCAGTTTTCAAACAGTTCAGATGTTTTATCTTGATAATAATTTTCACATTTATATTTTTCGAGAATTACAATATAACATTGGTAATTAACCCGGAAAAACATTTCTTCTTAAAAAAATATCCGGAGCCATATTATTGTGCCACCCCTAATATATTATTTAAATGTACTCATTTAACCTCATTTATTATTTTTCATTTTAATATCCAGGTCTTCACGTGTACGTACATAAATTTAATTAACTGTCTTTCTAGGGTTTTTCCTTTCCAATCTACATCCATTTATTATCGTGGCCCTACACGAGGCAATCACACCCGTTTTATACGCGATAATTTATACAATTTAGTATATATATATCTCGTCACCCGCCTCCCCATCCTAAAACACCTTCCTACCCAATAAAACGCGTAGCAGACTCATTTATTTATTTAAGCCATGATAAAGCAATAACAGCGGCAGCATTCCCCGCGAATGTTACCCTAAAAGTTATGAGAGAATATAAGTGGAAAATTAGAATATCTAAAGCAGCCGCTTTGTTCCCTTCCCGTATTAAACGTAACCTTATTTATTAAAGAAGCTAACTAAGCTCAGACATTAGCATTAAATTTCCATTCATCAGCGTGACACGGGGTTATCAGTAAAATAGGAGGGGTCACCACCCCAGCGCCCCCTCCCGACGACGACGGCAGGGGCTCCCGTCATGATTTATCACGTTCGAGGATGATGTTATGACCTGACAAATTTGGCGAAAGCGCTTGAAAAATGACTCCGGAAAAGAAACGGCTCGGTTTAATTTATATTTAAAGCGGTTAACTAGAGGGAAGTTAACTTACTGACTAAAAAAATGTTAACACTAGGTGTCAATCCGATAAAGCCGGATTTACAGTTACAGTCGAGTTAAGACTGAAGCCATATACATTAAGCAGTGTGGATAAATCTCGTTCGTGGTTGAAAGTGAAATTTGCAAAAGTTAAAACAGTTACCGGACCTATTTATTTTTTCCGTCTAATGATAGTGCAGCTTACTGTTGTACTTTAAAGTTGTTGTTACTTAAAGTTGTGTGTTCAAGCGTTCATTTACATATTATATCTAAAGAACTAATTACATAGGACAGAAGAGGATTTCTTTAAAGTGTTATTTTACCAAAAGTTCAGTTTAATAGAGACTTTCTATAAATAGTGGTTACTTATATTATTGTAACTAAAGAGAGTCACTTATGCAAACTGCATATTCGGCATATTTTGTGAATATTGAGTCATTTGAATTTTTTTCTGTAAAACGAGTTTAAATGAATCTTAAAAAAATTGAGTAATTGAGCAGTTATGCTATTACACAAGTTTACTGTATATTTCATACAAAAATCGGTTGTTTAATGTCTATGTACTTACGTTTCATTAAATTATTGTCACTTTTTCAATTGCTTTAATTTATTTGTATTAAAAAAATTACATGTAATATATTTTGTTTTTGAGGTAAATTTCTTGTGTTCTAATGCAATTCAATCAAAATTGTTTGCCTATCCATAAACTTGCCTAAATGACGTTCCTCGGATACACCACAAGCAACAAAATTACAATGGACGTCACAAGTCACAAATTACAAACAAATTACCAACAAATAATGGAGAGGATCCGATTGACGTACTTATTCTAGTAATAATTACATTTTCTCGTCCAATCCAAGTTTTTACGAACTACTACGAACCACTCTTGATCTAGTAGGTACATACATCATTTGTCATCAATATTTATTTATTTATTTAACCAGCTGAATACATGGGTTGCAGTATGTGACACCACAATTTCACTGCACAGATGGATCACCATCTTTACACAGGCTAGATACAGTATAAATAATAACAAAATAACTTATGAAACTAGTTAATGCTAAATCTAACTTAAGAACAAATCCTGCCTCTTCGTGTCATTCATAACCCAAATTTCGTTTCAATTAAACAAAACATCTTTATAATTCTTATTCTCTATACACTTATATCTATCCTACAATTTATTGAAATAAAATATAGCTTTATAACAATGTGAATTACGACCAATTGCCTTATCTACTTTCGGAAGTGAAATGCTGTTAAATACACTTCACATTCTCCTTAGCTTTGTTTTGCAATTCTGGGTAATGCATATAGGTACACTGTAATACATAGGTACTTTTCTCTTATCTTAAGTGGCATTTTTGTTATATTACTTTCAATTCCCATTTTTTCAATTTTATTATACATCATAATAGTAGGAGAGCTGGTGTCAGGAAAAAACGACCGATCTGCACAAGTTTCGAATGCTACTCAAATGCGAGAACGATACCTACTATTAACAAAAAAAAAGATTCTGCCACCCCAAATCGGTGCCATTTTGTTAATAAACAATCGTCAATATAGCAAAATAGGGGAGTAATTTGACCGATCTGCACAAACCCCAAAATTTGAATACTGCTTCTTTTCATTAAAAGAAGGCACTCCGAACTGTTCTGCCATGTCTGAGTGGTGCGAAAATCGTTCTGCCTGGGGTTTTTCCACGGAAAAATTTTGACCAATCTGCATAGCTTCCAAAATGGTAAACATGAATTTATAATGTTAAACAAAGTCCTCGAATACCATTCTGCCAGACTAAAATGGTGCGAAAAATGTTCTGCCAAGCCATTTTCCGAGAGGAAAATCTGGAAAATTCAACCAATGTGCACAAGCTCCAAACTTTACACACGACATCGTTTTGACATAGAAACCTTATGCAAACTATTCTGCCAACCCTTTTCGGTCCGAAAAGTGTTCTGCCAAGTAATTTTCCAGTAAAAAAATCTTGAAAATTCGACCAATTCGCACAAGCTTCAAATTTTGCACACGGCTTCGTAATTACACAGGAAGCTTATTTGAACTATTCTGCCAGCTTGAAAGGGTGCGAAAAGTGTTCTGCCAAGCAAGTGTTGGATAGAAAACCACGAAATTCTCCGACGATGATGAATAAAAAAAGGAAAGAATAAATGTAAAGAAATATCTTTAATAATAACAAAATAAATAGTATTAATTTTTTTTCATAAATTTTTTTCGTCAATCCCCTTCATTGGAAGCCATAACACATCGCCAAATTCAACATTTCAAGCACAATTTAATAGAATTAATGTAACATAAAGGGATTAGGTAGTATCATGATGTTACTCGAATTACTTAGAATTTCTCTGAATAAATTTGACTGATACCACGTTCTGATTGAATTTTAATGAAAAAAGTAGAGGGATGAATCTCTTCAAATTGACCAAAAAATGCGGGGAAATTGCCAAATTAACTTACAAGTCCGAGGTGATTTTTCAGAATTTCGTGGTTTTCTATCCAACACTTGCTTGGCAGAACATTTTTCGCACCGTTTCAAGCTGGCAGAATGGTTCACATAAGCTTCCTGTGTAATTACGGAGCCGTGTGCAAAATTTGAAGCTTGTGCACATTGGTTGAATTTTCCAGATTTTCCTCTCGGAAAATGGCTTGGCAGAACATTTTTCGCACCATTTTAGTCTGGCAGAATGGTATTCGAGGATTTTATTCAACATGACAAACTCGGATTTACCATTTTGGATGCTGGGCAGATTGGTCAAAATATTGTCTCCATTTTTCCGTGGAAAAAACCTAGGCAGAACGATTTTCGCACCAGTCAGACTTGGCAGAATAGCTCGGTGTGCCTTGTTTTGGTGAAAAGAAGCAGTATGCTCATTTTGGGGTTTGTGCAGATTGGTTAAAATTCTTCCGTTTTTTTCAACCGTTTTTCTTAAATAACAATAAATATTCACTAGCCTGAGGTAGCAGAAACGCAATTTCGTTAATAAAGTGGCATATTCCATATGTGAATGAAGTTAAAAACTTGTGCAGATCGGTCGACTTTTCTGACATCAGCTCTCCTACTATAAGCAGTTTTTTCAGATTTAATCAGTACTATAATAGATGCCACACATAACTAGTTAAGTTCCTTATTTGAGAGGATATTCTACTAAGCTTAGCTACAAATATCGTGTATTTGGACTTCTTTGTTTTGTTAATTACTTCATAGTCCCACCATACATGCTGGTCGATTTGATACTCCCAAATACTTAGTTTGACTTACTCTATTTAGTAGACAGTTATCTATTTTTATTTCAAAAGTTACAAGAATGCTGTCGATGTGGTTTCCAAATGTAATGCACACTGTTTTATTGACTTTCAGAGATAATATATTGGGGTCTATCCAGTCTTTTATTTTATTTGTAAATAATTCTATATTATTTTGCACAATATCCCAAGATTAACCCTTGATTATGTAATTACCCTGTAGTTACAGTATCATCCGCAAAAGAATATATTGCACCACCCTTTTCTTGTATTTTAAATAAATCATTCATGTATATAACAAATAATAGGGGGACAAGCATATTTGTTTGTTGTATTATTGTTATTTTGATTTTTCTAGATTGTCTATTATGGTTAGGCGCATCCAGTCAACAAAATTTGCTGCCCGAATGATGTTTGCAGGAGACGTCACGAGCAATAAAATAACTTTAGAAGTCACAAATTAGCAACAAAATAGCAACAAATAATGTAGTGGATCCAAGTAATTTAATTTTCTAATAATTTTTAAATTTTCTCGTCAAATCCAAGTTTTCCGGAAACTGCTACCAACGACTCTTGACTCAACAAAATTTGGTGCCTGACTGATGTTCCTTGGAGACGTCACTACCAACAAAATTACGTTCGACATTTCAAATTAGTAAAAAATTACTAACTAGTAATGGAACGGATCCAACAGATACACTTAATACTCTAATAATTTTTAAATTTTCTCCTCAAATCCAAGTTTTTCGGAAACTACTACTAGTGATGCCCACGATATTCTCGTTTGCGAGAATCTCGTCTCGTCTCGTCTCGTTTTCGAGACGAGACTCGAGACGATACTTTAAATTTTCCTTGCGAGACAAGACGAGACTTTTGAAAGTCTCGTCTCGAATGTCGCACGAAAGTCTCGAAATATCGCAGAAAAAAAGGTGGTGTGAAATAATATGGGCCTTCGTGTCGCTTCTTGGCTCAGTCTTAGTGTCTCAGTATTAATTTACTTTTGCTTGGGACGGAACCTAATGTTTTTTAGTTATTAAATATGAGTGCGCGAAAACGGCACTAACTAGTTGTAACTAGTTGTATTTTGTCACTGATCCAACACGCCGTCAATTTTGGGGGGGTTTCTATTTTTAATAATGGCCCTCCAATAAATCTCATATTGGCAATATACAGTGGTCAAATCTATGTAATGCATACAACTCTTTTCCACCTGAAATAGCCATGATTATGTCCGTAATATCGGATGAAACGTCGGCATTTAATTTCTATATGATGGCATTTTATTTCCTATTTCCCAACATACAATAATTATTACCACCGAAGTTTGAGAAAAGAATCGTATTATTAATAACTGAGATATTTGGACGATATAATGTATTATACTGTGTTTTTATATACTGATTATGTTTTTTTCTCGGTATTTTGTTTTTGTTCGTTGAAATCAAAATTAGAAGTGATTTTATTATTTATTGTATTTCATGTATCTGTGATCGATTTTCGTTTTTTATCTATTTATCTTGTTAGAATACTATGTTTTTGTTCTTTAAAAAAATTGTACTGATTTTATTTGTGTATTTTATTTAAATAGGGAACATAAAAAATTTGCGAGACTTGCGAGACTTTTGCGAGATTCTCGCGCGAGACATGAGACGAGACGAGACTTTTATTGCGAGACGAGACTCGAGACGAGACTTTCCACTTTCTTTGCGAGACAAGACGACATTCTTCAAAGTCTCGTCTCGTCTCGTCTCGTGGGCTAACTACTACCAACGACTTTTGATGTTCCTCGGAGACGTCACGAGCAACAGCATTACTTTCGACGTCACAAATTAGCAACAAGATACCAACAAATAATGGAGTAAATCCGATAGATATACTTAATGTTCTAATTTTCTCTTCAAATCCGTTTTTCGGAAATGTGTCGTTAGTTACACTAACTATTTCGTTCCGAGGGAACTCGCTGCGCGAATAAACGCGAGTTACAACTTACAACGTCTGAAAAAGTAATTAGTTTAAAATGCCTGCAGTGCCCTCCCCTCTCTTCTCCCCGACAATTTTCCGGTCATCTCGCGATTCAACCTCACTGAATTATTGAATTTTTTGCCATCGCCGCGGCACCGTTTATTATAAACGGTCATTTTACAGCAGTTAGCGAAATTTCTGCTTCGCTTAGCCCTTCGCGGAATCGGACAAATCCATAATATTCTTCAGCGATTTTTAGCTCTCCGTTTCTCAGTATCCGGGATGTCGACTTTATTAAAAGAGGGAATCGTATCAAATCGCCTTAATAACGTTTAATAATGGTAATGGTCCCGGATGACGGTGCTAATAATGTCAACAAATTGGATTAATTCACTTGAAATTGATAAGAGCGACGGCGGCGGAAGAAAAGTGCGCAGGAATGACTCGATCTGCACCGGTGGTGCATGGAACGCGTCATAATTATTTCAATTGAATTTCTGCTGTCAGGTCTGATGCGGTTTTTAACGCGGGATTACCGGCCTTTGATTGATCCAATCGTTTCGATGCCAGCGTCGCTGCTACGCGGCAGGTATTCCGTCCCATTTTTTCCCCCAGATCGACGTTCTTAATTCGATTCCGCTCATCCTTTAATAAACGGGAATGCGACATACGATTTTCTAATTCTCGCAACGATGAGAGACTTTTTGCCGTAATTTGTAAGAGCTTATAAACGGTACCGCCATCAGTCTGCGACAATGTTTATTGTTTCTTCTTAAATATTTCATGTCGCGTAGATTCGGTCCGGGCAACGGGGGGCCGGCGGGGGGGCCATCTGCCGGATAATTCATGTCACTTAACAACATCGAACGGAGCTTTGCACTGGCAGTTTTATTGAAGCTCCAAATTGGATGCTGGTCTCTCATTGGCGTCCCGGCAGGGAGACGGAAATCGGAAGGGGCGGGAAAGATTGAGAAGGTTTCACGGGATCGAAGGAAACGATTATGAACCTAAGTGCAGACGTGCAAAATGAAATAGTATGTACACAAAATTTGGTTGGGTTAGTACCGTGATATCAAAAATTACCTTGGTCAAGGGTGGTGATGCATTTTAAAATGATTGTCGCAGCTCCAATCCTACATTTATGTCAATCATTTTGTTGAGTGTCCAAATCTGTCAAGTCATTGTGCTAAAGTTTTCTAATATTACGCACACTGAACGAAAAAGGTACGTGATATTAATAAAAAAGTACATCAAATCAATGAACGTCGACATAAATTTCGGGCCGATGGCAGGTGTTGTTGATTCAATGAACGGTCGTACATAAATTTCTCTATTCATTATGTTACGATTGCTGTACATTGAGTTAATGTACAGTAGACATGGATCTATGTTGGCGGTTATTAATGTGATGTTTGCTATGTGTTAAATCAATGAATTGTGAGCATAGATCTAAGGTTGCCGGACGTTAATATTATGTACGACATACATTAGGCCTATGATTGCTGTACGTTAAATTAATAAACAGTGAGCTTGGATCTATGATCGCCGGTTATTGATATTACGAACGATCAACATTGGCTTATGATTGCTGTACATTAAATCAATAATTGGTGTTGATAGACCTATGACCTCCAATTATTAATTGCAGTGACTTTTGAAAAAATATTGCATGCAGCGTTTCAGAAGCATTGGAACACGGAAGGAGGAAATAATACATACCACTTTCTAATTCTTTGCAAAGGGATTTGCAGAATAATAGCCTTTTTTGTTACATCAATTTTTTATTACATCAGAAACTCACAAATCATATGAATCTTTGGGCTCTCAAGCGACACGTTATGTTTATAAAATGGCTTCTCCATTTGGAACAAAACTTGGCCGATGGCACCAAATATCCATGGATCGCCCATAAAATTGATGCGTATTTTCAATCTGAAAAAAAGAAGGGGAAATGGTAAACCAAACCTAGATTTACGCTTTAAAAAAATGTTTGTTTCATGGCGTTAGAAAGTAAAATTCAAATTTTATAAACACCATAAGTTTTAGAACATTAACAGTTGTGTTTATAACTATTTCTACACAAAACAAAGTCCGAGCACGATGTCAAGCACAAAAAGATATATTACAGTTATTTAGCAACGAATATCCATTATCTGAAACAAGGATTTAAAGAAAATGTTTTTTAATGTGGAAGGTTTTAGAAAAGCAATATTTCCTATTTTTTAAGTATGTAAAATAGAACTTACTTTCTTTACAAGCATCCTCAAACGCTTTCTTTAGAAGGCCTTTAGTAGTTTAATTTTTTATGTGTCCGTCTTTCTGTAGAAATGTCACTGTGTGGGGAAACCATTTTTCCCAATTATTTAAAAGTAATTCCCAATTTCCGAAAGCAATCTCATAGTCTATACCAACCTAAAAAATAAAAGTGTTATAAGTAATACAAAATTAGACATTTTCCTAAATGATTCGAAAGAAAAATAAAATTTTAAGACTACCTACTAGTAAGAGATTTGGTTATTGCATAGAACTGTGCCATTTCAACTTTCCGATAATGCTAATACTTACCAATTTTTCATTCTTAGAGGGAAATACTATTTCTTTCTCGAGCCTGTTCATCTATCACACAATAATTTGGCACAATTGGTATAATAGTTAGAACGCTGTACTGCCTCTTCTACTTTATCAGACCGACTGGAGGAAATTCAAAAGAATTCGCATAAAAAGTGGTACAAGCAGAGAAGTCTACGACGGTGATTCGTAATATTAATGTTCGCCGACATCGTTTCAAGTTCCGACAACATTAAATCTGCTGCGTTTTTAAAAGTTAATGGCTGGCTTCGTAAAATCAATGTTTGATGTTCATTGAAACAACGAAAACCGTTCATAAATTTTTTATGTTTGCTGTTCATAGATCTATGACGAAAATTTATCGTTATAATGACGAAGAACGTTGTTTAATAATTCTCAAACATTAACTCAATGAATTGTTACATTAGATTAATGGATGAAATATTTAATTTTAATGTTTGGCCTTCACTGTTTAATGTTGGCTCGTTTATTGGTTCAATGTATGAAGTCATTAGTTTATGACCAGAAATCGTTGTAACAATCACCGATTCATAATATTAATGTTCACAAAATTGACGACGGCCGTTCATTGATTTTACGTACGAAATTTTTTTCTGTGCAGGTTTGGAATTATGGCTCTCACCACACAGCACAAAATTCACATGATTGAGGCCTATTTTCGAACGGGTGTGCTAGTTAATGGAAGGTGGGAATACAGGCAACGTTTGTTTTTGGACAATTGTGATGATGTCAATGTAACTTGACAATGACAGAATTATTTCAAAGGGATGATATTTAAGCTAAGCCATTTTCACATTCCATGGCAACCCTTGACCAAGATAATTTTTGATACCACAGTACAGTACGAGGTGCTTTCTAAAACAAAAACACTAACCTGCACAGACTTGTATACTCTATTCAAAACAAATCCCGATGCACGTCATTTTGATGACGTCACCAAACATCCAATACTACCAACTTAACGATTGTCCCAGGACATCGAAATATATGTGTTCCGTGTATATTTTAGGTTAATAATACACATAACCATATATATTGTTAACCTAAAATATACACGGGACAAATAAATTGCGATGTCCTGTGACTATATTAAGTTGGTAGTATTGGATGATTCTGACGTCATCAAAATGACGTGCATCGGGATTTGTTTTAAATAGAGTATACGTACATATTGCTTTACAATAATAATAAATAATAATAGGCTATTATTAATATAAATAATGTTATTTGCAAAAACTATATCGTCGTGCCTAATTTTAACTGAGAAACTATAATTCCTTCCTCTTCAAGTGTCGAAGTCTCGAATTTTATATCTATACAATTGAGTATTTCCAGCTAATGTGATTTGTTTTGTTGTCCAATTCTAATTTTAAACAGAAATAATTTCAACCAGGAATATTGTAGTACCTACAGCACCTGCCAAATCTATCTTCTTCTTCAAGTGCCATACGCTTCCAGCGTGTAGGCTTCATCTGTCATTTATATGTAGTTGTCCCTCTGTATAGCAAGTGTAAAACGATTTCTCCTTCATTTAGAATTCCGCACCAAACTCTTGGATCTCGCAGCCATGAATGTTGCTTTCTACCTGAGCCTTTTCCTCCCTCTCTCTTACCCAATAAAATTAACCTTAAGACTTCGTAATTATCACTTCTTATAGTATCTCCCAAATAGGAAATTTTCGTTGTTTTAAAGGTTTCTAAGAGTTCACGTTCGATTCCAGCTCTTTTCAACACTGCATGGTATGCCACTTGGTCAGCGCATTAGATACGCAGTGGTTTATGAATGGTCCACATTTCGAACGCTTCTATTCTATTCATTGATCTTACTTTAAGTGACCACGTTTCAGTCCCGTATGTTATTATGGACCATGTAGAGTCCATTCAGTTCGAGAGGAACCGTGGCCTTGAGATTCACGGAGAGACATACTCCGTCGGCTATGTTCGGTTTCCATAGTTTCATGTAATTCGTGTATAATTGATTACTACTGAGACCGCTACTGTCCAGATGGCGATCGCACGACTTCGTGACGGAGATGCGGCCTGCATGAAACTCTCAAGGCCACGGTTCTTCTCAAACCGAATGGACTCTACAACATGTTACCATGCGGAGTTTTAAGCTCATAGGAATCTCCTTCCGGCATAGATATTTTTGGAACCAAACCAATGCTAATCTTGCCATCGCTATTCTTATTTTTCCTATTCTCTCAATATTAGTAAGAAGCTCCTGTAAATTCTTTGACATATCTGCGAGTATGGCAGTTTCATCTTCTTTATATCATCGTCTTCAATAAAATATGAACGTCCTGTAATCTGCTGGAATTTCTTATGGAAATTAAATGAGTCATGTCTTTCATGTAACTTTTCAGCCTCTTGACATTGTTCTTTCAGACACTTTTATTTTGCTTGTCTTATTTTGTTACGTATTAGTTACTGAACTGTGTTATTTTTCAGTTTAGCTATACGTCATTTTTCAATTCTATCAAGTATCTCCGCTGTCATCCAAGATTTCTTTGTTTCCCGCACACTGTATCGAATAACTTGTTCTGTTGCTTGTTTCACGTTCGTCTTTATATTTTCCGAATACTCTTCTACAGTTTGCTGCTCAGTTGGTTTTTGTGTTTCGAAGTTTTTCTTTATTTCCCTTTTAGTTATTTTCTCTCAATGTCTAACTGTCATATTTTTTAAAAAAAATTTTGCTGCCACCCATGTTACGTTGTTTTGAAAGCGTCTTTTAATTACAAAATAGTCAATTTGATTTCTCACAATATGTTGGGGATTATCTTGGGGAGATTTCCTTGCGTAGAGACGTCTATATCGTAAAAGGTATTCTATTCATATTTCTATTCATATATCATATTCTAATTTATATTGTAATAATTTAAACCGAAGTTAACACTAAGCCCCAAACTTCAAGTGAAATTTCATTTTGTCAAGTCGGCGTGCCGCCACTGTCTGGGCAACGTGTCCTGGAGGCACAAAATCGCACCGTACCATTGATCACCAGAAGTAATAATCCACTAATTTGTCCCGCTTCGGCTAATAGAAATTGTCAATCCGAGAGAAGAGGAGAAGTCCTCTTCCGGTCCTGCATCTGATTTAATGCGAAAACACGAAGAGAAAACACCAATAGGGACCCCAGGAGGCGGCAGATATCGGTCTTGCAGGATCCCACTGATTAAACGGAATCTGCCGATATGTCCTGCGATTCGTTGCCTTCTAATCCTTAAATTCATTATAAAGTGGAGCCTTAAATCTTTCACGAGCGATTTCATGGATATTTATTGAGCGCGGTGTCGAATAACGGGATATTAGAAGCATTATGTCACTTTTAGTGCGTCAGGAGGCAGGGATCGGGATGCCTTTTCCTTGGGAATAAATCCCTTGGATTTTTTCCACCTTCCTTAATGACGCGTCACAGCGGCCATAAAGAGACGCGAAGGATAACTATAGAATTATTATTTCGTTAGAAATCGGTTTCTAGATAAAATTTAGGTCCTCCAAAAATAAATTCGCGACGCCACTTTGGTGCCAAATGCTTGAATACTCACTTATATGCCTAAAATGGAGTCAAACACATTCCAATATTATTGAATTGAAGGAAATATTAATACACTTATTCTATTTAGTAATCGATGGATTGATTAAATTGAAAGAGCTTGATTGAACAAGTAATTGATTAATTATCCATTACGTATTCCACTTTTGTTTTATCAACCCGCATCGCAAAACTGCTAAGACAATTTTGAACATTCAATACCAAAAGATCTTGGAGCCAAAAAATATTCTGGCTCTAGTTCTAGCTCCATGGATAATTGTCCCAAATTTTCTCTCATACTTTGTGCAAAAAATTTAGTTTTTCATCATCTTTCAGCATATTTACGATGATTACTGATCAGCATGATTATTTCTAACCTTTGAAATGGCTGCGTTGAATAGTTCGGTTGGGAAAACCAGGCCAGAAAGCCACTTTCGCTGTAAATCCTGAGACTTGTAACTTCTGTAACAAGAAAATGCTACGTGTCGGATACTTTTCCGGCCTGCCACTTTCTGCTTACTTCCTAAAGCGTGTGTACGGTTTTCGAAAAATTTTCTGTTCAAGCGTTCATTTGTATATCGTGTCTCACTATGGAGCACATATGTACTTAATGTAAATAATGAAAAATGACTTTGTTAACTCTTTTATCGAATGGTTATAATGGTCCAGGGCATAGTTTGGGAAAGTTGGGTTATTTCTTAAAATTCTGAACATTGTTAACGCAAAAGTCTTTGTTTCGCATTTCTACTTAGATTCCAGATTTGGGCAACTCTGATTTTTAAGTTTTCATTACAAAACCATTTTATGTTTCATTCATATTTCTTGAAAACACTTCTTTTAAAAGATTAAACTACTCATCTGACTATTTTAAATAACTTTCTATGTTCCGGCACTAAAATGACAGCTATTCTAGCACTAAAATGGCCGAAAACAGTGCTTTAATGAGGCTGATTAAAGCATTGTTTTTGGTAATTTTTTATGTGGGGTTGGTAACAAGATACTATTCCCTAATGCTGTCTGATGTCTGTCAAAACAAAATTAATAATAAATATGGCCGCCGCGTCAAACACCCTTTTGTACTTGATGCGATTCGGATTCTTGAGACATGATTTCCATTTTATTTAAATCCATTAAATTAAATTTGAAAATGGTGGGAAAATTGACACATGTCTAGGAAATAGCAGTAATACCAACTTAAATGTCACGATAAAAAAATCCCCGGATGAGAAATTTTAAATTATTTAAACATAAATAAAAATGAAATGGAAGCCGGAACATAGAAAAATATTGTAAAGTACTCGTTGCAGAAGACATTCCAAGCCCCCGTACGTTCTAAAACTCGCCGAAAGCGGCTCGTTTTAAAGTTTTGGGCTCGGGCTTGGAATATGACGTCTTCTGCAACTTGTATTTTAAAAGTTGTTTTTTAAAGATATTCTGAATATGCTTTAACTGTTGGAGTGCTTCATGGAAATATACTCTAGTTTCAATGGTTATTGCAAAATTGTTGAATGAATGTATATTCAATACAAAATACATATCAATTAAAAAATGGAATAAACCAAAAGTTCCAAACCCATTTGCCAATATCTAAATCTACGATCATATCTTATTCAATTTAATGAAACATTAATTCATCTTGAGTATGTATTACTTTTATATTTGATGTCCGCTTCCGATTTAATTTTTGATTAATCAAAGTACTGGGTACTAATTATCGCAAGGAATATTTAAATACAATTATTTTATCACATGTATTTATAGAGCTAACCTTATATACCAGAGTTTCGAAATTTTGCTTAATGATATTTTTAAACCGAAACGCACTTTTGTTCTTTGACAAAAATGAATAAGGTAATGATTTGAACTTTGGAAATTACAGTAACTAGTAGAGTAAGTGTAGTAGAGTAAGTGTAAGAGTAGTAGGGTAACTTATTTCAACAAAGGAATTTATTAACATATTTGGACTTTTTTGAAAGAAAAATTGATATCTTTTAAAAATGCATAAACTCTTCTAGTACATCTATAGACATATCTTTTCCAATTATAACAATTTCAAATGGTTCAAAAAATCTTCAGATTAAGAGAACCCGAAAAAAATCAAAGTATCAATTTTTTCTAAATTTAGTAATTTATTACCAACGTAACAGAGAGAAACTACTTTTAAATTTTCTTTTGTTTTTCAAATTGTTCAAAAATAACGAATCTTTGGTGCTATTACCTTGACACGATTTGCACTATTTTAAAAGCAAAAACTGTACATGAACTATTAATTTGTCTTAATAATAATGAAAGCTCTCATCTCATGCATGCTTAAAGGGCGACACGAACACAAATATAAAGTTATTTAAATTGGGAAGTTAAGCAGTATCATTATAATATATAATAAATTGGTTTAGGTACCTTTACATCTGTTTTTGATTATTAACTTTCAAATAGATCATACCAGTATTACTTAACTACTAATTCAAAGTTGTTAAAAATTAACTACACACTATAAATTACATTTTCAGTTTTGTATTTTCCAGAGTATTTCTATCGAAGTATCGCTTCGCCCTAATATCTGTATATTCAGTTTTCCCATTTCCCGACTAACATTTTCCAGTTTTCCTGCTTTTAATGAACTTAGCATGTTCCATGAGTCTAATTTTATATTATTTTTGGATACTCTACTGTATACTGCATATAATATGGATGCATATTATTTCTTTCGTTCCTTATTAGTTTATTTAAATTCCATTACCAATTTGCAGGGTTTGTCTGTAATTTCCTTCCTGAGGTGAATTTGAAAATTTCTCACTAGAAAACCCCCACGATCAACAGATTTAATATAAAGACTGTACAAAAGATTCAAATGGTCCCGACTGTCGAGCATAATCGTTGCATAAAGAGCCAAGGCTTACGTCTCCGGACGGGGTTTTACCAAATGCCCCGGCCCCGAAGAATCGTTAAACCGTTTAAAGGCATCAAATTATCGAAACAACGACTCTTACCAATGTTATTGCTCATTTTAAAGCCCCAGTTTAACTCAATTCTTGTCGTTAAAATTACACATCCTCCTCTTTAAAAACAAAAGATGAGAGTGTGGAGCAGCAGCAACGGCTTCAGCGTCCTCAGCGCGCCGAACGTCCATAAAATATTTTATAATTGCTTCTGGAAGTGGTACAGACGCCAAAATATAATCAGATGGAGTGTTAAACGTGCCTTTAGGAATTAACTAGACATATTTTTAGGGAAAAGGCGTCTAACAGCACAACGAGCGATTCTCCTCCCATTGAATCGTAAAGACCTTAACGAAAGCGTTGAGATTTGAAACTTTTTTCCTCGATTCTTATTCCGCGTAGGCTGAAATGTTACTTCTCTGAACACAATTGAATTTTCGATTTACCATTCATAGTTAATAGGCAAAAAATTGCCATTGTTACAACTTAACGGTCTCTAATCGTAAGTAGGAGTTAAAGGTCGTTGTCTATTTCGTACTGTTCTGTGACCTGTCACTAATCCAAACCGAGGAAAGAAATGAAATATATCCACCCGAAATAACGCTGTATGTGTACAAATATACAAGTCATCGATCCTTGCTTCCTGTGATTGATGAGGTTTTTAATTTCTTTCATATCCGAAAATTATCCAGGTGTGGAGACAATGGTGAAAAAATTATAACGATTTGTTCGGTCCCCGGGGAAATGAAAAAAACTTGTGGGAAACGTTCTCGACCAGAATTAATTTAGCGATAAACGATGGAACTGGCGATGACGACGGCGACGATGATGACATTTACTGTAACGATTTACATAGCTAATCCTCGCCAAATTTCGTAATAACAAATGAGATATTTGGTTTTTCAGGAAAAACAAACTTATTTTAGCTACCTTTTAAATAGTGCCTAATCAACATAATACAAGAGTAACAAGAACAGTAATACAACACAGAATACAACAGTAACAAGAGCATTTTATAAATGTTAATCTGTTAAAAGTTAAATTTTTGTAGTAAATAACTAATTTACTAACATGATCATTGCGAAAGAAGCAAATAGTAGGCAATTCTGCAAACACTACGAATAAGGCGATCATATACACTTACCTCTTACTTTTTAATTTCAATCAGTGCGATACAGTTTGTTCGAAGGGTTTATATTATAACAAGCGAAGATGGAACAAAAACGTAAACATAAGACACCACCATCCTTAATTGTATGAATCCGGCTCGAAGGACCATTAAGAGGGTATCGTAGTGTCGTACCGTTGGCTTTTATGAGAAATTAGTTATATTAGGTACATAGTAATATTTCTTTTAAATTGTAATGAAGTTCCATGAAAGTATAGTACCTATTCCTACTTATTTTTGGAACAAGTGCGAAATGTATCATGACATCAAAGACTAATATTTGTTAAAAATCTAACTCTAAGTGAAATTTATTTAAATAGTATTTTCGTAAATAAATTTAACAGACTTAAAATTTATTAAATCAATTTAATAAATAAACTCAACAGAGTTTATTTATTTACAATAGTCATCAACAATGATTAAAAAGCATCGAAATAACCTATTATCACATTTTAATAGTACTATTAATAATACATCAACCCCTTATACTTACAAGCAAAGTATGCCCACTTTAATATGTATTACCTACTACTATATAATATATAACATATAATATGTACTATTTGCTTGTGGAGGGATTACAAATGATTATACATATGCTTGTATTTTTTAAAATTAATAGAACGAACCAACAGCCAAAATGTGTTTTGTTCAAATTTCATAATCTCATCTTTGGGAAATGAGGTTTATTATGAAGAATTGCGTTTTGTTAAAATTACATAATTTTCAAGAAATGAGAAAGTTAAACAATAATAATAAAATAACTGATACGTTATGATAAACTTCAAGAAAGCCGAAATAAACGCAAAATAGGTCTTCAATTAAAGTCTTCTTTCCAAAAATCTCCATTTGTTTGATATTTGAAAACGAGATTTAAAATTCTCTTAATTGATCAAGGTAGACAAAATCTTTGTGTTATGGAATATTAAATATGAGATATTGTATGGAGTGTAAATTTATTTCCAGATAAACAAGAATATTAAAGTTTACATTTTTCTCCAATTTTGATCAGTTTACAAGAAAATTGTATCCTGCTATTCCTGCTCAAGATATCAGTGATTCATAGTGAAGAGGCTAGTAGTGCATATAAGATATAAGTATGTACTTTTGTGGGACTTTAGGTAGCAGTTGCACTTGCTGCAATCAAACCAAAATGAAAGACTGTTTTCTGATTCTTCTCTCATCATTTTGTAAAGTTGCTTACACCTAAATGCATTCTTAAATCTACCATTATCGTAATTTTCTAGTACGACCCTTGACACAAATTGAGTATATTTTGATGAATTGACCAGTGAATATACGACTGAATAATTTGTAATTGACGTGGTACCTTGGTTCCATAGAACTGAACCTTTCAGAGGTTGTTAGTAATGAATTCGGAAGGTACGTAAATTTTTCGGTATTTACTCGCCCATGTCTTTCAAATTTTGGATGAATTCCATGATTTTAAAGTTTTTCGAAAGACTTTTATCTAAGCGAATTACACCATCCCTATTTTCCAATATACCAGCGCCGCAGTCTTCATTGTCTTGACAATATTTTGGACATGTAGCTAGCTTACTCCAAAAAATTTTCTGACAAACATCTCGCTTTACAGAACTACTCCATATTTGAAGCTTGATGCTTGTGCTGTGATGTTTCGCATTTTGTTATTTCTTGTCTAATGAGTCTCCATGTGAAGCTAGATGAGTTCTTCCAAATCATAGAATAATATATCTTAGAAGCAGTTGAAGGTTTTTCCAAATAGGGAAACTCGGGAGCATTTTCAGAAGCAGACATGTGAAGACTATTTGAGACATATTTTACTCACGCTTCGACGATATGCATCCTGTAGCATTCTGCTCCAATTTCTATTGAGTCTATTGCTCAATTTGATGAGCTCCTTGCGAAACCAGATATAGTTCTCCCAAATCCAAAGAATCTTATGACTTAGGTGCAGTTGAAGGTTTTCTCAAACAGGGAAACTCGGAAGCATTTTTTGGACCAGTCTTACAACGACTATTTGAGACACTCGAGGAAGACATTTTTCGTGCTGGCAAGTAACGCGAAATCTGTAGATAGCGACCGTTTCGCCTGACCGTTTTGCACAATAGTAGTCGCACAAAAGAGAAATACTGTCGTCACGGAGTCATCAGTTGTCAGTCAAAAAGATCGGAGGCATGTACCGGTCGCCGTCGTCATCGGTTTTTCGCACATGTTTCTGGCGGTGGTCATGTCGAGATGGTGATGGCAGATTGCGGGATTGACGAGCCTTCTGCATGCGCAAGGACCGCTTGTATATCGTGCAGGGACGGATCCCAACTCGCTCACTTACTTATTCTAGTACAGTCTTGCGCATTAACCGAGGAGTAAGTTGGGAATATGTGTAAAGTCAATTGTACTCCTGCGAGAATTTAGGTTTGGACGTCTTCATATTCTGTTGTGCCAATAATTTTGGTTGATATCAAAACTTTAAAATTGCAAGGGAAATTAGTAGTTCTTTGAACTCTATTTGGGGAGTAGCTACTTGTGGTCATCATGGCTACCAATAAGTCTTCTACGTAGTCGCAAGCACATAGCATTTATTGCAATTTTTAATAAAATCATTGGGTATTGCGCTAATCGTAGCCACTTTAAGGAGGATTCGTTCGAGAATCTAGGTATCCAAATTTAAGGGTGATCCTTGGAGCAGGAGTCCCTATCGGTTTTAAAACTGCTTTACCGTTTGACACTTTACTCTCCAAAGTTACCTGTAACTATACTTCTGCCACCCAGTTGAGGCTGCTTAATTCCAACCCAAATTGCTCCTTCTTCATAATGTACCCCGGTAGATAAATGCCCAAAATATTTGGCTTCCATACTTGTGCTAACTGTTGAGTATTACGTTCCACATGAGCAAATTGCCTTATCTTAACATAAAAGTCACTTAAACTAATTTGGACTCATCTCGTGGACATGAATCGCTACTTGAGTCTATTGAAAAACGCTTTCCAATGTCGCAGTAGGTAATCTTTGTCGCCTGAAATCTATCGCAATTCTAAGCACCTCCTCAACGGGCGATGCATTATTGTTTGACTTTCGTGATGGATATTGTTCCAATGACGTTACTAACGATTATTTCACTCGGACAGTCATTGGAAAAAATCTCGGAACTTCGGCGATTAACGCTCTTCCACGCAATCGTAATCACGATAAATCTTTGCGTCTCTCTTTCTCTTTTCCTCTCTTATTTCGTGTTGAATCCTTAGAAACCGATATGTTCCGTCCTGGGAGAGGAATCCGTTCCTGTTCGTATGACATGTACGTATCGTAAGTAAAAACACCAACGATCCTAAATGGGTCCGGTGTCTCGACATCTCGGCCGAGCCATCGTGGGTGGTAGAAGACAGAGACAGAACCGAACGAACTATGATCCAATATTTATTGCGGTGATATCTCCTCTCCGGCCTTTGATCGGGCCCGTCATTTCTTGCGAGCGCCGTGTCATAATCGACCGCCCGTATGGGGTGCAGTCGAAAAGAAACGTGAAAAGGGGACGACCACGTTGGGTTTGAATTTACGTTCAGTCCAGGAGGAACTGTGATAGATTTCTGTGATCTTTGTGCCGAAGTGAGAGTAAAGCTTCACTTCCAAAACATTTGAATCGCGAACTGAATCACAGATATTCAAAATTGTCTTACAAAACCTCAAAGGTGCTTTTGTGGTAATCAAATTGAACTTTGTAGTGAAGTTGAACAGGTGAACTTGAAGTTCAAGTAAATACGCTTGCTTAGAAAATCTGGATGAAATATGCAACCCACATTTCTAATTCCTTGCGTTTCTAATTTCCGTCGAAGTCGTCATGAAACAAAGGTTCTTAGGTGTAACTCAGATTACATAATTGCTTTTGATGACGTCCTACATTAATACCTACTTCTGCAACATCAACGAGCCTAAACATACACTGAAACAATCTGAACCAAAATAAGAATCTCTCCAAAGGTGGACACACTCAGTGCAAAATCGTCATAAACAACCATTCCGAGAGTCATATGCTGGGTATGGATGACCTTATACTAGTATATGGTCATCTCACATATCAACATTAGCTACTTGACATCACTAAGGATCTTAGATCAATAAGATTATGTGAAATATGACGGTTGCCATAACTAACATCAAAATTAGATAGGAGATGAATACAACTATAAATATTAAGATATGTTAACCATGCTGAAAGTAATGACAAACTTGCAGATAACTTAACAATACGACTACCTGCTTCTCCAATGCCCTTCTCAGCTTTCCTAATAAGACCAGCACTATTAACACAATACGTCTTACGACTATTGGCTGCTCCCCGTAGATATTCTTCGGAACCTAAAAGAAGAAGTCGTGGCACCATTGAACCCTTCGTAAGTAGAGCAAGAGAATAACCCATAACCAGATACAATTTTTAAGGATCTGGAACCTCAAAACCCAGATCGAAATCACCATGAAATAAGGCAACCCATAAGCGAAGCAGTACAAGGAAGAATTTTAAAGGATCTGATGCAGTATGACGCCAATTTCATCTAATATTAAAATACTCCACAAAAGTTGCTACCAACATCATGAACTTCAGTGCTTATAGCTTACTCCAAAAGCCCATGGGAATGTCTATTTAGCAGTGTTGCAATGAAGGATAAACCCAGTAGGTACAGAAATTGCAAGGAAATCATAGAACGCACCCTTGGAAAGACTTCTCACTGTTTCAGACCGCCTCAAGAAGTAATAGAAGAGTTGATATGAAACATTGACCGGGTGGAGCAATATCTCACAGAAACCAGCACTGAAAATGTTAAAGGGTGTGTTAATAATCTAAGGCATAATCCATGTAATATTTATTCGCAAGGTAACTTTTAGCAACGACTTAAAACAAAGGCACAGATGATTTGTTGATGTAAAGAATCCAACCAACAAAAGACTAAGAACATTAGGTCTTCAACCAATGAGAAAATCTACTAGAGAAGATTAACAGCCAAGGGATGAAATTGAAGAGAGCTCACTTGAACACACATGGAATCAAGGAAGAGCAAAAACGATAGGGGAACTTGCAACATTGTTTAAAAAATACACCTTGGAAGGCTATTGGTCCTTATAACATCCACAACTTTTGAATGAAGCTCTATACCTCTATACAGGGCAAATTCTATGATTAATATGACAAAAATTTACATATTTGTTGTAAACCACTTTACCACTCTGTCTCACGATATTTCAATCAGTCTTTCTGCATGTAAAGAGAAAAATTGAACTAAAAGATGTTACCTACATGAACAAGGAAGAAAGGCACTGATTTTCATCTAGTTCGTAGATTAAATAAAATTAAATTCAGGTTGCTCATAGATACTTTCAAAACGGTTGAATACAGTTAAGCCCTTATAAATCCACAGAAAATGAAAATCATCTTAAATCAACACAATTTAGCATGGTGGACATATCATCACATAACATTGAACATGGCTGAATGACATATATGAAGGGTGCGACCAACTCCAAGAATTTAAATTTGGTTTCAAGAAATATTGTAAGGTTTAAATTCGTTGATAAATCACTTCTATAATATTTTCTTTGCAAAGTATTGCATCGACGTTCCTTCTTTCATTAGAATTTATTTAAAAATCTTTGAATTTAAATTTGATTTCCCATAGTCCAAAACAAACCACATAAATCGAAAATGCTCCCAAAAGAACTTAAATTTGTGTTGTCGTTGTGAGATTGACTTATTGTGAATGAGATATAGTGCACAAGCAACTCCAGCTTCAAATTGCAGCTTGATTTCAAAAATTACCGATACATTTGAGTGACATATTTTTGTGTTGTTGTTTTGGGGAATTGGCACTGAAATTCTGTGTACTTTCCCAACATTTCAATTCAGTTTCAACTTCAAACCTTCAATTCAAGAGCACAGGAATCAAAAATTATCTTAGAACAACTCAGTTCAGTTATGTTGCGAACATAGCATTCCATTTCAGAAACTTATATCTAACTTTACCTAACTTCCGTTCTTTTTTTTTCAGACGGTGATTTCCGTTTGCGGATACAGCCATGTAAGTTATGAAATAATTTACCACTTAAAGGTCGCAAACGACTGGCATTTTCCCGCCGAACGTTTCATTGAAATTCCTCATTTTTGCATCGTATTAAGTGGATAATAAAACGCCAACTATTGGGCCCCATTAACAATGAAATCATCAATCGAATGACCTTATTAGGTGCACAAGTCGACGTAATATAGAAAAATGATTACATCCTTGAAGTAACCACTTTTATGATGCTTATTAGTGTCGGTCGTTTGCGATTGTTGTAGACATTGTTTCTTTCTTTTGTGTTAAGTGAGTCGGATATCTTGAGGCGTCCCTATATAGAGTCTAAAGCGTACGCCGAGCTGTCATTTCTTCTGACGACTGTCGACCAGTTAAATTATAATAAAGTTTTGTGATAATCCACGGCTTTTGATGCATGACATACCGTGTCGCGAGCGGAATAGATATTGCTCATTTAGGCCTCCTTTGAAATTCATTTTAATTATAAAAAGATTTTTAATTGCTCGCGTCTATTGGCTGCTTTTTCCTTTAACGGCGTTTATTTTTTTCCAGAACGACTTAATGAGACGTTCGTTTCGAGTCTTTTGACCTCTATTACGGAGCTGTCGTATTGCCCATGATTTTTATAACGCACTTTTAAAGAGTTCGTCTTCTGTTTTCTTTGCCTTCATTATTCTGCTCATCCCGTTAATGTCGACGGATCGTGTTGAGCATTCCGATTTACTGTTAATTAATAGGATCTTATGGTTATCCCTCCGAATGTAAACACTTCGACTTCTTTCTCTAAACACTTTGACGACTAAATTAAATGCCGACTCAAAACAAACCGTTGCGTAACGTGTCGTTATTTAACATTACCCGTAACGAGGTATCATAACACAAAAAAGTTACGTCGCAGATGGCTAATTGCCGAATATTCCGTTATTAATCAAAACCGAACCGCTATTATAATGAGAATACAAGGAATTGTGAAAATACTGTACATCCGGCAGGGAATATGCCTCGCAATATGCTTCAAGCTCGATTAGAGATCCACTTAAATTTTGAGGAGCCTGGCTGGTGTCTTCATCTGACCGTGGCACCGACACGAATCGTGGATTAAGAGTTGTATGCCCCAGAAATCGGTATTAGGATCAGGGAAATTTTCCTGATATGATTTTAAACTTTTCTGGAAAAGAAGAGATGCAAGGAAGGAAGCAAATCGAACACTGTAACACGACAAAAATTTTGTATTCGGTACATGTGTGGATATAAAAGAGGAAATCCCTCATTGGCACCAGATAAGATAAAAGACGTCTCATAGACAGAACAAAGTAAATTTCAACTCTGGAATGGATAGTGTGGCACTGCGCACATCTCAGCGGTTACCCGAAATAAAACCTCCATCTATATCCATCAAACCGGGCCAATTAAACTTTTCATCAGAAGAAGAGTATATTTCCGATATAATAACATTAGGTACTAGTATATAATTCAGAATATTCAAAGTTCATACCGCGGTATTGTGTGGGGTATACGCAAATTTGACCCTATTAATGTTAAAATCATAGAACTAAAATGACTAAAAATTTAAAGTTGTTTGTAAAATGACTATTAACCGTTCTTGCCTTTTATTTGATTTTAGCAACAGCTCATTCACCATATTTGCTGAATAATTTTTAGAATGTACTTTATTTGTTTAAATGTGAGTAATTGGAATAAGATAGATTTACTTAAACTCCATTATTAGCAGCTTTAGTCGATGCTTAATTTTCGGTATGGTTCATATTTACAATACCTTACCTGATAAGTACGTAGGTACACTGAATTTAACTAACCAAAACGCTAACTCCAAATTCCCTACAAAATAAGCTTTTGACTGATTAAATATCTTGAAAACTGAAGAAATTATCGTTAAAAAACCATTTACGTTTTCCTGTCATTTTTTTCGGAGAATACAAATACAGTTTTAACCATTTTTTCAACTAAATATAGATTTTTAAAAAAAATTTCTAGTAGTATTTTATGTTTTTTCTACAATATTTTATAAGAAGGGGTGATTTTTGGGGGTTGAAACAGCGAAATATTTCAGAACTGATATTAAAAATAATGAGAAGACTTTGTTTAACACCACATTGACCAATTCGAAATTATAGTAAACAATTTTTATACATTACCCTGTAGAGGGTGCCTTTTAAGGATTGAATAAATGTATTATATCATAAAGTAGATTTATAAATCGTAAAACAAATGTAATGTATCATAAATAGACCATTTCAAATTTTTAAGTAAAAATAAACAATTAATAATTATTACAATAATATATTTTTTTGCCAAATTTTGAGCTAAAGGGTCCAGTTGACCTAGTTTTTTAGGGTTGAAAAAATGCATTCCCATACGAGAAATAAATCTTTATTTAACATATTTAAACATTATTAAGCTCAAATAACGCTTAAACATGCAGTTTTCAATTTTTGTTAAAAGGGGTAGTTTTCATGCCTTAAATCAAAAACAACACATTTTAATCACATATCTTTTGAAGATGATGGTAAGACAAGCTCACATAGGGATCAGGCACCATAAGAAGTAGAAGCATATATATTTATATATATACATTAAAAAACCATATATAATATTTTAAGTTATGTCTATGGAGCGGATTTTATTGCAGTATACATTTTAAAAAATTGCAGTTAAAACTCAAAAAATTGCAAAAGTAGCCAAAAAACCACCAATAATTGCATTGAAAAAATAAGAACGGAAAAAATGTTTAAAAAACGTATTTTTATTTAACGTAACTTATTATTACATATTTACATTATATGTACATATATATACGTATATATACAATGTGTTTCAAAATGATTGTCATCTAGTGGGCTGTGGAATTCCCATGTAAAATAAAAAAAAACGCCTTGCGAAAATAGGAGTTTCTACTAGCTATACATAACCTCAAAGTAACCTACTTAATATGTTTAAACTTCTGGTTTTTCTCTGTCAAAAGAAAACGAATTCTGAGTATTTGTCTATTTGTAGTATTTGTCTAATTACCAGCAGTACTGATTGTCAGTTTCACAATAAATGTTCGAAGTGTCACTTGTTGTCAGAATTAGATAGGTACAAATCAATAGAGCGCGGCACATCAAAAATTACATGCACAGAAATTCCAATGCCAACTAGATGACAATCATTTTGAAACACATTGTATTTATAATTTGTTAAAATTATCTATTAAGTAGGTACATCTCTAAATTGGCAGCAATAAAATTTTGTGTACGATCGTTGAGAATTTAATTATATGCGGAATAAAATCGCTCTATGTCCAGTGTCGCTATGTCCTGATTGGAGCGTATTGGAATTTACTAACTAAATTTGGGCATACATTAAATTCTTCATCGATTTCTTTTTTGATTACTTTAAGACCTGTATTATTATTCATAATGTTTACAATTTTTTTGGTAATTGTTTCCCCGATTCTCTGGTAAATTTTTTATACATAAAAAATTGCAAAAAATTGCAATAACACCCAGAAATTGCACAAATTGCAAAAAGTTGCATTTGCAATAAAATCCGGCCAACGTCACTTGGACCTCAACTGAGCCTCAACTGCACCTCAACCTCAGAGTTTATAAATCCGTCTTGATTCCATAAAGCGTCATCCCTCGAATTTCGGTGCTCGGGACAAGTCCATCGGGCTCGGGAATGTCAAATATCCATAATGACAGTATCGCGGACCGTCTTTTTGGGTGTCGCGAATTCCCCCCTCGAGAGGGCCCGCCACCCCGGCTCCGGCTCGGGGGCCTCAAAACCGACAGATTGGTACTCTTCCTGGAACCGGGACGGCGACGTGATCGACAGATGAAATTGCCCATTGTTGATGGACAGTTGACGGGCGCGCCGCGGACACGACAGGGCCGGACCGAGCGCAAAGATTTAGAAACACTCATCCCTTATACATACGGACTCTTCGGACGTCTTGCTAACCTGTCTCAGAAATGCCTCAATGGAGAGAGAGAGCATCCCTGAAGAATGGAAGTACATCACAGCGACACATAAAAGGGGAGTAAGTTGGACTATTGCATGTATTTGCATGTATTAGCTCTAGAATTACCACAGTTATCCAAGTAAAATGTGGGTACGATCTAAGGAACCATAACTGATTTAATGAGCCTTTCGCGGTTTCACCTTAATTCGGCTTGTACTGAGACATGCATGGCTTAATCTTTGAGACAAGCATATGACTACTGGCAGGATCAACCATTTTTTAGGGCAAGGTATTCTTTATATTTATATGCCTTTTCTCAACACGGTTTTGTGGGCTCTGGGAGGTATTCTTTATCAGCAGGATATATTCGTGAGTATCTTCTTATACTGTTGCATAAGTTTCGAGGTTCGCCGTGCTTAACAATATCTTCAGAGTTTATGGAAATTTGCTGAAAAAGAAGATAGAATTATGATTTTCAGTTATTTTCCTCATTTTGTAGTTTCAGTAAGTTGACCATTTTTCCAAATTGTCTAGATTGCATGTATTAGCGTCATTCGCAGGGCTGACCAAAGATAGACACTAGTCTGTCCGAAACATGTCTCAGTAAATTCTGGAAAAAAAACCATTTTATGTCTTTATTTCATTAAATGTGTAATCTTTGAGACTTCTATCTGGCAATCTTACCCCACCCTCCTCTTCGAATATAGATTTTTTTTCATAATTTTTTATTCATTTATTTTGGTTTAGTGTCTAGTCTAGAAAGTATAAACCGTACTTTACTTAGCTGATCTTATGGTATATTTTGTAAGAATCACTTCATAATAACTGATAAAGGTAGAAGAAGACTGATAGACAGAAAGAGAGATGAGAAGGAAAGAAAGAAAGAGAGAGAAAGAGAGAGCTATCGCTGCCTCTTTTGCTTTGACCGTAATTGGTCAGCAAGGGCCAAAAAGATACAAGATGTGTTATTTGCATTTTCTCTCTCTTTCTGATTACCCCGCTTGGATAATTGAACATCTCTATGATCTATGACGCTACATCTTGATAAAGAGGTATGGTCACTACAATTTTTTTTATTTCATTCCAATTCTGTAGATATGAGGGTGTTAAAGGTTGCTGATATAGACATTTCAATTGTTATTGTTATTAGTGTGTGATTGCGTACCAAACTAGATATCTCCAACAATTGTGTTATTAAATGACGCTTATGCAATAGACTTCATAATGTACTGTGGTTGAAATTTGAAATTTGTCCGGGTTTGAAGTTCGATTACTTGATCAAAAAAGATATGAAATTGGTTATATCTGTGTTCATGTCACATACCTGTAAACAACGGAGGGGTTTCATATTGAGGTGACTTTTGCGACAAATTTCAAGCGATTTGTGGTTTTGGGTGTCGATCAGTGATTCATTATCAAATTTATTAAATTTAATCTGGGAAATATATAATAGTGAACAATTTTGTGAAAGCAGGCAACAGAAATCTACTTAAAATACATACGGACCTATTCTATTGAAATGCAGGGTCCGAAATCAACAAGAGCGAAAGAGAAACTAATAGTAGTTCGTTAGTATGACAGAGAACGAAGTTTTGCAACGTTGCCGGCCGGCCGGTCCGTAACCCATTCCAAATATTCCCGTCGGAGTCTGTACAGCGAATGATCCGGTAGAGTGTGGCGATGACTGTGATGTTTCTCGAGCTAGCAACGTCGCAAAAGTTCTTTCTCTGTTTAGCCAACGAGAAATATATGGCTTTTCTTTCGCTCTTATGTTTATACCATACTGCGACTCTGTAGAAACGGTCTGTATAAGAAACGTGTAAGTATCTAACATAAAGATGCTATGTGAAACACATTTAAAATTCCACTTATAAACCATTTTATTTTAAATGAGATTATTGAAAATAAAAGTTTTCACATAAGATAAATAATAACTTTATGTTATAACTTCTGAAGTTTTACTAGCATGTGACGTCACTAAGTCATGTGACACTCGTTTGACAGTATGTGACCGGTTTTGGCGGTCTTTTATTTTGTTCTAATTTGAATGTCCATTTTCATCAAAAATACGTTAAAAGATAATAATAATAATAATACATAAAAAATAATACATTTAAATACATGTAGACGGCGTAATAAACAGCTTATTTCAATGTCTATTTTCATCAAAAATATGTTAAAAATAAGATTTAAATACATGTAGGCGGCGTAATATACAACATCAAACCTTTAAACATGATTTCGCAAAATTAATCGATCATATTGTCAGAAATTTAACGCATTTGGTTCGGCAAATAGCTTGAGACAAAGAGGGTAAACTAAAGCTTGAAACACCTTACTTTCGCTTAGGGGACGCGAACAAAGTACCATTGCTTTGGTAAAATGATCGATGTATCACGCATAATAATATGTCAAAGTTTCGATTAGAAGAGTTATCGTTTAGGTTCGCTTTAGGTTTATCAATTTGAATTGTGTGTTCGACGCCAAGAAAGAAAAATAATTTTGACGAGAATGCGTCTAACGCAACAGAGCAATAAGTTAGATGTATTGCTCTACGTATACAGTTATGTTTCTAACTTGATAGTGAGGTGCCGTGATCTTCCTTTCTTCCTCGTCAGTTTTTGCATTATAATTCATTAATTAGTTCATTGATTCATTAATCATTCGTTACTACGCCATCTTTTTTTCATACTCTCGGGTGCGTACAACTCGAAGATTCTATCAGTAAGATAACTTTTTGCGGTCGATATATAATTCACAATCCCCCTTTCCCGTGTTGTACGGTCCTGGAACGTGTCATTCTTCTGGTGGGAACGGCCCGTGCGGGCCCTGTGACAGCGCCGTCTGCATCGCCACCTGATTTATAGCCGAAAAAACTGTTATAAACATTCCGCTGCTCCCGAAGAAATTTAATTAATTATTTCAAATATACCCCAATAAGAATGCGGCCAAAAAGTTTCGGTATGGTACCGGGGACGGAACTGTTAAGGCTCTCGAGAAATTGCCAAATGGAAAGTTTCCCGATTCCGCCGCGGCCGTAGAATTATCGAAAAGTTTAATGAAAAAAGAAGTCACTTCTCGGGGAGGTGGGGGGGAGGGGGGCATTACGCCTTGTATAATTGCGCCCCGGGAATATTAGAGATTTAAATTGTTTCCAAAACAAAAGAGCAAAATCGACGCGCCAGATTTCTTTCGCCTGTCGGGAATTGGACTTTTCGAACACAGGCTTCCTACGGACGTACGAAGAATGGAAAACCATTACTATTCACAGCAGATTCATCAGTAACGCATACAAATACGAAAATGACATTTTCCGATGATTCAGTTATTCTTACCTCATCTAATTGAAATCCAAACAATGCAGCTAGGAATTCATGTACTCTTCAGCATTACAAAAAGAAATTGATATCTACAGTTGACGCCAGAAAGTCGACGCAAATTGTAATTACGACAAAACATGACGACATGTCATCTGAGCACATATAAATTTATAATGCCTTGATTTCCATAAAATACGAACTACATTTTCCTCAAATTCGACAAATATGACTAAAATTATGTGGTGGCAATAATGTCGATATCGAAGCCAGTGGTATAATGTGAATGACTGGAAATAACATATGAAATTATGAAATTATATTAATATAAATTATGAAATGTAATATCTAATTGATATCCAAACAATGCAGCTAGGAATTCATGTACTCTTCAGCATTACAAAAAGCAATTGGTATCCAAATTGGACGCCAGAAGATCGACGCAAATTGTATTTACAACAAAACACGTAAACATGTCACCTGATCACATATAAATTTACAATACCTTGATTTCCATAAAATATGAACTACATTTTCCTCAAATTCGACAAATATGACTACTAACCACAGCTAAGAAATTAGTTTCAGGTTTGTAATAGTAAAGAGTTAACATGTTACAGGCACATAATTTCTATTCACTTAATTATGTGGTGGCAATAATGGCAATACTGAAACCAGCGGGAAAATGTGAGTGACTAGAAATAACATGTGAAATTTGTTTCCTGGAACAAACCTACCTACTACTGAATAACAATATTTTAACGTCAATCGAGATTATAGCTTAAAACACTAAAGCTGTATAAACATTTCAATCCAAAGTTCTTCGAAGTAACCAATTCCAACTAACCTAACATGACATGTTAAACATGGCATATTTGCTGCTTCCTGAAAGTTCCATCCACTGTGGTACAAAATCATTTTGAAATCGATATGCGTTATGAGCATTATTATTCCTCCAATAGCTAAACCCTACAAACCGCTCAATTAATAATAGTGCTTCGTCTTCTTTGCCTTCTTGTTTTATTGCTCCTTCTTTTCGTTCTTCGAGCAGACAATTTGGAAACATAATTCACTAAATTAGTTATGAATGTATTCTGCAGTTTTAATACAATTTACATTTTATCGGTCAATGACACCTAAAAGTTGTAACCAAGTCACTTTTATTTTGTATGAAAGGTAAATTTGATATATACTAGAAGTAGCGATAAATACGTGATATGTCTTATAAAGGGCATCCAAATTTTTCACGGCCGTCAGTGTATTAGGGGAATTGATGTTGCCCCATAAAAATTGCCCAAAAATTTTTCCTTGATTAATCTCCGGATTACGAAGGAGTAACTTAAAGTTAACAATTCAGGATCTTTATCTTTGCAAAATTTTTAATACTAATATTTCTGTTAAAAGAACCAGCCCGTTTATTGTCTTACTAAAAAAAAATTAATCTTAGGAATTACGAGGATTTTAAATTTTTCCTAAAGTTTACGTCGGCAATGAACTTTATTTAAAAAGTAGAAAATTACTAAGAAGTTACATATTTGTTTAGTATTTATTAGTGGTGAACTCGAAACGAGATGACATTGTCTCAGTCTCCGAAAAATCATTAAGAGTCTTGAGAGTCTCGTCTCGTCTCGGCATCGAAAATCTTTGTTTCTTGACAACACAGGCACTTGATAACAGTCACTGATTTTCTTGAAGTCGGGTGTCCAGAAATTAGTCTTATCGATTTTATATTTACAAATACAAAATCGAAAATCATTTTTGTGAATACATCGTATTTGTTGGAGTACCTCGAAGAAAATTAGTGGTGGACACGAGACGAGACGAGCCGAGAAACGACATGGTCTCGTCTGGTCTCGAAAAATTCTCAAAAATTATGTCTCGTCTTGTCTCGATCTGGTACAGGTCTCGTCTCGTCTCGTCTCATCTCGTCAATGGAAATACTGTACAACTTTTTGACTTTTGATATTAATCTGCCGGTTTCGTTTATACGAGTGGTATCAAACAACCACAAGTGTCTGAAGTGAAGTGTACATGTTACTTGTGTTTATAACATATCCTTAGCTTCCTTTGTACAAAATAGCTTTTCTACGAAAACTTGTCTAGTTTGACTGAAATTCCCTTAAATCTATTTTCGCTTAGTAAAGCCATAAGTGATATTTATTAAATTTTATATATTTTTTGATTGATTAGCTGTTCTAAATGTTTCCCATTTGCTGCCGCGCCTGCGATCCGGACTGCATTTTTTGCATCCTCTCCTCGATCCTTATAAACAATGCCTGTATGACCATCGGTATTACGGCGACATTTGCGCAAAAAAGTCCGCAGCAAAAGTGAAGCGAGCATTTCTGTGAAAAGACGCAATTAATAAAGGCAAGCGCATGACAAACAAATTAATTGTCGCATTGAGCACGATATCCAGTCAAATCATGTACCCGTTGCGCTATAATGTTGCCCGTGCCAGTGGACCTGTTCTCCGGCGACCATGTTCGTCGGGCTATTTTTAATTTTCCCCCCTTTCACCACCTCTCGACATAGGACGGATTCACAATCGCGAAGTTTTAATTAAGTAAATGTTCCGTCCCTCTCTCTCTCTCAGTCTCTCTCTCTCTCTCTCTCTCAGTCTCTCTCTCTCTCTCTCTCTCTCTCTCTCTCTCTCTCTCTCTTTTATTTTATTTTATTTTATTTTTCCACTCTATACGACCATAAAAATACCGTGCGATTGATTCAATATACGTGATTTTATGCTACACAAATTTTGTAATTGTCTCTGCGACTGAGAGATTCTCGGAAGAGCGTTTTCGTCTGCCCAATCGGGCTCGCATTTTAGTGAACTTGTTAGGGGAGTCGATGCTCATAAAATTCATTTCAGGTAAACGGTTACCCACTCTGCATACAGAAGTTTTAAGATTAATGGAAAGAAACTAATTCAAATATGATCGATTTTTTCCGGATACCAAATCAAGTTTGTCAATGGAGATGCAAGGGATTCAGCCTGTGACTCTTCCCTTGGACAATGGCGATCTTCGTCACTAAGATGTATGGCTTGATCATATTGCAATGTGCTTGTTTTGTATAATACTGCACTGAACCAAATGAATCAATTAATATTTGATAATACTACTTCGACAGTGGCCTTTAAACCTTCATCTTCAATGTGTAGTCCATAACTCAAGCATGAGGGATAATCCACCAAGAAAAGTAACTCCAAATCTGACACCCATCCAAATAAAAACAGTAAATTTACGATTGATGAATGGTTTGGGTAAATTTAAGTCAAGATTCAGTCAAATCAACGAAGGAAAGTTAGAATTAAATTAAAGAAACAAAGAAAAGTAAAAGGTCCTTACCTAATAATGTGTCAGATGAGATTGTAAAATGTCAACGTTTTGTAGCCAAATAAAGCAATATATGGGCAAAAGACACTAGCGCTACTAGAGTTTAGAAATAAATCAAGCATGACGTGGGTAATTAAATCATCATGACAAATCCAAAGTAAATCACCTATAAGTAGGCAAAAGATTTAAATGTTCTGTGGTATAATCATCAACTAGATTAAATGTTCAAAAAATCAACTCAAATCTATCATGGGTTGGTACTTCAATGGCCTAAAGATCTCTTTGCAATTAAATTGAATTTGGTCATTAAGTAGTGAAAGATCAAAGTCTTTAGAGGGTCTATCCCAGACATTCAAGTAAGTTAATTTAGCTCCATTTGATTGGTAATGGAGAACTTGGTGTTCTAAGGTGATAATAAGTAAATTGGTGGCAAATGAGCAAACAAACTGGGAACTCTAGCTAAGGGGTTATTGACGTTCTTTAAAACAAACTTCCAATTAAATTCTTATTGCCAGTCATCTTTTACTCTGACCAGTGTATATGTTATGGACCAAGTGATTAATGAGGGCATTATTTATAATGCCCGGGCATTCTGAATAATGACAAGTCAGATCGGGCCAAGTGATTAAGTATTACCTAAACTTCATTATTTATCATAGTGTCTGGTCATTATGAATATTGCTAAACAATTGTCGGGCAATTTGCTTATTTTAGTAGATTGGGCGGGGCGTTGATAAAAAATTGTGCATGGTAAACCGAGACACTCTCAAAGCCAAGGGTCAGTAGAAAGAGCAAACCAAGATATCGAGAACACCCTAAGTAGGTACATGGCTGGTGGATAACAACACAAAAAGATGGCCAGGAGGATTACGTTTTGAGTAATTAATGAAAAATAGAGCTCATCACACAGGCATAAACTGTACTCCATATGAAGCCATGTTCGGAACGAAGTTGAAAGTAGGAATGAAAAGTTCTTCAACACCATATGAAGCTCTGCTAGGTGTAAATTGAGAAGAACACTTAGAAAAACTATTATCCACCGAAGGCACTATCTCTGAAAAGAACCATGTCTACCGAAAATGATCAAGTAGAGTCCATCGAAATAGACCAAGTGGAGTGTGCCTAAATAAACCAACTAGAATCCACGGAAAATAATATTCAGCCGGCCCAAGCAAAGTTTCACCATCCATTACCTTAGATGTGCATTGTGAAGAAACTTCGGATTTAAATCCAATACCCACAAACGAAATGGCTTCATCAGAACAAAATGTGAAGAGCAAGAAAGAAAATGTTATGTTTGTAAGGAAATTGGCTTTAGGTAATTTGCAGAGACAGGCTAATAAAATGTTGATCGAGCTCGTTGCTAGAGTGACTGAAATAACAGCCTCAAATCTTTACAATTTAAGAAAAATACATGGTATTCTCAATCGACGGTATTCAAGAATCCAATTTTCAGTGTGTAAGGAACGATTGGCTTCGCTTGAAGATATTCCGGAGACAGAGATTTCAATAAGTGTGTTAGGATGTCGTGTAAATGTGGAAGGCAAGGTACAGTCTATATTTTATGTAGTTGTAAAGGTGAATGTAAGACTAAGGGTGGTATTCAGAAACGGCACTTAAATATTTCTTAAGTGTTAATTAGCTAAGTTAAGTTTTTTCTTAACTTAACGGTAAGGAGCGATTTGTATTCAGAAACGTCACTTAAATAAATCTTGGCTGAGAAATTTTTAAGTCGCTATTTTTTCGTTTCGTGTCAAACTCTGTCAAAAACATAACCTACAACCTATATTTTTCATTGTTTACATTTGGGATATATGGTTCATTGTTAATTTGTTGAGTCCTAAAGGTCCTAAAATTGAGGAGTGTTGTGACTGTGTACCTGAGACGGTATACCTGTAATTCCAGGAAAACAATAGGGAAACGTCGGGCGTGTATTGAAGGGAATATGGTTATTTAAGGGACAGGTGGTAAAGGTAATAGGAAACTTCCCGGGAGCGAGCAGGGGCCCAGCAGGAACCCCTAGCAGGATAAACTCGAGAAGGAGCATCCGATGCGTCGAGGCCGACGACCCACTACACCGTCAAACGGATCCCAAGGCAGCCCAGCTGCCGATCCCAGTCCCCGTAATGACGATGGCCCCGCAGTCCACCAGGACGAAACGGGCATACACACATGGCTGAGTCAAGGTTTTCTGTGGTTTCCTGTGGCCGTAACCAGAATTGGCAGCCACCACCGGAGGAATCGAGAGGGCCGCAGCCTTCCCCCTCACCAGCATGCTGGGACCATTAGATGTAGCACAAATTGATATTGTAACATATGCACACATGTTGCAGATGACGCTTAATTAAGATATTTAAAAGTAAAAAGTATTAGGAAACAGGTAGTGTTCAAATCACATTAACGACAGAGAAATACATATAAAGGACCACTTTAGAAGAATAGGGGAAAGACGAGTTAAATGATAGCGATGGTCATTTCAGTAAATTTAAAAGAACAGTACCAGTTCTAGAGGGTAGAGATGTGGGTAATTGTACCTAGGTATAAAGGCACCACTGCCTTTTTCTACTCATTTTTAATCGTGTGCTTCAAGTTAGAGGACGTTGAAATGGAGAAGAGAAGGATTAATTTTACCTTCAGTGAGAAGGCGCTGCTTAAGGAGCTGGTGGCAAGGAACTGCAGCATTGTTGAATGCAAACGTTCGGATGTGGTAACTGCAGACTCTGACTGGACTTTGTTGTCCTAAAGGAGTAAGGGGCATTCCTCGTTGATCTTGTACCTCTGGGATTTGTGTTATTAAAGGGAGAATAACATTAACCACACACTCTTTCGTAAATCGATAGCGCTTTTTAAATTCGAACTCATCCAATTCATAGAAAGGCGTTTCCCTACTATACCTTCGGGCACGTAATGGGCGGTGAATTCTTTCGAGAAACTCATCGAAATCATCATTTTCATAATAATATCGCTCAATTCTCCGATAGTCATCGAAAGCGTCGTTCTCATTTTCAAACATCTTCAAAACAAATAACGAAATAACCTCTACTTTCATCGACCTAACCTCAATGTATCGGCTAAGGAATACTTAAGGTACCTCTCGAGCTACCTTAAATATTTCTTAAGTATTTTTTAAATGTAAGACAAAACTTTACTAAGGAGGATTCAGGAATGGAATTAAGTGGGAAAATGACGTTACTTAAGAAATACTTATGAATTATTTTAAGTTAAGATTTCTTTCTGCTAAGGAAGGTCTCTGAATACAAATTCGGACTTAAGGAACCACTTAAGTTAAGAAAAATTTAAGGAACGTTTCTGAATACCACCTAATACATGCAGTTGTCTCAAAGAAAATAAACTGTGTAACTCCAGATGCTTTTAAAGCTGCAATTGTTTCAATACATATGGGACTTAATCTTCCACATATTACTTGTGCTCATTTTGCTTATTAAAGGACAAGAATGGAAATAAACATGTGTTTTTATTATCCTGCCCAACAGGTGATAGACATTATTTATAAAGCCCGGGCAATTTAATTATTTTAACAAATATTATAATATTGCCTTCTCATGTTGGGCATTTTTCAAAATGCCTGGGCATTATATATAATGCCCCATTAATCACTTGGTCCATAACATATATATTGCATTGCAAGATACATAAGGGCAATTAATACGATAAACACGTGACCTGTTATCAGAAAAGAAAAAGAAAGGAAGGGAGCTATATTGGCTTTACTTGAAGTATTGAGATAGTTAACGCCTCTAATGATCCTGATCTGTTACTTCTTAATGATCTAAACCAGCTTAACTGCACAGAGATCATTGAAACATACTGATTCATAGGAAATGTGAGTTGACTTTTTATCCACTTCTAATTGTCAATTATATATTATTGCTTTATTTTGCCACAAAACATTGATATTTTACAACCTCATCTGACGCATCATTTGGTAAGAACCATCTACTTTTCTTTATTTCTATAATTCGATTGTAATTTTCTTTGGTAGGGTTGACTGAAGATGGGTATAAATGTACTGGAAACATGTATTATTTAACACCTCTGTATCAATTACCAGATCATATATTTATGTTTCTTATTTCGATTTGGATTCTGACTAGCTGACGAGCTTTGTGATTTAATCAGTATAACATTATATTCTTATTTCGATTTGGATTCTGACTAGCTGACGAGCTTTGTGATCAGTATTTAATCAGTATAACATTTTGCCAAGTTTCTCCCATGTGCCATTCCATATGTGGGCGTAACATATGTTTATAAACAGTTTAAATAAGTATCCCGCCTTAAAATTGATTGGTTTCGACTTAAATCGTGGTGAAAACTGCAACAAATTCGGTGCATATTAAAGTGCAGATTTGCATGCATTATCCCATCGTCTTCTCAGCCGTGAGTTAGTTCCCAGCGATCCATCTCGGGCGCATCGGATATTTCAATCATCCGGCATCGATATCCCATTAGTTAATATTTCATCCCTAATTAACATGCATAAGTTCCCAGAACCTCTCGACCGATGGTAGAGCTACCGAGCGAGAAAGAGAAACAAAGTGCAAAAAGGAGGAGCGGACGAAGACGAAGAAGCAGAAGAAGCAGAAGTTGCACGAGTAATGAAAACAAAAGAGCCAATTTAAATTGGTTTCATCTTTGCATGTATAACGAGATCGAGTGATAAGAGGAGCGCCAGCAAGGCTGCCCAACTGGCCTATCACGGGCTCCTCATCGTTCCGGGAACACGACGTCTTTGATTTATACGTCTTGGCGATGGCAGCCTGCTCCCGGTGCTCTTCTGAGGTAGCTTCTCGGATTCATATAATAAGAGGAGCGGCGAGGGGAACGGGGGGCGGTTTAATTAGTTTGTTGGATCTTTAATTATTCCGGAAAATTAAGATTTTATGATGTTATCGGCTAATGGGCTGAGTAGGACCGAGTGATATTCGCTTAATTGACAAGGCGATATTACGGGTTTTTATATTGGAGGCTGGACCTTTCCATCAACACGGTTTTTAAAACAACACGTCTTAAAATGGAGACAGCTAGCCGGAATTAAGCAGCTTTTTCACGGTTATTTACGAAATATAATTTTTATATTACATCAAATTTGAAAGAATTCCCCAAATTCAAAGAACGAACTATTTTTTCTAACTTTTATTTGGCAAGAGTTATTGTCGTCCTTTACATTTTTGGTGCTGTCGCTTTCTTGTGATCAATTAATTTTCTAGAGACTCCTCTTTGTTTCCCCTCATTTCTGCCTGGTCTATTGTAACATTCTAGTCTCTTTAGACTCTAAGAACTAAGTATTACTTGTCGCATCATTTCATAAAGGATTTTCATGTTTTTTAAGTGTCACTATAATAAGTAATAACACTTCAAACGTTACGTTTCAAAACATACACATTTAAACTATGAAGAAATATACTTTGTTCTTTTATAATGTTTGTCAGGAAAATTTCTTTAAAGATTGGTAAAGTTTCCTAATAAATCCCTTATTATCAAGTATAGTAATTTCGATATAGCCTGCTAAAAGGTACCATTGTATGTAATAGCACTGGTTTCAAAAATATGTGCCATATATAGTCATTTCTAATAATGGGCTAAAAAAATTTTCACCTAATACAGGTTGTATATAAAATGGCGCAAAGTATATACGTGGCGTCATTCGTTCTGATATTACAAGTCAAAAATTATAAAATATTTCTGCAAAATAGAAACAAGTCGTGAAGGGTGGGCGCTTAGCGTACACAATTGTAGGGTTCATTGAAATCATTCTATCTTTGAATTATTAACAGTAAATAACAGTGAAGTACTTTAAATTACATTAAATTAATTTATTGATAATTTCACAATAATGAGTGCGTTAAATTTGAACATATCGACATGTGATTATAACATTGTAGTTATACATAAACAACTATCTGTTTGCTGAAAATAATATGATATTGTCTCGAGCCTGCCGCCAACATCTTATTAAAGAAAGAATGATTTATGACCTTTCTGGACGTTTCTAAGTAAACAGTATTTGAGAAAGGAATGACCTGGAACTATCGCGAATACAATTGAGGTGTATATAAGCGGGCTTGCGGTCGGAGAGATTAGATTAGACGTGAAGCCGCGAGTGAATAAATAAGGCGAAAACGGACTAGTGAAATAAATTTTATATAAGAGTGATATAAATTAATTAGTTAGGAATTAGTTAAGATAAATTAAGTAGTGTGTAGTGTAAAATTAGGACAGTGTAAATAAATTAAAAATAAACGTTACAATATTAAGAAAACTCAAAAAAAGATCAAAGAAAATCTTTAAGGAAAGATATTAAACTTAGAAAATTAAATGTAACATTCTTAATTTTACATCAGGGACGAGACAAAATGATTTTCAATTGTATTCAATTTGTTAAAATGTAAATGCTAAGCAGCTTAAGTGTTTAAAACTTAAAACTGAAAAAAAAGTGTTTACTACAATATACTGTCTGTATAGTACTTATAGTATGTTGGCAGCAAGTTAAATTTTGTCTCTCTCCTATTTATTATTAATAATGTAGAAATATATCGATTCTACAAAACCCTAGAATTGCATGTGTTAATCACACTCTCTGTTGTAAAAAATTGTTGAAACAAAAGATTACATGTTATTGGTTAATGTAGGTATGTAATAATGTTGTACACTTTCACCAGAGCAGATTTCAATGATGGTAGAATTGTTAAAATGTACTTAATAATGATGCAGATTATACCTACTCATATCACATTAATTATCATTAATTAATCACAATTAATGCAAACGTCAATTTGCAGATAGCATATCTTGCATTTGGGCACTTTTAGAGTCCCGTTACATGTCATATTGACCTTTTTTTGTTGAAACTTTACTTGATCCTACATTTTTAAATATTTAAAACATATTTTTTCGTCTACTGTAGATAACGACGTAATGGAAATTTTATTATGTTTTGTTATGTGAATAATTGAGTTAGAGCCTTTTTGGTATAGTTTATAAATAAAAACAGTGAGTGTAAGACGCAATATTAATGAAAAATGACTTTTAATGACAATGGTAAAGGTGTAGCTTCATTGAATCCAGATAGTACACAGTTGATACTTATTATTCTTATTAAGCTTTAAAGCTTCCAAAAATTATGTGCTGATGTGTAGTCAGCTCCCTGGTAGAAATTATTCCAAAAGTTTTATAAATTTTAGCTATACAATACTAATTACCTATGCAATCGCTATATGCAACAGTTGAAATGTGTACCTAACATCTTGCTATTTATATATATTATACAAAATATACACAAAATGTACAGGCTTAGAATATGTCTTAAATTTAGGCAAATTAAACTCATAGAATTAGAAAAGAGGAGACTACTTCCGTAAGTACTTAGCTAGAAAATTATAGCTTAAATACTTCATTTTCTTTCAAAATTAACTGAAATTTTGCTAATTTACAGAACTGTTTATTGAAAACGGCAGGAGCAACAAAATTAATTTTCATATCAATTAGTTCCAATTAAAAATATGTTTTTATCAGAAAACGCTAGAATATATCAATTTTTACAGCCTTTAATAACAACAACTCTATTCCCTATCACTCATATAGCCAAAATATTTCATATGAAGAGGAAGAAATTAATATACAATTTCTTAAAACTCGATAAACGTTCCTTAATACCTTTGAAATCTGTAAATATAACATCTATTAACCCTAATAACTAAGAAGGATTCTGGGCACATTGCAATGAGTCCTATGATCCATGTATACTGGTTAATTTTTACTATCCTAACATCTCTTAATTTTTCCTTTGACCTCTCACGTATGGTAAAGCTACAGAAAAAGTTATTACTTGCTATTAAACTGCTAAAAACTTTTAAAAAAATTTTTGATCCTACGAGATAAATCGATCTAAGTCAAGTTTTTCAAGAGAAAACAAAAAGTGAACGAGCGGCACATTCGTCGAAAAAAGGCGATACGAATTGCATTTCCACTTGCAAATAGACCCGGCTAATTCGAACGTGTTCACGCTCGTTTGCAATTTATGTAACACGTTAGCGAGTAGAAAGGCACCCGAAATTCGATAGCGCATTTCCCTCAAAAAACCCCGACATTCTAATTTAATAAACGGAACCATTACGATCAATTTTCGAATATATTATAAAAGCTGAAAAGCTGACCGGAATGAAGTTGTCTACGTTTTAGGTCGGTTATAAAAAACCCATCCTCCTTCTAAATTGGAGAGTCTATTCAACAAAGATACAATCGATATCGCGAACGAAACTATACGAAAGCCAATTTAAAGACGATGTGTGCATGTAATGTAACTCCAGTGTAACAAACCGTGAAAAGAATTAAGTTGTTCCCAGAACATACAAAATATCTCATCAAATAAGATTAATGAATTTTATTATTATGAGCGCGTGATCTAATATAAGAATAAATTATTTATTTTAAATTGTTATTAATTTTTTGTGGGTATATTTTCCGAAACACATTATATCTACAATGAAGCATGATTATATTCTATATTATGTATGAGGCTATAATAAGAATTGGAAAAAAGACTTAATATTAGGAACAAGACGTTTAATATTTAACAATGAAAACAGTTTTTTGTTGGATTACACGTCGTTTCCAGTTTATTAAAAAAAATCATTTAAACTTACAGATAGAACTTTCATATTTCGACAGGGCAGGCTTAAGGAAATTTCATCAAGATAATCATGAAATAGAAATTACTAATATTTTAATTTCTATTTATGAACATGAAACTAAGTAAGCGTAAAATTCGTTTTAATAATTGAAAAAGTGTTGTAATGTAACTGTTATAACCAGACCAAGACCAAGACTATCGAATATGATGACGAAACTAGTATTGATCAGTTCAAAATAGAAACACAAAAAATGCAGAAACAATGCGTTTTTACTAATTTGACTTACATATTACACTTTCATGAGTTCTAACTACGATTATTATTATGAGCAAGAAACACATTTCTCGATTAATTGCGTTTATTATATTGTTATATTATTATTAGAATTATTTTCTATTATTCATTATTTATTATTAATTTATTAGATATAGCATTGAAAATGAACCTGTAATAAGATAAACGTTATTTTTAGGGGTTGTGGAGGGTAAAAATACCCCACCTTTTCTGTACGTAACTGATTATAGATATTGACTAAGAAATATGAAGAAATAAATCTGTTGATAATCTTGTCAAATTTCCAAAAGAGCAGCAGTTCTCAAAAAAAAACAACTTTGTACTGTCCAATAAAGTAACACAAATTCTAAGGCGGATGATATGGCCCAAAATGTTCACAAAAATCATAATGAATACGTATCCAAAAACGCTTAGTTTTGGTAGATTTATATCTAGTATTGCATTCGTTAACGAAGTCGAAAAAATAGGAATTAAAATGCGGTTTTCAGTTTTTTGGTATCTAGAGATCATACTTAATCATTTCCCAAAAGTTTATATATATATATATATGTATATATATATGTATATATATAAATTTGTATTAGATATATCATGTATCGATATCGTTATGGTTATGTATCGATTGTCACCTGTTTTAAATAATTTTAATTCTATATATATTGTCAATACAGTTGTCAATATACTTCTTGATCATTTGCAAGTTTTGTGGCCGTCTTTTACTCGACTTTGCTACAGGTTATGGGCCCAGCGCCAGAAAAGATATAGATATAGCGGCTTGCGGTGAAAATCCGAGTCAAAATAGTGTGTATCAGTTGGACGCGTTAATTCAAGATGAATTCGGTCACTGGACGTTTCGAGCAGTTGACGAAGGACAACTATGAGACCTGGAAAATCCACATGAGAGCGGTATTGATCAAGAACGATGCTTGGGGGTATGCTGACGGATCATGCATTCGACCTGAACCAGCGACGGCCGGCGCCGATGCAGCGGAAGTTGCACTAGCGACCCAAAATTTGAAGAATTGGACCGACGGAGATCTGAAGGCCCAGTCCGACATAATTCTGGCGATCAGCTCTTCCGTAATTAAGCAGGTCAGAGGATGCGGAACAGCGCGTGAGATATGGACGAAGCTGGAAGGTATTTATCAGTCTAAGGGTCCGATTCGAAAAGTCGCGCTCCTGAATCAACTAATCTCGCACAAAATAAAGGAGGATGATGATGCTCGAGACAGCACTCAAAAATTTTTGGACATCGTCGATAGACTCGGTGAGTTGGATATCGAGGTTAACGACGATTTGTTGACAGTTGTCATGCTACGTGCTCTTCCTGACAGCTACGAAAATTTTCGATGTGCAATCGCGTCCCGAGATGATCTTCCTAAACCTGAGGTGCTACGAGTGAAGATTCAGGAGGAGTTTAAAGCACGCAAAGACGGCAAGAAGCAGGAAAGTCAGAGCGCAATGATAGTTCAGAAGAAGCCTTTTAAGAAACAGAGAATAAAGAAAACAAGCGAGAATTCTGCTGAGAAGAATAACCATGATGGACATGAAGCGAAGATGAAGTGCTTCACGTGCCAAGGTTATGGTCATTACTCCAAGCAGTGCCCAACACCAAAGAAGGTCAAGAAACAATCATCGCACTTCGCAAACGACGTGAGTCTATATGCTGAGGCGAAGATCATTGGAAACGACGCTTATCGTGTTGGTGAATACAGCGGTTCGAATTCGTGGTGCGTGGACAGTGGATGTACGTCACACATGTCGTGCGAGAAAGAAGCATTCACCGAAGTAGACGCTACTCAGCGAGGAGGTTTGAACCTGGCTAGCAGTGGTGCACGCACAAGTGTACAGGGTCGTGGTGTCGCTACAGTAAAATGCGATATCAAAGGACGTGAGACTTTTATACATTTCACGAACACCTTGTACGTTCCAGATCTTCGCTCGAATCTTATTTCTGTTGGAAGGATCACGGATAAAGGTTACACCGTTGTCTTCAGTAAAGAGAAAGCTGAGGCCGTTGACGCAGATGGAAACGTGGTGATGGCGGCTGAGCGTGGTGCCAATGGACTCTACTACTTGAAGTGCGCTAACGTCGATGAGTGCAAGATCGTCGACATGGTCGAATCTCCCAAGAAACCACCTGAAGAGAACTCGTTGGAATACTGGCACATTCGTCTGGGGCATCTGAACGAGCAGTATCTACGCGACGTTGCGAAGTCGGGTGCTATCAACGGTGTCAAGATCAAGAATCCACAATCCAAACTCAACTGTAGTGTATGTCTTGAGGGGAAGATGACTCGAAAGCCATTTCCATCGACGCCAACCAGAGAAACCAGCCCTGGAGATATCATCCATTCAGACGTCTGCGGCAAGATGCGGGTAATTTCGAAGAACGGTAGGAGCAAGTACTTCGTAACCTTCATTGATGACTGTTCCGGTTGGTGCGAAGTCAGGTTCCTGGCGCACAAGAACGAGGTCTTCAAAGAATTCCAGAAGATAAGGAGTTTACTAGAGACTCAGCACGGAAGGAAGGTGAAGTTCCTTCAATCCGACAACGGCACAGAATACGTGAATCAGGAGTTTGACGATTTCCTGAGCAAGCACGGTATCAAGCGGCGTTTAACCGTGCCGTACACGCCTCAACAAAATGGAACGGCAGAACGTCGAAATCGTACACTGATGGAATCTGCAAGATGTTTGCTAATTCAGTCTGGTCTACCGATATCTTTCTGGGCAGAGGCTGTAAACACAGCGAACTACATCCGAAACCGATGTCCAACCAGTAAGCTGAATGGAAGGACCCCGTTCGAAGTCTGGCATGGACAAAAACCGGATGTTAGCTACTTCCAACCCTTCGGCTGTGAAGTTCGCGTTTTAAACCTCGACCCAAAGAAGAGTAAACTGGACCAACGCTCGAAGACGGGAGTTTTCGTAGGGTACAGTGAAGAGTCGAAAGGTTTCAGAATTTGGATTCCAAGTGAGGGGAAGGTCTGCATATCAAGAGATGTGAAGTTCCTCAACAACATGGCAAGCAAAGCAAGCGGTGATCAAGGTCAATTTTGGGTAGAAGAATCGGAATCGACGGGCAAGGACGAGTCAAGAGATAAACAAGTCGTCGAAGTACCGTTGGTTCGAGAGGTAATTCGAGAACGAGAGATTGAACAGACAGCTGAGAACATTCCGACCATCCAGATGAATCAAGAAGAGGAGATGATCTCCGACGAGGAAGATTTCCTGGATGCTGTTGACTTGGAAAACCTCGCTGAACTACTACCCGAGGTGGACGCTGCAGTTCTCGAGCCAGCTGAAGGTGGTATCGAGGATCGACCCGGATCGATCACGAAGCGTGGTGCAGGGAGACCAAAAATTCTGCGTACTGAACGACCAGGTAGACCTCGTAAGCAACATCACATGGTGACTCGAGAAGACATGACTGGCCTCGCTTACCTGACCGAGGTGAATTTGGATGAAGCCATATCTAGTGACGAATCTTCCGAATGGATGAAAGCTATGGCCGACGAAGTTTGTTCAATTCTCAAGAATGAAACATGGGACCTGGTAGATCGTCCTCAAGATAGAAGCACCGTCGGGAGCCGTTTTGTCCTTCGGAACAAATACGGTACTGATGGAGTTCTGGAAAAACGGAAGGCAAGGATCGTCGCCAGAGGATTCTTTCAGAGGCCAGGCGTAGATTTCCACGAAACTTTTGCTCCTGTGGCAAGGCTGAGCACCGTTCGACTGGCGCTGCCTGTAGCTGCCAAGTACAGGATGTCCATTAAACAATACGACATCACGACTGCCTACCTGAACGGACAGCTCGAGGAGGAGGTGTATATGGAAACTCCGGACTTATTTAAAAAGGTTCTTCGCTATGTCATTCAGGAAGGAGTGCCAACAAAGTACGGCCCAGCCGTAGAAGCAGATGCCAAAGCTATGCTGCAGCAGATAGAAACCGGTGACAAGGTGTGCAGGATGAAGAAGGCACTGTATGGCCTCAAGCAAGCTGGTCGCGCATGGCACACTCGACTGGATAAGACCCTTCGCGTCATGGGTGCTCGTCCTACAAAAGGTGATCCGTGCTTATACATCATGGGAAGTGACGCAAACTTTACTATGATCATCGTTTACGTGGATGACATCCTCGTCATGTCACGTAATCCAAACAAAGCAATTTCTTTTGGAACGCAACTGACAAAACATTTTGACGTCAAGAATATCGGTGAATTGAAGAGATGCCTCGGGATGGACTTCAAAGTCAGCGACGACGGTATCAAGATTTGCCAACGTACGTACGTGAATGAGCTGCTGGATCGTTTCAATATGAAAGATTGCAGAACTGTCTCAACCCCCCTCGACGTTGGGACAAAACTGATGAAGATCGAACCTTGGAACTCGAAAGATGGACCAAAACCACCGTACCGCGAGCTGGTAGGTTGTCTACTCTATCTGGCTGTAGCTACTCGTCCCGATGTGGCTTACGCTGCCAGCGTATTGGGGCAATTCAACGACTGTTTCGGTAAGGTTCATTGGAGTGCAGCGAAAAGGGTTCTACGCTACTTGAAGGGCACCGCAGATGTGGGAATCACTTTCAAGAGCAAGGAGGGAGATCTCGAAGGATTTGTGGATGCAGATTGGGCTGGATCCATTGACGATCGAAGATCTTTTACTGGGTACGCTTTCAAGATGGGCAGCGGGTGCATCTCGTGGGACTCAAGAAAGCAAAGGACCGTAGCCCTATCATCCACTGAGGCCGAGTACATGGCCCTCGGTGAGGCTACAAAGGAAGCCTTGTACATTCGACGTCTACTACGTGAACTCGGCGTCTTCGTGGGTTCTGTGAAGCTGTGGAACGATAACGTCGGAGCCGAGAAACTCGCCTCAAATCCAGTCTTCCACGCGCGAACCAAGCATATCGCTGTTCGCCATCACTTTATTCGAGAGGTCGTCGGTTGCGGAGCAGTTAAGCTGGGACACGTAGCGTCCAAAGAAATGCCGGCCGATGTCCTCACCAAGGCGCTCACAAGATTGAACCATGAACATTGTGTCTCTCTTTTGGGCCTGCAGAAGGTGGCAGTTTAATTCCCTAAGATAACTCATCGAGGGGAAGTATTAGATATATCATGTATCGATATCGTTATGGTTATGTATCGACTGTCACCTGTTTTAAATAATTTTAATTCTATATATATTGTCAATACAGTTGTCAATATACTTCTTGATCATTTGCAAGTTTTGTGGCCGTCTTTTACTCGACTTTGCTACAATTTGTCGGCAGGCTACAGGTCGCATTTTTTAAAGAATCACAACGAAATTTGGTACAAAAATCACTTGGCCAAAAATCTCGGTCAAGTTCGTTAATGGGCCAAATCGGTCTAGCGGTTTCAAAATGGCGGCTTGTTATTTTCAAAAAAAAATCAAAAAACTTTTATTTCACGTCTGAGAGAAAAATGTTAGTTAGGTTTTTTGTTGCTCTTATAGAAGCGAACCACATTTGTATAAAACATTTTTTCGAAAAAAGTACAGAAAAAAAGTTATTTTTTTCAAAAAAAAAAAAATTTTATTTCGCGTCTGGGAGGAAAATGTTACTTAGGTTTTTTATTTATCTTATAGAGGCGAACAACTTTTGTGTAAAACACTTTCGACAAACGTACAGAAAAAAAATTATTTTTTTCAAAAATAAATAAAAATAAGAAAAACTTTTAATTCGCGTCTGAGAGAAAAATGTTATTAAGGTATTTTGTTGCTCTTGTGGAGGTGAACAACTTTTGTATAAAACAATCTGTCGAGAAACGTACAAAAATAAAGTTATTTTTGTCAAAAAAAAATAAAAAAATAAAAAAACTTTTATTTCGCATCTGAGAGAAAAATGTTACTTAGAATTTTTGTTGCCCTTATAGAGGCGAACAACTTTTGTATAAAACATATCTTTGAGAAATGTACAGAGAAAAAGTTATTTGCAAATATTTTAAAATTTTGTCGTTTGTATTTTTTCACACCTCATATGCATTTTTTTGACACATCGTTAACCACACACGTCGTTCCCAAAATATATCGCTTTATAACATCAGATTATATTAAAATTGCTTGTGCAAAGTGACCTAATATTTATTGCATTTCTGATTTCGGCAGAAACACGTATAATTTCTTTAAAATCGTATAGTTTTGAGTTGAACCCGTTTCATTAATTGATAGTGTGTAGTTAATCAAGAATATAGATTTTGGAAGAATAGTTGGTTGCATCATCAATTATGATATTTTAAGTATACACCAAATTATAATAATTTAAAACAATGCCGTCGAAGTACAGTGCTTTTTCCATTTAAAAATAAATATCTCAACATTTTTGATTTTTGGGCATTTGATGGAAGCTGCATAAACTGCATATAAGGTCCATTTGTACAATATATCAGATGACCAAGTCCATACGCTTTTAAGCGTCCCTAAACCTTAGAATTTTTGCTCTTAACTAAAAATATGTTTTTGTTATGAGTTGTGTAGCTTTTATATAGCAAGTGGGGTGGTGTGTTCCACTATTTAAAAAATAACTCTAAATAATAAACTATAAATAAATTATGAACACAAATTTACCAAACGTATCGAACCTGTAATTCTCGCGCTCTTGCTCCCCTTTTCCCGTGCGCCATTGTAATCTTTTGCGTTTCCATATAAAACACAATGTTTGTTTTATGCAAATCTCGATACCGTCCCTTAACTTCCTATCATTTTATAAACGCCTCGTTCGGAAGCAATATTGTGCACCATCGCATCGTAAAAGGACAATTATTTTTTTAATTACGAACATTTTATTGCTTTACTTAGATTAAAAATGGAAATGAGTTTTCTAAGAACGAAGAGAGAGAGAGAGAGAGAGAAAGCGAAAGACAGAGGAACGGAGAAGCAGTCGGAGAATAAAAGTTGAAAGTTGCTTATCAGGGGAAATTAATTGTTCGCCCTTATTAAAAAAGGAAAAAAAAAGGAGTTGTTAACTAGGAGAGATCTCTGGAGATTATGCAGTTCGAAAAGGTAACGTGTTGGAGTATTCACTTCGGGTTCCGTAGTGAGGATTTTGAGCGCGTCCCTCCGTCACGACGGACGCCGGATATATCCGTCTTATTTAAAAAAAAAACGAACTTTTCCTCTTATTCTTCACAAAATCACCATTTATACACGTCCAGCTCCCTCTCTTGCGACACAAAGGAAACTCGAGTGGACATCGGGACACGATTGTCGGTAGCGCGACATCTCCAGAGGCGGATCGTCAGGACGAAACGACCTGAACGAAGTGTATAATACGGAGTTATTTTAAGGTCTTGGCGGCCTTTCCGTTCCAAATTTTTCAATTGAAGTACAAGTCTTCTTCCAAGTTCTTCACTTCCATAGCTTCATCTAGCTCGTTCCTCCAGGTTCTCCTCGGTCGTCCTCCCTTCTATTCTCGGAGGATCCATTCTAGAATTCGTCGTGGCCATCTGTGTTCTTCCATTCTCTTTGTATGTCCAAATCATGTAAGCTGTTTCTGTTGAATTCGTCCTATAAGATTTGTATCTGCTTTCGCCGTGTCTCGTTTCTTATTCTATTAAATCTAGACTTCCTGCAGCTTCGTCATAAGAAATTTATTTCGGCTGATATAGGTTTACTACGGTTTTTCCTACTAGTGTCCCATAGTTCTGCCCCATATGTTTTATAGTTGAAAATATGTGTCTTATATTTTCTTTCCTTCGTTTTTATGATGATGTCTTTGTCCCATAATATTTAGTTGAGAGATCTCGTGACATGTTTTCCGTTAATCATTCTTTCTTTAATGTCATCTTGGCAGTTTCCTTACTTGTTAGATAGGACTCCCAAATTCCTGCGTGTTCTCACTCCCTATTTTTTCCTGAACCACTTCTAAGTAATCTATGTCTTCGTTCCCGATAATAAGGTATTCTAATTCGTTAGTATCGATGGTCAATCCTGTCTCCTGGTAACCTTTTTTTCAATTTTCTTACCGTGCTATTCAAGTCATCTCGATATTCTGTTAACTACTTGATCGACGGCGAAATTATTAGATTATAAGAATAAGAGATTATATGAATTATTGTCATCGACTTGCAGCCCCATATATTTGATCTTAGTCCAATCTGAACGAAGTTAATGAAGTAACTATTAGTCAAAATAATGACTAAAAAAGAAACTAACGGTCATCAGACAGAGAGAGATTTGAAGGCAATACTTATATTTATTTTATATATATTTATAACAATATTGTTTCCTAAACATTAGGTAGCTTTACTTCTATAATATCGAGTTATTCATCACAAGTGCCTAGTGCTCTTAAATCCGTTTCTAAATACAAAATATTTTTCGTTTGGTTTGTTAAATTTAGTCTGGTGCAATTTAACGTTTGTTCTGCCATTATTTTCTAGTAGTTTTTAGGATTTTCGGGAATTTCATTCGAATTTAGATAAACTCTGGCTACCCTTAATATTACTTTTACTTTCCATTAAATTAGTACTTCATTGATAGATTTATTCTTTCTAAAATTTTTGTACAATTTCAGGCTCAAAGAGAGAGTTGCTTTTAATGTGTGGAAATTCTTTAATAATTGAATTGTATACAGTTGTCATATTTTTTAATACACAACTTAAATTTTCTTGAAATTAACAACTATTCCGACAAATGTACTGTAAAACTACAGTATTTGTCCAATACAGTAGTTGTAGAAACTGAAATTTTAATTATTGATCCATAAATATGGCTCTTAAAGAAAATTCAGTAGTTTTCGGAAAAGTGTGATATGTTTTGGTTGATTTTCCTTAAATACAACCAACTTTTAATCATAAATCTGTTTTTGGACCAAATTCAGTCAATTTCCCGAAAAATGTTGTGACCTTTGCACCTAATCCAGTAGTTTCAATTGTTGTCTCCTTTTTTTTTTCAGAATATCACACAATTTTCGATATATAAATTAATATTAAAGTTAATTTTAAGAAAACTGAAATGTTAATCCACCATCTAATTCATACATGTGGAGTTAACAACAATTCTAGTACTGTTTTTCCAAAAATACAATTAATAGGTCAGAAACCTTCACGTATTTTTGTTCAAGAAACTAATATTGTGACTTATTTCCAGAAACTGATGAGATTTCAACTAATTAACTGATACCTGACTTAAAATTTTAAAGGAAATTTTATAACACTCTTATGAACCCTAGTACCTCTTCCAGAAGTCCTACCAAATTATTATCAAAAATCTAACCAATTGACCTAAGTTAACTGATTTCCCAAAATTCTACTGAATTTTAGTCGATTTTCTAGAAATCAACTGAACGTTTAACTAAGAGTATGAATTTTTTGAATCTAACGAATTACCGCATTGAAATCAACTACGAATCCAACGAATTATTATATTAACCAATCATTACGAATTGCCATCATGTCTGGTAGTATTGCATCTCTTTGAAAAATTGTTGGGAAGAAATTTTAATATATTCGCCGATTAGGTACGTCACTGTCTCCGCACACCCGGCCTTTTCAGTTGTCGATACCATAGTGATTCACATGCTAGAAATGTATCAGATTGGATATGGTGCATTATTGATGAACAGGTACTTGAATCCATTGCATGGGACGTCTCGATCTCCTTATTGCGACGAGGTCCCCGAGGGGTCAGGGCACAAAAGCGCCTGTCCTCTTTGCGAGGAAATCACTTTTTCGAAAACATACATAGAGTGGAGTGCGAACCGGAGGGCGGCTAAACAATTATTCAGCCGATAATATATTAATCCGATAATAAGGAGAGGTGCCAGGCCGGAAGGCCGAGCGGGGGAGTCCTCACTTTTGTGATTTAACGTGAGACGCATGATACATTTCAAAGCGAATTTTCCTCTCGGAAAGCTTACCCCCACATCCGTCCCCCCTCCGACAAATAAACGCCATCAAATCAGATTGCGTTTCATCCTATTCTCAACGTTATCTCTCGCCCCCTCCCCCTCCCTCTCTCTCTCTCTCCCTCTCTTCATACTTTCCATTATCATAATTTCTTACATGCGCCGTCTCAAGAATTTCACAATAGACGCCGTCCATTAAATTTTCATTTAATTTTCCGTCCCGGCTGCCGACTATATTTGACATAATAGCCCCGGATATTTTTATGGCCATAATAAAATGGCGTATCTCGCTATCATTTTATTTTTGTCTCCGAGCGAAATTTCCCAAATGGGATTCGCGAAATGATGGATTAAGTTCGTAATGCGTTCGGAGTCGTTGTGAATTCAGGAGGAGTCCCGGGAAAGGGGTTCGTTTAAGTCGGGGGGTGTGTAGTATAATACCTACTTCGGGGAATTGTAACGGGAAATTAGAATATATTGCGAGGACTTAATTTGTCTTGAAATTTTGAAATAGGTATTCTTAATACAAAGTATTATGTCAGTTAGAGACGATGATAATATGCTAAAAACATGAACGTACCAATAGACTGGGAGGTGTAAGTACCCACTTTAGGAAATTAGACGAGAGAGTGATATATCATGACATACGTCGTCTAAAGTCTTCTGATAATCAATGAAACATAAATGTATTTTTTCTGATCATAACATTTGGCGTTATGTCTCGGCATACGAATAAAAATAGATTTTAACCCTATTTTCGGTATCATGCATGTATGTATTTATTAACCCCATTAAATATATTTAACCTATAGGTTTACTAGGTTATAGGTTAATAACTTATATCGAAACAGTTATTGATAACTAATCGATACAAATAGCAATTTAAAAAGAGCTGTAGTGGTTGGAAATGGTACATTGGTAAATATTTTATTTAAACTTATTTAATCACTGTGCTGTATACAGGGTGTATCTAAATTGGTGGAAAGTCTCCCCTTGGAGGCGTTCCTTGCTTAATTCTAAGGCGAACGGCTTAGTACCAAAATGCCATACTTAGATCCTAATGTTTAAATTTTCAGTGTTTTATGAAGCGTTAATATTCAATATCCTTAGATCAAAATGTCTTTAATTTTGAATATTCATTATGCTGGTGCAGATGTATGTCGCCTTTTCAGCTTGAAACACATTTGTTCTAGGACCTATTTCCTTTAGTTACTTGTGAAAATTACATGTGGCAATATGGTCATTTAATCACAGTCATATAGCCATAATACTTTTGTGTTTCGATATGTTGTTTAAACCAAATATTACTATGTCAAATATGTTGTGTTCTTAAAATTTGGAGTAACTGTTTGTTATTTTGAAAACTATAATATTCCGAAAAATCCGAAATTAAATTTATAATCTGTAAGTGCATATTCGCCATATTGTTTTCAATATATTTACGTGTAACATTTCACTTAAATTACTTAAGGGTTACGTAAATCGAAAGCGCTTATTATTATGGTTAACTTGTAAAAATTGAGCAATTTTGACCACTTGGTTACAATTTAACGTGTCCTACTATACCAATTATTCAAAAAAATTACTTTTTGGTGTAAATTGACATTTAATTAGTGAAACAGGAATCTTCGACTTATGTCACCTATTAGGTGGTGTTCGTGACAGTAACTAAATTAACTTAAATACATAACATAGTAACTCATAACTAATAGAGTAAATAGATAATATAATATAACCGTAATAGATATGAAAATGTGATGGTGGTTACTTAAGTGGTTATAGCCACTAAGGGGCCGTCCATAAATCACGTGATGCTAAATTTGCCTTTTTTGAACCCCCCCCTCCCCCCCACCGTGATAAACCGTGATATGCCGTAATACCCCCCTAAGAATCACGTGATAATTTTTGACACCCCCCCCCCCCCCCAATTTAAAATAAATTATACCAATTTTATTCTGTTTGATAAAAGAAATTTATATAATTTATTCTATATTACAGAGGAGAAAAATTAATTATACCATTAAATTTTAAATTGGTTGGGATTTATAAATAATAAACGAAATAAAGAAGGTATAAACTTTTTAATGTTTGGAACTTATAGGTATTTATATTTTACAACGTAAATAGTCTTTAGTTTAAAGGCAATATAATTTAAACGACGTCCATTTGAGAATTCAGTAGGGATTATAAACAAAATTTCTCCTTTAAGGTTGGTAGGTAGTATTGGAAAAAATACCGGCAATTTTTGAATATCACGTGATACGATTACACACCCCCACCCCCCTCCGTGATAAACCGTGATAAAAAGGTAACCCCCTCCCCTCGGAGCATCACGTGATTTATGGACGGCCCCAAACCGAAATATAGCTCAATTTCTAGATAAATAGGTAAATCTTTGACTTTGGTGAACAGCAAGTGAATCAGCTAGGTTAATACGGCACGTGTTGCCAAATGTACGTTTTTCAACACTGGTTTCCGTTGGCTAAGCGTGGTAAGACACTTTCATGTTAAACTTCCGTCATTGTATATGTCACATGTATATGTACCGCCAATTTATACGCACCCTGTATGTGATAAATGTGTATGTAACTATGTACCTACAGAAGATTAAACTGGCCGCCGGATGCCCTTAATCACTTTCAGTGAATAAGGTACCTTCATTTGGAAAACCCCTATGATAACTAAATTAGTAAAATAATCGTTCCTTTCTCTAAAAAGCAACAAAAACCCGCTTTAGAAATTAAAGTGTCCGCGATTTGTGTCCGTACATAGAGGTGTCCCAATTAGAGAGTGTCCGGATTAGAGAGGGGATGTTTATAAGAAATCTTATGGAAAAAATTCGGGAACAAGATAAAAGTGTCCGTTCATAGAGGTGTCCGGATTAGAAGAGTGTCCGCAAGAGGACGTTTCACTGTAATAAGATCACTAAAAGATAAATATGCCGATGTTTTGGAAAAATTAGACGGATGGTTAAAAAGATGGACTTAAAATCAGGGATTCAAAAAATTTGAAAAATGGTCATTTTATGTATATTCAACTATATATTCTTTCATACACAATATATTCACTTATACATATATTCCAATTAATCCAATCGGAAAATCCAACATTCTCCTATATCCTAAAACTTCAGTTTACCAAACAACAACAGTAGATGTTAGGTATGTTAGTTTTTTTCAAAATACGTTATCTAAATATGAAACAAAAATTGTACTAAACTTAACGAATCTCATTTATAATTTTCCTCTTTCATAATTTATTGTTTTCTTCAGTAATTGACAATAATTTTGACAAATTAATATCATTTCATTTGTCCAGCAGCTTGTCCATCATATTACAAGTGATCTCAAATTGTGTGTATTTTCTACATTTTTGGAGTTTAAATAGTTGAATCCATCATGAATTGAACGACACTCTTCATTTATCGAAATAATACTGATAAATCTAAGGGGTATATTGCAAAATTCCTTTTAGGCAAACAAAAGACAAACGTCTACAGAAAAGGTACAAAAGTATTTGTTAATTTACCTTATGTTTTACGTTTTTCTAAAAAATGTGTGAAATATAATGATTAAAATAATAAAGAACATTTTATGCAACTTATACATTTGAAAACAGATTTTACTGTAAAGCTATCAATACAATTTCTAATTTCTCATGTAATCTAAATATTTTCCTAACATATTTTAAAATTGAACTGTATAAATCTTCCTAAAGCTTACTTTGCTAGAACGTCCGCTTTTATGTTTCCAGCGGCTGCCCAACGACAATTAGCAGCGGAATCGAAAATATGCACCGACTCCAACACATGTTTGAATCACGCTTATAAATATTGACACTCATAAATTGATAGAGGGGGAATTTTAAACACTTCGTCCTTCACTTAAACTATTTAATTTCGGTTCCCTTTCCCGTCGATATTCCCGACGGAGGGCCATATTTCATTAAAAGTGGCGGGTAGAGCGAGAAAGAGAGAGAGCGAGAGCGTCGACAGGCGTCAAATAATCGTTACACCTAAAAAAATCCAAATTGAATCAACGATTATGTTTGGGGGCGCGACCCCTGTTACAAGAAAATGCATTCAATAGACGATCAAGTATGTATGAACACTTAGGATTATATTCTGGGGTGCTAGATGATGACATTATGCCTATGTGATTCGATAATAATGCGTATTTTCGTCCTTTTGTACCGAATAATCGACTGATTGAAGGAAACGTCGGGGGATTAGGATTATTGCGAACGAAAGTAGTGACGCTTGCGAAAGAATTAAATCAGCCACTTCATCATCGCACAACATCGGTCAAATGAAATTAGTAAAAAAAATTTATTCAACGAATGCGTGAAAAATCTGTCTCTATATAGGACAACTAAGTGTCCCATATTTTGTGATACATTAAAGTCTGTCAAAATAACACGTGGAGTAATAAAATCTCATTATAAATGCAAAACCGATACAAGGTGGCATCCTCTAAATTTTGGGAGTTTTATAATGGGGCGCGTGCGAGTGCGGACCCGCTACCCTTTCACACAGCGGGGTTTCAATACGAGTTCGGACCCAGCCTACCTGCTCGCGGCAGGTCCCAAGGACTACTATATCGAGTGTGGTATTAAATTGAAGAGCTCATAAAGACGATTTCGAAGGGTATATATTTTGCAAATTTCATCTACTAACTTAATTAATATAGCACATGTTAGATGCGATTTACAGTAAATATTAACCCAGATTTATTTATTATAAAATTAACTATGAACTCTATCGAATGAGGTATCGTTTTAAAGCGCTCAAAAAGCCGCTTTTTCTGAACATATTTTTTTGATAAAATGTTTGTTTGCTCTAGGTGTTACTACATTTATATATGGTATTAATATACATTTATCCGATCGGATTTCTTTGCTACCTGTTTATGGTACCCGAGCATGACACCTGTGTGGGTCCGAATCCGCACCTATACCGGGTTCGACTTCTTGACTACCTGAGCTCGGTGGGTCCGAACTCGTATTCTCCGTTATAATGTCTTACACGCTGCCTTACGGAATCGTTTCATATTTTGAGTGACTCGCCCGAAACACGTGTGTGGGGCCATTGTAAAGATACCGGGAATAATCACTCTCAGGCGTACGCTCGGGGAATAGGAATAAATACGCAATAGTCGGTAACTGGAAAAATTGTGTGTGTGTGTGTGTGTGTACCATTATAACTCATTTATTAATTTTCGTTCATTTCTTTAAGAACGCCTCTGGTCCCCGGCGAAATAATCGTTTTATTACTCCATGGGTTATTTTGACAGACTTTAATAAACTTTAAACCGTAAAAATGCTAGAAATTCAAACAATTTATTAGTTTTAGTTTCAATTATATTCATAAAATTGTTATTCCCAGTCAATCGACACAAAGCGGATTAATTTTTCGGCAATATAACGTAACACAAGTTCATTTCCATAATTTACATAATTTTTAGATTATATATGAAAGAAGTTACAGATTTTACCTATTTCAGGAAATATTGGTACTTAAGCCTGTACGTTATATCCAAATTGTATATATTCCAAATAGAAAGTTCAGAACAGAAACATCAATCAAGTTTATAGTTTAGCTAGTAGTGTACAGTTAAAATTTAGTTACCAGCTACTTCTCTAAGCTAGCTAAAAATTAGGTGTCTATATAAAATTTTTAGAATAGCTTCCATCATGGTTCTATCTAAATTAACTCCAACTCCTTTAAAAATGCCATCAGTTCATTACAATCTCCTAAAAGTTTCTTAGAAACGCCTATAGTTCTTTGAAAGTATCAAAATTTCTATAAAAACGTTATAACTTACATTTCAAATATTATCTTATTAGTTAAGGTGATTGTAGCTAATTTAAAAAAGTTCTAACAAGATTACAAGTGTTTAGCCTAGTTATAGTTAGCGTAGTTTAGCTTAGAAACACCTTAAATTTCCTCCAAGCATCAGATTCTTTCTTTCAAATGTCAATCTTTCCTTAATACAATTGCAAACTTCTGTTAAAATGGCATCTGTTCATTATAATGGTCATAAGTTTCCTACAAACCGTTTTCGACTACATTCATCATACAAAACATCTCAAATTACATCTTAAACAACTGTTTTAATTGAAATGTCTCGGCGAAATACAAATATTATAAGTTTCGTAGAAACTTCTTCACTTTATTCAGCGCCAAAATTGTTCTAAAAACTTCATTTCAAACATGTTATTTTTCATCAATTACCAGGTCATTACAACCATAACAAATTCTTTGGAAAAATCCTACGAAACGTAAGATCTAGTTTAAGGGCACTACAACTCCTTAAAAAATGTTGCCGACTAAGAATTATTGTCATAAGTAAAGACCGACTTTATATGCACAAAACTTTGCCAAAATATGCGCATATATATGCAAGAAAAAATACCAAAATATGTATAAATTTTAAGAAATATGTACAAATTAAAAAAATATGCACACTTTTACACAATAGTATAAAAATGGAAACTATTATAGAGTATAACATCGTTTTAAGAAAAATAGGCATTTTATAATTAAAACTACAATTCTGTAAGTATTAGGTATTTTGTATATATTTTACAAATTTGTCACACATTTTAATCACTTACAATATAACCTTTTGTACAGATACCACAAATAGATACAATACATTCATTAAATATACTTCTTACTGTAATTTACTATTACATATTTTTCTATATTAGCTATTTTAAAATTTTGTCTTCGGTCTGACAAAATATGTTTGTATTTAGAAAAACTGCTTTCAACGTTAACAGAGGTTATCGGAAGCATATTTGAAAACACTAAGAAGTTTTGAAGGTAAATCAGATTCTATATTAAAATTTCAGGTAGCTACTTCATAACATTTTAGTAAAGTTTTAAAACCAGAGTTTATTTGCAAAATATCTGACCACTTGTTAGTTACAATATTTCCGATATTTCCTGGTACTTTCATATTATTTTCGAAATATTTTATTTCCTTAATAAACTCCGTTATTGGCATATTGAGTTTTTTTAAGTCATTAGTTGTAAATTCCTTAGAAAATGCAGCATTATGAGGAATTTGCTCGAAATATGCAAAAATTAGAAAAATGGTCAGAATATGCAAGGTACATATGCAATATGCAAATGCATACAAATCCGATCGTTAGTCATAAGTAACTTGTAAAGTTCCCAACTCCACATCAACAGTTACATTTTAAGATAACCGCAACTTCTTTAAAAATATCGTCAGTTTATTACGATTGTCAAACATTTACAAATGTAAGTACCTTATTGGTAATTTCAAGTACCTATGTTTTTTGCCAATGAAAAAAATCATTGACAAACTCCACTAGTCGCGACTTGAATATCAAATGAAACCAAAAGATACGAGATTAACCTCTGATATTGTTGAAATGAAATTGTTAGTACCTTTAACTTACAACTTTATATCCAATTTAACTTACGTCATTAGTTATTGCACATACTCTTCTCCAATCAAATCTCCGACCATCTCCAACAAAACAAAAGTGGTTCCAGGAGTGTGATCCCGTAACTAAATCTCCATCTCCCAATCGACCGATTCTGAAATTTTGACTGCCCTTAACGACATAATTCAGTTTGGAAATCGGGGGTGAGTAAGTGCCTCCTTAAGGATTCATTCAATGAGAAAAGGGCAAGGGATGTGAATCGCCGCGTGTACTACATATGTATAAACGCATGTATCACTGGACGATTGTGTCGTATAGTGTACGCAATCAATTTGGGCACTATATTTGAAAAAGGGAAAAGGGCGAACTCTCCAGAGGATGCGTTCACGCTCCGGACTGACCGGCAATTTTAAAGGGCACAGATGGAAAGTGACCCTTACATTTTTCTTTCCGAAAGCCATTCACCAAATATTACTTCCTTTGATATGCGAGATTGCTTTCTATTGGATTTCCCGATGTATATACGGATATACTTCTGTGGATCAATGAGGTGTCCCGGAAGAATATACGTGTACTTACCGTTTGGAGGGACGTCTCGAAGAATTCATTTTTAACTGAAATACTTTTTAGTGCATCCCTATTGTTGCCAGGATGATGACCAAATTACATCATAGAATGACGATCATTTGAAGTATTATGAAAGGTTGCCAATATAAACCAATACTTATTTTTAGCAACTTCAGCTTGTTGTGCATACTTGAAATGCTTCAATTCAGTATCTACGGGAAGGGTGGAAACTTGAAGTTCAGAACAATTTTATGTAACATACACTTTCAGTTTTGGCTTGCTGGTCATCATCAGTTTTTAAATCAAATCAATAACATAAACATAACATACATGTACATATACAGCCATGATCTTATATTGTAATTAATCAAAACTAATCCAATTAGACGAACCTGAATTAAACAGAATCTTCCCTTAGTTCATATGTAGACTGAGGCAAAAGTTGGAACCTCCTCATTTTCTTCGCGATTGGATTTACACTTCTTTCTTTCGTAGTTTCATTGAATCAAACGAACTTTCTTTTTTCAGTCTTACCTTAGTTATTATAACTATAGATTAATCTCAGATTATCATTAATCCTCGTAGCGAAACTGCTGCTCAGTGCCCAATATAGACAGTATTACAGCCATTACAGTTCAACCTTATTTGAAAGCCACACTTACTCAAAAACATCAAGACACGTTTGTTTTCATTAAAAAGAGCTTTAGATTGGTAGTTGTTTTGAAGGTAACGGACAATATTATGGATTCCCTCCATGCCATACTTATTTATGTTCTTATTAAAGAGTTTTTTCGGTGGAGGTGGGAGGATAGGTGCTTTGGGAATGTCGACTGGGAAAACTGATAAAAAATTTCGGAATCACAGGCAAGTCTTTTGGTAAAGTTAACTCTATTCGCAAACTCTTGGATAAGTAATCGCCGGTATTTAAGGAATCGAACGTGGATATCCCGGCATCGGCAGCCATTTTACCCGTCATACTTTCCCTATGGAAGCCATCTCTCCCCCCAATAACGTTACCTTCCTTTTTATACGTTATAGAGAAGCTCCAACGCCGGTTGATCCTCCACTATATGGCCTCCTCTCCCCGTTCCGAAAACGGCCCATAACGGTGCGGCAGATGCTGCATCATTGAATAGTAATAAGATCCCGAGTGCGTGCTATAGAAATGAATTGCTTCTGTTTTATGTTATTGCTGTTTGGGAGTAGAGAGAGCCTCCCCCTTTCCTTACCCGCCGCCGAGTCGGGCAGGTGCCCGCCCGATCCCATCATCCCTTATTCGATTCCTCCTACTCCTCCACCTCCTCCCGCTCCTCCTCCACCTCCTCTACCCCACGTCCTTCTCTCTCCTTCTTCTCCTTCTTTCCCGCCGCCTGTTCCTGCCATAAAATAACTGATCTGGCTAAACGACACGCGTGATTTGCATGTGGAGTTGATAGCTTAAATTAAAAGTTGGCGGGGAAGTGATCGCGACACCCCCGGCCCCGTACCTGGGAGTTCCGAACTCGCTTTAGGGGAATGGTTTTTATCTCAAAAAGTCATTTGCTTGATTCAAATAAAATGTATCGTTTTGTAGGGGGGATTAGGTGTCTGTAGTTTTGAATGGGGGCGTGCTAAGAAATACTATTAAGATTATACCAATTATTATCTACTTATTCCTTAAGAAACTGTTTGGTGGATTAGTCAGTCTTTAAGTCTGCTTACCTAGCTTACTTACCCGTCTCCATCTACTACTCCATCCATTACTATCACACCAGTAGGTGTGATAGTAATGATCTTTCCACCATCCCTAACCTATTTCAGCTTCTTGTTTAGTTTCTTGGTTTGTTCAAATAAAATATAAGTTTTACAAAGCGGATCAGGTATCTATAGTTCTGAATGGAGGCGTGCTAGGAAATATCATAAAGATTAGTCTTAAGCGATGTTTGTTTTTGCCCATTTTTACTAATTCCTTTAGTAACTGTCTTGTAGATTTGTCACTCGTTCTGCTTACCATTACTTTGCTTGTTTCCTAGTCTCCCTAGAACTAGTTTCCCAGTTTCATAGTTCTGAACGGTGGAATGCTAGAAAATACCATAAAGATTAGTTGTAAACGGTTTTTAATGTTACCCATTTTTACTAATTCCTTAAGTAACTGTTTTATGAAGTTGTCCTTCGTTCCACTTACCATGCTTACCTCTTTATCCCCATCTTGCTTTAAAGTAAGTGTAGTAGTAATGCTCTTTGCACTATTCTTTCCCTATCCTAGCTTCTTGTTTAAATTTTTGGTTTGTCCAAATGAAATGTATCGTTTTGTAAAGGGTACTAGGTATCTGTAGTTTTAAATGGAGACATGCTGGAACATAATATAAAGATTAGTTTTAAACGGAGTTTGTTTTGCTGGTTTTTACTAGCCCCTTAACTAACTTTTTTGTGGATTTATCTTTCGTTGTGCTTACCTTGCTTACTTAATTAACCTCATCTTGTTCCAAAGTAGCTGTAGTAGTAATGCTCTTTGCAGTACTCCTTTCCTATTCTAGCTTCTTGTCTAGTTTGTTGGTTTGTCCACGTAAAATGTATCGTTTTATTATTATTAGTCGATTTAAAATAACGGTAAAAGTCGGGAAATGCTGGACTTGACGAGACCACTTGTCCCTGATGTATTTTGGGGCGCTGATTACGAAAATGGGGGTTAGAACTTGCAGCAATGGTTGGAACACCCCTAAAATTGAAAAAACGCCTCTAAATAGGGGTGTTTTTCGACTGTACTGCGGAATTCTCTTACGAAACCTCCCGCGGACATTTGACCTTGCCTATCCAGTTACTTTTTCAATTTTTTCAAAAATCCACCCTTTGGAAGGGGTGTTTCTTGCATGTGGGGGTGTAACACCCCTTTTCAGGTGATATGACTCTGATTTTGAATATCAACGAACGAAAGAAACCGAATAGGCAAAGTCAAATATCCGCGGGAGGTTTCGAAGGGGAATTCCGCAGTACAGTCGAAAAACACCCCTTATTTAGGGGCGTTTTTTCAATTTTAGGGGTGTTCCAACCATTGGTGCAAGTTCCAACCCCAATTTTCGTAATAATTTTTACTAATCCCTTGAGTAACTGTTTCGTGGATTTTTCCTCCGTCCTACATACCTTCCTTATTTACTTATCCACATCTTCTTCTAACGTAGGTGTTGTGGTAATGATCTTCCCACCAGTGTTTTCCTATTTTTGCTTTTTGTTTCGTTTTAGGTTGCATGTCATCTTTCCACCGCTTTTTTCCTATTTTAGCTTCTTGTTTAGTTCGTTGGTTTGTCCTTAATCTCTGCCATTTTCGTGTTCCATGTCTTCTTCTTACTAGGTATCTATTTTTTATGAAGCTGAGTATTTATGCTAAACAATTTTTACTGGTAGCCGGAAAATTGCCCGAAAAACATTTCTTGGATGAAAATTAACCAAGTGCAGTTAATCCAAAAACAATTCCCTAAATGGAAAATTGCCCAAGCAATAATTGATCGAATAGAAAATTGGTGGAAGAAGTACAATAACGTTCTGTCTGTCTATTTTTAAAGAAATGAAGTCGTTATGAAGAAGTTTAATTACTAAATAAAATATTATTGAAAATTATTCAATATGAACATAAAAAGTGAAATAGTTGTAAACTTATTTAAAAATTAAGATATGTGTTAGAATACCACTATGGAACAAATTTTCCTGTTTGAAATTTTGTTCCAAATAAATGTACCTTGTGTGTCTTGGGCCAAATAGCCCAAGTTTCTCGTGTATTCGTAAATGGATAACTTTCGTTATATTCCCTTCATTTCTTTAAAAATAGACATCATAGAAATTGTATTCATTTTCGGGCAATTTTCCTATTTTTCCTAGACCCATTTTTACTAATACATACTACCTTAAATCTTTGGCCGGTTGTTCATATGGATTCGCTGTCAATAAAGCTGCTCGGCCTCCTCCGAGCTACATTTTTCGATCATTCTCCCCCCTGGCGCGTTCCATCAGGATTTATCCAGGAAACCGCCCCGAAATCGACTGGAACCATCCCAGAGGTAAACATAAAACTTTAATTCTAGTTCCAGCCCGCTTCGACGATACAATGTAACTTCCCCCCCCCCAGCCACCGTCTCCTCGTCCCACCCCACGTAGTTTTCGGCACCTTTCGAAAATTCGAAGATCGCAGGTCCTCCTCTCCCAGTTTGAATTTTAAACAGTCATAAAACGAGTGATGTTAATTTTTCCTTCTCCGACTGTAATATCGTAGGGGGGTTCGGTACGTGACGCGAATCGTGCACTCCGCATCCGTCCCGATTGGCGGTGCGAATCTTCGGAAGGCCTCAGAAATGATATTTGCTCTCTCTCCTCCGTGTCGAGGGGGGGAAGGGGGAAGGGGTGGTAGGAGCCCCCACCCTCTCCGGGAGGTATAAATGCGTTGGTAACGTCTTCGGTTCATCGTCTAATATGCTAATTTTCCTTGTAACTACTTCGTCGGGTTATAGCTAATAACAAGCAAATGTAAATTTTGAGCGACCGCATTCTGAATTTCAATGAAGAGCAGGAATTCGGAGAGAAGATGGCTGATTTCGGCGCGGCGCGGCGCCGGGAAATCGGCCAGATCGCCTCCCCAAAACTCCCTTTAATCGAACAAGATACAAATGGAAAAATTGCACAAAAACCACGTTATAGAAAATAGGATATTCAGAAAACTGGAAAAGTTATGTGGTGAGGCTCAGTTTGGATTTAAGAGAGGAAAGGGCAACCTTGAAACAGTCTTTTGTATGAACACACGACTTAAACAACTCCTTAACAACATACAAGAAGTCAGACTAAATTACATAGAAAAAATTTGGTTGTCTGTAAAGTCGGTTTACGGACGATAATTTTACGTGATAACGTCATACTAAATGAAAGTAGTCGACTTTTATACGATCATTTATATTATTCATAATAATTTTTAGTCGAAATCGTAACGTAACCAATTATTACTGCACTCGCTGACCGATCCTACTTTGTTTTAATGATGAAAGAACAAACATATGATGTTATATAGCTAATCAAAATCTTATAATGCAAAAATCAATTACCTTATTGCCGCAATTGTGATTGTAATAAGCAGTGGTATTGACAGGAAATATCCAGTTCACTTTATAAACAGCCGGCAATACGTTAACGTCAAGCAGTGTGCTGCCGCTGTCTCTCTTTCACGCGGACCCAGACGCCATGCAGAATGGAAGGGAGATAGATGCGTCAGAAGCGAAACGCTAACATACGTGTGCGTACAATGCGTCACAAGCCAAACGAAGGTTGATCTCTGTCACTTGTTCTCGCTCTCGCTTCCACGCATGGGTCAGGCCAGGCGTAACGTTACAATGTTTTCTGGGATGTGTGCACGTCGATTTATAAGAAGTATATTACGTCAAATCGGGGGCAAATTATTACCTGATATTGAAAACGACATGCGTGAAAGACAAGAGGTAGCTTACAAAATCATGTGACAATTTAATGATTTAACAAGCAAGAAAAAGGCACCGCACGTATTCCCATATTAGACAAAGATACATGGATGGAACATTGCTGATAACTATGGGCAGAACAAGCAGAACACTAAAGACATGAAAATGAACATCAAAACTCAGATTCAATAACAGGCTCAAGGTACTTAGAAACGCCATACACAGAAGACAAGAAAGACACTAAAAATACAGTTTTTGAAGTACACTGTTGTAACTGTAATAATGGACCCAGAAATAGTTCCTATCTATTTCAGAGAAATTAATAATTTGCAAAAACAGTCTTTGCGACCAATATCTCACAGTTGTTTTCACCCTTGAAGCCCTTCATAAACCATTCAAAATAAGCTTTGGTACAAGTTATTCTATTTATTTGTGGCTCAGAAAGACTTGAAGTCCGCTTCAAAATTGGATTTGTTTCAATTGAAAATAACTTAAAAAATAATCAATACAAAACTATTTCCTCGTACGAGGGGGTTTTATCCTACTTAATAATTGATAAAAATATAATATATAAGATATATAATAATAATATTTTTAAACAATTGGGTCTAGATGTATTCTGAAGGCACCAAATTGGAAGGAGAAGAACTATTTTACTAAAAACAAAAAATATATGTATTCGTTATTTTGTTAAAGAGCTTTAGAAAGATATATTGTTTTTGGACCTTCAATACAACTTCACCGCATTTCCAAATATAAAAATAATATAGAAACAGGAAATATCCCCGAAGGAAGATATGTTTGTTTTTCTTCTGTAGGTATAAATAATTTTGTTACACATGGTGAAGTTTTGTACAGTTCACAGTATCAGTTGAAAAAGGCACCAACCATTGTAGAAAAAGGTTTAAAAGTTTTCTTTTAATATCTCACGAATTCCATTGTCCAAAAACATCTTCTGGATTTTTCTATAACTTTATTTTTTCCACATAAATTTTCTATAGCCCGATTACCTAGAGGAAAATCTGCTACATTGATTGAAAAATTATGTGTTAATCTCTCAGTAATTCTCAGAAGAAAAATGACAAATCTTCCCAGCATGCAAAAAATTTACATCGATCCACTTGGCAATTCCCGTAATTCCCTCCCTTCTGCACGCTCGTCTTCCCGAATCCATTACCTAACTTTAATGAGTCCGTCCGCTGATCTTAGCTCTCCCGGCCTGCACCCGCGAACGTCTTTATGGACACCCCGCACACAAATCTTGCGAGCAATGCAATCTATTCTCCTAATTAAAACATATGTAATGGCGGAGACACCGGCCAGGACAATACCGTACGTTTGTATTCGGTTGCAGTGAGCAATCCGGAGATGATATTGATTGCGGGGAAGTTTGCGCCCTCACCCTCTCCCCCGCCGAGCCCCCCCTTGGAGCTTGGCTGATTTTTGGATTTATCTCGACGCGAGCTCGCCTGGTGTAATTATGGTCGAAAAGATGGAAGATTTGTCGCCGCTCGTGCTGCGATAGTTTTGAGTTTTGTTCTTTTGTGGATACTTGCTGCTGCTACATGTCACGGGGATGAGCGAGCTTTACAGTAATCTGAAGTCTTCTTCTTCAAGTGCCTTCTTCGTTGCGAAGAATGTGATGAGATGGGTGTTTTAACTTGTCAAAAGCATTGTTGTAATCTAAGAAACATATATATATATATATATATATATATATAGATTTTGATCAATGTCTGTGCATCCTGTAACGTTTGTTAGTTTATTACTGTAATTATTTTAATTTTGCTCGTAATGCCGGCTGGCACATGAGTATCTCTGGGTCGGGTCGAAAGAAAATCAATCTATTGATTATTGCTGTTTAATTAGGTACGTCCAATAGGTAAAAAGCACAAAAATATCGATCTGATACAAATACCAACGTTAATCCAACAAATGAGTACGATCTTCCTAGATCGTACTTAAATCAATTGCAAGACAAATACTTAATTTTACTCAACCAATCTTAAAAATAACACATCTGTATCCGGAAGTTACAGATTTGTTTACCTAATTTGTTCAGATTACTAATATCTAAATGACAAGGTTTAATACTAATGAAATGGTCGATCGATCGATTTAAACGTTTCAAAAAGACCTTTTTGTTCAATAAGTACCTGTTCACTAAGCGTTTATCACAACACTGGTTGCCTGGAAGCCCCCTGAAGCTCGCAATGTCTCAAGGAGCTCCCTGCTTACCGCCCTTTTTGGCGAGCTCGTCACCTGCTTAGTCAGACGAACTCGTACTTCGCTCTCAGCTTACTCGTTCACATGTGGAGACGTGTGGTCGGAGATTGTCTCGTTTCTCAGCGCACACACAATTCGTTAAACGTAATGGACGAAGCATACCAGCCAAAACACTGTTTATCGTTATTTGGGACCGACGCACGAATTCACCACACATATTTACAAAGGACTATTTTAATACATGGGCCCCTCTAATTTTGGGGTTCTCCAGCCAAAAGTTTGTCAAAAATTCTAATCTGAACGCTTTCAAAGTCCCGGACTCTGACTTGAATTTTTAAACTTGATAACTGGGCCAAGGTGGCCCAGCCATCTGAACCCGGCAGGGTCCCCGAAGATCGTTCTCTTTCAAACTCATTTACTGTCTCGACTGACCCCTTCCCTTGACCGGAAATGACGTGATCGCCAATCGTTGAACTTAAATTCTCCCTCTTTCTAGACTTTTAACCTATCCGGGCTTTCTGAACCCCCCACTTTGCAATTATGAATCTCCCACCATAAGATGACGTCAGTCACATACGCATCTCTTCTTATTCCTCTAAATATTCCCAAACCGGGAGTAGGTAATAAAAGGTCTCCGTGCCAAAGTAAGTTAGATTTTCGCGTTTTACATTTTATGTACGGATGGATAGTGGCTAAACTAACCTGAGAATCTCGTTCAAATTTACACAACTTATGATCAAATGGTACTACATTAATCTCTCAATATCTCAGATTTCTACCTATTGTAGTTTTCGTCAGAGTGCTATGGCGACACCGTGTCGCTAGCATTCAAAAATCGTAACGTAACAATCCTTTTGCGAGTACATTTAACGCGTACAATGCTCCCTTTGTGCCAAAACCTTCTCAAAAACTAAAGTGAGTTTCACTGATATCTTGTTCCATTTTTTTATACATTCTGTTATGTATTATTTTCAAGAATGTTTTTAAGGTATGGCTCATGAGACTTATTGTGTGATAATCTGCACATTTTTTAGCGTCAGGACTGTTGGGGATGACTACAAGGTTGAAATGAGCCATTATCTGGTATGACTCTGAAGTAGGTACCATTAAATAGGGAAAGAAGAGAGTTGCCTGAGTTATCTGACTTTATTGTATTTGTTACATTTACTTCATTGGAGGCTCCTTTAAACATCATGAATTCTCTACTTAATCCAGTGCAGTCTCAGGTGGTCTTAACGTTTTAAACTTTACAAAAGTAAAATGAGCGCATTACAAAAATTATGACGAGTGTATCACTAATTCCAGCACTTGCGTTTTTATAGCGATAGTTATGGAATATGCTCAGCGCATTAGCTAATTTAGTTCAGCTTTACGACGCAATTCCAATCAATGGACGTCGAGTTAAGACTAAAGCTGAAAGTGCTTTTAAACGAGCATTAAATCGAAAACATTCCGATAGCTCCCACAGCACATCCCGAACACACGCCTTTATTACTTTCTAACCATCGGCCGTTCTGAACCGTTAAACAATATTTTTCACGAGCAAGTACTAATAATAAACACGTCTACCTTATTATTACGACGGCGGTCGACATTTTAAAAGCCAGGCGCATTCCGCGATGATTAAATGAGCGCGAGATAAAATAAATCATAATCTAAATGAACGCCTCTCCGGCTCCAGATGGTCCGGTGGCCGTTTAGCGTTGAAGGTGCTTAATTTAATGCGATCGTAAGTCGAAGAGAAGTAGGCAGTCAAGAGGTGGAACGGGGCAGGTTAGCTGTTTTCAATCATCGCACATGTCATAACAACACGTGTTTCGTTGAAGGGAACGGAGATCCCGGCGACGCCCGTTGAAGTTGCGGGATATCTGGGACGTCCTAACGAAGTTATACAGATGGAATTTCGAGGAAGGAATATAATATTTACTTCTTCCGCTGGACTCTATTAACGACGATCCCCGTTCAGTTATGGAACTTATCGTGCCGGCATCGAGGAAGAGAGATGTCGATCTTGGTGCCTCGCAACGTCGAGCATTATCGCCTCAGTGCGAAGCAGATATTACACGGTGCCGCACAAATTATGGTCTTCCTGCTTTAGAGGAGAAAAGAAGAAAGAATCCGCTCGGAAGGGTTCACAATTATTGTGTCAGGTCGAAATCGTGGGATCGCAAATTGCACATTTTCTCCTCTCGCTCGGTCCCAGAGATTGACGGCTTCCTTCCGATGCCCCATTGGATAAGGCGGGTCCGCCCACTAATAATTCCGGAGGAAATTATGGGCAATTTTATGCAGTTCACATTACTGTCCGACGACGACATGCCTTTGTTTTTAAGTGGGAAGGGGGGATTTTAAACACTCGATCGTGCGATGGTTGGAACGGAGCGCTAACGTCGATGCAATTAGAGAAGGTGGATTAGAAAGTAGCTTCGAGATGATTAACGGAAGATCACTTCCTACCAACAGTTAGAATCTAAAAGACAAAAATGATTCAAACCTTTCTACCTTAAAACCCTTAGTTGGGCTACAAACTGCTCAATGCTTGCTCAATTTTTGCCATTTGACATAGTTTGTAACTTCTTCTTGTCCGTATTAGGCTTTTGCCTGCTACGATACTAATTTTTTTTCTTGTTCTCCCAATACATCTTCTGCCTCTACATTTACAATTCAGTACCTCCTTGGAATTCTTTCATCTTGCATTCTGTCTACATGTACTTTCCCTTTTCTGCTATTTTCGGTAATTCTTTCGTTTATGTTAAGGATGTTCAGTTCTCTTCTTATGCTATCATTTCTTATTATGTCAGTACGTGTGCTACCTTTCTTGACTACATAACCTATTTTCGTCTTTCTTGGTTATTATCCAGATTTCGCTACCGTAAGTGAGGATGGGTACAGACCGTCCTATAACATTTTATTTGTGTTTCTTTCCTGGTTTTATGGTTAATTGTACTAGATGACTAGATATTATTGCACACATTAATGCAAGTTCATTAAGTTTTTGCTTCAATGTCTGTATCTCGATCATATGATATATCTCAACCTAGAAATTTAAAAGGTGATACCTGTTCTAATATTTGATTAGTTACAACTATCTTTGATCTGACACGGTATTTTCCTGATAAGGCCATTACTTTCGTCATATCACGTGATATTTTCATGTTATTCTCTGTACATATTTGTTGCAGTTTGTGTATTCCCATTTGAATATCGTCTTCTAATTTTGACATTAATACTGCATCATATGATCACTGACCATGAATCTTCATAAAGAGTCGAGTTTAAAACTGTCCTGTACATAGTTTTTTCTCATCTGTTTATATGTTTCCTGATTGTTTTCTGTAGGATTACTCACAGTAGCTAGTCACTCTTCGTCTACTACTTGCTGAAGCTCTTCTCTCCATATTCTCAAACCTTAGTTTGCAACTTTTAAAATAAATTATAAAACGTTTGAATTATATCAGCTGTGTTTTCAAAAACCCTCATCGACATTCAACGATATAATTGGCGCAGTCAGTAGGAGTCATGTAAGCTCAAACATCCCCTAACGTGCAAATAAGGTGATCATTAAGAGTGGTGATTAGGAACGGTATAAATGTAAGTGTTAATATAAAGAGAAAAATGTACATAGAGGAAAGATACTCAGAACACATGGCAATTGCCGTTTTAATAAAAGCATTGGAAAGTTAAAAAATAGAAAAATATCATTTCTTCATCTTTATATGACACGTAGATTTATTTTTAACTATGTATATTTTCGATAATAAGGCGACTGTTAATAAATTTTAAGGCCTTGAGGCATTGCTCTTGCTCGGTTATTCAAAGTCAAATTAACGAAGTCAACAAAACACAACTCTGATACCTTTTGGTAAATTTCTCAAAGTAGCATCAACAACCTAATGAAACAATTTCCTCATTTATTAGGTAATATTAAATTCCCTAATAATTTCACTAAATCATTTACTTTTAATTATAATTCAATTGGGCACACTCTTCACTTTCAATTAACACTATGAATAAATCTCTACATTTTAAAGTGCTAAGTTGTAGCTCGTAAAATTTTAACCACACTTCTAACGAATTTTCCATTTTTCTTCCATTCATTTTAATATGTTCCTATTTAATCTAATCTAAGGCAAGGAATCCACCAATCTTTTGTTAGGAAATTGGATATGTTTCGGGTAAATTTGCACCCATCTTCAACAAATTCTGTATAAATGAAGGTTTTGTAAAGTCACCGGTGGGCAGGGTAAGATGTATGCGCTTACTTAACATAATGTTTAAAAGTAATGGGAGGACTCATGTATAAACATTAAAACATTATAAAATTCAATTATAGTGATATTAGCTTGCTAGATATTTATTTATGGACTTGGGAGTTCTCGTGCTTGGATTTACATCCCTCTAGCTGAAAGCAATAGACTGTTATCATAAGATGCAATCTGATTAACATTCTAGTATGTTTGATTTGTGCATTATTACCAAAGACTATAACAAAGCTTAAAAAACGTTATAAATCGATTGAAGATTTATCGTAGTGGACTTCAGTTAATGATGTAGGTACCTACTCATTTTTATTAAAACGTGAAACTTCCTTCCACGTAATTTAAATATGCATTAAACAACCGAATGGATAATTTCAATTAAGGTTCATAAAGTTTACGTTCTCAATTTATGGGATCAAAAACTTTTTTTATTATTTTTTCCTGTCTGTGTGATTACTTCCTTTCATCGCCGCCGCTAATGGCTGTCGTCGACGTCAGCCGCAGATTAAAACCTGGTGTTCGGTTCGAGCATCATTTACCTAAACATGTGCCCCTATTTACCCCTTTAACTCATCACTTGACGTTTATGATTATGTTTTAAGTAGCAGGAGCGTAAATATGTTATTTTTTAGTCGCACTCCATTTATTAAATCGTTCAGGGGGGATTCCTTACATAAATAATACGGCTGCCACGAGAGTTCGTGTTTTAACACCTATACAGTCAATCACAAAATAAAACTATATGGGGGTGTTTCACCCTTGAACTTTATGATTATCGTGAAAGGTTGTACGGAGAGTGGAACTCATGTATTCTCAAGTGTAGAGTGGATTAAATGGCATATTTTCTCTATGTTTCCGCTTTGGTGTCTATTGATGAAAGATATGATTTGTTGCAGGAAGGAGCCTTAATCCCCCGTCAGCCAGTCAAGGGTAAGTCAAACAATATCGCTCACAATTTCGCTCATATACGCACCCCTTAATTTACCGCCCAAATATATCAAATATGCATGAATTCCATACATGGACATCGAGTACGTCGAAAACAATCGCCCATCTCGGTTTTGTGCGAAACTCTCACCGAAGACGGGCGCAAGAAGGCATCTGGCCGGAGCGCGTTAGGGTTAACAAGTTACAATTGAATTGTATCGGCGACAATTCCATTCCCTATTCGATATAATATCCCTGGCTCACCCTCTTCCGTCAGTGTGTACATTTACCATATGATGTTCTTCTTGTAGTAGTTTTCAAAAGGAACGTGCCAGATATATTGTCGGGAATTTTAGAGCCCCGATCATCAATCATTTAAATGGACCTCTTCATTCTATAGCCCCGACGAACGGTCGGCAATTTACTAGATTTATATGGAAACGACATATGACGAGATATTTTGTATAGTCTATCGCGACGGCCCGGATCTATTCAAGGATCAAACGAGGTGATTTACAGCAAATAGGTACTGCGGTGAATACATGCTTACTTACTTAACCCAAAAGTATTTCTACCCTTTTTGGGTGGGAGATTTGTGAAGTTCGGTTATTCTCGGGGTCTTTTCTCAGGACTCTCCGGAATTTCTCTGCGGTGATACCTCTTTTCTCCACTCAAATGCATTATCCATTTTGTTCATTCACGTTTTATTGGTTCACCTCTACGATTCTGCTTCTGTTGCATTAGCCAAGTTACAACATGTTACCTGATTTCTTTATGCCATTAGTCTTTGTCGATTTGTATAGGTTCTGGTATGATCCAGTCTGACTTAAATCCCATTTCAGTTGCTTGGATCTTCTGAGCAGTAAAGTAGTATGGGTGCTGCCACCTTTTTAAATATTTGTGCTTACTCTTGGTTTTTTGTTTCTTCAGAAATATAAAGGTGTCTTGATTAAGACTTTTTTGAGTTTTTAGAGCTATGCCATTCTCTCTTATAGTTTGTGACACTTGTTTTTTAACACCCTCATTTTATCACTATAGTAGCAATGACAGTACTTAGGTATGTAATATCAATAATGATCGCTACCGTCTGTACCGTTCCTTTAGCGCGCTATACGGCAAATTAAATTGATGTTCCATTATATATATATATATATATATATATATATATATATATATATATATATATATAGAATGTCCAATATTGGCATATGTGGCATCCACGTTTTATTGGTTTACCTCTATTACCCTGCTTCTGTTGCATTAGCCAAGCCAAACCATGTTATGTGATTTCTTTATGCCATTAATCTTTGTCGATTGGTATAGTTTCGGGTATGATCCAGTCTGACTTCAATCTTAGTTCAGTTGCATGTATCTTCTGAGCAGTAAAGTAGTATGGGAGGTGCCACTTTTTTAAATAATGGTACCTACTCTTGGTATTTTGTTTCTTCAGAAATATAAAGGTGTCTTGCCTAAGACTTTTTTGAGTTTTTAGAGCTGTGCTATCCTCTCTTATAGTTTGTGACACTTGTTTTTTAACACCCTCAATTTATCACTATAGTAGCAATGAAGTACTTAGGTATGTAATATCAATAATGATTGCTACCATCTGTACCGTTTCTTTAGCGCGCTATAGGGCAAGTTAAATTGATGTTCCTTTTTATATATATAGAATGTCCTATATTGGCATATGTTCATCCTCGTTTTATTGGTTTAGCTCTACTTCCCTGCTTTTGTTGCATTAGCCAAGCCAAACCATGTTACCTGATTTCTTTATGTCATCAGTCTTTGTCGATCTGTATAGTTCTGGGTATGATCCAGTCTGACTTCAATCTTATTTCAGTTGCTTGGATCTTCTGAGCAGTAAAGTAGTATGGGAGCTGTTATCTTTTTAAATATTTGTACTTACTCTTGAATTTTTGTTTCTTTAGAAATATCCAGGTGTTTTGTGTTCACTAAGACTTTTCTTAAGAGCTATCCCATCCTCCCTTAGAGTTTGTGACACTTGTTTTTTAACACCCTCAATTTATCACTATAGTAGCCATGACAGTACTGAGGTATGTAATATCAATAATGATCGCTACCGTCTGTACCGTTGCTTTAGCGCGCTATACGGCAAGTTAAATTGATGTTCCTTTTTATATATATAGAATGTCCTATATTGGCATATGTTCATCCACGTTTTATTGGTTTACCTCTACTACCCTGCTTTTGTTGCATTAGCCAAGCCAAACCATGTTACATGATTTCTTTATGTCATTAGTCTTTATCGATCTGTATAGTTTTGGGTATGATCCAGTCTGACTTCAATCTTATTTCAGTTGCTTGGATCTTCTGAGCAGTAAAGTAGTATGTGAGCTGTTATCTTTTTAAATATTTGTTCTTACTCTTGGTTTTTTGTTTCTTCAGAAATATACAGGTGTCTTGACGAAGACTTTTTTGAGTTTTTAGAGCTATGCATAATCTCTTGTAGTTTGTGACACTTGTTTTTTAACACCATGTATTTATCACTATAGTAGCAATGACAGTACTTAGGTATGTAGTAATCGCTACCGTCTGTACCGTTTCTTTAGCGCGCTATAGGGCAAGTTATATAGATGTTCCTTTTTATATATTGTAATGCGAGAAGTAAACAAAGCGACACATGTTTACTCCTTCAAAAGAATAACTACGACGCGTAGGACAGGTGCATGAACATTTGCTGCGTAGGCTTCTAGAATGTACTAGAATGTTCTCGATCAGGGTTGGGGGTGTATATATAAGGGGGTTTGTGATCGAGGGAGTTAGTTAGAAGTAGAGAAGCAGAAGTGAACGCGACATACGATCCGAATGCGGAGCAGTATAAATAAATTATGTAGTGTCTAGTCTAGTGTAAAAGTAGTTAAGTGTGTTAAATAAATTAGTGTTCAATTAATGTAAATAAATTATAAAATAAACGTTACATTGGTGTCAGAAGTGGGATCATGAAGAAGTTACGCGAATTAAAAGTGGCCGAGTTAAAAAAAGAACTCGAGGAACGCGAATTGGAAACAGGAGGGAAGAAGACTGAACTCCAGGACCGACTCTCGGCATTTTTGAAAGAAAATGGCCAGGACCCGGAAGTTTTCGAGTTCGAAGACGACGACATAACGAAGCAGTTCGCCGCCCAGAGGGCAGAAATCGCTGCCCAGAGGGAAGAAATCGCCGCCCAGAGGGAAGAAATCGCCGACCAGAGGGAAGACATCACTGCTCAAATCGCCGCCCAGAGGGAAGAAAGCGCCGCCCAGAGGGAAGACATCACTGCTCAAATCGCCGCCCAGAGGGAAGACATCACTGCTCAAATCGCCGCCCAGAGGGAAGAAATCGCTGCCCAGAGGGAGGAAATCGCCGATCAGAGGGAAGACATCACTGCTCAAATCGCCGCCCAGAGGGAAGACATCACTGCTCAAATCGCCGGCCAGAGGGAAGACATAATTACTCATATTACTGATCAAATCGCCGCCCAGAGGGAAGAGATAACCGACCAGATGGAGGCTCAGCGTAAGGAGATTGAAGAGAAGATCAAGCAGTTGGAAGAACGACTAGAACAAGTCAGTAGCGGCGAGGGGAAAGAAGACGAAATTAAACAGAAGACGAAGCAGTTGGAAGAACGACTAAGGCGAGTCAGTAGCGGCGAGACGAAGGAAGAAATAAAGGCGGTCGTTCAACAGAACTCGATATCCACCAATCGAGTGACGCCCCCAACGTTCGACGGAAAAATTCCGTGGGCCAGCTACAAGAAGCAGTTTGAGGCAGCAGCGGAGGCTAATGCTTGGTCCCCTCACGAAAAAGCTGTTTCCCTTACGGTAGCCTTACGTGGAGAGGCGTTGGAAGTGCTTCAGACGCTATCCACCGAGGATGCTGGGAATTACAAGGAGCTGCTGAGGCGACTGGAAATGCGGTTCGGCCAAACACATCTGGAGCAAGTCCATCAATCCCAGATGTCCAATCGCCGTCAGAGATCGAACGAGACCCTGCAGGAGTTCGAAGCGGACGTAGCCAGACTAGTGAGGTTGGCGTATCCTACGGCACCGGAACAGATGATGGAGTGCCTCGCAGTGCAGACGTTCGTGAGCGGGCTGCGGGACCAGGAACTGCAGAGGGCCCTGAGACTAGCTCGACCGAAAACATTAATGGACGCGCTCGCCATCGCACTGGAGCATGATGCAGCCATGGAAGCCTCCCGCGGTCACGGCCGTGTTCGAGCGGTTACAGAGGAAGTAGACACTGAAAAGCTCGTGGAAAGGGTCCTACAGCAGATCATGGAGGTGCTGTCGGCGAAGAAGAAGGTAGTTCGCTGTTGGAACTGTGGCGAAGTGGGCCATGTGAAGAGTTCTTGCAAGCGGCCTAGAACAGCGGCGCCGGCGAAGGCCCAGGAAAACTAATGCGGGTCGATAAGAAAGGGGGAACGTCGACCCGTAGCAGTGGAAACCCCCGGGCAAGTATAGCCTCGTTTTCCCACCAATTGGGGAGCGCGTACGTCGATGGCACTATCGACGGGAGATCCCACGCCATGCTTGTGGACACGGGAGCTACGAAGACGATCGTACGCTCGGAAGTTGTGAGGGACCGTAGGAAGATTAGGCCAAGTAGGTGGCAATTAAGAACTGCCACTGGGGAGAAGGCAGTAATACACGGTGAAGCGACGGTTAGCATGACGTTGGGACGAGTAAAGTTTGACCATCCTGTTCTCATAGCCGAAATTGAGGAAGACGTCATACTGGGGATGGACGTCATGAGGAATCATGGATTCCAGTTGGATTTCGGACACCGAGTGTTGAGGATCGGTCAAGAAGAATTACTGCTACACAATCGTGACAACTTTGTGTTAGACGTAATAATGGCAGAAGATGTGATTCTCCCGGAACGAAGCGAAACAATCACCTCTACCTGTCTGAGGGGTGTTGTGGAAGAGGGAATCCCAGCCGTGATCGAACCAGAAAACGATGACAATCGACTGGCTCGGGGGGTACTGGTAGGAAAGGCGCTCGTTACTCTCTCAAGTGAAGTGCCTGTGCGACTACTCAACATCAATCAGTACCCGGTCACCATCAAGAAGGGTACGAAGCTGGGCACATGTATAGCCGCTTCGGCCATCGTAAGGGGCGTTAGTGAGGAAGAAAGGTCCAGACACACTCCGCAGGACTTGAAACAAATTCTTTCCCAGACCAGTGCGTTTCTCTCGCCCACACAGAAACAAAAGGCCAATGAATTAATAAATAAGTACCAGGACATATTTACCACCGAGAATGGAAAGCTGGGAAAGACCAAGGTCGTGACACATAAAATTGACACGGGCGAGACACGACCGATTCGACAAACAGCAAGACGACTACCCTTGGCCAAACGAGAGGAAGCCGAGAAAATCATCAAGGACCTAGAGCGGGACGGGGTCATCGAGCCGTCAAGCAGTCCATGGGCCTCGCCGGTAGTACTGGTGAAGAAAAAGGATGGGACTACTCGATTCTGTGTAGACTACCGGCAGGTGAACAGTGTCACCAAAAAGGACAGCTACCCGCTACCACGTATCGACGACACACTCGATACCCTTGCTGGATCCACGATATTTTCGACCTTGGATTTAAAAAGCGGCTATTGGCAAGTCGAAATGAACCCTGCCGATAAGGAAAAGACGGCATTTACCTTCGGTAACGGCCTGTGGCATTTTACAGTCATGCCATTCGGACTTTGTAATGCCCCAGCGACGTTTGAGAGGCTGATGGAGAGCGTGCTAATGGGTCTGACGTGGAAAACGTGCCTAGTCTATTTGGACGATGTCATCGTGATGGGCAAGACCTTCGAGGGACATCTGAAAAACTTAGAGGACGTCTTCCAGAGACTGCGAGGTGCGGGGCTGAAACTGAACCCTAAGAAATGTCAGCTCTTCAGAAGGAAGGTCTCATACTTAGGGCACGTAGTGAGCAGAGAGGGCGTCGCCGTTGATCCGGATAAGACAAGTACGGTGAAGGAGTGGCCAATACCGGTAGATAAACACCAGTTGAGGAGTTTTCTGGGCCTCTGCACGTACTACCGACGATATGTCCGGATGTTCTCCGACGTCGCTAAGCCGTTGACAAGGCTCACGGAAGAAGGACGAAACTTCTGTTGGGATGAGGAATGCCAGTCTGCCTTCGACGAGCTGAAGAGGAAGTTGACCAGTGCCCCAGTGCTGAGTTTTCCTCTGCCAGAAGGACAGTTCATCCTGGACACCGACGCGAGCAATGTGGGAATTGGAAGTGTTCTGTCGCAGCGCCAGGAGGGACAAGAACGTGTCCTTGGATACTTCAGCAAGGTACTCTCCAAACCAGAAAGGAATTACTGCGTCACCCGGCGTGAATTATTGGCCATCGTCAAGTCCATCGAGCACTTCCATAAATATTTGTGTGGAAGGAGGTTTTTGGTCCGGACCGATCATGCTGCTCTTAAATGGCTCCTCCAGTTTAAGAATCCCGAAGGACAGATCGCTCGCTGGATCGAGAGGCTCCAGGAGTATGACTTTGTCATAGAACATCGGCCAGGACAGAGTCATGGAAACGCAGACGCACTCTCGAGAAGACCATGCCCTGATGAGTGTCCTCATTGTCATAAAGCTGAGGAAAAGTCCGAGAAAGTCTATCGAACCACCGTGGTCGCCGAGGAATGGACACCATCCTCGTTACGACAAGAGCAAGGAAAAGACCCGGTTCTCAAAGAAATCCTGGTTTGGAAAGAGGGAGGAGAGCGTCCTGAGTGGCAAAAGGTATCACCTGGCTCGCCAAAACTTAAGAGCTATTGGGCACAGTGGGACTCGCTAGTGGTTGAGGATGGGCTACTAAAACGCGTACTGGAGAGCCAAGACGGGACGGAGGAAAGACGGCAGTTGGTAATTCCCTCCAGTAAAATCCCGGAGGTCTTGCGGCACCTTCACGACGAATCGTCTGGTGGACATTTAGGAATCAAGAAAACGCTGCAGAAGGTACGGGAGCGCTTCTACTGGATCAATTGTTCAGACGACGTGAAGAACTGGTGCAAGAAATGTACTACATGCTTTGCAAGTAATGGGCCACAAAGACGACCGAAAGCTCCCATGAAACAATATAACGTCTGAAGCCCCTTCGAAAGGATCGCTATTGATATAGCAGGACCCTTCCCTGAGACCGAAAAGGGGAATAAATACATCTTGGTCGTGATGGACTACTTTACGAAGTGGGTAGAAGCGTACGCTCTCCCTAATCAGGAGGCAGAGACAGTGGCCGATGTGCTAGTGAAGGAGACGATCTGCCGGTTTGGAGTACCCATGGAATTACACTCGGATCAAGGAAGAAACTTTGAGAGTGGCCTATTCCGGAGGATCTGTGAGAAGTTTGGGGTACGAAAAACAAGAACCACGGCCCTTCACCCTCAGTCTGACGGCATGGTAGAACGAATGAATCGCACCCTCAACCGCTATCTAGCGAAAATGGTCTCGTCACATCAAAGAGACTGGGACGAACACGTGCCGTTCTTCCTGATGGCCTACCGCTCGGCCGTTCATGAGTCGACAGGACAAACTCCAGCCAAAGTCCTGTTCGGGCGAGAACTTAAACTACCCTGTGATCTAATCTTTGGCGCTAGACCGGACGAGGACGTTTCGGGGGAAGATTACGTTTCCCGGATGCGGCAAAGGATGAACGAAATTCACGATCAAGTCCGGTACCAACTAAATATCGCCAGTGATCGCATCAAAGAGCGTTACGACATCAACGCTAAAGAGGGTGGCTACCAAATGGGAGACCGAGTTTGGCTGTACAACCCACAGAAGAAACGTGGTTTGTCCCCTAAGTTACAGACCAATTGGGAAGGTCCCTATGTTGTGAAGAAACGAATCAATGACGTGGTCTACCGGGTAAGCAAACTACCAAACGGCAAGCCGAGAGTGGTGCACTTTAATCGGTTGGCACCCTATGAGGGGTCGCACGATGAGGCGGAGGTTCCCCGAGTAAGAAACACATTGGCGCAGGAGAACGAACTTTCCTTCGAAGAATTTATGAGCGCCTACGGGGGTACCGGAAAAGCACGGTATGGGGTAACCTGTGAAAAACAACAGGATTTGTTCAGCGTACCTGAAGAATACTCGTTGGCCCATTGTGTGTCCGCCGACCTGGTAATGTCACGAGGTATCGCCACGGTTTTCAAGAAGAAGTACGGGCGCTCGGAACAACTCAGAGAGCAACTCCCGGAAATTGGCAAGGTTCTGGAACTACGTGACAACGTAAGACACATCTTTTATCTGGTTACGAAGGAGATCGGGTCCCTTAAACCATGTTATCACGATGTATGGCGAACCTTACATAGGCTACGAGACCGACTGCTGGAGCTCGACATCAGGAAGCTAGCTGTCCCCAAGTTAGGTGCTGGACGAGATCAGCTGGACTGGAGGGTTGTCCGGAACATGCTGGAAGTAGTGTTGAAGAATACCGGAGTGGAAGTTTTAGTCTGCTGTTTTGGGCCTGCACCATGTCGACTCGGGAAGACGGTCCCCTGTTATTTTGACGCCACGTCTCGCTGTAAGCGGGGGGCTAACTGCAGGTTCCTGCATGGGCCTACCAGGGATACGTTCCGAGACGAAACGTCTCTAAGGCGGGGGCAGTGTAATGCGAGAAGTAAACAAAGCGACACATGTTTACTCCTTCAAAAGAATAACTACGACGCGTAGGACAGGTGCATGAACATTTGCTGCGTAGGCTTCTAGAATGTACTAGAATGTTCTCGATCAGGGTTGGGGGTGTATATATAAGGGGGTTTGTGATCGAGGGAGTTAGTTAGAAGTAGAGAAGCAGAAGTGAACGCGACATACGATCCGAATGCGGAGCAGTATAAATAAATTATGTAGTGTCTAGTCTAGTGTAAAAGTAGTTAAGTGTGTTAAATAAATTAGTGTTCAATTAATGTAAATAAATTATAAAATAAACGTTACAATATAGTATGTCCTATATTGGCATATGTTCATTCACGTTTTATTGGTTTACCTCTACTACTCTGCTTTTGTTGCATTGGCCAAGCCAAACCATGTTACCTGATTTCTTTATGCCATTAGTCTTTGTCGATTTGTATAGGTTCTGGTATGATCCAGTCTGACTTAAATCCCATTTCAGTTGCTTGGATCTTCTGAGCAGTAAAGTAGTATGGGTGCTGCCACCTTTTTAAATATTTGTGCTTACTCTTGGTTTTTTATTTCTTCAGAAATATAAAGGTGTCTTGACTAAGACTTTTTTGAGTTTTTAGAGCTGTGCCATCCTCTCTTATAGTTTGTGACACTTGTTTTTTAACACCCTGTATTTATCGCTATAGTACAGATTGTCCTATATTTTGTATACATTATTGAGCTCTCTACTGTCATCCACGGCCAAATAGACTATTGTGTGGCTCTTTTTTAGACAAATCATGTGATTTCGATTTTGCAAAAAGGCTTGATCGCGTGACCGATCGACTCCAAAATTCCTCCCAAACGATCTAAAACGTATTCGTGTCAGGGGGCAATTTTGTGACGGAGAGCGCGTCCTCCCGGACGTTACCGGAAACGCTTATGACTGCGCCACGTGGGCAAGAGGGTCCGGCCTTATGATATTATAACTTGTTTTGACTCGTCCCATGACGAGCTTCCGTTCGCTGTCGCAAAAGAGATGGGGGAGGTCTGCTTCCGGGTTTCCGACGTTCTGACGTTGCAGAAATAAGTTTTATGTAATAGATGATACGGTCGATTGAGTCTGAAGATGGATGGAAAAAATGTAATCGTAAAATACTTGGGTTATCTACGTAGGAATAAAGTACGGTTATTTAGTTATCAGAATTGTGCCGTAAACTTCAAAATATGTAGACTAGAACGAAATTGAGGAATAAAACTCAAAGTTTGCAGTCGAAACTGGTTGCTGCATTTTAGGATCATCGTTAACCTTGTTGGCAAGACTTTGAGCTTTATTCCTCATAAAGCATTGCCAACTTTTAGAGATATAACAACCTTCTACAGTTAGGACGAAATTCTTATTCAGGTGTTGTCGATCACAGACAACCTAGACCTAGTTACCACCGTCATTGATTGATTGGAGTGTTAAACTCACAAAAATATTTTTCAATCGAGTGCCGAGTTAAGTAGGTTGACGACAAAAAGGTAAATTTAACTATTGAAACAGTTCAAAACTTGGGCTTGGATGTAAACATTGCTGTTTTTACTTTCTCATATACTTACACATATATTCTTACCCACATAATAAGTAAAAGTGTTGTAATCGTGCTGGTTATCGGATTTGAGGTATTGGCGTTTCTGGACGTTTTGAGGTCCCTTAAGTTCGAAAATCGTGTTTTTGGAAAGTTGTCTGTGTGTCTATGTATATATGAATGTATGTATGTATGTATGTGTGTCTATGTGCTTATGTATATGATCAACGTTTTCTCAGAAACTATAAATAGTGGAAAGTAGAAATTTTGTATTTAGGCTGGGTCCCCTGAAACCTCGAGATTACATAAATTTTATTAAAATCAATTAAGAACAAAGGGCATTGTACTAATAATTTTTAGGTTTTATTGGATTATCTCATGAACTTAAGTTTTTTTTAATCTCCGTATCTTTACTTTATTGTTCACTCCTGATTGATTGCCATTATCGTTATCTTGACTGATCTTCTGCGATAGGGCCTTCTACTCTTGTTAATTTTCAGTTTTTCTCAATTTTCTCCAAAATGGCTTTGCCGATTATTACGAAATTTTAGATATTGTCACACGCCTGAGGGCCTAGAGCTCAAAGGGAGTGCTCTGGTTGGGGGTGTAGCTAGGTAGAGATGGTAAAAGACAATGACGACATGGACAAATGTTTATTGGGGCACTAGACTAACTGGGGAGAGAACATTGGAAACAAAGTAAAGGAGAATGAGCAAATGTAAGAAGTGAGAAAAAGGTTAAAGGGAGGTGGTTGCTTACTTGGGTGTGACGATGGGCAGCAGGCGCGAGGCTCCTCCAATTAGCGACATGTCGAATGGCGGACTCTCAGACGGGCAGCGTGACGGGGTACTCGATGACTGACCTCTTGATCGATCTAATTGATCCGTATAAATACTTTACTGTTTGTTGACTAACATGCCTGCTGTCTGCCTGCGAGTCACGTATCGTCCTTCGGTTTTAGGTCACCTCCGTGCTGATTTAGCTTGGATGGTTACCTAGTTGCGCTAATTGGGGCGGTATCGCGACAATATGATCTGACCTAACAAATAGGTATAATTTTAAGTAATACAGTTTATATTTATAAAATGAAATAGTGTAACTGCTAGTATACATACTTCTTTTCTTTTCCAATTTTCCCGTGAATATACCTATAAATTAAAGGTTAAGTTGAATAAGAAAGTATTTTTCATAAATACAAATATTCATTTATTGGTTTCTTAAACCACCAATTTATCTATTTTTCTATTCTTAGTTTTCAATATCCTGAGTTTTCAGGATATTGGAGCGGCAGTTTCTTTCAAAAAGTCGTATTATTTCGAAATAATATACAAATTTATAGGTGGAATACCCCTAAAACTAACAACCCCCTCAACTAAGAAAAAGTGTTGAAACAAATTACCTAAGAAAAAATTCAACCTATTGCTATAGTCAATTCTCCCTAATAAGACGGATTATACTAGCCCGTTAGGAGATTTACAACTACTTATTGGAACTACTGTTCATTTAACTCATCAGAAAAGTCAAACTGACCTACTACAACGGCTACATTAACGTATCGGGGCTGTTAATTCAGCTTGATACATAGTCAAATTAGTTTTATTAAACTATTCAATGAACTCATTGTAACCGATAATTCAACTTATTAAGACAGTCAAGTTATACGATTGCAACTGTTTCATTAACCGATTAACGATATTAGTAGATCCAGTACGGTTCAATTTACCTAATCAGAAGTTTGGGCCAATCTTCTAGAGCGGTTGGTGCCCTTCTTGAAACGGTTAATCTAATCTGTCGATATGTGGGCTACATTTTAACTGCTTCCTTTGGTGAGAGAAACCGATGATATCTTGGTTGAAACTACTGATTATTTCTCTCTGTGTAGGAGTAGGACTTGACAAAGTTACTGCAAATTACTACTTACGTTTAGATGGAATATATTCTCGAGATTAATCCATAGTAAAGGTGTATACGAAACAAATGTAAGAGAATTTTTGAAAATGGAATTTGTAGCTCAGCCGGGATTTGAACCTGGGTCTCCCAATTTCGAGTCAGGTATTCTACCAACTAAACATGAACATCGAAAATGAAATTGATACGTATTTCAGTAGTTTAGTTGGTAGAATACCTAACGCGAAATTGGGAGACCCGGGTTCAAATCCCGGCTGAGCTACAAATTCCATTTTCAAAAATTCTCTTACATTTGTCTCGTATCTATACTTACGTTTACTTTTCCAAGTGTATCGCACACGTGTGAAAAGCGACCTATGGAATAAAGAGGAAGAGTGTCCATCGCTCAATTAGATTTTGATCGCCTTCAGCTCAGGGAGGTCCTTGCTCGAGGGGGTGACTTTTACATTTTCACCGGGAGGATGATTAAACTCCTCGGGATTCAAATTTCCCATTGTGCCACACACGATAATCGCACACATAGTGACGCGGCGGGGGGCGAAGGGAGGGCAGGGCGGTCGTCTTTTCGCCGCCCTTATGGAAGACAGAGGTATTGTTCGCATTCCGGCAACAGCTATCGGCCCATAAAAGTGATACAGTGCCGGGTAAAACACGGCCCAGTTTGTTATTCCCGGCATCCGGGAAGGAGCGCGCGAACGGCTTATCTGTAATTCTGGGATCGGAGCCGGGGAAGGCGCGTGTAACGCGCCAAAGTGCGAATTTATTCATAGACCGGCATAATGAGAAACTGTAAAAATGGACATTTTCCGCGCCGTCGACGGTTTTATGTTTTGATAAGGGGAATAACGGGGCATTTTTGCCGCTGCGAACAGTCGCAGTTATATGGACGCTCCGGGAGATGGCTTCTCCTTCACCTACCGACTTTCATAATACGGGATAAATATTGGGAGGGGACGGCCTTTCTACTTTCGCGATAAACGGAATTTTGTTTGTGTAAGTTTGCACGTCTTGTTGCGGTGAACTTAAACGTGGCGTTTCTTATACGATCACGGCTAGACTTGCGTTAGCACTCTGTGCTAAAGTACAAGGCTAAAATGAATTAAATCTGGAAGTTCCAAGAAAACATATGGAAATACTTCATAAGAATATTTACGAGGGGGTGAGAAGATGGAAACCAACCAGAGTCAAGGGTATACGAAGTCTTCTTCTTCAAGTGTCTTACTGAGGAGAATAAAGGAGGAAGAGGAGAGACTACGTATCATACCGGACAAACAATGTGGATTCAGGGAAGGACACTCGACGTAGCATCCGGCGCTGAGGATTGTAGAAGAGACGATCAAGGACATCAACGAGAAGAGGACGACATGCATGGTACTATTCGACGTGGAGAAGGCTTTCGACAGGATTTGGCTTATAGCAAAGATAGATGGATTCGGGTTCAAGACGGCAACGACCCAGATGATACAGAACTACCTACGAGACAGGAACTTCAGAATCAAGGACAAAGGGACGACATCGAGCAGCAGGAGGATGGAAGCAGGAGCATCACAAATATCGGTATTGGCTCCGGTCCTAGGTCCTATACAACATCTACACCAGCGACATACCAATTGGAAGAGAGAACAGCCACACGAGGACCTATATCTACGCGGACGACACGGCGAAAGGCGGTGACATCAAGACAACCCAACAAAGCGACGGAGTACCTACAGAGAGAAGTGCAACAAATGGAAAAAAGGACGAAGAATGAAAGATCAAAATTAACGCAGAGAAGACAGAGGCAATATACATATGACCGAAGACGAGACGACCGACGACCAACATCATAATAGGACAAAATGAACTGGAATGGAAGGAAGAAGTACGATATCTAGGAATCCACATAGACCGAGGACTTACATTGAGAAGGCACATAGAGGAGACTGAGAATAAGGCGAAAGACCGATTGAAAAGACTTGGACCACTAATAGGACGACGGAGCAAGCTGAGACTGGAAACCAAGAGGAAGATCTATCTGGCAGGAATAAGACCAATAATGACATACGGAACAGCCGCGTGGGGAAAAGCAGCAAGGACGCATCTGGAGAAACTGGAGAGGATACAGCACCAAGCGATGAGAAGGATGACTGACGCACCATGGTATATGAGGAATGAACAACTACGACGGGACCTACGCATCGAACAGCTGAAGAAGACCATCAAGAATAGGACGAGGAAGACGATAATCAAGGCAATGGAGCACACGAACCCACTAATAAGGAAGGCAACGGACTACAACGAGGACGCAAGATCAAAAAGGAAAAGACCCAAGACGGCAATGAAGGAAGACTAATCACGAAGGACATACCAGGAAGATGAAAATACATTAAGAGGACCACCAGGAACCCAGAAAATACCATCACGCGGAGGAAAGAAGGACCAAGAGGGAGAAGTAAGGAGCCAGGTGCTCAACTTCATATAAACTCAGGTCAACACACGTTAAGTGTCTTGACCGATTCGATCGTTGACTATGATATGATATTGGCGGGTAACCATCATTACTTCATCCACAGCAGCTCGAAACTTAAAAGTAGCAACTTAAAATATAAATTTCAATACTTTTAATAATCTTAAAATTGCTTTGTGGTCAACAAATAAGGCGTTCCTCGTTCATAATTTTCACTAATTGTTTAACAATAATTATATATGAAAAATAAAGGTATTGTTAATCTTGTTTCATATTGTCTTCAATTTCAGAACTTTACGTTTTTAATGCTTCAAATTTTTGAACATTCCCACTGAACATATCGTTGTAATGTTTAACTTTCTCGGCGCGTCTCTGCATTAAAACTCCTCCGCTCTTCTTCGTCTCGCCTCCTGCACTCCCGAAAATAGTTTATGATACACTTACGAAAGCTTTTAATACCGTAACGTATAAAACAAAGATGTTTATAATAAAGCATATACGCGAAAGGACGGGGCACAGGTGTTCCCTCGAAACAATAAAATCTTCTACACCTATTAGACAACAGCCGTAAAAAGCTCCGACAAAGCGGGTACGTTACTTTAATTACTTATACGTAAGGTATTATGACGTATCATCTAGAAATCTTAACAGGCGGACTTCCTTATAAAGTCGCGCTTGCTCAATTACGTTTTGCAATTAATGTGGAAAATCATTTCATTCATCTCGTATGATATCGATACCTGGAATAATATCCGCGAGTATTTATATTTGTGGAATTTCATTAGACCCAACACGACGGATCATCTACAATTGAAATCGACGCTCTGCGGTCGAAACAAAGAAATTTTATCGACGTGCCTTATAGAGAGAATGTCAGCCATTTATTCCATTCAGTTATAGATTGTTGTGACATACGAGGAAGTTTATAATTGCCGTACGATTTGTTGCTAAAATGCTACTACTTACATACTTCTATTCCGTCCAATAAGTACTTATAATAACGAAATGCCAAAGCGAAAGTACGGGTTGAAATCGAAAGGGAGATAAGTAGTAAAGGTAATAGACGGTTTTGGTCGTTCGTTATTAATTTTCCTGGGTTTTAGTACTACAATTTTTGTTTTTGTGTACTTATTCTGCAATCAAAGTTAATCAAATATTCTGGGCCAAGTACTTAAATAATTCGAGAAATGTATCACTCGTCTGTGGAATACCAAGAAATTTAATAAAACCAAAACGCCTGTAAATGGGCTTGGAGCTGTGGGCGAAAAAGGAGTGTTCAAAAAATCAATACGTAATTAATTTATGTCATAGTTAACAAAAAGTCAGGAATGGTATATAAACCGCAGCTATTAAACATGATTCAACACCATAAATTCATATTATTTTCAAAAAATCAAATAATGGCAAAATAAATAACAAATCCTCGATTGGACATTAATCTAAATGTGACTCGTCACACGTGACACAACTCTTCTACGCCTCCGAAAGAAATAAATGTGTTTAAATTTCGTTTTGTGTTCCAAATTACTTTTATTAAGAGAAGATATAGAGCTTCTACAAATGATTTTACCGAAATTAAAGTGATATTCCGGAATAAAATTATTTAATTATTAATATAATGATTTTGAATGATTTGATTAAAATAAAATGAGTTTAATAAGTAACTAATTTAATAGTTAGTTCCAGTGTTCATTAATAAAAACGAAATTATAGACACTGAAAAATGTGCAAAATGTAAGCATATGTATGTAACCATCTTTTATTAATTTGCTCAATTATGTGCAAAATATGTGTAAGAAATCATTCATATAAGAGATAAATTGGTCCATTTTTCCTTGGAAACGCTATAGGCAAGGCTGAATTAAATGGACACTTTATACTTGATGTAATGTATTGACATACAAAATTAATAATTAATAACTGAAACTAAATTTATTTTATTTCATTTTTATTTTTATTTAAGTATTTCGTCTTCAGTGTCTCCAATATCTGACTATTTTTTGAAAATTTATGATACGTGCTGTATGCTTTATCGTGAGATGTAGAGCATAAAGGCGATGGTGCTGTGTATTGGTAATTTTATCATAAATCGTATTAATATATTGTAAAGATTATTCTAATTTATTTACACACACTGTCTTTACACTAGTACTTAATTTATCTAAACTATTACTTAACAAATTAATTTATGTAACACACTTAGCGTTTAATTTATTTGTACAATTCTTACTTGTCGTTTTTCGCACTGTTTACTCACGCGGCTTCTCGTCTAAACTCCTCGTCTAATCTCCTGTCCGACCGCAAGCCCCTCATTATATACATATCTCAATTTAATTCAGTTCGGGAACCTTCTGGTGTATCCTATCCTAATAATGTTTGTTCTCGAAAGGAGTAGATCATTCTTTCTTTCATAATACGTTTGCGGAACGTTCGGAAAGGTTTTTATGTCCCAATTAAACGGAGCGGCCTTCTTTCTTTGAACTGTGCCGCTTTGGTCAGATAAGAGACCCCGTGCGTGCCGATGTTTATATTTCGAGTTACACTATGTATGTTATTTAGACAATGTTTCCTTATTTTCAAGTAGTCATCTATGTTTCACCAAAGAGCTTTGGCTTTATGTAGGGGTAATTTTGCCCCAAATCGTGACCTTGCCATCCCTTTAATATAGCGTGTAATTTATTTTATTTTTAGTATTAGTTAATAGGTATTTTGCTGTTTAATGTCCTTATCTGGTGATGGCATGGATGCAGCTATTGCGTCTCAAACATTCCTTTTTTATTATTATTCCGTCTATTCAATATGGCTTTTGTCAATTAAAATGGAAAAATGCTGGTTTAGTGGGATGAACACGTTTTCGTCATTCTTCATTTCGATAACATATCAGTCATATCACATGCGTATCACTGGCTTGTAAAGGAGTTTGAGGTTAGAATCACAAAAATCAAACACCAATAGTCCATATACATTTATTAAAAATTCAATTTAACTCAAATTTACCCGAATTGCCCCATGAATCACTACCGTATGCAACTATATTGAACCATTTCTTACTACTTCTTGTAACACTGATTTTATTTATCTATTACTTTCTACCTCGTTTACTTCCAATCTTCCTGCTTTTCAAATTTTTATTCATATTTCGCCTGAAGAAACAACGCTCTAAAAATATATAAATTGTAACACGGTTGGTTCGCCTTATATGAGCTAAGCTCGAAATTCTGTTCTTAAAGTGGAATATTATCTAAACACAACTCAAGTGTTTGACCCGTCCCGAAGAACGGGAAAAGGGAAGATTATGAGTACGTTACAGTTTTAAAAAGGCGTGTTAGTCTTATATCACCCTTCATGAGAGTTCGTGTTGTTTCATGATATCTATTTAACTGTGCCAAAGACATTCATATTGAGCAGAGTAATTGGAAAAAGCCACTAATTGGTGAGTTTATCACTGAGCCATTCATTCTTCTACTGTTGATTAACTAACTAACTCTTTAATTAATTGACCATCGATATTTAGAAACAAGAAATATTCGTAGTTGTCTCTATTTGGTGTTCCAAACATTAGTCAGTCACTGGTAGTACAGTGCCGCCTTTTATCTCAAGGCAGGGTAGTTAGTACTCATTGCACGTTCTTGGGGTAATTGCCATTGTAGGTGACGGGTACCTCGCGCGTTACTCCCTTGGTACCATTGCACGATCAGTGCTAGTGTATTGCGTTTTCCTAGGATCTCGGGTGGTACTTCGCGCGTTATTCCCTTAGTACCATTGCACACTCGACCCTAGATGTTTATGAGATTGTTGTTTCCTAGTAGCTGGGGCGGGTACTTCGCGCGTTACTCCCTTAGTACCCCCTGCACGCCCAGTACTAGTGTGTTTGAGGTCTGGTGGGTATTTTGCGCGTTACTCCCCTAATATCCATTGCACAAGCCAGACGAGAATAGAGAGAAAAACGATGAACTATTATACTGTCTGATTTGATATTTGTTCTGATTACTTGATTCTACAATTTCACCAAGTCTAAAGTAATAGAATTTATTATTGTCTATAAATTAACAGAGAGAAGTCGTTTTTATTTCTTTGTTCCAGAAGTGCAGTCGTCTCGAACCAGTTCTCGTCATCTGGCCCACACAGACAATTTTTAAAAAAGTCAAGTGCCCACACCTTTTTTTTCGTCTTAAGATTTTAATACATTAATTCTTCTACTTATACTTCAATTACAGTTCGACCAACGTAGCTTGAGCCCTGAGATTTAGTTGCGCCGTAGAGCAAACTGGTTGAAGGGTGGGGACGACATTTGGAAAGTATTACTCGCGCGGAGAACATCCCGGTACAGTCTGGTACAAATATTTTCTTGCGTTTGTTTGTATTTCGTTGCGGTTTTTTTACTGATAAAAATATGGATTTAGCTAGTAAAGTGAAAAATAGAGTTCTGAGCGGACAAAGCAGAGAATTGTAATTGTAAATTAATTGTTTTTACAATGTATTTTAATTTTCAGAAAATTTTTACTTGAAATTAGGAAAAGTGTGAAATTGGTTACACCTCTGTTTATTTATTTTTAGTTCTTAATTTAATTGCAGGATTTTATTACACATGTATTCATTTCACTCTTTTTCACTCATCAAATGTTAAAATAAAATAAGATAAAGTACACATTGTAACGAAATAAATTTTTTGTATATCTTCTTTGTTAATTACGTTTAAACTTTCTACCGAACTGAATTGTCATTTCATTTCTATATTGATACTGCTATTGATAGTCTAATCAAGATATGTGTTTGCTGCGAAAAATAGTTAGAAGGCTCGGAAAAATATGAGCGATAGCTCATTCGACGCGGAATGCAAATCTGAGAAACGGGGTTTTGAGGATTTTTTCTGCTAAGAAAAATTGCAATTGTTATCAACAAAAAACGAAAAATAAAAACGCTCTTTCGATTTTTTGATCACAACTCAAAAACCATAAGAGATAGAGGAATTCGCAAAAATGATCCTTAAAGAGGAGGAAATTTACGATAAAAAAGTCCCTACTTCCGGATTTCTATCTCTAATATTTATATTTTTAATTTGTTGCTGAAAGTAAGGTTCCACGCGACCGTTAAGGCGTGCGCTCGCTGCCTCTGAAACGACTACGTCATAGAAAATTATCTTTTTAAGGTACTAAGTATTAGTTTACAAATTTAAAACAAACTTTATTGTATTCTGCACACTTGAAAGAATAATGTCCCGTCGGAAAAAAAATCTAACTGCATTTTTCAAAAAGCTAGCCTATTGTCAATAAGCTAGTTATTTTCGTTCTTCCGTCTTCATTGAAAGCAGGCTAAATGTTTAAATAAATTCACCATAAATATTTTGCTTCTTGGAGTCCTTTCTATTAGTGTCCTCAATAAGATGACGTCATAAAATTATTTAAAATCTCTTCGTTTTGTCATCAAAAAATCGAAAGAGCGTTTTTATTTTTCGTTTTTTGTTAATAACAATTGCAATTTTTCTTAGCAGAATAAAATCCTCAAAACTCATTTCTCAGATTTGCATTCCGCGTCGAATGAGCTATCGTTCATATTTTTCCGAGCCCTCTAACTATTTTTCGCAGTAAACACACATCTTGACTAGACTATGATTAATGTTTAGTATGATATTTAATATTAATGTTTAATTATTTATTGCAATAAGCACTATTTGCTGATTAGAAAACACATACAAATTTTATTGCTAATGCATATTATTTAACGAGCGGCACGGGTCACCCGTACCGCTTCAGACTGTACCCTGGTTGGCCTTATGAGTTTTATGTTTACGACATAAAAATTCGTGTACGACTCCGTCTGTTATTTCTATCTCACACCAACGTCTACTCTCTCGCTTCCTCGTTTGCGCATTTCGCGGCTCAAGCTACGTTGGTTTCACTGTACTTTTATTAATATTATTATTATTATTATTCTTATATATCACTATTATGATTTATACGGGTTATTATATATTATTGTACTACTAATTAATTAAAAGTGGGATTATATACTACATTCTTAATGATGAAATCTGATTACTTTTATTACCTACTTAATCGTTGATGGAAGAGAATTAATGAATGGAAGTTGCATTATTGTTTAGTTCGTAGTTGCTAACTCCTACGATCGCTTTTACATTTATAAATTCATATAAGAAAAAACATAAGTCCGCTTGGCAAGGCCAAAATTTATATTGGAATATCCACAGATGAAGCTGCAGAAGAAGGTTGGCATAATACACCTATAGAAATTTAATTCAATCATCAATTGGAAGTTAAGATTTATAATGGAAGTCCCGAAATTTAAAAAAATTGAAGCGAAATCAGTTGGTCAAAAGTACGAGAAATGGTATTATAATCACAACCAAATGGCCATAATTTTGGAGTGCAAAACTCATTTAAGTTACTGGTTCTTAAGGGCTAGGATCTGTCATTCTGATATATATTTCATGTCAGATGCTTAGATGGAACCTTTTCCCCGTCGCGAAAACAGAAACAAAATCTTCGGAGTATTATCATCGTAACGATGGCGGATGACGATGGTGTGGCATAAACAAGATGGAAGTCGAGGATAATCGTTGTCGAGATATGCAAAGCGATCTCGTTATTATAATCCTTGATGAGCGTAACTCACGAGGAGAGGCGCAGGGATCCACGCAGATAACGGGGCCCCCCATCAAATGAACGGCTCTGCTCTCTCTCTTTCTCTCTCTGACTATGGAAACTCCGTTTAGTAGCGGCGCTGGTTTTAAACAATGAAAAACGATTTGCAAACGTTTCGAATGTCGCAAGTAGGGACGAAATTAGTAGCGAAAGTTTGATATGTCGTCGTTCGACACTACTGATCCAGGATGTGACCGCATGTCCGGTCTCTCTCCTTCAGTTTTCCTTGGGAAAGCAGGAGCACGCAGGTTTAAAACTCTCACCCTCCAGCACCCCTACTAACGGCGGGGGTCTCATCCCTCGCGAATAAACGCCAAAACGCCTAAACGGTTGTTATCGGTCGCGAGTTCCCAATCCCCAGGGCGCGTGCTGCGAATTATGATTGTTATTACTCATGTCGACAAGCGTAATATGCTCTCTGCCCCGGATGATGATAATAAATATCGTTTTAATATCGAAATGATGCGCCTTTATACATCGTCCTCGGTTTATATGTTTAACGACGACGGTTTTACTCGTGCAACGATAACGTTCGGGGTGGGGGAGATAACGGAGCACCATGTAAACTTTATGGAAATTCTCGTCGGATACCAGTGATATTTCAAATGGATTATGTCGAGTTTGCGATGTGGAAAGTGAGGATGTTAATTAAGGGAGAATAATGAGGAATAAAACCTACCTACGGTCCGTTACGTAACGTTCGTTAAATTATTACGCAGCGTACCTGTTCTCAAGAACGAAGGTGTAGATTTCGAAGAACTAGAAGACTTCTCCGTTAAAGAAGACCATGCCCAAAAGTTGATGTTCAATTAACACTTTAACCCTTTGCCCCCATCTCAGTACACAGCAGTATTTTTACAAAATTAACCGTAATGACCACCCAGGATGAAGAATTTACCCGATTACAATTTAACACTCCTTCGACAAAACCTTGAGGTAAAATTGCCACTCAAAGGAATGGTTCTTCAGGTTTCAGCTCAACCCAAATACGTCCTTTCATATCAGATTCTTGCAAAGCTCAAACTAAAATATCAATACAACTTAACTTTACAAATCAGAATCAAAACAGAACCACATCAGGGTCTCGAATGCATCTCAGCCAGATATATCAAATTTCGTCTTAGAGACATACGAAATCTGAATTTCATAATGAATGAAATCCATTTTCATACGTTGACAACTCTGATACAAGTAGCAGCAATGTGGACTTCAGATGAAATTATTAGGGTACAGAATGACAAAGAAGTGAGGAAACGTAAAGTACGGTCATCGGCGATGACATTAGGAATGTTTGACCAGTTCTCTGCCGCGGCCGGCCGCGAGCATCCGAACTGGGGCTCATGATATTTCACATTCTACGGCAAATTCTGATGATGTCTAGTAGGCTCAGTGAGTACATGTTTGATCCTTGCCCCCTGGCGTCCAGTGAGTCCATGTTTGATCCTTGCCCCCTAGCGTTTCCAACGTACTTTCGAGCGTATCACATGACGTTCACGTATCAGAAAGCTTCCCGAAACTTGTCTCCATCTGACAACTACGGGTAAATGGTGCATCTCATTAGACGAAAATGTATAGGTTGAAGGGATAGAGTAGTTCAGGTAACAGGACTACCTCTCGATGATCAAACGGAAATGTGTCTGGAAATGTCAAGAAGATTGTACTTCGATTGAAAATACATGTGGAAAAATGAAGAGGGAACAAGTGTGAACACATGGAAACTGAAGGAAGAGAAGAGAAGGCGAAGGAATAATATCGCCATCTTCTACGTCTTGCTATGTCCACCTCAGACGGATATGTCGGATATGTTGGCCACTTACTTGCTTTTTCCTATTGGATTGATTATTAAAATTATAGTGATTGAATTAAAATCATAGGTGGTAAAACCAAAGTAAATAAAACAATGAAATAGTAGGTAATTGCATTTTTTTATGTAAACATTAAATAAAATTCTATCAAATAAATTTTACATTGGCATCTTTGCTACCACTAAGCTTTGCATACATCACAAACAAATTACTGTACTTTTTTTTTGAGAACCGAGACTTGTCTCGATCTCATCTCGACGGAACGAGATTAAACGTTAACATTTCGATACGAGACGAAATCCAATTCTGAACGTCGGGAAGTGTGGAAGTCTCGAATTTTATATCTGCGTTCTCCTATTTCTAAGACCCTAAGAGCGGTGAATGACGAAACTGCAGGTAAAAGGATAATAAAGCGATGTCCAGCAAACTCCTTCGTCCCACCATTAAACCAGTAAGGACAGTAAATTGTAAAATTTGCAGCTCTCGCCGGTAGAGCTGCGAATTTTACGGTCACCTCTTCGTTTTGTTAGAATTTTAGAACGGTTTATCATAAAAACGACATTCGGAAGGTGATGTTGATTGCTTCATGGCATTAATGGAAATATTCAACAGTGATGTATTAATTCTGTCGTAGGTTCCCCAAATTTTAATTGGTTTTGTTATAATTCGATAATCCGGCAGGTAATGGCATAGCAAGTTCCCAGTGCGAAATGATAGAATGAAATAAAACTAGCTAAAGTGACTAACACAGGACCACAATACTTATTGTCTAAAGATATCTTCCTTCTGGATTGCTCATAAAACTTATTTCGTGACATGAGTTTGAAATCTTGCGACGCCGGATGCAAGCGGATTTTAGCGGATTAAACGCTAAAATCTATTTAGCCGTTTTTGAGGAAATTTGACCATGAACGAACGGACGGGTAAATTTGCCCTATCAAGCTTGACTTCTCTCAGTAACTCCTCGAGTTTTAACACAACGAAGTAGACATTGGAACGAAATTGAACACATAAACTGAATACAATGAAAGCAACAAAGAATTATATTAAGAAGTATGCTTTCTCTTTCCGTTTTCCATAGATTTTAAAATAATATCTGGGTACCGTATTGCCATATTTCTTATTTTTCGTGGGTCAACCAGCCCAGGTAAAAGACATCCATATGAAACGAAATTAATTTAGAGTCCATGTTGTTTTTCCAAAATACATCGTCACTGAAAACGGTATCTGTTTTCACACCAAAAGGAGTCCATACAGCAATCCTTTGGATAATGTTCAGTTGCCCTTGAGTACATTTACATTAAAATTTTTGAGTATATCGGGGCTGCAGCCTGAGGGTGGAGAAAGAAAACTCTTTTTCCTCGTGAAACGTTTCGATTATATTCTAATCATCATCAGTCACTCGAATGTGAGGTTTTTACTTAAAAATCTGTGCATCTATTCGGTAGTAACACTTTCTTGTTTTAGTGCGACACACATCTGTCGGACCACAAAGGAATTTTGTGTATTTAAACCTGTCAATGAGGTTTGAACAGTTAAAGGGTTGGACGATGTGATCCTTAGAGATTCCTATTGCTTCAAACCTGATCACATCAGAACTATTGTTAGGGGCGAATCGGTTTCGAATATTTTTGGCACTCGCGTCCCTTGCCCCGAAACCAAAATCAGACCCAAGCGCGACCCGTCGATTTCGAAAACAGCGCTCCCGTTCCTTAAAAATGATTTTAATCCCTAATGAAAAGACGGATCCCGAATCCCCCACGGCGATCAGTCCATCCGAGCGGAAGAATGTCCCCGGACCGACAATGCCCTCCCGACATTGAGAGTAAATATTGAACGATAACAGTATTTTTATTTGCCCGTTATGGTATGTGTTCTCCCGGATGACTGACCCCCGGGGAATATTTTTCGAGCGAGTGAACGTCTTCAATGACGGATGTCGTTTAATCCCATCGGGATCGGGCCTGGTACCGAAACAGAGGACACCGCGCGGTGGGTTTATTGTGTCGAAGATAGGAATCGAAGAGGAAGGGAATACGTGCGTTATTAGGTTTGTCATTATAAAACGGGTTGTTATTATTGGGCTATAGAAAGGAACTCGAAGCTAACAGCGTCAGAAAAAGTGTTCTTCTTCCTCCTCGCCTGCCTATCCATATTTAGTCCATTCTTTCACGGTAAAATATTGTAAAACCTCCGAATTGCTATATGATTAAAATGTGCTTTTTGTTTTTAAGCGGTAAAAACTACCCCTCTTTACCAAAAATTAAAAACTGCATATTTAAGTGTCATTTGAATCTTAGTAATGTTTAGGTATGTTAAATGAAGATTTGTTTTTCATATGGGAATGCATTTTATTATACATAACTATTGTTCAACCCTTAAAAATTACCCTTTAGGTCAAAATTTGCAACAAAAATAAGTTTTTGGAGCTTTAAATTATTTAATGATGCATTTTATAGTGAATTAATAGTTATTTATTATACAAGCAGATAAAATGAACGTTTAACGAGCGAGTTAAACATTCATTGTATCCGCGAGTGTATTACAACGTTGTATTTAATTTTGCCCGATATAAACTGACGTTTAGCGCAGTAAGTCCAATTTTGAAGAGAAAATTTGACAATATGACAACTTCAGTGCCGCAACCTTGACAACGACGAAAACAATTTTAAACATATAAAACGTCCCTTTATACGGCAAAATTGAATAGGCAGGTGATTAAAACATTTTAATACGCTGCCTAAATAAACAAAATAAACGATGACTATATAGGTTCGATTTGACGTCGATAAACGTCAGTTTATATGGTAAAATTGCATAAAATCTATTTTATATTCATATTATAATTTCTAAACTATTTAATAGTTTTAACCCTCATAAACCACCCCTTACAATGAAATTTATTAGGACTTTTTCTCGATATTTCAAAATTTTAAATGATCTATTTATGATACATTACATTTGCTTTACCATTTAAAAATCTACTTTGTGATATAATACATGTATTAAACCCTTAAAAAGCACCCTTTATATATGTAATTTCAAATTGGTCATTGTTGTGAGTGCAATTAAATAAATTCTCCACATTATTTTTAATGTTATTTCTCAAATATTTCGCTGTTCAAACCTCTAAAAATCACAAAATATTGTAGTAATAATTTAAAAAATGTGTAGTATATAAGAGTTTAAGTTTATGAGTATTTTGCTGCTCCAAAATAGTTGAATCTGGAGATAATATATATCTACCTTCCGAAAAAAATGACCAAAACGAATGGTTTTTTAATGATAATTTCTTTAATTTTAAAGATATTCAATAGGCCAAAAGCTTATTTTGTAGGGAATTCAGAGAGTTATCAGATTTGTGAAATTGGACTTTTTTGAAGACCTTCATTTTTAAAGGATGCGACTTAAAGGGCTTAAAAAAGGGCTCACACTTATATGTAAACCTCAAAATAAATGACAATATCTCAATTAGTTTTCAACGTAGAAAAATAAGAAAAATATGGAAAATTTTCAGCAAAAGAAATAATACATTTTAGAATTCGTGCATATTTTTCATATCTCTTTTAGTTTTCGAGTAATTTTGAAAAAATGGAAAACTTTTAGAAAATTTCAAATAATAATTGAATACTAAATTGAAGATTTCTTTTAAATGTAAGTAATTCAAACTGGTTAAATTTAGGACAAGTTGTAAGTACATAAATAAAGCTAATTATAAATCGATTAAGAGTACCTAATTTTCATTTTTGTGGAAAATTCATTGATTTTTTTAAATAATATCGTTTTGTTTTTGTAATAACTCAGTTATTTTCCTTCCAAATCACTTTCACCTTAGCTCATTTTAAGCTTTTTTTTTGAAAAAACACTTCTTTTTACGTTATTTAAATATTCGATTTTAGGTTAATTCAAGTAAACCATCACGTTCATCAGGCTGTAACTCCGGTTATGTTGCTGCGATGAAAATTTAGAGAACGCCATTCGATTTTTTATTATAAAAGGTACTTTTTAGATTGTCATGACTTTTTTGTTAAAATTTACTGTTTTCGAGTTATTTTCGAAAAACCACTCAAAAACATCATTTATGATTTCATAACAATTCCAATCGTGAATAACTCGGAAAATATTAACTTGCCGAGAAAACTTTATACAACATTTTTTACTTAAAATTGAACACTCTATCTACTTCCGGGGTTATTTTGAGCTTAAATATTTTCACCCCAGATAAGGGGTGGCACTCACCCGCACGGTAAAGGCATACATCGGCACTATATAACTTTTTTTCTTTGACATTTTCCTATGTATATGTCAAATTTCAGTTCAATCGAAGCAGTTCTTTAAACTTCTGAGCAAAAACCGCGAAAGAATGGACTAATTAGTGGATGTTGGCGATTACATGTGGATGAGCCCTCCAATTGGTTTAAGTGGACAGTGTCTTTCAAAATTGGAAAGTAAACCATTTTTTGGGATTTTTTTTAAAAGGGCTGTTGTATTGAGTCATTTTTAGTCTATTTTCAGATTTTTTTTACACTCACCGACTGTTTTTTTAAAGATTCCATTTCCATCTTTAACAACAAAACTGGCGAAATTTAAACTTGAAGTTTTCTATTACAGTGTTTATACCGATGAAGAGTTGGCCTCTGATCTACTAAAACCATTTTATTGGTTCCACCGTCTCCAAACTCTATTCCTCCCCTCCCCTTCTCGGGTAATATCGATCCTTATAACGAATGCGATATCAGAAATTGAAAATCCAAAGGCGGGCCAGTTATAAAAACCGACCACTCGGAGCATTTAAAAAGCGTGAAAGGAGAGGGAGAAAGGTCCCGAAAATGAATCTTATCGAACATCCCATAAGTCTTGACATCACCTATTTCTTCCTTTTCGTTTTTCGGGATTCAGGGGAGGAGACTTATAAATATACGTACCGAGAGAAAAGTTTCCCATTTAAGAAACCAAACGTGGCGCAAAGGTAATGAATGGCTCACATTAATAATGTGGACTATCGCTTTTCATTCTCCATCTGTATTCTTTTATTATACCGCCTTAGGAGTTGTTGGAGGCGCTGTCTGGTTGTGCGATTTATTTTGCAACAAATTATTTTTTCCCTTTCTCCCGGACGGAGATTTCCACTGCTCCTATCGATCCGTGTTTTTCCATAGGAATTCACAAAAAATAAGGAAAGAGAAATTTGGTTATTCCATTCGCATTGATTTATTTGTGCGGCCGAAATTAATCTCCGAAACGAAGAATTAAGGCGGCATATTGCGGCTCAGGGAAGTGAGTCTTAGAGAAAATATTGATTAGAGGCTCAAAAGTCCATTAGAGCGGGCAGGCGATCCGTGCAAATACACGGGATACGAAGCCATTCATTAACGGTTAATTGAATTAATTACACTCATTATTCGACATCGGCCATCCGAGGCGGGCAAGACACAGACTTAAGCCCTGATTGAGACAAACGCGGTCATTCCGCCAAATTGGTTTTTATTCGTGACGTTATCTAAACCGCCACTGTCAAGGTGTCCCTTAACTTCCCAACTCTCCTAACTCCCGCCCTCCTCCCTCTCTCTGTCTCTCTCTCTCACTCATCCTCTCTCGCTCCCACTCGCTCTCTCGTTCGAAATGCTAACTCACTTATCCGCTTTTCTTGCACTCCTAATGAACTTCCACTTCGAGTAAATCTCAAGAGTTCGCCGCCGGTGACTTTAATTTTACACCAATTGACTTAAGTGAATTTTTTAACGTTTCACGAGACAATGCGAGAGAGAGAGAGGGGGGGGGGGGAGGGGAGGAACGGCGCGCGTATTTAAAAAATTCAAACTATTCGCCGATAGAGTCGAGGTCACTTGCGTAGATTAGATTAACGCCGTTTAAGGTCGAGATTCGATCCGGAAGGGAAGGATGATTGTTAAGTCGGGGGAGGTCGTATCGATGAAATTGAATAGCCGTGGCTTTTAAGGAACGGGTATTATCCGTAAGTGTTCCTGTTTAGCGACGCGTTGTTTTCTTTTTCGAAGGGAACGATATTCCGGTAACGGAAATGGAATAGGTAACTTACATGTGTTTGATGCGTTCTGAAACTTCAAGCGTAAAACCACTCTGATCTTTACGTTGTGAGAAGTTTTAGAAGATGGAACAGAAAAATGAAGGGAAAATCGAAAAAGTGTTTAAAACATCTTTAGCTCTTCGTGATGCTTCAGAATTGAAATTTCTTAAGAAGACCTTGGCGAGCAGCTACGCTAAAGTAAAACCTTAAAAGCTCTCAATCAAGACATTTTCCTTTAAATTGGTGGACTGCTTTTACATGTACTACTTCTCTACTCTCTAGAGATACAGGCGCTCGAATCGATATTTCAAAGTAATTTTTAAAAGGTTTTACTTTTTTCACTTTACATGAAATACTTTCGCCACTAACTTCTGCAGATACATGGATTTATCATATCACTTAGCTTTCCTCGATATGTTTTTCTACTTACCAGTAGCTCGGTCAATTGGCATGCTCAGGTCAGCCCTTAAAGGCAGTTCTTTGTTAATATGTAAATCTTTTTCGCTTTTTATGGACAAAATTCAAATTTAGACACTAAATGATTAAATTTAATTTTCTGTGATTAAAAGATATAAGGATCTAAAACAAAACATTTATGATCATCTTCCTTAATCTTCCCTTATCCACCCCTTATCCACATTTTTTGTTTGTTTTGTACCACATTTTACAATTCCTCTGATAAAAAAGGCATAAATGTAACTACCATAACGTATAAATCGATATAGACTTTCCTGATATTTAGTATAGTATGATATATGATATCTAACAGTCCTTTATGAAAGATTTTGCCACTTTTCTATCAATTTCACCAATAATTACACAGCGATGCAATCATGTTTTGTATCTACTTGTTGAATTGTTTCTTTTTATGATTTTATTGCATCTTCATACAACTTCTCTTCCATTAGAGTTTACAATTTCTTCCTTGCCATAAGGCAGTATTATTTGTGTACATGCTAACATAGTTGATTGGCACTACGCAAAGGGGGAAGCAAATATGGCCGCCGTTGATGAATAATGATAGGCAACAAAACGGTTGTCCGTAGGTATATTAAGAGTCAGAAGGAAGCAAAATTGAGAAACTAAAACATTTAGTTTCTTCGTTAAGCCACAAAATTTATTTTGTCTTAATTAATGTTATTCAACTTTTTTGTCGTTTCGTGGTATATTTTAATCATGAATTATTTTTTTAAATTTAACTTTATTAGAAAAGAAATATGGCCGCCAACAGGACCGTCATCCTTTAAATATTCAAGAAAGTTGAACATCTCAGAAGTGATATTCATACTTTCATATTGGAACCAGAATGTACTTGAAATCAACAACATTGCTAATATTTGTGTAAAAAATACTTGCAGTTTTATGCAAATATCTAAAATTTGCTAACCGATTTACACAGTAAGTACGTTTTATGTAAATCTTATCATCATCATCATCAACCAGCCTCTTCACGTGTCCACTGCTGGACATATTGTCTTTGATCCTGAGCGACCTGCATCCAATTTGACGCAATTCTCTTTATATCGTCTGACCACCTCGTAGGAGGTCTTCCTCTATTTCTGAAGGCCTCTGATCTAGGACGCCATTCGCGAGATGCGCTTCGTCCATCTATTATCCTGCATTCGGGCTACATGTCCCGCCCAATTCCACTTAAGTTGATATATTCTTCGGACCGCATCTACTACTCCAGTTGCCTGTCTAATATTGCTATTTGGAATTTCATCTCTGCAAGATATTCCCAACATAGAGCGCTCCATTGTCCGTTGTGCTACCTGGATTTTATGTATTATCTTTCTGGTAAGGGTCAATGTCTCGGCTCCATACGTGAGAACCGGAAGAACACACTGATTATACACCTTTCGTTTTAAGCATATGGGCCAATCCGCGTTGAAGACATTTTCTCTCAGCTTTCCAAAAGCAGCCCAAGTCAACCCAATCCGTCTTTCTATTTCTTTCGTTTGATTATCTCGCCCTAGGTAGATTTCTTGTTCTAGATATTTGTAGGTATATACTTGCTCGATGTATGTATTATCTATCTTTATACCATTACTAGGGACTAAATTTGTCATGTATTGGGTTTTTGACAGATTGATCTTTAGGCCCACCCGTTGTGATGCTATGTTTAGTGTGTGGAGCATCTCAGCTGCATCGTCAATCCGATCTGCGATTGTCACAAGGTCATCTACAAAGCGTAAATGCTTCAGTTCTTCGCCATCGATGTTAATTCCCTAATTGTCCCATTCAATCATTTTTCAAACATGAATTCCAAAAGGGTTGTGAACAATTTTGGAGAGATGGTATCCCCTTGACGCACTCCTCGTTCTACTTTAAACTTTCCGCTCTTCTTGCCCAAGCTTACACATGCCGTAGCATTTTTGTAGATGTTGTTAATTAGTTTTGAGTATCTGTGATCTATACGTGCATCTGCAAGTGCAGCCAATATTTTGTTTTGATTTATGGTGTCGAAAGCTTTTTCGTAATCTACAAATATTAATATAAGTGGTTAAATCTTATATATCTTATATATATATGTAAGATACACACATAAACGTATCTAAATGTATCTTACATAAAAATATTACGTTCATGACATTTTCTTTTTAATATTTGGCTACATCTACTTACACTCAAAATAAATTTCTTTAAAATGTTCAGAACAGATACTTATAGGCTTTCCCAGACGTGAAATCCAAATATCTATTGTAACGAGATATGCAAGAGACCTAAAATAACAAAACCCATACAGCGTCACTGAGACAATGCATAACCCGTATAAATTTTCTTATTAATTTGTCATATTTAGCTATGAAACACCAATCAAAACGCCTCTTCTTCATTGCTACACACTTTGTCTTTTTTAAATTTTATCCAAAATACTACACGAAGTGCAATTTAATCATACAAATGTCACGTTGAAAGCATACGAATCGATGTTGCCACTCTTATCGAAAGTAAATATTATTTCAGATTTTCATAAAACGAAACTACCGATTGCAATGTACACGCCGATCTTAAGAGAGAATTTGTCAACCGAATTCATGCAACAATGTGAAAAACGCTTAGAACGTGTCCATTATCTTGGCAGTACATTATTTTGTTAATAGACTTGTCTAGATATATTAATTGCCTGTGGTTTGGTATATCTGTGACAGGTTATTTTTAATAGTACAAGCGCATGCCAATTTTATTACCATTATTATCGTAAATAAGTGAATTGGAAAAGTTAGAACCTGGAACATAATTTAAACTCAACAACCAATCGATAATCCCGGATTGTTAACTTCAGATTTCCACGACTCGCCCCGTTATTTATTCCTCAGTTCGCTTATTTTTAGATCCGAAGAACGCAGCAATAACCCAACTTCTCTCAACTTCTAACTTTCCCAATCGATTCCCCCGACGGGCAAAAATCAGGTAAGGGCTGTCGTCCCGGAAATTCCCCCGTCCTCCTGCGGGAGACAAATCGCCTACAACGAACCGTACTCCGCGAATCAAACCCCATAGATGACTAATGGGGGCGCAACTCACTTCATAATAACTCACCCCGGCTCTCTTATAGTGGATATCTATGTAAATCCGAATTTAATTTATCGCTCGTATTGTCGACGAGCGGGAGTTATTAATTTCAACCCCCGCGCTGCGATACAAAAGTGTTGGAGAGATATAAGGGTTAAGTTTCGAAAACGATCGGCCGCATAAAGGGCCGTGATCGATGTCGCGCGTCGAAACGTTGAGTTCCGGGACGTGCCTAATGGCGGGCTATTTGTAAAAATCGGTTATTCATTTGGGCGATCTGGTGCATACTTGCAAAGCGACGGTCTGTAGGGAAGAAATGGCATTTCGGAAACGACGCTGTTGTCTGACATACGGTGAAAATCAAAATGTAATTGTTAGACTTCCTAATAAATATTAACTGCAATTAATAACACCCTATAGTGTTCGTAGGAATTTTAAAGGCATGGCAATTTAATCAATTACTAACACGATTAAATTAGGTTATGTTTAAAGTTACTTACAGGTACCAAATTGTGACTTAATTCAAAGATTAAATTAAATTGCTTCGATTTCTATGTTAAAAGAGTCTAATTGTGGACTAAAGTAGGTAAACCAGTATTAGCAATTATTTATCTTTCATTTATAAGTTTTAAAAGGAGGCAATATGTTTGAACTGCAACAATTCTTTGTGTTGGCAGTTTTGATTATACAAAAGAGAGTCCTTATTTTTTGTCATTTCAGTTGATTAACCTTACAAAATTGTATTCAACCGTGAAATGTTAACATAACACTTGAGTTTATACATTAAGTTGTCTAGAAAACAAGAAGGCTATAGTACGATTCAAACGCTGTTGAATAAAGTCAATACGAGTAGTGAATTCTTCGGGATGAAAATTATTACATTAAATACTAAGGTAATGAACATATCTGAACGAAGTGTGAAGTGGTCTCTATAGAGAGTGGACTGTATAGATCTCTCGTAGCTCGTGGGTGGCTGCGGAGATGAATCTTGTCTCCAGGTTGTAAGGCTGAAGACGGTCTCGTAGATTGGAGATAAGGGCGTGACGTGATCTCTTAAAGTTCTTGGAGTTGAAGTTCTAGTTGTATGAAGAGAGGGCGTGACGTGCTCTCCGATGTTACCTGAGGGCGTGACGTGTAAGTCTGGAGTTGAAGATCTCGAAGTTAGACGTTTTCTTAGCTTGAAGATCTCGTAGAACTCTCAGGGCGTAACGTGAGAGCTAGTAGGTTGGGGTGACGTAAATCAAGACCAACAACACACGTCGTTTTGAGCATACTATGTATACTGATTTATTACCAAAAATCCACAAGCTTTTATACATATTCAGATTACATTGGTTAAATGGTACATTAGTTTTTTGTTATCTTTTGGCGTCCTAGATATGTTTTCCTGACCTAGCTGTGTGCTTGACCTCACCGAGCGCATTTATTATCATATTACGAGGACTGGTGTTATGCTTACGCGACTGATTATTGGCGTAACATTTTGAAAATATCACTTTGATCCGCGCTTTTTCGTCCACCTAAGCGACTCAGTTGTTTTAATTCCCTATTTAATAGTTATTAATTACTTAATAATTGATTACTTTATCAGCACGCACACTAAATTATTTCACTGACTTAGTTGTTCTACTTAATTTTTGATTACTTAATTTGCAAGTAGAATTTTCACCTAAGATATTTTTAATAACAAGTTGCTCTAGTTCCCTATTTAATGGTTATTAATCCCTAATTGATGAATATGTTCCATAAATCCCTACAACCCTACTTAGCTCTCTTTTATGTTGATCCTAGAGTCAACATATCGAACAGCAAAAGTGTGCCTGTTCCAATAAGTATATGTAGATCAACAATAGTTAGAATACGTAGAACAATACAAATATCTTGGATGCTGGATTAACACCCGACTTGATTACAAACAGGAAGTTAAGTCAAGAATAGAAGTAGCCCGCCAAGGTTTCATAAAAATGAAACACTTGTTCTGTAACAATAGCATTAACGTTGAACTTAGATGTCGTCTACTACGTTGCTACGTATGGTCATTATTGCTTTACGGGACCGACACGTAGACTCTTAATGCGTCCCTTATGAATAAACTAGAAGCCTTCGAATTCTGGCTATATATCGAAGAATCCTAAAGATACTGCTCACACCACCAACGAAAATATTCTCAGAAGAATAGGTACAGAGTATTGCTAAATACCATCAAAGTTAGAAAATTCAGTTACCTGAGACTGAGACTATGCGAAGCGAAAAGTACGAGTTAGCCCAGCATACAGGGCAAAATTAAAGGAAAACGAGGTGTTGGTCGACGTTAGATATCATGGCTGCGAAACATGAGGGATGGATTCAACATCTTTATTCAGAGCTGCAATGACAGAAAAAGATTTGCCATCGTAATCGTTAACCTTGAAGGAGACAGCATCAGCGGTAGAAGAAGAAAAGTTTTGTTTATAAACCAGGATTAGATACCCTGCTAATAAATTCTTATAATGATAGCCAGATAAATGTGAGTCAAATGATTGAAAATTAGATATTTTGCAGTACCTCAACCTGTCTTGCAATTGACAGCTAACAAGGATACTTTCACCATTGTCCACGTGACCCAGACAACTCACTTTCAAGGTAAGAGAGAAATGATAAAGATTTTCAACACCTTTTCAAATTTCAAAAATTCTTTTTCGTTAGGAAGATGTTTGCTTCAGGTCTAACATGAGGTTGACTGATCGAAGTCTCTTGAACATTTCTTCTAAGGTAGTCAGATGGTCTTCAAGGAATCTTCCAACGGCAATAATGTCATGCAGGAATCCAAGACAGGTTTTCCAAGAAAGTGAGCCTTTGCATAACGCAGAAGGCATAACTTTGAACTGGTATATTTCAGTACTAGTGGTAAATATAGTTTCTCCTTGCTAATAAGATCTATTATCCTTTACCAATAACTGTTCTTATGGTAAGGAAGAGAATGTGTCCTTCACATTGTTCCAACTCATTCCATGCAAAATCTGGTATTTCCGTCCTTTTTCTTTGTAACGATTACTTGGAGGTTTGTTGACGAAAGGACATTGCAATCTACTCTCCATTCCCCTACAGCTATTCTTGTAGATTAAAGAGATATTGCTGAAGTTTGTTCGAAGATGCTGTCATAGGATTTTCATGGATTGATAAGAGGAAGGTCTCAGTACAAATTTTCCTGTTGTGGTGCTACAGGCTGTGATTGAAGGATCAAGTTATATGCTTTCATTTTTTCAGTTTAGAAAAAAGTGCAGAACTGTACAATCATGCAAGCTCACAATATCATTAAAAAATATCCTTAAAAGTGACGTTTAAAAACCTGCAAAGGCGACGACGAAGTATTCAACAGGTTCTAATGCATTCTCCGTTTACAGCAAATTTTCATAAACACTTTAAACCAAACCATATCACCTGGAAAGCGACGTACAGCCAATTTTACTAATAAAATTCCATTACAGGGAAAGGCATCAAATGCACCGCTATTCACTGAATCAGATGTAATAAGGACAAACGTAATGTTTCAGTAATTTTTTCGACGACCGTCGTCGCTACGAAAACAATCCCGTTCCCGATCCAGAAAAACGGCGAGCTCCAGAAAAGGGGAGAACCGAAAGTTTTTACGTAATTCGACGTTGGCGGTGAAGCAAACCGATAGCTTTTTTCCTGGACGGGCGGGGTGGTTGTAATGAGGTCGGCGGCCGGCTGTACCTGTTGCAGTGTTACCAACCACCTCACCACCGGATGTTTATCGTCGCCATCAGTGTCGAGCTAACTTGAGCATACGTTCGGCTTGGAGGTCTCGTCCTTCTGGCCGCGGTGGATTCAGTCTCGTTTTCATAATTTCGCGGAGTGATGGTTGTGGGGGATTTATAAGAATAATTTGAAGTCACAACAGGCTAAAGACAAAGAGAGGCAATATGAGAGATTCTGTTTAGTTTGGCGTTGGAAAATGTGCGACTGACTGTAGATCAATAGGGCAATAATCATATACAGGATGTACCTGGGCAGCAAGATAATTTTTGCAAGGCCTAGCCCTAAAGACATTTCAAGTGAACCACGACAGTACCATAATGAGTAAGTTGATCGATTTAAGGATCCAAGAACCAATGGCCCTACAGGAGAACCAGACAGAATTATCTCTTTAATCCTTAATTTACAAACAAAATCACAAAATATCTGCAAGCATTATATATGTTCACAAATGGAATCTTACCAACACTTGGTATCAAGATATGGACATTAAAGCATGATTGGGCAAAATATGTGATAGGAATATTTTAATAAAATGCTTAGTTTAAAGGAACATGACTTCACAAATAAGTACCTAAAAATGAAAGTTATTTAAATTTTACCTTCTGATTTTTAAACCCAGTTTGTTGGAAACTGACGCCTATCATGTATAAATCAAATCTTCCAAATGCAAGATGTTCTTCAGACAAAATTTTGATAATTGCATAAGGATGTGGTGACGTTTCCAACCCTCTATAGAGGAGCTTCTTAACGAAGTCAATAATTCCCGTTGAAGAACATCAATAACGTCTTATCCAGTCTTCCCAGTTCGTTTGCGGGCAATGTTCTTAGTTGCCATCATACCCTTGATTCGCCTCCTCCTAGTTTATGGTATCAAGTTTCACATCGTCAAATGAATGGATCTAAATTGACTTTGCTTGAATGTATGGAGATCGTTAAGGCCTCTATATAGATCCCAACCCTGTGCTCTTTAAAAACCAAATCTAACGTACTCACTCCTAGTAGCCAATAAAGACTATGTTTTCTATTTTCTCCATGTATCTCTCTTTGAATGATTGGACTGATCTATGTTGTCTTGTGTGTATGTGTATGATCTACGGTTGTCTTCTATCTGCGAGCACATGTGAGACTTAATTTATATGAATGGGTTTGTTGGTTTTGTTGATAATTTATCGGAACTCTTACGCCACCTGATGTATACCCTAGCACACACAACTCTCTTACCTGCCTACTGTTTGATTTTCTGATGTGATATTGTCACGACGGTTTACTTACATACCTAAGTGTTTCATTAATTTTTTTAAACTATATTAGATGTAATCTATCATATTGTTTTTTGTATATTGTTTTTATTTATGGGTACTAAAATAGTAAGGTATCTAGAAATTCATCTATAACACATCATAGCTTTTTATGGAACATTTTTACATTTCTTTCCTAAACTTATCAGTTGGTTTTCCATTGGCTCAGTATGATTGAAGATGGGTGTAGGTAAACATATCTCCATCAATAAAGTTAGTTGATCATAATATTATTTTCTTATTTCAATGGGCATCTCAGTTTAGCTTATTTGCCTTGAATACGCAGTGTGGATCCAAACGCAGTTGGATAACCCGAAAGACCGTGAAAATATTAATATCTCTATCACTTTTTTCGGAGATCAGTGATGGCCCTACAAATCTGTACCAAGTGGTTTGTGAAAGAAGAGGTCTTGCGACAGTTTTAACGATTGATTTTGGGTATACAGAGTGTTCGATTAAGGGTAACTAGTCTGGTGCAGAAGTTTCCTCATCTGGGTCGTATCAAACTCCGCTAAGGAGGCGGCAGGCGTTCTAATTAGGATCGACTTGGGAGAGACAACGTGACCACCGGTCGGGGGCAGCGATATAAAAAGGACGATCGCCGCACTCAGTTAGTTTAAATCGTCCCGACGACAATTAGGACATGATCCGTCCCCATCTCCGTCCGGTCGGCCGTTCGGGCCGAGCCTCACCTTCCCCGTTTCCTTTGTCTCCCCTGGAAGACGACGTCGTCGGGCGGCGGGACATTCCTGCGGCGGGCAGATGACGGACGTCGTCGTTTTCGGGGGAGGCGGCGGCGGCGGCGGCGGGGGTGACCCGACGCCGCCGCCGCCGCCAAAGATGGCCGGGGTCGGGCTGAGCGGTTATGATAAGGCGATGGTTTAATGACGAGGTGGTCGTCATGGCGACGGCGGCCACTGGGCAGGGCCGGTCAGCAGGTAGAGAGAGAGGAGAGGCGGCCATCACGCAATCTCAAGCGCCGGCAACGGCTGTCGATAACTTTCTTTGGACGGCGGAGATGTATAACGCGAGCGGGGAGCGGAAGGGTTTATTTGTTTTTAAGTGGGCGGTTTTAGTGTCTGTGAATTATATATTTTGGGGGTGGTCGTCGCCCCGATGCACCCCCTCCCCCTCTACCCAACCGCCACCCCCTCCCCAACCCACCGACGCCCGGCGATTGTTCGTACCGAAAGAACTGACCACGGAGAATCTCTTTGGAAACCAAAATTACACAGCAGCGTCGTTTTAGATGAATCAAGCTCGAATTAACCACGTCATCGTTACCATTTTACTGGGCAGCAACCGAGTGCTACTTTCGTACCTGCAAACTACGTTATCAATCAGACATGTTTCTGGAGCACCGCGCACACAATCCCCTTAATACAGTTTAATTGCTTTTTCAAGTTGTATGAGCACAAATCCCATATTATCATATCGTTATTCACTTCATGAATAACTACAACATTCCGACTAATAGACTAAATAGTTATGAACCCATTTCATAGAAATGCAATGTATGAAATTAAAATATTATTTTAAGTTACTACCTAAAAGCGGTACATATATTATATAAACTAGATCAGGTAAATGATGGGTGGATGATCAAGAAACCCATGACTCTTTTAAACGCTCATTTTCATAGTAAAACGACCCCATTTCGCTTCAAATAACATGACGACGGCCGATGATTGTTCGTACCGAAAGAACTGACCACGGAGAATCTCTTTGGAAACCAAAATTACACAGCAGCGTCGTTTTAGATGAATTAAGCTCGACTTAACAACGTCATCGTTACCATTTTACTGGACGGCAAGCAAGTGCTACTTTCATACCTGCAGACTACGTTATCAATCAGACATGTTTCTGCAAAATCCCCTTAATATAATTTAAGTGCTCTTCAAAGTTGTATAAGCACAAATCCTATACTCTCATATCGTTATTCACTTCATAAATAACTAAAACGTTCAAACTAATACACCAAGTAGTTAATATCATTTTTACTTAACTTGATGTACTCATTTCATAGAAATTCAATGTATGAAATTAAAATATTATTTTAAATTACTACCTAAAACCAGTACATATATAAACTAGATCAGCTACATGATGGGTGGATGATAAAGAAACCCATGATTCTTTTAAACGCTCGTTTTCATAGTAAAACGACCCCATTTCCCTTCAAATAACATGACGACGGCTGACGATTTTTCGTACTGAAAGAACTGACCATGGAGAATCTCTTTGGAAACCAAAATTACACAGCAGCGTCGTTTTAGATGAATCAAGCTCGAATTAACCACGTCATCGTTACCATTTTACTGGACGGCAAGCAAGTGCTACTTTCATACCTGCAGACTACGTTATCAATCAGACATGTTTCTGCAAAATCCCCTTAATATAATTTAAGTGCTCTTCAAAGTTGTATAAGCACAAATCCTATACTCTCATATCGTTATTCACTTCATAAATAACTAAAACGTTCAAACTAATACACCAAGTAGTTATATCATTTTTACTTAACTTGATGTACCTATTTCATAGAAACGTAATGTTTGAAATTAAAATATTATTTTAAATTACTACCTAAAACCAGTACATATATAAACTAGATCAGGTAAATGATGGGTGGATGATAAAGAAACCCATGACTCTTTTAAACGCTCTGTTTCATGGTAAAACGACCCCATTTCCCTTCAAATAAAATGACGACGACCGGCGATTGTTCGTACCGAAAGAACTGACCAAGTGTAATCTCTTTGGAAACCAAAATTACACAGCAGCGTCGTTTTAGATGAATCAAGCTCTACTTAACCGCGTCATCACTATCATTTTACTGGAAGGAATGCGAGTGCTACTTTTGTATCTGCAAACTACGTTAACAATCAGACATGTTTTTGGAGAGCTTCGCACAAATTTTTCCTAATATCATTATCATACAACTATTCCAAGTTGTATGAGCACAAATGCCATATTATCATGTCGTTATTCATTTCATTAATAACAACAACATTCAAACTAGTGAATTAATATCATTTTTACTTTCTGATATGGGCTACCCACATAGTAAGAGAAAGTATTGTAATCGCACTGATTTTCAGTTTTGAGATATTGACATTTCTGGACGTTTTGAGGTCCCCTGAGTTCGAAAAACATGTTTCTGGAAAATGTCTCGGTGTATGTATGTATGTATGTATGTATGTATGTATGTATGTATGTGTGCGTGTGTGTGGCCAACGTTTTCTCAGAAACTATAAATAGTGGAAAGTTGAAATTTTGTATTTATTCTGGGTCCTCTGAAAACTCGATACCACATAAATTTCATAACAATAAATTAAGGGCAAAGGGCATTTTACTCATGATTTTGAGGATTTTTTTTTGTTTTTATCTTAAAAACTGTTCCAAAAATTGTTTAAACTTAGTATGTTTACTTTACTGTTTAATCCTTATGACTGCCGTTATCGCTATCTTGACTGATCTTCTGCGAAGAGCCCTGTACCTTAGTGATTTTTCAGTTTCCTCAATTTCCCTTAAAACAGCTTTACCAATCCTTACCAAATTGTATATTTGAACTGACCTAAATCAATGGCTACAACTTCAATTTAAAACATGTTTTGTAATACTTCTCTCTAAAGGGCACGATTTTCACTTTCCCAAAAAAAAAATTCAAAAAGGCTTTGAATGTTTTCATTAAACTTTATATTTGAATTATCATATTAAAGGTATAAAATTTTTATTCGAAATATTTTCTTCTGAAAATATTATAAAGGGCATTTTATTCTTAAGAATTTTTTTTTTGCTGTAAAATTTTCTTTACAACGGTTTTGGTGATGTATACCAAATCTCAACTTTATTTAGCTGTTCACCATTTATTTGAAACATTTTTATCCAAAATTGCCCTAAAGGGCATTTCCTTAAAAGCATCGGTTTGTAGAGTAATTGTTCAATCTAACTGATACATCTCCATCAGGTAAAGTTGTTTAACTTATTCCAACTTATTTAGTTTTCAATAATTTAAGGTCATTATTTAATTCATTATAATAATAAGTAGCTTCTTATATATGACATTTTCGTCCAATTTCTTCACATAGTTTAGGTAAACCAATATTATTATTTCTTGTTTTCTTCTTTCAATTTTTCTGTAGCTCTAATATAATAAAATTCACTGTTAGGAATTTTCAACGATTAAAAAACATTCGAGGATAATTCACAAGAAAAAAAAATCTGTTGTATAAGTGTTACATATTAGAAGCAGAAATCTAATTTGTATTACGTATTAAGAAACGTTCGAAAACAATAAGTGTACAAAAAGGCTCGTTAAAATAATATCGTCGTTAAGATAAGCATTATTAGGTGTCGAGATGATTAATTGTGTAATTCTCTGCAGGGTTAATTTAGTTTTCGTTCAGAATCGGTCGCGAGTGCACGCCAAAATTTATTCGAAAATAGAGTGGTTTGTGATTGTGTTTGTGAGTTAATTTTGTAAATGAAACGCCTCCCACCACTGACGTCTCATTCTTGGACTTCCTAATAGCTCCTATATTTAATTTTGGAAGATAAATTGGGGAGGCACACACATCTTTTCCAAATTACATTAATTTTGTGTGGCATTCAAATGTACACTGGAACGTCAGTTCAAAGCTTTGATTGTTAGGGTTAATTTTTGATCACTTAAAGGAGTCCTAGAGTGTTGATGTCTTTTGGATGACGAGGAAAAAGAAGACGTGCTTCCAGGATCCACACATGAGAGGAGAAATGAGATTCGGGCCTTGGGAATCCTTGGGTAAGTGGTAAGTATCCCGCTAAAGAAATATTTACAACTTACATTGAAATCTTATTAATCTCTATCATTATTATTGAATCTTATAAATGTAACACAAGTAACCAAATAATTGTGTCTTTCTATTTGTATTTCTAGTTGTTTATAAGATTGTGTGGTTAATATGAGTTTGTGGTGTCTGTTACATTTAGAGATTGTTAAATTTGTTTCAGTTTCAGATAGTAAGGTAAAATTTACTTAGAACAATTGGAAATAATAAGATATTTAAATTGCAGAAAAGGCCGAAATGTATTTGTTATCTGATTACATAATGTTTGTCACTTTATAACGGAAATTTTGTTATTTTGTAATTTTAAACTTGTCTATTTTACAAAAATGAGTCGTTTCAATGTTCATTCTTTAATTCGGTTAATCGCCTTTCCAGAAAATGATCATCGGAGACCGCCTTCGCACACAACCGAGATGGAAGAGATTTTTGAGTGTCTTAAGGTATAATGAATCCAAATTTTCTTTTAATTTCAACACTAATAGACTTTCTTCTTTATTTTTAGGTAGGTGCACATTTCCTTATGGCGTTTTGAAGTTAGTCCGGCCATTGCCGGACGTGGTTTCTATTGGAAAAATCGGAAAAGTTTTAGTGGATCGTGGTGCTATTAGTGCTGTGCGAGCGAGTTTTATATTTTTTGGTTTTCAGGTAAGTACGTATGTTATACATAAATATTTTTTTATTTTCCTGTCTTTGCCCGTGAATTAAGTCCTGCTATTTGTAACGACTGTTAGGAATAAATAGAGAAAATTTAAGAATGCCTTCATATTTCGATAATTTGCCTCAAATTGACCCATCAGCAAGCTTAAAGTGTATTTTTAGCTGAATGAAATTGATCTGGAAATATTTTAATTTTGATATGCCAATAACAGTAAAACATTATTGTTATGAGCAAATAATTAAAATTGTGGTTGCTAAAGTAATTATTTTTGTTTTGATGACATTTGCAAGGTGTCGTATGTGTACTGTGTTGTACAACTTTGTACTAGCTCATGTCACATAAGAAATAATAATAATCATCATCATCATCATCATCATCACACAGCCATAGTTGTCCACTGTTGAACATAGGCCTCCCGTAACTTTGTCCATCCTTTTCTATCTTGTGCCTCCTGCATCCAATTCCTTTTGAAGCGTTTCAGATCGTCTCGCCATCTAGTACGAGGTCGTCCTCTACTGCGTGTGGCATCTTGTCGTGGTCTCCACTCCAGTAGTATTTTAGTCCAACTTCCATCCCTCATACGGGCCACATGTCCAGACCAGTTCCACTTTAGGGAAGCTATCCTTTCAACAGCGTCTGTAACTTTCGTTTGCCTCCTAATATACTCGTTCATAATCCTATCTCTTAATGATATTCCCATCATAGAACGTTCCATGGCTCTCTGAGCCACTCTTATTTTTCTCACGGAGTTTTTAGTTAGAGTCAGGGTTTCGGCTCCATAGGTCATAACTGGCAGGACACACCTTTCAAACACCTTACGTTTGAGGCAAAGGGGAAAGTTTTCTTTAAATATATAACCAAGTCGCCCAAAGGCAGCCCAAGATAGTGATATTCTTCTTTTAATTTCACAAGTTTGATTATCTCTATCTATTCGTAGTTCGTGGCCGAGATACACATAAGATGTAACTTGTGTAATTTGAGAATCACCTAGAACTATATTTTGGTTGGGAACAAGGTTTGTCATGATTTCAGTTTTAGCAACATTGATTTTAAGGCCTACATCTAATGAAGCCTTGTGCAACCCATCAAGCATAGTAGCTGCTTTGTCTAAACTATTGCTTATCAGAACGATGTCATCTGCGAATAGAAGATGGTTTAAATTTCGACCATAATAATAATAATAAATTTCTAAATTGTATAATATATCCATCATATGGTTTCCTAGGTATGGGATGAATTCAGTAGACGCGAAAGTATTTTTGGTATTATCTGTTACACATTTTTAAATATGACACATTCTAACTTATCGTCATTCGGAAATCAATTTGATAGGTTTCAGTACAGTACTGCACAACTTTTTCATAACTTGCATAACTTAATAAGCTTCGCTCTAAAATTGGCATTTGTATCTGCATTGCTTTCATGGGCGTCGACGAGTTCCTCCCGCGGTCAGTTCGAAAGTAGGTAAACCTCTCAGCGGACCGACGAGTTCCTCCCCGATGACCATAATTATTATATGAATTCGCTATCCCTTGTTAGGGCAAGGATAAACAATTGAGGTTTAGTAAAACAAACAGGACCGATCACCTGGGTGATGGAAACTGACCAAAACAAAAACAAAACAATTGATTGAATTGAAACAGGCAGAAACATATTGATATTTAAGGAATCTTCTCCAGCCATCTCTTTAATCCCTGGTTTGTAGCTACCTGCCTTAGGGTCACCAAATTTCTGACCGCCGGGAGGAACTCGTCGGCGCCCGCTTTCATACAGAAATGTTCGGTATTTTGTCGTTTCAAATTGGTCTAATAAAAATGTTTTGCTTGAGCGACTCCATTATTAAATTTTAGTGAATCAGCCATAAGGAAACTGATAGGACACGATGAAATATGTTGTTTTAAGGGTATGAATTTTACTGTAAATGTGAATAGAGACGTGAAGGTTTAGTTCATATCAACGAAACTTGCCGATAAATTAATAAACGTAACTTATTATTGAAAAGATTCAATAGAAGTTTTGTGTTATTTCTGTTCGTATTGACACTGCTTGTAATTACATTCAGAACTTACTTAATAGCTTTGTTGTACCCACTTTTATGAATTCCCAAATCACCGTTTAATTACCTATATTTTATTTCAACATCCACTTAGCGCAAATGAAAGTTTTATTGGATTATTGTCTCTTAAGTGAACTTTTCCGTGAAGGAATCCACTAGAAAATCTCCCTCTCGCTAATTATAAAACTGAAGCTCGATAAAAATCCCGCGTCGAGGCCGCCTCGTCGGTAAACTATTGCCAATTTTCATGCAAATCGTCCGCTCGGCGAAAGAATGGAAATTGTTGAAATATTTAAAAAGCTCATTATAGCAGAAAACGGTGAAAATATAAATCTGCTGAAAGGCGGACTTATATGGGAGCGCGCGTTTGGTGTAAGATGAGCGTCTGAAAGTAAACATCAGCATGTTTCCGTCGAAACTTGAGGCAGTGCCGTAACACAACTTACCTATACTGAAAGTTCAAAATTTCAAGTAAGATCTAAGAAGAATACTAATATGAATGAATAATTCGAATAAATAATCCTATTTATTCAATCCTAATTAGTAATTGTCGAGTTATGATGGCTCTATTGTAATGTAGTTCTTGCCAAGCACATGTTATTCTTGTTTTACCTGAACAGAATTTATCATCATTCTCTGCGTAGATTCTGCTAAAAACGCTTTTAATTTAATTTTACGAAATTGGACATTAGCCGACAATGAGCCATTACACAATTTATAGAAAAAATCTGTTTTAGATACGTGTTTGGTCGTTTTGTTTAATAAATTATGCAGTATATACCGTTTTTGCAAAAAATCATATTTGCGATATTTACTAAGACACTCGATAAGTACTGTGTTATATACATAATACTTTTTGTAGTATTCACCTGGAACAAAGTTAAGCATTGCATTGAATTAATTAATAAATGGATATTAATTAATGAAATAATTAAAATGGAATGCTGTGCGTTGTTAAGCAAATCCCTTAAGAACGCCTGGGCCGATTTGGCAAATTTTTCTAAATATTTGTAAGATTCTGGTTAAAGTTTTCAAGGAGAGAAAAATTGGGAAACTTGCCCAGATAATTGGAAAATTGAGGAAAAATTGAAAATGCTCTTTCCATGGGATTTTTTGTATTACATGTAAAACGGTTGTATTGCGAAGAAAAATGAACAAATTCTTCATTTTTCATCAAAATTTGATTCATCACATTGCACATTCTCTTACAATTGAACATCGAGCTTGCAATTGAAATCAAAATATTGATTAAACACCTTGAGATTCATTGTGATTTCAGATTTAATACAAGAAAATAAATGACATGATTGACGTGATATTCAATTGAGACTTACATTTTGGGATAAAACTGCATGGTTCAAAGTCGATCACATTCCAGGCACAGCAGTGTATTACCGATGTAGTTCATTTTGTATGTAAAATTTTCAATTGGCTTACTTCTGAATGTACTGCTTATTAAATATTCAAATATTAAATATTCATGGTAATAAAGGATACTAGATAAAATGATCACTCAAAAATATATTTTTTCTTATTACATATTAATTTATTTATACATTTTCAATAGTTTTTAATAAATTTTCTAAGCGATCTCAAACAAGTTTATTGAAATTTTGAAAGAAGAACGTCTGTCTGGTCATCTATATACATGTATAATATATTCAAGTTTATAACTATCAAATATGCTTTATTTTTATTTGGAGCTTCTTAGTCACCTCTAAAAACCCAGTTAAAGAACATAAAATAGGATGATTAAATTTTAACTCAGTTTATAAGTACTTACCAATTGTTGTACAAATTTGGTAAAAAAAAGCGGATCTGTCGATGGTAAGGCATTGTTCCAAGTTTTCGCACAAATGGTAATTTTCACTGTGATTTCAAATTTAATACAAGACAATATTTTTTTATATTATCTATTTATTTAATTTGATTAACATGACATTCTGAATTAATTCTTTTCTGTTGAAGTGACATTACTAGTAGTTATTACTAACGTTAGCAGTTACTAGAAGTAATCTTCACAGATAGGAAAATATGCAATGGGAGTCCAACTTAATCATTGGTGGAAGTCTAGCTGCCGACCTACTGTAGAAGGATGGCTTAAATATTTAGTAATAATTGCTTAATAAAGATGGTTGATTTCTGGAAAACATGCAGTTTGAAACATTTTTTACAATTAATTGTAGTTTTGATTTTATCGGAAAGCCAATTATTCAGACAGAATCTCAAAAAATGGCAAAATAAAATCAGGACATGAAAACGAGCAAAACTTCTAGGCCCTTTGTCCCTCACTACATTTACTCAACTACCCAACGTCTAACAATAATACATTTTACTTTCCTAGAGCTAAAATCAGTAAAGCATCCACCATTGCCTCTCAAATAACCCATCCCTAACAATAATACATTTTACTTTCCTTGAGCAAAAATCAGTAAAACATCCACCATTGCCTCTCAAATAACGTTCTCTGAAAATAATGGCAATTTTAAAATTTTCCAATTTTCCAATTTTCCAATTTTCCAATTTTACAATTTCCCAATTTTCAAATTTTTCCTTTGTGGTCAATTCACCATTTCGGGATTTTTGCCTTTGGATGCGCCACTGCGTCGTACCGAGAGCCGAGGCGATGGCGAGATAAATTTATGTAGCATTTTATTAGTTTTTATTCGCAAATTTCATTGTACGTATGCAAATAAAAGAATGAATTGCGTCTCGGAATCACGATGTATTGTTTCAAGAACGGCCCAAATAAATGGCAGTTGGGCTTCACGAGTGATCCGCTCGTAATGCAATATTGATTCAAAGAATTCGCGCTCTGGCGTAGAGAGAGAGTGAGAGAGAGAGAGAGAGAGAGAGAGAGAGAGAGAGAGAGAGAGAAGAGAGAGAGAGAGAGAGAGAGAGAGAGAGAGAGAGAGAGAAAGAGAGAGAGAGAGAGAGAGAGAGAGAGAGAGACCCGAAGAGACAAAAAACAACAACTCCCCGTAATGCATTATCGCTATGTTTTAGAGTTGGCTAATATTATTTTTAGCGAACAAACGGAAAAAAGGAAAAAGAAATACTTCACATTGTTTTGATGCCAAGCTTTTAAAACTCCACGCTATCGTCCTCTCTCCCTCGCTCCCGCTCTCTTTCCATCTCTCGTGCTCCCTTCCTCTCTTCGAACGTTCTTTCCAGAGGAATTACTGATAATGCAAACTCTTTTTTTCCTTTCTCTGTTTTCCTGGACTCTTTACCGGAACATTCGGAACGGCAGATGGCCTTTTGTACATGATTTAATTTAATCTTCGCTGTTATTTACTCGGACCTGGATGCTCTCTTTTGTTTCCGCCATCCGACGACCAGAAATACAACAAAATTACTCGCTATAAATAAATACATACACTTTTAAATAAACGGGTTTGGAATACCCGCAGACTGCAAACAAAAGGAAGACAATTCTGAATGTTAAAAATGTTTTTGAAGAGTTTTCGACTGTCCTGAATCGCTCGGAGGTTTCTCATGTTCGCATCTATTCTTTCTTCATCTAAATTTATCCGGACGAACCACTAAACGTGTGTTTTGTTATTAGGACCCGTTAAAAAGTTCTATGCCATCTAGTGCGGCTCATTCGGAACTGTTCGTATTAATTTCACTTAGGTTCCCTTCTACTTTGATAACGTGAAAATCTTAATCAGAAAATAGTGTTATTTCCAAATTTTAATTCTTCATGATACGCAAATCATTTTGTTTAGAACATAACATATTATGTTATCGTTATATTCATATAAAACTCACCACCTACCCCACAAACGAACACTTTGGCTATGATGCCACGACTAAAAACAACCCCAGGACTCCCACCACCACCCCCATTTCCTACTAATCAACGACCTTCGATATTGAAATAAATGAAATGAACAAATCCTACCCCATTTAATACAAAATTGCAAGTGTCTATTTAGCTTTCAATTTTTCTTGCACTACTAGACCAGGATATGCCAAAAAAAAATTCTCATCTGCAAGAAGCCCATAACTCCAAGATGGTTGCAATCACTCAAGAAAAATAAATGCAACTATTGTAGTCGCTAACCTTCAGGAAGAAAAAATGGAGACAGCACGTGAAGAAATAGAAGACTACCTGGACTTCAAACAGAACCTCATATAATATTCAAAAGTTGTCTGATTAAAAAGAAAAAAATTACATCATAAATCTGACTGAAAAAATATTTTTATAGAAACAAATAAATTTATATAAAAATAACATAATTGATTTAAAAACACATGTCAATACAATTTCATACCATAATTCACCGCAAATGTAATGTAACATAAAATTTAAATAAGATCTGCATGCTTGTTGGTAAAACTTTTGTTTTTAGCGTCCGATTTAACATTCTATGATTAACATCCTATGATTAACATCTGAATTCTTAACATTTTCTTTTTAACCTCTATTACACTATAACTACCCCGTGCGCAACGAGACGGTAAATATTAAGGACCAAAATGATATTCTGACCACGGTGCGCAACTCGTGTGCGCTCAATGGGATTTAGGTAGTATTTATAACCTCCTTCAAAGTTGGACTTGTGCCGAAGTGTGGTTTTTCCTTAGAAGTGGAAGTCACCTCTTTTAACTGTTGAAAAGAAACAATTTTCAAAACTGCGTATTGTAAAAACTTTGAACTAATTTGATCTTAAAGCAGTTGGAAATCTAAGGGGTAGTTTTCGCCCCTAAAAAATAAAAAGCACACTTCGGCACATGTTCAACTTTGAAGAAGAGGGTAATTAGAGCTTACGTCCAAATTTTCATGAAAATCGACGTTGATTCCCAAAGTTCCACAGTTTTAAGGTTCTTTACCGCTGATGACTGGCCAACATCGCTCGACAGTTTGACATCACGACTGCGCATGATCTGTCAACCCCGCCACCTGTCGGCCGAAAATATAAACTGAAGCGTTAGTAGTGTGATTGAGCCGCACCAGACGGCGCAGGGCTGTCCAGAAGGGAGGCAGAAGGGTTAAACTATTCTTTTTTAAATAAACACAATTAATAAAGAATAGAACCCACCACCACCCCGAACAATATCCCTGTGTGAACGTACCAGACGTCGGGAGAAGGGGCGAGCCGAGATGTTTTAATTGCGAGGATGTCGCGCGTGTAAACAAGGAAGAGCGGTTAGGGGGTAGCATAGTATCGAAACGTAAGTGAAACCGAGCAGCTAGAAGATCATCCCCACAGCTGGCACGGCCGAACGCCGTGTTTACTTCATCTGGTTGTATTTTGCGGATCGGTGAATTTATCAGCGGATCGGATTTCGGGCTCGGACTCATCTCTCTTTCTCTCATACACACACACTGTCCTCTCTCTATTCCTCTCTCTTTCTCTCTCACACACTCTTTTTTATTTCATTTCATTTAGTAGCGGGGCGTGGTGCGTGTGTGCGCCTTTCGGAAAAAAATCTGGATGACGCAACCAAAGAGGAATAAAAGAAGTTGAATGTGAAATATCGGATGTCTAATTATACGGTCGGCGATTTTAAATTCGAAATACAGACGAGTAATGCCAAGTATAAGTTTACCCCTTGGCAACTTTGAGTTGTAGCAGCAAGCACAAGAAGCACACCGCACTACCAGACGAAAGGAAAGTTTTTTAAATAAATGTAGTAGGAACTGATACACCATATCTCCAAGGTGGATATAGACGTGTTCTCGGGGTTGAAGCTCAAATGCCGGAGGAACTTTCTTGTTAATCCCCAAATTGTCCAAGGAAAGGATAAAAAAACAACAGTGGATGTCTTGACGTGTTTTTCAATTTATGTAATGTCTAGTTAGTCGACGTTTCGTCCAGAGATTTTAGACATTTTCAAGACTGTGTTGTAACAAGGAAGAAGAAACATGAACATCAGGTAAGTAATACAAGTAATAATTGGATTGACTTACATTATTTCAGATGAAAGAAAATTCAAAAACCTTGCGTAGACAAGGTGGCGTCACAGGAACCAGCCAAACTCAATGGGACCAAATACAAACAACACTAACGATGGCTCAACATAGAAAAAGATTATGTTGAACCGGATAGTGATTTTAGGGATAGTGACCAGTACTAATGACTGATGTGTTGTAACTGAGAAGTACTCAGTTACATATTTTGCAAAATACATAACTCCTAATCTCAGATTTTTTAAATTTCAATTAATAATAAGATACCCACAGTTAATTCTCCATAGTTTACCCAAGTTTCTACACATGAGGTCTATACTTGTATGATTGTTTTAAATTCAAAATGTTTCTAGAATGATTTTTCAACGCTCAACGTACACACAAAAAAATCAAACAAAAAAAAAGGGAAAAAATTCTGTAGAAAGTAAAGGAATTAGCTGAACAATTGGATTCTCAGTCACGTAGAGTACTTCTCAGTTACAACACATCAATCATTAGTACTGGTCACTGGTCACTATCCCTAAAATCAGTATTCGGTTCAACATAAAGATTTTTCTATGTTGAGCCATCGTTAGTGTTGTTTGTGGTCCGATTGAGTTTGGCTGGTTCCTGTGACGCCACTTTGTCTACGCAAGGTTGTTGAATTTTCCTTCATCTGAAATAATGTAAGTCAATCCAATTATTACTCGTATTACTTACCTGATGTTCTTGTTTCTTCTTTCTTGCTACAACAGAGTCTTGAAAATGTCCAAAATCTCTGGACGAAACGTCGACTAACGACAAAAGGAGGTTGTCCAAGTTCTCACAGTTGGCCATGATGAGCAGAGCAGAAGGAAGGAAAAACGTCTGTTTTGCCAAATCTTTATTTAAAAAACGCAACCGGTTTCGACCTACTGTGAGGTCATCTTCAGGCGTAACACTTAAAAACTTAAAGTAACTACTTCCAGGTCGCAACAAGTGAGGAAAGAACGTCGTTAACCAAATACAAGGAACTAGCTTGGTTAAAGAAGTCACAATTCCGTTCACATCTCCAAAATTATCAAAATGGACACTGCGATTAGAAACCTGGTTTTTAATTAACGACGGTCTTTTATAGTGTATTTACCAGGTTTCTAATCGCTGTGTCGACAAACTAGACATTACATAAATTGAAAAACACGTTAAGACATTCACTGTCTTGTTTTTTATCTTTTCCTTGGACAGTTTGGAGATTAACAAGAAAGTTCCTCCGGCGCTCCAAGGTGGATCTTGGGTTATATTCCTGCAACTTTTACTGGGGAAGATAACCTTTATCTTAAACCTTATACTTAAACTTAAACTTAAACTTAAACTTTATAACCTTATCTATAAACTTGGGATGATGCAATGTGGAAAATTTTGAAATTTTTCAAAATTTTGAAATAGTTTAAAATTTTGTTTATTTTAAAATAGAATAACGAGTTCTTTTTTTCAATTTGCACAACCTCCAAATACCTAGTACCAGAATAACTTTCTCAGATATTTAGTGTCTTTATTATCATCTACACAATATTTAAGAAGGCTCTAAATCCAAATGATAGCTTTTAACGTAGATATGTATTGGTGCCTTTTCAGTACTGTTATTATATATGACAAAAATTTATTGGGTCAACAAGATATGGTCAAAAAGCTAACTTTTCTTCAATGTTGTTGATGATTCATTGGGCTTTCCTAGATTTTGAAAACTCAGTGCAGCATATTTTACGTATTTTTAGATACACGTTAAGATGCCATACTGTAAAGTGTGGCATCTTGATGCAAGAGCAAGATACCTATTTGTGATTCGTTTGACTAGTAACGCCATTTTTTAAAACTGGTTTTTAGGTTATGTCAGATTAAGTTCCTTTCACATAGCCTATATGTTACTCTACATTATAGTTTTTACTCCTTATAAAAGTATAATAATCCAAATGCAGAAGGAAGGATCCTTTATTCTAAAAAGGTGTATAGATTGAATAAACATAAAAAAGGTTTTTCACAGCTTTCTCAGTTAATTTTAATTACGTTTATTGTTTTAATGAAAATGTGATCATTCGCTAGAAACCCCAAGAAGCTACATCATGCATCATTTACATTTCTATTTTTTTCCATACAAATACCTACTATTAAGCATAATTCTTAAGAAATAGCGGCAATCTCGCTCTGAGAAAGACACTGTAAGTCAACTATTCATTCTCTCGCCGTATATTACCACTTTTTTAATCTGAAACTCATTTTATCTTCGAATTCTGAATGTTAGTAAGTTGAAGATGCTTCTAAATTTTCTAAAAATTTCTAATTGTTCTAAATTTCTATTTAGTATTTTACTATTTTTTTAAAAATATTTTGGAGTAAAGAAGGTATTTTTTGTTTTTTTTTTACATTGATAAGAGAACTTTTTTATGCTCAAGGCACGCGTACAATCAACGGATCTTTATTATTTTCTGACTAATTTTATTGCAAAAAAGGGGATTTATGAAAAACACATACAGCAAAATTTAAACCATTAGATGAATTCTCCTGAAATTTTTAGGGTTTAGTATCACAAGACCCAACTTGTCACACAATAACAAAGTTGTAAGTTGATTCGTACAATTAACTCTTTAGTATTATATTTAGCAGTTGCCTAAGCAAAAAATAAACTTATCAACATTTCTATAGTGCTATATTGAAGCTTTCTTGTTGTTTTAAAAGGTGGTTACTTCAATTTTTTTATCAAATATCTTTCTTTTTTAATCGTAGGCAAGAAAGGAAAAAGTATGAATTTTTAACATTAATAGTTAATAAAAAAGAACACCACTGAATCTTACTTAGGAAAAGTGTAGGTTTTCTTCATTATCCTCAACATTACCTAAAAAAACTTGTAAGATTGTTGGATGACTCGCAGTTCTTGTTTTGCCTATTTTCCTGATCTTAGTGGAATAATAAGCAATAATTTACTAACAGATACATAAGTATATTACTTATGCCACTCTCAAATTTAATGTTTTTAGCTTAAAATAATGGATGGCTATTCTCTTATTAGATATTGTAACGTTTATTTTATAATTTATTTACATTAATTGAACACTAATTTATTTAACACACTAAACTACTTGTTCACTAGACTAGACACTACATAATTTATTTGTACTGCTCCGCATTCGGATCGTATGTCGCGTTCACTTCTGCTTCTCTACTTCTAACTAACTCCCTCGATCACAAACCCCCTTATATATACACCCCCAACCCTGATCGAGAACATTCTAGTACATTCTAGAAGCCTACGCAGCAAATGTTCATGCACCTGTCCTACGCGTCGTAGTTATTCTTTTGAAGGGGTAAACATGTGTCGCTTTGTTTACTTCTCGCATTACACTGCCCCCGCCTTAGAGACGTTTCGTCTCGGAACGTATCCCTGGTAGGCCCATGCAGGAACCTGCAGTTAGCCCCCCGCTTACAGCGAGACGTGGCGTCAAAATAACAGGGGACCGTCTTCCCGAGTCGACATGGTGCAGGCCCAAAACAGCAGACTAAAACTTCCACTCCGGTATTCTTCAACACTACTTCCAGCATGTTCCGGACAACCCTCCAGTCCAGCTGATCTCGTCCAGCACCTAACTTGGGGACAGCTAGCTTCCTGATGTCGAGCTCCAGCAGTCGGTCTCGTAGCCTATGCAAGGTTCGCCATACATCGTGATAACATGGTTTAAGGGACCCGATCTCCTTCGTAACCAGATAAAAGATGTGTCTTACGTTGTCACGTAGTTCCAGAACCTTGCCAATTTCCGGGAGTTGCTCTCTGAGTTGTTTCGAGCGCCCGTACTTCTTCTTGAAAACCGTGGCGATACCTCGTGACATTACCAGGTCGGCGGACACACAATGGGCCAACGAGTATTCTTCAGGTACGCTGAACAAATCCTGTTGTTTTTCACAGGTTACCCCATACCGTGCTTTTCCGGTACCCCCGTAGGCGCTCATAAATTCTTCGAAGGAAAGTTCGTTCTTCTGCGCCAATGTGTTTCTTACTCGGGGAACCTCCGCCTCATCGTGCGACCCCTCATAGGGTGCCAACCGATTAAAGTGCACCACTCTCGGCTTGCCGTTTGGTAGTTTGCTTACCCGGTAGACCACGTCATTGATTCGTTTCTTCACAACATAGGGACCTTCCCAATTGGTCTGTAACTTAGGGGACAAACCACGTTTCTTCTGTGGGTTGTACAGCCAAACTCGGTCTCCCATTTGGTAGCCACCCTCTTTAGCGTTGATGTCGTAACGCTCTTTGATGCGATCACTGGCGATATTTAGTTGGTACCGGACTTGATCGTGAATTTCGTTCATCCTTTGCCGCATCCGGGAAACGTAATCTTCCCCCGAAACGTCCTCGTCCGGTCTAGCGCCAAAGATTAGATCACAGGGTAGTTTAAGTTCTCGCCCGAACAGGACTTTGGCTGGAGTTTGTCCTGTCGACTCATGAACGGCCGAGCGGTAGGCCATCAGGAAGAACGGCACGTGTTCGTCCCAGTCTCTTTGATGTGACGAGACCATTTTCGCTAGATAGCGGTTGAGGGTGCGATTCATTCGTTCTACCATGCCGTCAGACTGAGGGTGAAGGGCCGTGGTTCTTGTTTTTCGTACCCCAAACTTCTCACAGATCCTCCGGAATAGGCCACTCTCAAAGTTTCTTCCTTGATCCGAGTGTAATTCCATGGGTACTCCAAACCGGCAGATCGTCTCCTTCACTAGCACATCGGCCACTGTCTCTGCCTCCTGATTAGGGAGAGCGTACGCTTCTACCCACTTCGTAAAGTAGTCCATCACGACCAAGATGTATTTATTCCCCTTTTCGGTCTCAGGGAAGGGTCCTGCTATATCAATAGCGATCCTTTCGAAGGGGCTTCCGACGTTATATTGTTTCATGGGAGCTTTCGGTCGTCTTTGTGGCCCATTACTTGCAAAGCATGTAGTACATTTCTTGCACCAGTTCTTCACGTCGTCTGAACAATTGATCCAGTAGAAGCGCTCCCGTACCTTCTGCAGCGTTTTCTTGATCCCTAAATGTCCACCAGACGATCCGTCGTGAAGGTGCCGCAAGACCTCCGGGATTTTACTGGAGGGAATTACCAACTGCCGTCTTTCCTCCGTCCCGTCTTGGCTCTCCAGTACGCGTTTTAGTAGCCCATCCTCAACCACTAGCGAGTCCCACTGTGCCCAATAGCTCTTAAGTTTTGGCGAGCCAGGTGATACCTTTTGCCACTCAGGACGCTCTCCTCCCTCCTTCCAAACCAGGATTTCTTTGAGAACCGGGTCTTTTTCTTGCTCTTGTCGTAACGAGGATGGTGTCCATTCCTCGGCGACCACGGTGGTTCGGTAGACTTTCTCGGACTTTTCCTCAGCTCTATGACAATGAGGACATTCATCAGGGCATGGTCTTCTCGAGAGTGCGTCTGCGTTTCCATGACTCTGTCCTGGCCGATGTTCTATAACAAAGTCATACTCCTGGAGCCTCTCGATCCAGCGAGCGATTTGTCCTTCGGGATTCTTAAACTGGAGGAGCCATTTAAGAGCAGCATGATCGGTCCGGATCAAAAACCTCCTTCCACATAAATATTTATGGAAGTGCTCGATGGACTTGACGATGGCCAATAATTCACGTCGGGTGACGCAGTAATTCCTTTCTGGTTTGGAGAGTACCTTGCTGAAGTATCCAAGGACACGTTCTTGTCCCTCCTGGCGCTGCGACAGAACACTTCCAATTCCCACATTGCTCGCGTCGGTGTCCAGGATGAACTGTCCTTCTGGCAGAGGAAAACTCAGCACTGGGGCACTGGTCAACTTCCTCTTCAGCTCGTCGAAGGCAGACTGGCATTCCTCATCCCAACAGAAGTTTCGTCCTTCTTCCGTGAGCCTTGTCAACGGCTTTGCGACGTCGGAGAACATCCAGACATATCGTCGGTAGTACGTGCAGAGGCCCAGAAAACTCCTCAACTGGTGTTTATCTACCGGTATTGGCCACTCCTTCACCGTACTTGTCTTGTCCGGATCAACGGCGACGCCCTCTCTGCTCACTACGTGCCCTAAGTACGAGACCTTCCTTCTGAAGAGTTGACATTTCTTCGGGTTCAGTTTCAGCCCCGCACCTCGCAGTCTCTGGAAGACGTCCTCTAAGTTTTTCAGATGTCCTTCGAAGGTCTTGCCCATCACGATGACATCGTCCAAATAGACTAGGCACGTTTTCCACGTCAGACCCATTAGCACGCTCTCCATCAGCCTCTCAAACGTCGCTGGGGCATTACAAAGTCCGAATGGCATGACTGTAAAATGCCACAGGCCGTTACCGAAGGTAAATGCCGTCTTTTCCTTATCGGCAGGGTCCATTTCGACTTGCCAATAGCCGCTTTTTAAATCCAAGGTCGAAAATATCGTGGATCCAGCAAGAGTATCGAGTGTGTCGTCGATACGTGGTAGCGGGTAGCTGTCCTTTTTGGTGACACTGTTCACCTGCCGGTAGTCTACACAGAATCGAGTAGTTCCATCCTTTTTCTTCACCAGTACTACCGGCGAGGCCCATGGACTGCTTGACGGCTCGATGACCCCGTCCCGCTCTAGGTCCTTGATAATTTTCTCGGCTTCCTCCCGTTTGGCCAAGGGTAGTCGTCTTGCTGTTTGTCGAATCGGTCGTGTCTCGCCCGTGTCAATTTTGTGTGTCACGACCTTGGTCTTTCCCAGCTTTCCATTCTCGGTGGTAAATATATCCTGGTACTTATTTATTAATCCATTGGCCTTCTGTTTCTGTATGGGTGAGAGAAACGCACTGGTCTGGGAAAGAATTTGTTTCAAGTCCTGCGGAGTGTGTCTGGACCTTTCTTCCTCACTAACGCCCCTGACGATGGCTGATGCGGCTATACATGTGCCCAGCTTCGTACCCTTCTTGATGGTGACCGGGTACTGATTGATGTTAAGTAGCCGCACAGGCACTTCCCTTGAGAGAGTAACGAGCGCCTTTCCTACTAGTACCCCCCGAGCCAGTCGATTGTCATCGTTTTCTGGTTCGATCACGGCTGGAATTCCCTCTTCCACAACACCCCTCAGACAGGTAGAGGTGATCGTTTCGCTTCGTTCCGGGAGAATCACATCTTCTGCCATTATTACGTCTAACACAAAGTTGTCACAATTGTGTAGCAGTAATTCTTCTTGACCGATCCTCAACACTCGGTGTCCGAAATCCAACTGGAATCCATGATTCCTCATGACGTCCATCCCCAGTATGACGTCTTCCTCAATTTCGGCTATGAGTACAGGATGGTCAAACTTCACTCGTCCCAACGTCATGCTAACCGTCGCTTCACCGTGTATTACTGCCTTCTGCCCAGTGGCAGTTCTTAATTGCCACTTACTTGGCCTAATCTTCCTACGGTCCCTCACAACTTCCGAGCGTACGATCGTCTTCGTAGCTCCCGTGTCCACAAGCATGGCGTGGGATCTCCCGTCGATAGTGCCATCGACGTACGCGCTCCCCAATTGGTGGGAAAACGAGGCTATACTGGCCCGGGGGTTCCTATTGCCACGGCTCGACGTCCCCTCCCTTTTATCGACCCTCATTAGTTTTTCCGGGGCCTTTGCCAGCACCGCTGTTTTGGGCCGCGTCTTCTGTGCTGACAGCAGCTCCATGATCTGCTGGACGGCCTTCTCCACGAGTTTTTCTGTGCCTACCTCCTCGGTAACAGCTCGAGCACAACCGTGAATGCGGGAGGCTTCCATTGCTGCCTCATGTTCTAGTGCGATGGCGAGCGCGTTCATTACTGTTTTCGGTCGAGCTAGCCTCAGGGCCATCTGCAGTTCCTGGTCCCGCAGCCCGCTCACGAACGTCTGCACTGCGAGGCACTCCATCATCTGTTCCGGTGCCGTGGGATACGCCAACCTCACTAGTCTGGCTACGTCCGCTTCGAACTCCTGCAGGGTCTCGTTCGATCTCTGACGGCGATTGGACATCTGGGATTGATGGACTTGCTCCAGATGTGTTTGGCCGAACCGCATTTCCAGTCGCCTCAGCAGCTCCGTGTAATTCCCGGCTTCCTCGGTGGATAGCGTCTGAAGAACTTCCAACGCCTCTCCACGTAAGGCTACCGTTAGGGAAACAGCTTTCTCGTGAGGGGACCAAGCATTAGCTTCCGCTGCTGCCTCAAACTGCTTCTTGTAGCTGGCCCACGGAATTTTTCCATCGAACGTTGGGGGCGTCACTCGATTGATGGATATCGAGTTCTGTTGAACGACCGCCTTTATTTCTTCCTTCGTCTCGCTGCTACTGACTCGCTTTAGTCGTTCTTCCAACTGCTTCGTCTTCTGATCAATTTCGTCTTCTTTCCCCTCGCCGCTACTGACTTGTGCTAGTCGTTCTTCCAACTGCTTGATCTTCTCTTCAATCTCCTTACGCTGAGCCTCCATCTGGTCGGTTATCTCTTCCCTCTGGGCTGCGATTTGAGCAGTAATATCTTCCCTCTGGGCGGCGATTTCTTCCCTCTGGGCGGCGATTTCTTCCCTCTGGGCGGCGATTTGAGCAGTGATGTCTTCCCTCTGGGCGGCGATTTCTTCCCTCTGGGCAGCGATTTGTGCAGTGATGTCTTCCCTCTGATCGGCGATTTCTTCCCTCTGGGCAGCGATTTGAGCAGTGATGTCTTCCCTCTGGGCGGCGATTTGAGCAGTGATGTCTTCCCTCTGGGCAGCGATTTCTTCCCTCTGGGCGGCGATTTGCTTCGTGATGTCATCCTTCTGTGCGGCGAACTGCTTCGTTATGTCGTCGTCTTCGAACTCGAAAACTTCCGGGTCCTGGCCATTTTCTTTCAAAAATGCCGAGAGTCGGTCCTGGAGTTCGGTCTTCTTCCCTCCTGTTTCCAATTCCCGTTCCTCGAGTTCTTTTTTTAACTCGGCCACTTTTAATTCGCGTAACTTCTTCATGATCCCACTTCTGACACCAATGTAACGTTTATTTTATAATTTATTTACATTAATTGAACACTAATTTATTTAACACACTAAACTACTTGTTCACTAGACTAGACACTACATAATTTATTTGTACTGCTCCGCATTCGGATCGTATGTCGCGTTCACTTCTGCTTCTCTACTTCTAACTAACTCCCTCGATCACAAACCCCCTTATATATACACCCCCAACCCTGATCGAGAACATTCTAGTACATTCTAGAAGCCTACGCAGCAAATGTTCATGCACCTGTCCTACGCGTCGTAGTTATTCTTTTGAAGGGGTAAACATGTGTCGCTTTGTTTACTTCTCGCATTACAATATTAAGATTCTACCCATTTTCTCGATGAGAAGGGGATGAAATTTTCGTTGATTTAGAAATTGGTACCTACATATTCCTATGAAGTTTGTAATTGGACAAAAATGGATATCATATATCGTTGAGAAGGAACTGGAATCTTTAGTAATTGAGCTTGAAATCGTTTTTTAGTCATTCGTAACGTGGATGGGCAAAGGCCCACAAATATTTGTTTAAGCAGTTAATGCACAATGTGAGTGCGAAAATCAAGTGCATGTGGCATTTAGTGGTTGACAAAATTAGTTTCAAAAACAAATCATTTCCTTTTGTTGGTAGGCATATTAAGATTATTATATTAAGAAACTAGTTAATTACGAGACAATTACATTTGTGAGTTGAAGCACGAAGCGTCATAATTAATTCCCACGTGAAGCCTTGTGAATGTAATACTGACTGATTGCCGTTAGATGCACAATGCTAGTCCGTAGATATTAATAGATGAAGAATTAAATACCAGAGCAGTTAAAGCATTTAACGGACCAAATCCCATTTTCCTTTTCAGCAGCTTAGAAATGCTCTTAACGCAATTGAAATGCATCCCCACTAGGAACCTCCACCTCTCTCCTCTTATCCCCCTTCCGCAACTTAAATTGCATTGTGTAGATATGTAAGATTTCCTCGAAGACGTGGGCCTGGATCCAATTATAACTTCTCCACGAAATTTCTCATTTCCAGCTACAATTAAAGCGGCATATTATAGTCAGTCGAGCGTCTTCGCAATATATACCGAGTCGTCGTCGTCGTCGTCGTCGTCGTCTTCTTCACAAATTATGCTTCGGAGGACATAAATTGTCTGCCTGGAAGACGCTTCCTGGACCGTAGACGAGGGAAAGAAATATACAAATAGAACCGTACGATATGATAACGAATGTTAGGTCGAGAAGGGGTAAGTAAGGTCGTTCCATACGGATTCCGCCCGCATTCGAAATAAAACTCCGAGACCGCAGCCCGTCGGACCGATATTGTTTGGCCTCATAAGTCAGCGTTCGGGAGGGGTAGTCACGTATGGGGGAGGCGGAGGGGTCGCCCTCTCTCCCTCCTGCAAATATCATCCCCCTCTTCCCACCCCCCTATCCAGCTCTCCTTGTCATTGCCGTCACGGCTCCCGCTGATTGCGGCCGCGAATTCATGCCGGACACGTCCCGCAGAAGATGCAGCCTCGGCCAGTAATATTCCGTGTACAGCCGGCGAGTTGTGCAACTCGGGAATATATCGGCCCCGGAATCTGAGGTTTTGTCGGGTTTGTTAGCTTCGATTGTGAGGAAAATCCCAGACGGAATATCCCCGAGGAAGAAACTACGATGTCTGTCTTTCTCCGCCGCTAAACGGATCGGCCAAGTTTCTGAGGCGAGAAGGTTTATGTCCGGCGCGTGTTTCGTGTCATTCTCAGATTCACTTTCATTGAGATAAACAGTACAACATCGTATTAATGTAATGTAAGGCGTAATTCCAACTAGTGCTTCAAAACTAGTCTCAGCTTGTCGTTTTAAGATTTAAAAACCATCCCTTAAACCTTCTTCTTCTTCTTCCTGTTGCTAGGGACATCCCCTGTTTGCTGAACCTCATTCAGTAGACTAAGAGGACCAGCCTTGGGCTCATCTCATGGGTGGTCTTCCGGGGGGGGGGGGGGGTCTTCTTCCTGTTGGTCTTCCGTTCATGCAACTCCTGGCTAGTCTTTCTTCTGTCATCTTCTCCACACGTTCTTTCCGCTTTTTCTTTCTTCCTTTACTCCATATTATCACGTCCTGGATATTACATCGTCCTCTTATAGAGTTGTTCGTTTGCCTATCTCGCAGATTTACATTTAATACTGATCTCTTATCTTCATTTCCGTTTCTCATCATGTTCTGTCCTTGTTTCGGTGGCATATGTTAATATCGGTCTTACCATGGCTGTATACACTCGTGTTTTCGCATCTATTCTCATGTATTTGTTTCTCCACATGCAGTCTCTCAGGCAACCAGCCACTAGTGTTTTACCCCAAGTTCTTACAGTTTTCTCCAAAACAGCTTCACCGATTCTTACCAAATTTTAGATTCAATCTGACCTGATCAATAGCTATAACTATTATTTGAAACATCTTTTTCTAAAACCTCGCTAAAGGGCACTTCACTCTTGAACATTTTCAATTTCTAAAATTTTTGGGGAAAAATTCAAAAGCTTTAAATATTTTCATTAAAGTTTATATTTGAGTTAACATATTAAATGTATACAATTTTTATTTGAAATATTTTTTCCTAAGGGTATCCTAAAGCGCACTTTACTCTTATGAATTTTTATTTTGTTGTACAATTTTCTATAAAGCGGTTTTATTGAATTAGATCAAATCTCATAACTTAAGTTAGCTGTTTAATGCCTATATCTTTTATTTGAAACATTTTTATCCAAAATTGCCCAAAATAGTCCAGTAAATGAAGGAAAAAACCTAGGTTAAATTCTGCAAAGGGATGAAACCGGGGGCAATTGTAGGTCTCAACTGGGTCTTTCGAAATACGGAAAGTTGTAGATTCTCCAGGTCTCGGAACATGGTAAAAAATGGTCCACAAATTCCAAAAATCCGTTTTCGGAGTTTTGAAAGTTGGTTGGCAAGAATGTTGAAGTTGGCACAAAAACGAAGAAACCATTGGAAAGGGGGCATTTTAAGCATTCCAGTGATGTGCATTGCGAACCGATACGATGATTCATAATTTTTTAATACCCGATTAATGCCACAAACGTCAAAAAATCAACATATTCAAAGTTACTTTTTATTGGGATGCAAAAGAAAGAAAATGAAACAACCTTTATGGGCTCATTCGATAGGTTTTGGAGACCCATTATCAAGAAAGACCCGACTAAATTACTATTATTCATTAAAATATGCATGAATTTTCTAAAAGTCGAGAAATATTGGCTGAAAATGGATTTTTTGAACTTGAGGACCATTTTTTACCATGTACCGGGACCCGGAGAATCTACAACTTTCCGTATTTCGAAAGACCCAGTTGAGACCTACAATTGGCCCCAGTTTCATCCTTTTGCAGAATTTATCCCAGGTTTGGGAGTTTATCGGCTTTCATTTACTGGACTATAAGGGGCATTTCCTTAATGGGGGAGTTACAAGTAAAACACGATTTTTTTTATTGATTTGTTTTAAAAATATAATATATTCAAGTTAAACTGAGTACAATAGCATGAAAGTATACGTTCTTTAGTACCAAAAAGATATTTTTTTAAATTTTTACCAAACAAAATGGCGGAGATATCAGCATCGTAAAAAAGTGAAAAAAGAACGGTGTACACTCTGGCGTCTCTCCAAATGAATCTGAAACATTTAGAAAAAAATATCTCGTTAATAATGTCAATACTTCGTAGTCCCCCCACTAATATATAGAAAAAATTCAAAAGAAAAAATCGAATTAAAGTTTTAAAAAAAGATTTTTCTGCTAAAATTGCGACATATACTAATTGTTTGTGAACAATTTTTGTAACAATATATTTCAAAATAAGTATGACGGACTTTAAGATAATGTTACTTTGTGAACGTTGTTAAAATTTTAGCTAAAAATCTCAATTAGTTTTTGAGTATCGAAACTTTAAACTCGTTTTTCTCAAATCACTAGTTTTGTAATTTGTGTTCACGATAACTCAAAAACGAATTGTGATTTTTAGCTAAAATTTTAACCACGTCTACAAAATAACATTAGCTTAAAGTCCCCCGTACTTGTTTTGAAATATATATTGTTACAAAAATTGTTTACAAACAATTATATGTCGCAATTTTAGCAGAAGAATCGAATAGTACTTATTTACAACTTTGTTTCAATTTTTTCTTTTGAATTTATTCTAAATATTAGTGGGGGGACTACGAATTATTGACATTATTAACGAGATATTTTTTTCTAAATGTTTTTTTTTCACTTTTTTAGGATGCTGATATCTCCGCCATTTTGTTTTGTAAAAATAAAAAATAAAATTTGGTACTAAAGAACATGTACTTTCATGCTATTGTACTCAGTTTAACATAAATATATTATATTTTTCAAAAACATCAATCAAAATAAGCGTCTTTTACTAATAAATCACCCCTTAAATGCATTGGTTTGTAGAGTAACTGTTCACTCTAACTGGTACATCTGCATCAAGTAAAGTTGTTTTTATTGACTACTATTCGATGACTGGATTCTTATTGCGAAGTATGGACATTGAAATTTGTTGTTATTACGTTACACAAGTAAATTTATTTATCGTTTCGATAAAGTGAGTTGTATTCAAAAACATTTTTCAGAAACCTTTGCCATATTACAAACAACCAAAAGAAATATTATTTACTAATAAGGAAAACTGTTAATATTTAGTACTAAATTTATTTTATAAAACGGTGATAATGTTGCCATGAATATTTTGTTTAGCCATATGAGAAAGTCTTTTTTTTCATTTTCTGCGGTCATATTCAATTTAAAAACAATGTGATGCATTGAATTTCAATTTTGAAATAATGATATCCATAATTTGTTTGTGAATATAAAATGTTTCATATTAAATATACACTATTTAAAATTTTCTCTATACTATCTGCAATCAATTATAAGTCATCTGCATATCTGATATCATTAGTAATGCGTACTCCCTTTACTTTTATCCCAATATTTTTGTCTTCAAATGCTTCATTGAAACTGGCTTCAGAGTGAAGATTAAAAGATGCAAGAGATGCAGAGATATGCCTTACACCTCCACGGATTTCAATATCATCTGTCGTAAGTTCGTTTGTTGTTATCTGTGCAGATTAGTGCCAGTACAAGTTCTGAACACAGCGGATATATTTACATATTTTTCTAAACCAAAATACCAATTTGCTTTTTTACCTACTAGGTTTACTGACATAAATGCCAATTGATCAAATTAGGAATTTGTCTCTGTTAAACGATATTAAAGAGTGTCTTTTAAATTGAAATAATTTAATAAATTTAAAATAAAGAAAATCTAGCACTTAATGATTAGAAAATGCTATTTTTATTATAGCTGATTAGGGAATACAACTACCAATAAAAAATATTCGAATACTTTCCATAAAAAAAGTAAAAAAAACTCACATTCAACCTAGTTAAACGTACAATTTAATTTTTTTCAATTATCTGATATTTTGTTTAATGACAATTAAATGAAAAATATAGCACGTAAAACCGTTAAACCGTGGATTCAACATTATTTTTAAAAAATCCTCCCGTGACGTCTTGTACGCCTAAATATATTAATTTCCTTCTCCAAACACAACGCATCTGTCCCAGATGATAAATCGTCGAAGAAGTCTTTTATTCCCTTTAATTAGCTGTCAGCGGAGTCGCGCCGGCGGCGGCCTAATTTAATATGTCATACGGTCAAAAAAATAACATAGATATCTATGAAGATACCTATCCCGCCTCCTTTCTTCTCACTCTCTTTTTCGACTATTCACGCTATACGAACGAAACAAATAGCGTCGAGCAGTCTAATTCACTTTGAACTCCAAATTCCACCGTTACTGTCATAACAATCGATCTCTATTCTTATTCCCCTTTCTCCCTCTCACTCTTTCTCTTCCTCTCTCTTTCTCTCTGAGTGTGTCTTTTTTTTTCGCACGACTCTACGTTCCCGAGCTGTACTCAAACCCCTCGGATATTACGTGCCGTCGAATCGTATCTCCCTGCGAACTGTCAAAAGTTTTTCAATCTTCCATATAATAACTCGCAGGAGTTAAGGGACATTTAAATTCAGAAGTTCCATGGAACCGTTTTATTTTTCCTATATTAAATCTCGCCATGAAGTATCAATAAATGCAGCCAGTGCAAGAGAGCCAGCCCCGGCAGAGGCGGAACGCGAAGAAAATTAATTGGAACGGGAGGAAATAGGGTTTCCTTTTGAGCGGATTCGAGGTACACGTTTTTATGAGTTTCGATAGAGTTATGGAATCGTTCGTAACGTGATTGAGTTGCCAATGAGTTTTTTTTGTGTCCATTATCTTGGGAGTTGAGCACACGTATTCAAGAGACATGGGATAGCCTTATGCTAACTACGCTTTCACAGCTAATTTTGACTATACTTTTGTATTTCGGATACTTCCATGTAATTACTGAACTTTCTTTTTCTTGCAGAGCATAAGGAGAATTGGCGCATTAAGTGAGAGACGCTGGGTCTGTTTTGTAAAACCTCTGCACATCATATTGCCGTGTAGGTAAGGTGTATTAAGTTCTTATTATGTTTCAATGACAACAAAAGTTATTTATAATAACTTTTACCTTAACCTCAATTTATTACGTTTTTTTCTCCGCTTATGCAATGAGATAAAGTAGAAAATATGGTGCGATTAGTGGGTAACTAAAAATATTGTTCCGTCGAAATGTTCATTAATATTAGTAATATTGGAGTCATGCCAACAGGATATATAGGAAAACGTGCCATACAATTCCAATATACGAAATTCTCTGATTAGCATGTGTGGCGAAAACTCTACCCAAAAACTGAGTGTGCCTTTATAATATCGAAACTAATGACACAGTCTTGATGCTTTAAACAGACAAACTGTAGATTATCAAAATGGCGAACAAAATGAAGTTTGAATCTACCCAACGAGTTAATCAGTAACGGAGATAAACAGAAAAAACCGGAAAATTCAGTCGAATTTCAGCAAGTTTCAGGAAGTTTCTTAAAAAATTCATGAGTCAGTCATTTTTCAATATATAGCACTGGACGAAGGAGTAGTTTTCATGTAACTTTTGTGTGCAAAAATAAGGAGCTATGGTGGTATTTAGTTTTGGTATAATTGTAATTTGAATTTATTAGTGCGCTATATTGCTGTGTATCTGTATGGGTTACGGATAGTTCGATTTCCACTTTTCAAAGTAACTTTGAAAGTTGAGGTACAGTACTAAAATGAGTATATTCTTATTTTGCCCTAAAGTCTTGCGAAATATGTGAATAATGCTTAAGTGGTCAAATAGTGGTTGAGAGAACCGCAGCTGAGAAGCATACGTACGAATATAATACTCAGTTCAAAAAAAAATCCCGATGCACGTCATTTTGATGACGTCAGAATCATCCAATACTACCAACTTAATGTAGTCACAGGACATCGCAATTTATGTGTTCCGTGTATATTTTGGGTTGACAATATATATGGTTATGTGTATTCTCAACCTAAAATATACACGGAACACATAAATTGCGTTGTCCTGGGACTATATTAAGTTGGTAGTAATGGATGTTTGGTGACGTCATCAAAATGACGTGCATCAGGATTTGTTTTGAAAAGAGTATATTAAGTAATAACGTCACGTGTAATTTACAAATCTATACATTTCATTATCTCAGCAAATCTAAGCTATTTCAATTAATATTTTAATTCTGGGGTAACTGAACCCAAGGAAACCCGAGGATTCGTTTTTATTTATTAATTTTATTAACAATCAATTCTACTTCCTTTTTTGTGATATCCTTATACAGGGTGTTACGGGTTTGACTGCCTTTTTTTTTAATAGGTGATAGTATTCATCAAAACAAACAAAAATACCTTATATAACGGGGGTCCTAACACCAACCGTTTTCGAGAAAAGTCGAGTTATTTTGTCAAGGTATTTCAGCACAACTTGGCAACACCGACAAGAAAGGAAACGTAAACTTGACGTTTTTGGTGTTGGCTCTCGGTAAACATGACACATGACGTGTACACAGCTGATCGTGCGAGGCGTATTTGCGAACTCGTCCTAAATGCCGTCTTTCCGCTGTACGTAATAGTAAACGAAATAATTGTAAGTGATTCCAATTGATTCAATTATGTAATTATTACACTTTCATGTATAAATGGTAAATCAATAGCGATCAGTAATTCAGGGCCACTACCAGCATTAGAAAAGGATCATGCTGTTATTGATATGTTGTAATTTTCAATATTTACCTGGTTATTACAGCATGTGTTCAAAATGTCCACCGTTGTTCTCGATGCACGCTCGACACCTCTTGTTCCAATTTTCGCGCACTCGCTGAAATATTCCCGGATTCGTTCTAATGTGACGGGCAGCGGCAAAAATCCTCTCTCGCAAGTCTTCTTCACTTTCCACTTCCGTAGCATAAACTAAGGTCTTCATGTGCCCCCATAAATAAAAATCCAGTGGATTTAACTCTGGTGTCCGTGCTGGCCAGCGATGTGGGCCGTTTGTACCTATCCACCGATTCTCAAACTTATCGTTTAAATATTGCACTACGCGTCGACTCGCGTGTGTAGGAGCTCCATCGTGCAAAAACCACATATTTCTTCTTACGTCCAGAGGTATATCTTCGAGCAGTTCTGGGAGGATGTTCTTTAAGAAATTTAAATATGCCTCTCCTGTTAATCTGGCTGGCAAAACAAAAGGACCCAGTAGGTGGTGTCCTAGGATTCCACACCAAACATTAATAGAAAAACGATGTTGGAAATTTGATCTTTGTATGGCATGTGGATTTTTCTCTGCCCAGTTATGGATGTTCTGGAAATTTAAAATGCCATTTCTACTAAAGCATGCCTCATCAGTTGCCAAAATTCTTGAAATAAACAGGTGGTTGAGGTCGGATTTAGTTAGAAACCATCTACAAAAATTTAATCGGGGGGCGACATCTTGTTGTAACAATGCCTGAACCCGCTGTAGGTGGTAAGGGTATAATAATTGTTGTCGTAGAGTTCTATGGATGGTCCAGTTCGACACTCCCATTTCTTGAGCAAGATCTCGTGTACTACGTCTCGGATTCCTTTCAACTGCATCCAAAATATGTTCCTCAGTATTCACATCGATCTGCCGATCTGGACCATGGTTTTCCGGACGTGGAACAACACTTCCAGTTTCACGAAGACGTTGAGACACTTCAACAAATGTTCTACGGTTAGGGAATCGCCGTTGATGAAATGTCTGGCTCTCATGTCACGACGCGAACGATACCTTCGCGGTGTTGCCACACCACATCGTAGCCATTTTATCGAGATCTACTGATTGGGAAAAAAATGTATTCTTTAAAGAAAAGATTGTTTTGTTACAAATTAAACATAAACACATTAAAAGAATACACCTTATAGTTATTTCATGTAGAAAATTATGTGACATTCTTTAATAAAACTGAATTTTCACACCTTAATATTAGAAGTTTGCTAATTTTTTTCTCGAAAACGGTTGGTTTTAGGACACCTGTTATATAAGGTTTTTTGTTTGTTTTGATAAATACTATCACCTATTAAAAAAAGGCAGTCAAACCCCTAACACCCTGTATTGTTAAAATATTGATAAACGAACAAAAAACTTATTTGTTGAAATATACATAGTTAAAAATGGTGATGTTTCCAGCAGACGACTTTCTCATATTTTATTAAAAATTTTCAATAGTAGAATAAACAATCAATATTTTTAAAAATTTCTTGGATCGAATTCTTAGAAATTTTCAGAAAAAATGAAGAACAGTGCCCTTTTGGGAAGATTTGGCCAAAAATGTTATTAAACTTGTTTATTCACATTAACTTATAAAACAAATGTTTAAAGTTGAAACGAATTTCCAAATTTCGAAAAACTGTAAAACGTTAAGGATAAAGTGCCCTTCAAAGGCGATCTAGCAAAAATGTTATTATATTTTATTACAAATTTTCGATAGTAGAATAAATGTTTAAATTTAAAAGTAATTCTCCAGGCTGATTTCAAGGAAATTTAAAAAAAAACAGAGAATGACAGGAGTAAAGAGCCCTTCAGAGATGATATGACCTGGCCAAAAATATTATTAATCTTTATTATATATATTATATAGTGGAAAAAATGTTTAAAGTTGAGAAAAAAATTTTAGAGCATATTTTCGAGAAAATTGCCAAAAAACGAAAAATAACAATTGTAAAGTGTCCTTTAATCCTTTGACCTTAGTCCTTTGTCCTATAAAATCGGCGACTAACACTATGGGTTCCTTGTGCTTCATTTGTTTTTGGCCCATAAGTTATAAAATGAGGGAAATCAAAGTTACTCCTGAATCATCACCAATTTTATTGCATATCAACAATATGATAGATCATTTTCGTTGAATATGGCATTCTCTTTGGAAACTTTTCGAAATTTTTCGTTACCATACTTTCCAATTAATTAATAAGTACAACTATCAAGAGACTCGAAATGGCGAATCGAAATATTTGAATTCGACACTATATCCAATCAATTTCCTAAGATTATCGAAAAAATGGAGACGTCCAATCGATCGCGACAACGAGCAATGAGAATCAAATGTACAGAGAGCACAAGTAAACAAATCAAGCGTTCAAACATCGACGACGAATTGTGATTTTACCATCAAATGGCCTTACTAGAAAACATACATATATTATTAAAGCGTCGTTCCATCATGTCCGTTCTGCCGTATAATATGCGTATGGTAGGACAGTGGGAATTTTTCTGGGGGATCGCACGGACCCTTATATCGATTGTGGGAACAGATATACGGAATTAATTTCGTTCTTCAAACCTTTAAAGTTGTGTGACGGTGTTGTAATCAAACTGTCGTGTAATATTTTTTTTAAATGTTGTGGGAACTTGAAGCAACTTATTCTGCAAAAAAATGTATTTTATCCAACACATGACAGTTATGACTGTCATTATTAATGTCATTTTAGACAAGTAAACTATCAAATAACATACTAGTGTGTTATAATCCATAACTAACTAGTGAGTTATGGATTATGAGTCACGTTCATATTTAAAGTATTTATATTTAAAGACAGACAACCTACTTTAACCAAAATATAAAAAAGTCACTGTCAAGTCATTCTGACATTTATAGGGTACTGAGACACAAGTAGCTTTGATTTGATCACAAAGTTTATTAATTATCATCTCATAAAAAACGATTTCTTCCACTTGTTGGATAAAACATTGTATGCCACTCGAGTATTATGTTTCCTAAGTCACTTGAGAATTTATTCCTCTCGCGTGACTTATTTTCAACATAACCCACTATAGTACCATAAATAACTATTATTTATAAACGGCAGGCTTCTAACTAATAATCCTAACGACAAATCTGGTGAACACTGATTAATAATTGCGACGACAGAACAGTTGAACAATAACTAACGAGCAAGACGACGGAAAAGTTGAACGCTAATCATCACAACGACAGAAGAACTGAACGATATAAAGGCATGACAATTGAATGATACTAAGTAATAACTAAAGCAGCTGACTGTAAAAGCGTGACAATATACACGCTAATCGCATCTCAGTGATCTCGCGCCGCGTAACGAAAAGTGTCCCGTCTCGTTCTCCTCGCTTATTCCATTAACGATGAATTTACGTTTTTGAACAGGAACGGAGGATCGATCCCGTACATTTAAAAAAAGCGGAGAAAGCTCCTGTCTATCGCTCGCATCTATTTCGGGCTGCATTCATTTCGGTCTCAATATTTATAAGCACATTTGAACTCATACATAGAGAAGCGCTTTGTAAGCCCCCTCTCGCTCGATCCGACTAGATGGATAACACACGCCATTTACTCCGCCAAAACAGCCCGAAAAATAACCAGCCATTGTTGAGCGGTACATTTTATTGCTCTCGCACCATATGGAATACTGATTTTTCAGGCAAAGAGAAACCAAAACACATCGGATTTATTAAGTGGAGTGTCGATTCCTGAATCACCAAATCATCGACTGGGATACGTATCACGGAGAACTTGATGGGATTAATCGGGTTGCTTTCAGTCGGTCCGTTTCGGTAATGATTTATGCAAGGCAAATGTGCACTGGAAGACCAGTATTAGCTGGAAAGCGATTGGCTTTGCTATTTTGATAAATGAACATTTGTAAACACTATTCTATAATGCACAATTAGCGAAACCTTTGCGGGATGAAACCTGTTTTTAAAGCTGGAAGTTGGAATGAAAAAATATGCATACCATTCACACACTCACTTCGCAGTCATTTGTAAAGTTATTTGTTATTAATATGCCTCTTCAGTCATAGAATGCATGTGTTAATTTTAAATAACTTGTTAATGTAATATAGCTATATAACTTATATATTATTATATTGTCACGCCCATGGGGGATGAAGTCTCCTGGAGTGTGTGCTTATAGGATGCTTTTTTTAAGGAGAGGAAATCCCTTAACGGACATCAGGAAGACATCGGAGGAACAAAATAAAGTAAATTCAAACTCTGGAATGGATTGTCCGTCGCATCTGGTAGTTTTTCAGATACAGAGCGTTATACTTTTTGAAAAAATATTCAAGTGTCTGTTATAGTTGTATTTAATTTCAATAAACAGGCGAATTTTAGCTCAATTACAAACTTGGATGTGCTGATTACAATTGTGGATATCGAAAATGAACCTGTTTTATAAGGAAAACGTGATGATTCTAGTTTTTGAGATTAAAAAACCCAAACTTTTTTGCACATAACCATTTATAAATTTTGCATAATAATGATGAAATAACGAAACTACTGTCCTAAAACTCGTACCCACCCTTGTTCCATTTCGACATGATCAGCAATTTTCCAGAAAATTAATGTTAAAATGGTAATGCATTATTCAAAATTATAGTGATCGCAAAAAAAGGAATCACAAACTTTAAAGGAGGGATGGCAGGTAAAATAGTTCTAACAAATATGTGTTCACAAATAGACGGTTTTGGAGATGAGGAACATTTTGGGTGTTTGAGACAATAATATATTTTTTTTTATTGGTACGCTATTTTGCCTATTTAAAACATGCTTTGGCGTGCGTAAATCGAGCTTTATCGCACCCGCGTGTTTTAAAGTCGCCATGGAAACGTATCAACAACGGCCATCTCAACCAATAACAGAGCGTCTTTGGCCGTAGCGCAACGAGCCTATTGGTCGCACGACGGGCGACGGGCCGTCACGAAGTGTCACGAGTGTCGTTCAAATTAATCATATTGGGTATGCACTTGGTTTTGGTATAAAAAATGGTACCAATAAAAAAAAATAGCGTAAAGTATTCGTGGATAACTGCTCTTTCAAACACTTGCTCGTGTTTGAAATAGCTCAATATCCACTCATACTTTAATATACTATTAATAATGCATTAAGATTTTCAACATTAATTTTCTGGAAAACTTGCTGCTCTTATCGAATTGAAACATGATTACATGGTTTATGGTAACGGATTCAAGTTTTGTAATTCATAGTCAATATAATAGATATATATCAAATTCATCCTTATATTTATTAGAATCCAATAATCACTTTTACCTTAAAACAGGTTCATTCTCATAACTATAATTTTTCTAAGCTCAACAAAATCTACTAAATAACCTGAATTTTGCATGTCTATGAACAATACTATTAAATCAAAAATGAATGCGTCATTATATATAAAAAAAGTTTAGCGTCCTGTATCTCAAAAAATAGTAATTTCATACACATGTCTATTAAGAATTTTCTGCATATCTTAAGCCCCACCTTAACGTACGTAACATTTATTTTTTAGCACCCTGTATAATATCTTTAGATTTATGACGTTCTCCCCAGATACGAAATTTGGATATATGTCCACAATAGTCGCAACTATAGGCTGCCTGAATTATTCCTAGGAATCCTAGATCGTTATTGAAGACCTAGAATAATCCTTTTAATATCTGGAATGCTTCCATTGCCTACCTACAGTCAAGATTTGTTCCCAAATATTTTAGAAGGCACAGCGTGATGAGTCAAATCACTTAATTGGATTGTTTACAAAGTCTTCCCAAGTTAGGCCAACCAATAGAGCTAAAAAAGAATACATTTTCGCACTAAAATTTAACCGGTCAAAACCTATACTATCGTGTAGAAGACAGTTCACAGATGAAAACCCACCTTTTTGCCCCAGCGAAATCGGTTTTGGGATTTTTATAAACAAATTATAGTACAAAAATGCATTTTTTAAGTTTTTTACGAATATTGCGAAAAGTAATGAAAGGATCGTTATACGACCAATAGGACTTTTGTAGGGAATCATAAAACCTAGAAAATGGTAAACTGTTCAATACGATCGCATCATTTTTCACTGAGAAAATATGGAAAATCCCCCAAAAATTTATCTTTTTTGAACAATGCGTAATTTCGATAAATTTGAGGCTGGAGAAACTATCTTCGGGGTAGTGATAGGTAATGATGTGTAATTTATGTGTGCAGAAGATGGTTTCCGACCGATGCGCAATTTTTGCACAATCGCGTTATAAACAATTTTCGCACCTTTTCTTGCAAAATGTGCGATTTTATGGGAAATTAATTTTTCATAACTCTGCAAGCGGCATTTTAAATAAAAACCAGTATCTTTAAAACGTATATCTTGGATTATCTCGAAATCGCTTCTAGACAGTCTCACGCAGCTGTGGTGGGGCAAAAAGCCAGCCTTTTATGAGATTTCGAGCGTTCGGATCAACTTTCCGGGCCTTTTTCAGTACATTTCTCACTTCTTACGTAAAAATCTATGATATACGTTTTAAAGATACTGGTTTTTTATATAAAATGCCGCTTGCAGAATTATGAATAATTAATTTCCCATAAAATCGCACATTTTGCAAAAAAAGGTGCGAAAATTGTTTATAACGCGATTGTGAAAAAGCTGCGGATCGGTCGGAAACCATCTTCCGCACACATAAATAACACATTATTGCCTATCACTTCCCCGAAGATAGTTTCCCCACCCTCAAATTTGTCGAAATTACGAATTTTTCAAAAAAGATAAATTTTTGGGGGATTTTCCGTATTTTCTCAGTAAAAAATGATCCAATCGTGTTGAACAGCATACCATTTTCTAGGTTTTATGATTCCCTACAAAAGTCCTATTGGTCGTATAACGATCCCTTCTTTACTTTTCGCAATATTCGTTAAAAACTAATAAAAATAATTTTTTGCACTCTAATTTGTTTATAAAAATTCCAACACAGATTTCGCTGGGGCAAAAAGGTGGCTTTTCATCTATAAACTGTCTTCTACCCGATAGTTAAATTTTAGTGCGCAGAAAAACCTCTATTGGTTGGCCTAAGTAGTCTTGAAATGGCATAGATTTATTTCTAAGACCTAGAAGGTCCCAGAAGCGATCTGTGCTATCGGGATTGCTGCAAAATTATCTTTAAATAAATGGGTATTTCCCAGGAAAGGTAGTTTGGGTCTATGTATACTGTTTCGTTTGGAAGATTAATCAGTACTTGTTTCTTTGTGTGAAACAGCATTTAAAGTTTGGTATTGAATAAGTTATACCTTCCCCTTTGTATGTCTTCTCCTTGATGGAGTTTGATGACCATTACCTGAAATTTTTTCCTTTCTTGGGCTGAACTATTCAATCGAACCCTTTTCTCTAACGTTTGAACAGTATTGGGTTTTATGGCGGTGGACAGCGTTTGATGGTTTTTAGAAAAATGATCCTTATCTAATTTCATTTGCGGGTTCATTCCCGTTCGACTCCAGAACATATGGGTCGAAACCGTTCGGAGATATTTTAATCATCCGCCCGTCGGGATTAAAGAGGGCCGCTCCGAGTATTATACTTTGAAGCTGGCGTGGTTGTTTAATATCCAGGCCGAGGTTTTCCAGTAGGACGGCTCCTCCTGCTCCTCCTCGCCCTCCACCCCCCCCCCCTCCCCCTGCCGCAGGTCCCGGTTATGTATTTCGGAATGTCATGTTTCACGGCCGGGCTGCGGTTTCTTTCAGAATTTCAGTTTGACAGGGTGCACGCGTTATTGGATACCGACGGCGACCAATGCCGGACGCGTCCCGAGCATCATATAAATTCCGGGACGGGGGGCGCCCCCCGCTGCGCTCTCTCGTCAATATTCCGGGACACTCACCGGGAGGGACGGGAAGACGCGCTTATCCCTCCCGTCCGAAGTGGACAGTCCATTCCCTTCCCTCCTTTCCCCTTCTTTCTCTCTCTCCCTCGCCCCTTAACCCTCGCTATCACCCCTCTCTCCCTCTCTCTCGTTCTCTCTCCCCCCACAAATCATCCCAGGCTTGACCCTTTCAAGGTACCCCCGGACTCGTGCTCGCATTTCGGAAGTCGTTCTCGTGATGTCCGACTGTCTTTTGAGTTGTCTTTTTGCTGCTTTCGGAGATAAGAAAAATTTACTTCAATCTAAAGTACAAATCCGGACAGTTTTCACTTTAAGGGGAGTTCATGACGGGTTTAGGCCACTCGATTTGATCCTTCGCATTAACATCTTCAGATTGATCTAGAAACTGATTAATTATAATTGTAATTACAATGGAAATAAGTGAAAAGACGAAGTAGGTCGAGTCGTGATAACGATTATAACAAGAAGTACCTAGTATTTATAATAATAATATTAATAATAATAATAATAATAATAATAATAATAATAATAATAATAATAATAGTAATGAACGTGATAGGCTGCCTGGTGCTGAAAGTTTCAGGTCCAACTACCGTTTTCATGCGGGACTTATGTCAATAACAAAATTAGAACGAGGAAGACAAATGGTGTTGAAGTAATGGTTAGATAGTGGTATTGGAACTATCACCCATGTTCATCCCTTTTTCATTACTAATAATGTATGTAGTTCTACAAAATATAATAATATTCATCAATTATCATCATCATTTAATTTATTCCGTCTACTGCTACATGAAAGCCTCCCTTAACTCTAGCCATCTCTTTCTATTTTATGCCACTCGAATCCAATTTTCAGCCACTCCTTTTATATTATCTGTTCACCGACTAGGAGGTCGCCCTCTACTTCTAACCGCAGGTCTATTTGACCGCCATCCGTCGGTCATTCTAGCTACATGTCCTACCCAGTTCCATTTAAGGCGCAATATAGGTTTCAGTGCATCTCTTACTCCTGTTGAGTTTCTTATGGTATGATTTGGTATTCTATCCCTAAATAAAAGTAACTCCCAGCATCGACCTTTCCATTTTCCATTGCATAGCGTCTATTCTGTTTATGTGGAAAACGGAGATATATTTTATGAAATCTATGAAGATTTCGTTGATAATGAACTTGTGCACCTCAAAGCGTTCAGTTTAAAATCTGAAATAATTTTGTAATTAATAAAGTAAATCTAAGTTCAACTCAAATTAATCCTTTAACTATTGAAATACAGGACATGATATAGGGTTTCCCAGAATTGAACACCGTAAATTATGCCTGAGATTAGTTGATCAAAATAGAAACAAAAATCTTAAAAACACACGTCATCAAAGGCACCAGTTTTGAGCTACAGGGTGTTGAAATTAGTGTATTAATACGTAGTATTTTTAAACTTGCAGAAATTTCTATTCTTAACTATCCCACATGAAACGAGACTCTAAAGTAAAAAGAAATATTCTGGGACTTATGTAGCCAAGTGCCCTTTATTACTCATGAGCTGGTTTACAAATCGTTTTATGGGCCAATGATGCATCATCATATTGAAAATCAAAAATAATCTTATTTTTTTAATAAAGTAAACGAGAATTACTAAAAAAGGAATAATAAAAAATTGGACAGTATGTATGTATTACCTATGTATCGTTCAGTTCTGCTCAATTTAATATAATTATTATTCATATAATATATTATACAATCTAAAATACTAATATAAATTATTTTATTGTGTTGTAATAAAATATATCTGGTTGAAAATTGAGGTGTTTTCATTTTGGCCTAGGCTAACAATCCGTCCTAAAGACGTCTTAATGATGTCTTACATACAGCTTGCAATATATCTTAAAGACGTCTTTAAGACGTCTTATATAAAGGTTGCAAGACATCCTAAAGACGTTTTATATAGAGCTTGTAAGACATCTTAAAGACGTCTTATGTACAGCTTGTAAGATGCCTTAAAGACGTCTTATATACAGCTTGTAAGACATCTTAAAGACGTCTCTTTAGAGATGTTCACGAACGTCTTACAGACATCTTGCACAGCTATAATGGGACGTCTATAAGACGTCTTAAAGACACCTTTATGCTGTCTGGGTAGCATTAAATATTTTTCTCAAAAAGTACCTCGCAATTACTCCAATAGTAAACATTTTTTTATGTTTTGCCTGTGCTTCAAACATGGAAATCTACCAAATAACATAAAATGATTATACACGTTGTCGAAATTACGGGGAAAACAAAAGATTTTTTAGAATATTTCAACACGTCTCTTACGAATTGAATCTACACAACATATTTTCCACAATTTTCCAACAAAGTTGGTGTGATTTTTTCAGTATACCAACAGTTTTCATTTCTATTATTATCACAAATTATTTTATAAAAGGGGAATTTTGTTCCGGTTCCAAACACCAATTATAGAAGTGAGATTGTAAGGTGTGAAATTTAAATATGGTTTCTATAACGTGAAAAGTTGTCGCATTACAAAATAAGTCTCCATAAAATCAAAAATGAAACTTGAAAACAAAATATGTATCACTTAGTGTAGTACCAGTGTTCGAGATTGAATTAACTATTTTTTGTAGATGTACACTTTATTCGAAATTTGCTTGCATAACCTCAATTTTCAATGGTCTGGTTTTCTCATTCAATACATACATCTTCCTTTTCAAAAATTTCTTCGTTTAGAATTTGTCAATTGCTTAACAATACTTTTAATTATTAAAACAAAAACATTTAACAAAAAGTATATAACAGCCAAAATTTCAGTTTCAATTGTTATTATTTTTAAGTAACTCAGAGTTTTTAGGAAAATTCGTCCATATCCTCAATTTCCAATGTTTTCTGAATTCTATTTTTTTTAATTTGAATTTTGAATTCTATTCTTCCATTCTTACGATATCAAAATAGTTGCAGAGTAGACTTGAAGATATGCAATTCGCAATTTGTATTTGGGATGTACTATTTGTGTAGTATACTGATTCAGATCTCTTCAATAATAGTTATTGCAAATAGACTACATTATATATCATTCATAATGGTTAACACATCCTAATACCTAAGGAATGCAAAAATTACCGCCCGGAATGCTTTCCAATTTTCTTTTATTTTTACTAGGTATGGATATAGCAGATATCTAGATATTTAGATCCATTTTACTAGATATAGATGTAGCATGTAACTAAATATGTAGCCAATCAGTAACCCCCAAATTAAGATATATTTCGATATTTCGTTGTTCGTAAATAACTGTTTATCGAATGAAAAGGAAATTTATCACAATGGGAATGATTCAGTTCACCTATAATCAAATTGTCATTAGTCGTAAGTTTAACTCGATGGAGTACAACTTGCCTAAAATGACAACCCATATGCTTTAATGGCAAGTTACTTTTGCTCATTGAATTTGTGCCAAGAGAGTGTCGGTCTAATGGCAGTGGAATATATAGTGGGGGATGTAACGAAGTCAGTTGTTACACTCCGCCACAATAACAATTTATTTCTTCTTAGATAGGTTACCGGTTTCGGCGTTGACAATCATGAGGCCCAATACAAGCAATAATAAATGAACAATAGTATTAGTTAAAGATTGTTACAATAGTAATTTGAAGTTGATTTGGACGTGTTTTAAATAGGTATCTGTGGTGAATTAATTTATCACTGTACGACGCTGTGTAGACTTCGTTACATCCCACATGTTAAGCCGCTATAAGAAAACGGAGGAGTAATGAGTTATGTTGTGGTTTTTGTTAGTTCTGAAAAAATATTTTTGCATTGATTAATTTTTTTGTAGTGAGAGCACTTGAATATATCGAAAATTTCCGAATTTATGATGGAATCTGTATCATACGAAGTATATTATTCCTCCCATTTAGGATTCATCATATACGATACATTTTTTGGTGTGTATGTGTGTTGTGGAGGGTAAAAAAAGTGCGTCCAGCGTCACGAACAAAGATCTCGGAGAGAAATTTATTCACTTCCGTCTCATACAAGAGCGGAGGAGAGAAGCAAAAAATATCTCAAAGTGGACGCCTTCCGAAATCTCCTGCATCTGGCAGGGAGAGCGGCCGAGGGGCGAGGGGGGAGGGGGCTTCCTCAGCAAATTTCGGTAAAATATTCATGGCGTCAGGGCATGGCAATGAGATTTCCCCCCCAGAACATCGACTCGTTAAATGTTAACGTCGATTGTAAAACTCGCCATCAGTTATAAATCTTGCCGACCTAAATTATATTTGTCCGGAACTTGTTTTATGCTTTCCCCATTTCCACTAAAATGCCTCGATACATATTTCATGAAGGAGTTGACGAGAGAAATTCATCCGACAACGAAAGGTTAGTTCATCGCCGAGGTGGGGTTATTAAAGATGTATCGCTGGGGCGGAAGTTAAAATACTCCCGATTTTATAATTCATTATCGCAACTGACGGACGGATCAAATTTTCCGGCCCGAAAGTAACAGACCAATCTTCTATGCCATTAAGCAAATTTCAAATTAAATTACATAATTCGCGCACCCTCTCCCATCCAAACAGTCAATTATGCACAGATAATCGACGCGCCGATGACTGCGCGCATCTCTCTATGCATAAACATAAGCAACATCCGAAGCAAATGACACGAATTAGGCATTATATCAATTTTGCGCGTGACAGGCCATATAAAGTGACAGAAGGTCAAATGACGTTCCGCCGGAGCCGTTAGACGAGGGAAATTCTACCCCCATTATGATGTACAAGTGGGGGATGATTTGTTACAGTTTGGGGTCCTGTGCGGCGATTAATGAGCAGAGAGAGTAGCACAGTGGAAATGCAACTGTTCGATGCGAAATTCAAATTCGATCAAATTTTACACAGGAAACTCACTCCGGGACAAAAATATTTTTGTTGTATAAACCAGTTACGATGTTCTATTTATTATCATCAGGTAACTAAATGAGGTAACTAGATAGCTGGGATATTTTACAGCGTGGCTATGACACGGCTACTGCCACAAGTCAGTAAAACATAATTTGAAATGATTAATTCCAGAACAGATTAAGCTGGCTACACATTAAGTGACTATCTTACTTGAAGTATGTTAAAATTATAAAATATTTCATTCAATTTTTTTTATTGTCATATTTAAATGTGGGCACAGTCATCCCAATCATTAGAGAATAATAAGTAAATATATACTGACTGGATCTATCAGGGTTAATAAACTTTAAACCATTTAATAAATATATTACTACCAATCATATTTACATTTACAATCATACCACAATCATATTTAAGTTACTTTCACAACAACAAATGTATTTATTTATTAATGAGTTTCTGGAATTTAAACAGACACTGTTAAGTTATCGAATTTAATAAAATCATTGAAAAGTAGGGTAGGTATTGGGGAAGTTCTAAGAATATAAATGTTGTTACCAACACGTATATTGTAGTTAGGGATATTTCTGTTGTTAATCTTGTTAACTACTGGAGGTATTCTGGAGCCATTTTGTTTATTACCTTGGTTACAAGAGTTATAGTAAAATAATATAGTTCCACTATATCAATAATACAATATTTTTTTCACAATAATACTGTTTCACTAATAATATATTGATTTAGTTAAGATAACAATATTTTTTGCTACCAACTCCCTCAAATGCCCTCTTCTAGTTAAGAAATGCAGCTCTAAAATAGTTGTTGTTATCTAAATGGGTTGTTATATCCACATTAGCAAATCAAATTAGCAGAAATATGTCGCAGAAATTGTTCACTCACTGCAATTCATTACAATTTCTCAATTGGTGGTAAGGAGTATAATAATCAAAATTCTTCTCTTTTAGTATCATATATTTGCCACATTTATAATACGTATAACAGTACCTACTAATTTTAAGACTGTAATTTTGCCATTCTTTGGAGACATATTTATTAAAATCAAAATAACATACACAATAGCTTCAAAGACTTAGTATTTTACCTTTCAAGTGTTCATGTGGAGAAAAATTATTATTTCAGCTACCTACTTTTTTGTAAATAATGCACAGAGAAGACTCAGATTTTCAAAAATACTATTTAAAACTATTGTTTTAGTTGCACTAAGCTGTAGGGATATTAAGGGGCAAATTCAGAAACGCCACTCACACTCATTTCTACCTACACTCAATTGTATCTCAAAATGAGAGTGAGTGCGCCTTCTCCTCAATTTTGGAATTCAGAAATGTATAAATCAAGTTACTCAAATACATCTCAATTTAAAAATGATTTGAGGGAAGGATGTTTGGCAATATCGCAAATCGTCGTGTTCGCTGCTGACTGTGTTAGTTCAATTTGGTGTTCTGTGCATATATCATGTGTTTTGTGGCAGCAACTGTCAGGCGCATGTCAGGCGTCACCTAATTTATAATCGCTTTTTGCAAAGTCGTTTACGTTGAAACAATGAGCAATGAGCATTCGAAAAAAGTATATGTGTGCAAGGAAAAAGTTCCAATTAAAAGAGTCCCCACCTCTATGCCTGCCATATACCATTGGAAAAATAATATGTCGAATGGTGTCTCTACCAAATCTATACCTCTGTAAGATCTCCAAGTTGGTTAAGTGCTGATTGTTGTAATATCTGATATAATATCTGAAATAATTAATTGCCTTATTAAACAAATCATACTTTTCCCTCGCTACGCATATCCATCTTAGGGTGCTACCTACAATTTTATCGTAGGTAGGAAATTAACCACATCTGTCTTTACCTACCGTGGCACTGGTAAATATCTTTTATCCTCAATATATTGTATGAACTCTACAAATTCATTGAACTCATTAGCCATGATATCCATATTGCTAACACCATCTAACATAAACAGAAATGCACAAAAAACTGTCACTAACGACGCTAATGACCATCTGCACGAAAGTCAAAACTCGTAAAAGTATAGTGTGGAATTATTTTAAGTGGTGAATTTCAACCACTCAAATTTCACTCAATCTGATACTCAATTTAAGGGACATTTCAATTGAGGAAAGTCTATGAATTCCAAATTGAGTGTAGTGAAAATTTTACTTAAAAATTGAGTGTAGGTGTAGGGTGAGTGGCGTTTCTGAATTTGGCCCTAAAACTTTCAATACTTGCAACAAAATAGTAATTGAAACTAAGTGCTACTTCATTATTAACTTTCAAACACTTTAAAACTTATTTCCTTTGGAATGTCTCACTTTTGTTTTTAAAGTTTTCCATATTTCTCTTGGAAAGAGTACTGTCCTTTGTTCCATAAAAATTCACCATTTAATTTCCTGTTCGTTATTGCCACATATTGTAAGATTTGTAGGCAGTATCAAGAAATTTTGATTTTATCATCCACCTCAAAATCAAACGACAACAACTGTGCTCTGTAATGAGATGTTTGTACGGTTTTTAATAATTTTTCCAGATTTCTTGATAACTGATTTCAACCTTAATAGACGTTAAATTGAAGTTTTGCACTGAAAGACATTTCAATATTTTCCTGATTATTAATACTGAGGGCCAAATTCAGAAACGCCACTCACCCTACACCTACACTCAATTTTTAAGTAAAATCTGCACTACACTCAATTTGGAATTCATAGACTTCCCTCAATTGAAATGACCCGTAAATTGAGTATCAGATTGAGTGAGATTTGAGTGGTTGAAATTCACCACTTAAAATAATTCCCAACCTTACTTTTACGAGTTTTGCCTTTCGTGCAGATGGTCATTAGTGTCATTAGTGACTCTTTTTTGTGCATTTCTGATTATGTTGGATGGTGTTAGCAATAGGGATATTATGGCTAATGAGTTCAATAAATTTGTAGGGTTCATACAATACACTGAGGATGAAAGGTATTTACCAGTGCCACGGCAAGTAAAGACAGATACGATTAATTTCCTACCTACGATAAAATTGTAGGTAGCACCCTAAGATGGAAATGCGTACCTAGGGAAAAGTATGATTTGTTCAATAAGGTAATTAATCAATTAATGCGATTTCAAATTAAGCGACGCCTGACGGTTGCTGCCACAAAACACATGAGATATGCACAGAACACCAAATTGAACTAACACAGTCAGCAGCGAACACGACGATTTGCGATATTGCCAAACATCCTTCCCTCAAATCATTTTTAAATTGAGATGTATTTGAGTAACTTGATTTACACGTTTCTGAATTCCAAAATTGAGGAGAAGGCGCACTCACTCTCATTTTGAGTTACAAATGAGTGTAGGTAGAAATGAGTGTGAGTGCCGTTTCTGAATTTGCCCCTGAGTCTTCTAAATTTCTGTCATATTATTTACATTCACATAATTGGATCAGTTTATTGGAATTACTCAGTGGTCAGTTATTTCTTGACAATCATATACTTCAGTAATGATGGTCAATTGATTACATAACACGTAATTAGCCGATAATAGATATTTTCATTTTGTAGAAACGTGTCTAGCGCGTCAATTATAAATTAGCCAAATTGGCTAAAATTGGTAAGATGTTATCACCAATGTATTCAGTCATTAATCCAATTAAAAATAATGTTTCAATTTAGCCCCTTTCTATTACAAAAACCTAAGCTTCTGTGGCTCTTTTCATCTACACAATTTTCTAACATTTGCCAACAATCCATTGCATTTTCAGGGAAAGCAATGGAATGGTTGATTCATCAGCTGAGCATCCCAATAATACCCAACGTATTCTCTTTTCCAGGCGAACTGGCCTTACGTTGGCTCTGCGTACAAATGTCCATGGGCGCCCGCAAGGGGGTGCCAGGGGGGGCCATGGCCCCCCCTGGGAAAATCAATATTTCCATTTTAAATCTAATCTAATAATTAACAAAACCTCTTTTAATGCGAGAGAAAGGTAAATATAATCTCAAAATACACATTCCCTACATGTATAGGTAGCAATTAGTCCAAGTAGACAGACTAATTATCATTAAATATTCCCGTTTGTCCACCCGAACTAAATTTGCGGCGTTGGCCAAGACAGAGAAATTTTATATGTAAAATTTCGCGTGCAGATAATTTTTTTCTAGGTGCAGGTACTGCTCAAACGAGAAATTATGACAATTCTTTGCCAGAAACTAACTATCGTAAAGTATTTTTATTCCTTATTTGGATTCGCTGATTTAATCTTTAGAAAACAGATTTTCTGAAGAAAATAAAGATGCGTAGATGTTTTTCTCCATAAAAATATTTCCGGACTTTCCTGTAATTTGGAAGATGCATATATTAGAAGAATCGAAGAACTCTATAATATAGATAATTTTAAAGAGGAATTTAAGAGCTGGAAGGGGTATCTGGCAGAATTAAACTTAAACAGTAACATATCTTTAGAAAATGTAATTAAGCATACAAACTTTTACCGGTCTATAAGGAAGCTGCAATTTTTATTTAAAGATGGTTCTTTTGGTAAATATAGTTTCGTCCGTAATCTCTTTTTGAATAAATTTTGTAATACACTTTCGTCCGGCGTCTTAATTTTCAACTATACACTTTCGTCCGATGGTAATACAGGTAGTCTTAACCCTAATTTGGAAAACCCATTCCACGCAATTACAATACAAATTTCACATTCTACAGGAAATTTTGATGATGCCTATTAGGATCAGTGTCTCAGTGAGTACATGTTTGATCCTTGCCCCCCTGCGTTCGATTTTTTTTTTAATTTCCTTATTATTTCACCATTTGCAACAATTTTTAATATATCTCGTAATCTCATCAGTGGTTCTCGATAATCAGACGAAAATGTGTCGACCCATTCCCGATATTAAGCAGCGGACGAAACTGTACATTTTCAGGTAAGAGTTTCTTCAAATTTAATAGCCAGGCCGGATAGGATCGGATATCCTGTAGGAGGGCGGGACTAGGATACACACACCCTGAGTCGGTAGAGCACGGAGTGGATCAACTGGGGTGAGAGCCTTAAGGGGGTACAACCGTGCTCGAGGACCGTGGTTCGGAGCCCACGTTAAACTGTAGGTCCCGTCCAAATTGGCCCTGGCAGCGTAAAAGAGACGTTAACTTAATAAGACAAGACAAGACTACGACATATTGTTTTGCCATTAACTATATATTAGTAGGTATACTTGCCCACCTATGCTTTATACCAAACAATAAATAATTAAAAAATATATAGGTACCACTAGATATATAGAGGTATCACTCGTTCCATGCCGAATTTGGAATTTTTTTTAGATGTGGCCCAAAATGAAGGAAAATGGTCCTTTTGGGTCCCCGAAACTCTCCCTAAATTTTTAAGGCCCCAAGTGGAATAGAACTCAAGTTATGGACAATTGAAAATTGAAATTTTCACGTTGCGCTCCAAAACCAAAAATTTTCAACCATCCACAACTTGTAAAAATACCCATTTTTATGAAAAAAGTTTTAAGCAAAAGTTGTTTGCAATGCTTTAAACTTTTGGAAACTGCTAAAATAAAGTTCATCCAGCACGGTTCACTGTTGATAGGTCTGGGCGCCATTACTCGTCAGGCCGTCAAAAAAAACGTATTCAGCGTTCCTGACCAAAAAAATCAGGAGTGTAGCTGGATCCGATACAAAACTTTTGAGCCCAAACAGAATTTCGCCAGACCTAAGGGCTGGCCCCAAATTTCAAGATTTGTGTTGAAAATTTAAATTTTCAGGACAATTGTTGTGGAAGGTTGCTTCAGCGTTGTTTTCAACCGTTGTGGACCTTCAAAAACATCAACAAAAACAACAATTTGCTTCAATTTTTTCAAAATTTCAATTTTCGATTGTGGATAATTTGAGTTCTATTCCACTTGGGGCCCTAAAAATTTAGGAGTTTCGGGGGCACAAAAGAGACATTTTTCTTCATTTTGGGCTACATCTAAAAAAATCCCAAATTCGGCATGGAACAAGCGATATATAACTTAAAAAATTGAATAGGAAAATATTAACAAAGTAATGTTTGTTAAATTACTGCTACTGTACATATACATATATGTATATATTTGCTGCCTGTATAGGTAAGTAAAAGTAATGTGTGTTAAAGTTATATTTGGTTTAATTATGAATTATAATTATAGTAATTAATTATAATTATGTTTTTTCCAAATCTTTAAAAAAGGATGTTCGGCATTGTTCGTATAATTTTTTGTATGACCGCTGAGGAGATCAAGTAAGATCGAAACGTGTACTTTTCCTTTTGTAGGAATTATTGTGCCATTTTTGCTATATTAGATGCCTACCGATTTCTGCATTTTTTTATGAATAAAAATTTGGCCCCCCTCGGGACAAAATCCTGCGGGCGCCCAACTTCATTTTTAAGTGGTTAAATGTGACCTGGTTTCTAGCTTGAATTGTCTTACAACGTCCTTTAATTTGAAAAAGCACTAGGTTACCCATTCGGTCAATTTCATTACAATGAAGATTGCCTAAAGACATTTTCTTATTTCAACACCAAAACACCAGGTCAAATATGCCAGGTAGTTAGTTTTTGAAATACCTAGAGTTAAACCAAGAGCTAATCCAAGACTACTGGGCAATCAACATCTTGAGTGAGGAGTTACCAAAATATTTGAACTGATGTAGGTCAGGTTATTTTGTGCCAAAAGCACAGGATAATGGGCGAGTTAGAATGCACAATATAGCTTAAATAATCTGAAAATGTCAATACTCTAGTTGACGAGTATTTATAGATTCAATGTTAAGAAAAAAATAATGATTTACCTATTAGGTTAGTTCTGCACCAGCAGGTCCCTGATTAAAAAGATATAGTTCCACTTTATGAATGCAAATTGTAAAATTGGACAATTGATGTTTTGCATTATGGACACCTCCGGTCGAACAAGGGCCGCACCCCCATCCATTATACACACACGACGTCAATTGTTGAGTACGACGTATTTCATTATATCATTTCATAAAAAATTGATCGCGATCGTTGTAAAGTTAATCACTGACGCATGTCAAGGGTAAATTGTTCTCGATGTATACACATAAATACATAAATGGGGGAGGTATAATAATAATGCATAGCGTGATATCTGTCGATATGCTCCGGTTTTGACGTCAAGTCTCTCTTTCCGGTCACGCCATCTCTACATGTCGATATCAATAAGTAAGTATCATTGTTATTAATAGAGGCTTAGTGGAGCGGTAGGGCGTTTTAAAAATTTAACGAGTCCGCGGCATAACCGTTAAAATCATAAACCTCCAACGCGGTGAAAACTTATCGACGGATCGACTTTGCGGGACGCGCGAGGTACACGGAATTAATTAATCGCGCCATTATAAAATATGCATGATTCGGGGCTATTATCATTGGCGTTTTCATTTTTAAATAACAACACACCGGAATGAATAGATGCAATCACGATGCGATGGCCGGGATTAAATTGGAAAAGTTTAACGCTTATGGAAGCGGATTTTCGCTGAAAATAGCTATTGATGGTGATGTATGTCGGAGGAACATGTAATCATAACTGACGGTTTAACGGGCGGTTCGCTAATACAAAATAGTTTCGAAACGGTTACGATAACGGTGAATTGCGGGAAGAAATATTTTTGTTTTAGAACTTGTAATGTAGAACTTGGAACTTGTAAAACTGTAAGGTTGTAGTTTGCATGAGTGGAAGCGCTTCGAACGTTTTGAAGTGAAACTTCTATAACCGCGTTACGAGGGAGAAAAGACCGCGAGAGAGTTGATGTCCTTCAATATAAACTTGTTACCTAACAATTGTTGGGAAGAATTGAACAATCATCGTCATTTCAATCATTACTGTTAGGTACATTATGGTAATATTGTGTATATTACAACTATCCATGACGGCTGTTCTATTTTACATCAGACTAATTGAATAACAATAATGTGACAAGACTATTTCAATATTGGCATTTGAATTTTATGTCGATAAGATGTAACACACAGCAAATCTTTAATATTTATAGACCGTTGTACCAATAACACCTAACCACTTGTATTTCTTAATATTATTTGTAGTGGATGAAGATGAAACCTTAATTCGTTTTCGAAACGTCGATATTTACAACTAATACAATTTAAACGATGTATGGAAAATTGTTCTTTGTCTAGATGAGGCTCTCTTTATATTTCTCATATGTGAGAAGTATTGCGATGGGGTCGATTTTACGAACTAGGATTATTATAGTTTGTAAATGTTTGAAGGTGTCCTGAGTTCATTATGATTTTGGAATAATGTCTGTATGTGGCATATTTTTACAATTTTCTATTATACTTTGTTAATCACTTAAATGCGCACCAATTAAAATTTCAGTTACTTCAATAAGGACCCTCCACTTTTTTGTATATGGTCTTCAAGTTTGTTCTATTTCATTTTCCATTTTGTCCCAAAGGTTCGTTGAACAAGGTGACGTTTCTAATGCCTGTACTGTTTGAACAAAGCTACAATTTATTTGGAATCTTCCTTTTCTTGAATACATATTGAAAGTAAGTTCTTTATAGTTGCTGGATCAAAACCATCTAAACATTCTAAACCATAAATAATAGTAATGAAAATCATATATTTTAAGAAAATTTCTTTATGGAATTAATCATTTTTATGAATTTCAGTCTGAAAATAGATACAAATTCTGAAAAATACTAATTTATTACTAAATAATCACTTTTACCTCAAAAAGGCATTTATAGGCAAACATGTCCAGCCTTTAGTCATGAGGGTTCAATAAAAAGAAATGTTTTACAGAGCCTTAACTCTGCCTTGATCGATACTTAACGTTCTATGAAACTCCAGTTGTAATTGGTCTTGTTTTTTTATAAACCACTGCACAAAAAAAAACTTTAATAATATTGAATTGAGTGGAGTTCTCTTTGCCCCATTAGAACTCACCTTTACACATACCGAACGAGAGAGAGAGAGAGAGAGAGAGAGAGAGAGAGAGAGAGAGAGAAACCGCGCGAAACGTGCTCCGTTTTTAATAGTTCCCACGTCCGCCAGGGTAATATACGGCGCTGGCATCGGCCCTTGCGAATATCTCATACATACAAAAGGAAGGTGACCGGTGGTCCCCCGGCCCACAACGCTCACGTTGCTACTTCCCTTGTAATTAATGCATTGTGCTGTTTATTTCACAATGATACAGTTAGAGACGAAGGTATATGAGTTAGGCAGGGGCGTGGGAAGTGGATAAATTGGATAAAGGATGGTTTATGTACAACATGTATAATGTATCGGTGCTTTAATCAACACAGGTTTTCAGCGGACCTCGAGCATTTTCTGGGAGAACAGAACTGCATTCGGAGGCATTTCTGGACCTTTCCGGGCTCCTTCGTAATCGTAATTGGAAATTTCTGTTACATTAAGAAAAGGCCAAAACTCACGAGATTTCAAACGAATTATGTAATTTTATAACTGTTGCAGCAGTAATTAGTTCCATACGCTCAGTAATTAATATCATTACTAGCATTAAAAAAATTAAATTGTGTCCTGTTATTCTTGCTCCATGAAGAGAATGATTGCCTCATTTTGTCAGACGGGAGAATTTTAAACGTATACCTCAATTTGACCCGTAAAGTCACTTTAAATTTGAGTTAGCAGTTTTAAATTGACAAACTTATACCATTGTATTATTTATTGAGTCATTCCTGCACAAAAAGTCTCTTCATATTTTCGTAAAACGACAATTTGGGAGATAGAGACTGCTAATAAAACATTCTTTTTATCTCGTTATCTCTATCTTACAAATTTGTTTTACCTAGATTATTAGAAGCAAGTTCATTAAACATTGTCTAAACTGTGATAACATTTAAAAAAAAAACTCCAAAACTCCATTGCTACTTATGCCTTAAGATGATACCATGTGTTTGTTTGAAAATTGAGTTTTCTGATCTTACCATGATATCAAAAATTACCTTAGTCAAAAGCTCCTATTCTACATTTATGTCAATCACTTTTTGAGTGTCAAAATCTGTCAAGTCATTGTGCTATTGTGCTACAATTTTTGGTGATGTAGTGTAGCTTGACAATAATGACAAGTATTTTAAAAGGATGAGTTAAGCTAAGACAACCTTTTTACATTCCATGGCAGAGCGGGCGCCAATTCGTCAGTTTATGGACCTCAGGTAAAACGTCTTTTTAAATAAAATGGTACCAATTCGTCAGGAGATTCTCCCAACCATAAGCCAATTCGTCAAGAAAGATAGGTTGATTCGTCAGGGAAAAGTCCACCAAAGGGAAGTAGGTATTAAAGGATATTCTTAGGAGCAGGCTCCTGCTTAAAAACCATCTGGAAGCTTACTGATACGTGAGCGTTATGTGATCTGCTTGAAAGTACGTTGGAAACGCGAGGGGCAAGGATCAAACACGTATTCACTGAGCCTAACAGGCAGGTGATATAAATAAATAAATAAACTGAGAAGTTATTGCGATTTATTTCCAAAACTACAGTAATTTATATCGGCTGACGAATTGTATTATCTCAAAGGGTTGTTTTAAAATCTACCTGAATTTTTCGCTGACGAACTGTCGGATCTAATTTTATGGCTTACTGGGACGGCTGACGAATTGTACTGCACCCCCATGGCAACCCTTGACCAAGGTAATATCACGTTATCACAATATCGAAGTGTTGTTAAGTACTACAATTTACATAATTACTGAACTTAGTACAGTTGGTTGAGTCAATGAATTTTTTTAAATGTACAGTGAATTCAATGGTTTTCGGGAAAAAATCAAATGCGTGTTAGAAGTGCTTAAATGGGCATAATACGAAAAGTAAGATGTGAGCCTCAATTCTTATTGTATTTCGTGTTGGTGATTGAATGGTATTTGGTTTGTTAACAAAATATTTATTAGTTACGTAGCATTTTAATTACTGTGCTTTATTCCCCTCGAACAATCTGCGAGTTGCTGCCACTGCGTGCGAAACGGCAGAGACACGGTATGAGTGGACCCATTCCTGCAAATTAATAGCAGCAATATAAGTCTCCTGCCTGTGAGCTTGTTTAGTACACGACCATACCAGAAATTACGCCGAGGTGACCATTGATTAATCTACTCTAGTTATGCTCGGCCATTTATCTCCAAAACTGCCGCCATATACCTTACTTTAATTCTCTTAACGGTCGAATGCATCTTGAACCATTAAGGGCAGCTCGAGAGATTTTATTAAAACGTATGGATCGCTCCGGAAGGTGTACGAGGGGTTCGACAAATAATGCACTTTTTCGGAAAACGTTACGTCTAATTCCCCCGTCTGTTTTTCCGTTAACGGCAGATATGCGCGACAGTCTAAGTTCCCCGGCAAAATCATGATTTATATCCGGAGTGAAATATATGATCTCATTAAATAAACGTTCAACTTTTTGCGCGGGGAGCTCAGAACGCGATTTGTCAGAGTGAAGACGACGGGAGAAGAAGACGGCGACAAGAACTTGACGAATCATATTTTCCTCATTCCGGGATAGGTGGGACGCGGCATCCGAGATGAGTGAACATCCATCAAGGGAGGAGGCCGTGCCTCCTCCATTCTGTGCGATGATGGAACTGAAACTCTTACAACATCTCTGATAAGAGCCGAGCAAAAAACTCTTAGTGGATGTCTGGAGATACTTTATGTATAAAAGAAACGGCGAGGAATCTCTACGAAAGCTTCACATTTATAACTAACCTCATCCATCTTCTTCCCCAGAAGGGGAACTCAAATGCAGCACAATTTGTCAGAAAATCTTACGGCCAGGACCGGGACAGGCAGGCGGCGGAGAGGATTTTCACTGCGAACGGAAAAGTTATGGAAAGCCTATCGAATATCGCGACGAGTTTAGAACAAGCAACATACCTAATCCAGCCTGACATCCTTGTACTAATAACTAAATACAAGACAGTCGAGCTATTAATCCTCACGCATCTCACGCTCAAAACGTTGCATCAATCAACCTACTGAATTGCTTTACTGAATCAGTCGCAATTACCGTAAATTTTTCTCGACGATCCTAACGAAAATCACTTCACTTTCCCTTAAAGTCGTTCCGCAGTGGCGCCGGTCCTGTCGGAAAATCTAATGCCTCAGTTTCTGCCATATCCTCAGACACAGACGATACCAATAAAGCTCAATCGGAGTCATCGTTGGAATACCTTGCGCTGCTGATCCATGACTTATTTTATTATTATTGTATTCAGGCTGGCTCCGAGATAGGAAGAGAGTAAGCCCTGTTTGAACGGTCTTTATAAAATTCGACGTCGGATATATGTTTCTGAGCGTATTTTTCGACGAGCGAAAAAGGGAATGGGGGAAGTTCGGAACGTAACGGATTCACGCAGATTCTCGGCGAGGAAAAACTAAAATGCAGGAAGGGAGAGTGGAAAAGGTCCAAGGATTCGACCAGGCAACGTAATAGTTATTTACGTTATAAGTCCGGTAGGTTACTTGTAACAGGACGAGTCAAGAATGCCTAGACGAGTACTGTTACAAGTACTACCGGACGTGTGTCGTAATGAATTTTATTTCATAGTAGGTACTGTAAGTTTGTTCTGTTTTATTATTTTAATTCAAGAATAAAAAATCACAGATTTTGAAAATCGCATCACGTTTCTTCTCGTGGCAACGGTTGTTGTTATTATTTTACATTTAATATTTGTCACTTTGAAATGGACGCCATGAACGTTGCTGGTTGTTCATTTACGATACATGTTAATATTCCCAAAACATAATTATTAATTAGGCAAAAATATATATTCGCCGTTATAAATAAATCTTTGTTAAAATGTGTGATTTGATTTATAACAATGAGACTGTTACTAAGCAACACTTACCGGCTCTGATGCTATTATAACTCACTTACCGGACTCAAATTAATATTGATTCGAAGCGAACATCTACCGGACAGTATTAAATAAATATAATATTCGGTGAAACCAACACCTACTAAATGATTTTAATCACAGAGAAGGCTCGGAAAATTATCTAAGATACAGCTACACATGTTAATAATAAATCCTCTCTACAGTTAACCATCAAAGCAAAGCAATAACAGCACTTATTTACTTTGTCATTAATGTAACAAAATCAGAAATATCTATATAAATACATTCTGATTAGTTTAGTTTTCTTGCTGTTCACACGTTGTTATAATGATTTATTACTTAGCATACTGACGATATTTGTCTACAATCCCTAGAATAGATGCGATACTCAACACTTCATTTGATAGTCAATATTACTACCGTCATTGACGAAGATTAATCACAAGTATTAATGATAAATAAAAATTTTAACATTTTGATATAGTTTATAATCGATTTGAGAATATTAAAGTATTATAATAAAAATAAATGTTTCCATATTATTGATTTGAATATTCTATGCTTCTTTTACCCTTAAAGTAAACAAATAAGCTCAGTTTCTACTGATTTAGATATCAAAACATTCAAAAAAAAACAATTATTTGGACCAAAAAATGGTTTCTATTTTTTTAATATGCCCTACCGGTTTTAAAATTTTGAAAAACACATAAAAATATTGGAAAAAAGGTGAGGTCTCGAAAAAAGATAGTTTCATAATTGTACCAAAATCGTATTATAGTTAAAAACTGGAATAAAAAAAACTAGATTTTGATGAATATATATAGCTGTTATTTTTTTAAAAGCCACTATCAGCCCCAAAAACATTAAAAATTGAAATCAATTGGTCAAGCCAATCGTGAGAAAAGAATTATTTTATGTTTTTTTTTAGATATTTAGCTTGTTCTCAGAAACCGATTGAGTTAAGAATCTGAAACTCTCAGGATCTTATTACCTCATTAGTGCCTACGAATTCACAAAGTATCATCTAAATATCTTTCTGAGGCCGATTCACTTAGCTTACCCATATCTATGGCCTTTGTTCAAATAAAGTGAGAACAGTAAACCACATCGAAGCATTTGAAATGTGGACTCTGCGTCGTGTATTAAGAATATTGTCGCGATGCGGCCCCAATTGGCGCAACTAGGTCACCACCTAAGCTAAATCAGCACGGAGGTGACCTAGACACAAGAACAATACGTGACTCGCGGACAGGCAACGGGGCACGTTCGTAAACAATTCTCAAAGTGTTTATACGGATCGATGAGATCAATCAAGACATCAGTCTTCCAGTACCCCGTCACGCTGCCAGTACGAGGGTCCGTCCTGTTCGCCATGTCGCTCATTGGGGCAGCCTCGTACCTTCTCTCTCCCCTAGATGTTTTGTGCCCAATAAACCATCATTAGTGTTACCCTTGATTACTTGATGGATCCGGAGAAGGCATAAAAGTCAATGGCACACTGATAAATAACTTAAGGTATGCCGATGACACAGTGATACTTGCGGATAGTTCTGAGGGTCTTCAAAGATTAATCGACAGAATAGTTTCAGTGGGTGGTCAGATGGGACTACAAATAAATAAACCAAAGACAAAAGGAGACAAGTAGAAACCCAAATCAGCTGGTAGATATAAAAGTTCAAGGGACGTCTATATCAAGGGTTCGGAAATTTAAATATTTGGGTAGCTGGATTACAGAGGACTTGAATCCAGATCTCGAAATAAGAACAAGAATCGAGATGGCCAGAACAACATTCTTGAAAATGCGTAGTGTGCTGAGCGACAAAAGTCTGAATGCCCAAATACGATATGGTTTCGTCAAATGTTATGTTTTCCCGGTGCTCCTGTATGGTGTCGAAGCGTGGACGCTGAAGATCACTACAATGAATAGACTGGAGGCTTTTGAGATGTGGGTGTGCCGCCGAATGTTAAGAATACCTTGGACAGACCGCGTTACAAATATCGAAGTCTTGCGGCGGATGAACAAAGAACGTGATCTGTTAGCCATCCTGAAAAAGAGAAAAACCGCCTATCTTGGACATATCATAAGGAATACTAAATATGCCCTCCTGAAATTAATAATAGAAGGAAAAAAAAGGCAAAAGAGGGCCGGGGCGCAGACAAAACTCATGACTGAAGAACGTCAGAGACTGGACGGGACTGGATTCTCATACTCTACTCAGGAGTGCACAAGATAGAGAAGCATTTGCCAAAATTGTTGCCGATCTTCATTGAATGGAGTTGGTACCCTAAGAAGAAGAAGAAGAAGAAGTATTACCCTGTCTTTTGCATTGTCTCTACTTAGCTAAACCCTCAACCAGAGCACACCCTCTGGGCCCTAAAGCCCCCCGGCGTGTGACAATATCTTGGACCGAACACGTAGCCAAAGAAGAGGAGGCGAGAAGAGCAGAAGCCGAAATGACGTCTCATGGCTGAAAATAAGGCTGAGAAAATTGTTCTAATTTGGGGTTCATACTAAGAGATGACCGATATTCAATCCAAATTCACGAACTGATCTTATAGGGAAAAATAGAAGGACGCAGAGGAACCGGAAGAAAACTGCTCGTCTTGTTTCCAGAATATTAGAGAATGTAGTGGATTATCCGCTACAGCTACTATATTTCGCCACGACAACACCTTGGTATTGTTGCGATGAAGAGATGGACTTAATGACAACTATGTGCGGATGAGCATTCGAGACCTGAAGGTGAAGAAGAACGATTTTTGGTTTCCTTAGGTTGGCCCTGGAGAGCGTATATGTACCTACCTATCAACTGATTCCCCGAGCCGGTAAGAGCGATATAAACATTTGCGCACAGTTTGCGCACTTTTCATCATTTCACCGTGAGCACCGAAAATATATATATTTCCCCTCCGTTCGAATTCTGATGGCGAATAAATAACGCGCGAGATAAAATCGCCGGTCGAGCGGGGCCCGCGGCAACTTTCCTCATATTTCAGCTGAAGATTACCCGTTTTCCCGAAACCGGCGCTCGGTCAGATATAATAAAAGTTGACGTGCGTCCCCCTAATCCGGCATAATTTGGCACTTTGTCAAAGACGTAATCCGCCGTGGCGATAAGTCGGTGTGAACGGCCGGACTTGTGGCGACTTTTTGACGCATCCCCGCACGTGCATTTATCATTATTAGCCGCAGATCGACGGAGAAAGGAGGAGAGAGAGAAGAGAGAGCCGGCGAAGAAGGGGAGGAAGAGAGGAAAAAAGGACCGTCTGTTTTATGTAAACGGAACGCGGGCATCATATTTTCTGGTTTACGGAGACAGGAGGGGCCGGTCGACGCATTATATTGCTCGGAAAAAAACAATGGGGGGTTTTGGGGCGGACGCCATCTTGTCGGGTCGGATTTTTTAAAATGACGAACATGAAGAATGAGAAGTTACTACACCAAAGTCGCTAAACCGAGAAAAGGTTTATTAACTCACTTATTATATAGAAAAGGAAACAGCCATCCATAGTTATCACACTTAATATCACTCTTGGTCTATTTTGTCATACCTCAAAACAAAAGTAGAATGTATAAGTGAACAAAATCGTTTTCATGAACAAAAATAGGGAAGCACAGATGAACATTACAACAAAGTAGGAAATGCAATACCATAAATCCAATTAGAAAGTCTACAATACCAAAAAGTATGAGATTACTTACACGGTTTCATTATTTTTTCAAAGACTCCTATGTTGTCAAACGTGGAGTGCTTCAGGAAAAAACTTAATATTAATCGATCCATTTATTTATTTGGTATAGGGACTGTATCGGGTAAATTGGAACCCATCGTCAGCTCAAGTCCCAAGCCAAAAATTAATTCAATAAAGCCTTAAGTGAGTAATATAAGTCTACCCTTGTATTAGTCATGAAGTGTAGAAACTGTTATTAATTTTGGCTAATTACTACAATAAAATGAAGTTTAAATTTGTATCACACTATTTCCTGTTAAGTATCATCCCCTTCAGTTTACAAAACAATATTCTGGCCCAAAAGGGTCGAAAAATTGAAAGGCAATCGGTTTTTCCCAAAAAAACATTTCTTTTTAATGTTTATCTGAAATAGTCATTTCATATATTAAGTTCATACTTTTTCAGCGTATCGGCCAAAAACACATTTTCGTTTTTAAACCCGTAACTAAAAGGACGCTTGTAATAAGATATGCTGATTAGCTCGAAAATTAACTGTATTTATCTTGTACCCTGTAGACTTTTCTTAGAATTTGGGCTGAAATTGGTTCCAAATGACTAAACACTAGGAAACTATTACTGAAAAAACTTTATGATTGTTCTCAAATGCGTTGTTATTATTGTTCATTTGATTGCTCCTAAATGCGTTGTTATTATTGTTCAGAGACATGCTGGAAACTTGAGTGTTTTAGAATTAGGTAACAACTAATTGATTTGCATTCAAAAGTGTATAGATTTTGGATAAACAATTGGTATAATCGCAGTTTGTGCAGTGAAAATGAATATAGTAAGTTCAGCTAAGCTTTGATTGTAAGTTTAACTCAATCCCTAAAGGTAATTAGGGACGTTGCGACGGGCCAATCACGATTTTGTGAAGGAGCAACGAAGTCTGTTATTTTCTCAACCGTAAAGGAGTTAAATTAGTGACTATTAAAACTAAAATCTAAGAGAACTGAACACGTCCAATGTTGTGAGAATGGTTAATTCATACTTGACAACGATGGAGACATTATTTATTATATTACCTAATTTCTAATCCCATTCAAACTTGTAGGCTCATCCACCAAAATCTACAAAATGCTTGCAATACTTACCAACAGACATATTTTAATTACTTAACTTATATGCAAAAATACAATTCTGCTCAAAGAAGGAAATATTCAGTTGAAATTATTGACAATTCAGTTTGTCAATCTAAAAGTGTTTTAAAATTATCAAGAAATATTATATAAACGATACAACATTGCAACAACATTTTCAATACTTGTTGGCTTTAACGTAATGAATGAAATTAGATACATTACATCTCCTCAAATTCGTGCGAGGTACAATTCTTTCTTATTTGTACCGCAACAGACGCGTTTTTTAATTAATTAAGCAGTAGCTTTAACTTGAAGTTAGATAAACCCTAAAGTTTTTATTGATTAAAACACAATTTTCAAATCTTGCTGCAATCACCGCCATTTTTGAGATCATGTGTATAAAGTTACAATAAACTTCCTTAACTTCGTTACAATCTATTATTGTTGAATTGCAACTATTTTTTTCAATTTTCATAGCAATTTATACCACTTGTAAGTAAATATAAAACTCTGAAATCCAGAATAGTTAGCTACTTTCACCAAAACCGTTACGGTTGTATTGCATTCCCATTTTTAATACTCATGGTGTTGTAGAGTTGACACCAAGTTCCTCAACTTCATAATAAACGGCAATTGTTACGTGGCAACACATTTTTTGTATTCCTGTTGCAGCCAACACGTTTTAGGAACATCAAGAAATACTGTAAGTTGAAGTTGTTACTTGGACCAAAAATCATTAGTATTACATTATAACACCATTTTCAGCCCTCGTTGCAATCACCACTGTTTTTCAGATAATGTGTAGTCGCAATAAACTTCCTTAACTTTATTAAAAACTATTATATATTGCTACTTTTTCAATCCTTATTCTAGACGGAGAGTTTTATATTTACATAAAAATGTCTTAAAAACAGAATTGCTTTAGTTAAAAAAAAGATTTTATGCATTGCAACGCCAATCACTATATTTGCAGAATTTTTTGCGATCACTACTGCCTTTAAAGTATGTATTATAATATATCTTCCCATCTCTATAATTATAATTACTATTATAGTTATAATGGTTATGTTGCAAATAAATTTTTGAAATTCCATTGCTCTCAATACGCATTAAATTCATTCAAAAATGCTTTAAAGTTGAAGTTATTGCTCAATTGAACCAAAAAGCAGTACGTACAGTGAAATTACAGCATGATTTTCAACTCTTGTTGTAGACACTATTGCCTGTTAAGTCATGCAAATTTGTATTAAACTTTTTTTAATTTACTTTACAAACTTTTATGTTGCATTGCAGCTAATTTTTTTAATGTATTGTATATAAGTGCTTTAAAACCAGAATTGTTATTAAGTTTAACAAAAAAATAGTTGCACTACATGGTTTGCTGCAACTGACACTGCCTTTAAGGTAACGTTACACTAAACTTCTTTAGTTATGATAACGCTAACGCAACGTGATTTCAGGAACTTGTGAGTATTCTTATTGAATTAGTCTGTTACTTACGAAAGTGTTTAACAAGGGAGTTCAGGTTATATTCAATAATGAAATTTTGACTAGTTAATTACTGTTTTAAGTAGGGAATACTCAGTTAGTGGTTACTTTAAATCATTGATGTAAGTTAATTTAATTAATTATTTAATGAATTCGGTAAAATAACTTATTTCGATATTACCACAGGATGATCCCATCTAGGTACGTAAAAAATGAGCCATTACGTCTCTCTGCTCGATATTATTGATTTCTTTGGTTTCGCCAATTTTGTCCTCTGAATAAGACGATCTTCGTAACTTTTCAAAAATTCCAGTATGCCATTCAGTAAGGTTCTGAGTAATATAGATGCATGGTTGATATTATTCGACTGGTTTTTAAATATTTTCGTTTTTAGTGACTGCATTGATGACGAGTACGAGTTACTCAAAATATGTTCGTTGATTGATTACATGTTGTTATTGGAGGTATTAAGATTCACCTGGTCCCTCCACGCTTGACCCACGTATTCCCACCGCAAAATACTTAATTTCCATTCGGACCATACGTTCCGCACAGACAGAAATAAATCAACTTTAAATCGCTTCTGGTAAGTTTCCGGGATCGATCCACGGAATCCTGCAGATGATCCTGCAAAGTGACCAGCGGCCGGCCCTTCCTCCCCCACACACACACACACACACACACACATACACGGTCCCCCTTTTTCCGAGTTATTAGCTTACGCAGCGGAATCGAACTCGCACAGGAATATACGTCATTAACGGAATATCCCCCGTCCGACAGTTATAAACGGAATTACCAACGTTTATGTGTATTATTATTGAAAGTTTGACGTGGGCCGTGATTAATACGAGCAATACACATACGCGCGCGCGCTCCAGCATCCGAAAACGTGTATTGGTCATCGGACGTGTCTGGAGCCGATGGATCCGAAGATAAATTGTACCGCGACGGGTATAAATCATCGGCGAAACGGCGAAAAATCGACACGAGAGTCGAAGGGAAATGAGTACGGCGGCTCAAACATACGGAATGCTCGAAAGGCTCCATCAGATCGCGACTGATCTTGTAACATCTTTCCAAATTTAACTTCAAAAGTAACTGATCTAATTATGCACCATTCAAGCAGTCAAAAATATTACTTTTTTTTAAATGATGGGTAGCGCTCATTGTTCAATTTGTGTTTTATGGAAATGTCAATCAAACAACTAAGCTCTCCCTTTATAAGCAAGAGATATTTCAATTGCAGCTGCTTTGTACGAAAGGTTTAGTGTTCGCTTTATCCTTCAGGTAAAACTCTCTCATTTTAAATAAGTGCAATGCAGTGTTTTCAGTCATATTTAAATTGAATTTCTAGGTTATTGAAATTAAAACTAACAACTAATAAATAAAGCACCCATCAAACTTAAACAGACATTAATATATTATTATAATTACTACCACCTATATCGCATATCATATTACTAATAATTACTGCATTACTTATTATTACTAGTAATGTAAATAATAGTTACGTACAATACGTCTTTTTGAAATCATCTTTGGCAATCAATCTCAATATTAATATTGTGTGCATTATTGTTTCTTCCTTTTGGTATACATTTATTACTGATATTACTGATTATCCAAATTTTTTATTGTTTCAGTTTCATTATGTTTTAAAAATGTACTAAATGGTTATATCTGCACTCGCTACAGTTATTTTAAATCTTATTTATTATGGCAGGTTTTGTTATAAAATATATGCAATGAAGTTATACTTGCATCCGCATACCCTGTTGTCTTAATTTAGCTATATTCAATAATTATACTGAATTTTATTATGAAATGAATATATGCTAGTGAGAGATGTATTTCAAATTTAGTTCCTCTTAAATGGATACATAGAATAATAAGTAAATCTGTTAGTGATAAGTAAAATGCAGTTTCATCTGAGCATCTTAAAATTTAGCTCTAAATTTAAATTAAGCATCATTAATCTAATGGAGTACCACCTAAAATAATCGAGGTATGATACAGTTTCGCGAGAACAACTTTTATTAGGTCAAATTGAAGGTGGTTTATTTAATAAGAACCAATCAAACTAATCCGGCGCTCATAAATAAGTAATATTTAATCTTATTACCATTAGATAAAATTCGGTTTTTCAGGGCTACTTTTTCTTCAAATTAAACATGAGTAAATAGAGCACTAATCAAGCTAATGAAGCAGAAATTATTAATTTATATTTGTCAGATTAAGATCAATTCTAGATCTCCCTTAAAAGTAATTACTCAAATAAAACACTAATCGACTCAGTTAGGCGATTAAAAATTATTAGTTTATTTTATTTCATACTAATAAATGGATAATAGTTCGAAATTAGAACATTATTCTTGGAAATGTCACTACCACACTAATTTCACTATTAAATTATGACCATTCAGCAGATTATTAATATTAATTGTTAAAGCAAAAAAAAAAATTTGTTTTTCTTTGTATAAATAGAAAAACTCTTTTCACTATAACTAGAGTACCTATTTGGGGCATTTTTAAACTGGTCAACATTTTCACTGGAATCAATAAAAATTTTAATTAAAATATCGTTCATTATCACTATAATATGTCATTAGTTTTTCAGGACCGTGTTTAGATATTTCTTAAGATTTTAAAGAATATCCTAAAATGTATTGTTCAAGAATATTTTTAATATAAAGAAATTCCATAACTGCACCCTCAGCAGAGAAGCTGTTTTACTTTTTTACTTTTATAACCTCTAAATTTGACGAATTGGTCGATACTGACTGAATGATGATTATGACCCTATAGTTGTACTTAAGAAACTGACACTCCTATAAATAAAATTGCTTTTCGTGCATTCCATTCACTTACAAAACAGATTAAGAACTGTCATCTATCGAATCAAATGTAAAAACAAATTACGGTTTTCCAGGTAATTTACTTAGTGCTCTGAGTAGCAATCATGATCAAATAAAATATACATGTAATTAATCGAAGTATGTTATTGAGGAAGTACAAGTTGTTCTGTGTTTTATGATGCAGTTTTTTGCAGTCCACTCTAAAAATTTACAAAATATGCATAATCATGCGATTTTTAAAAATTGTTTTTTCTTATCTTTCATCTAATCTAAACAAACCGAGAAAAAATTAATTTAATGGGACAATGAACCTAGTCAAGTTAACCACTTAAAAAATAACATTAGGTAATTCGTTATGTTGTTATGTTTATGCGTTTTCAGCTCGAACGATATCGTTCACATATAAATCTAATCACTCAAAGATAGAACCTTTATAATTGCGTGGTTTGTTGAGGTTGTTGTTAATAACATTATTATTTAACGTGAAGATACTCTCTGATCTGTCTGATCTGATATCTCCTGATTCGAATCTTTTTTAAGTTTCTCCAAATTCAAAGAGTGTCTAATCGTTGCATTATGCATCGCGCATTATCTCAGCACGATTTCTGGCAGTAGGTACTATTGCAAATAGAACGGATAAGGGTGTTAGGGAAAAATCTCTAATATAATCGTCCGTACATAAGTCGATCGTTCATCAGCGTCCGGACCACATTTCAGTAATTATCATCGTTCCTGCGACACATAATCTAATTGCATAGAGAGCAATTCCAGAATAGTACGGATGTCAATAGTAGTTATATATCGATTGGGGGCGAGCATTTGTCATAGTGTGGTGGCCGTACAGCCGGGACTGACCGGTGGTCAGCGGGGTGGGGAAAGGGGGGAGAGGACAAGGCTGCAAGGGGAGAGACCCCCCTCTCTCTCCCTCACTCTCTCTCTCTCTCTCTGATCAATACCCAGGTCTACCGCCGTAGTGCCAACAAAGCAACTATAACGGATCCTGGACTATTGTTCATCAGGAGATAAAATGGGAAAATGGATTTTCTCTGCGCGCCGCGACCGGCTCTCCTCTCCTGCTGCTGCTGCCGCTGCTGCTGCTTCTTTCTCTTTCTCCCTATATTGTCGGCAGCGGTGGGGCACGGAGTTTTTATACGGAGGGAGAAATCATAATCGAAAGACGTACTTTTTTCCATTTCCATTTCAACAATTAGTCTTATTTAATTTAACCTTTTTCTTGTTCTCAAAGTGAAATTCAAAGTTGCACCCTCTAAAATTTGGATTGTCTAGGTTAAAACGAAAGGTTTCTAGCATCTTGCATCCATCTTCAATTAAAAAGAAGGATTATTAGTAAAAATGGACCGTAACACTCAAACGTAGAGAGTAGATCTTAAATACATTTTTTTCATTGAAAACAAAAACTAAACAACCCTAAAAATTTACTTAAGCAACTATTACGAATGCTAAAGCTGTAAAACAAAAATTTTGAGGCTCTAAATATAAATAAAATATTACTTACGTGCTCAATCTTATGTTTGGGAAAATTATTGCTACGTAATATTGACTAAAGATTAGAAAAAAAAAATTAAGTTTTACTCAATAAGAGGGGCCATTCTCCTGAAAATTAAGGTTGAAAATTACGTTGCTGAAAATACAATAAGTATTGAAAACTGTTATGTTGTCCAATAAAATAACATCACAGATTCTAACGAGGGATGGTATAATCCAAAATCAGTATAATGTGTTAGTGAATATGTAACTGCCAAATGTCCATTTAAGCCAAATTTGTGATACCTTGAAATCACCACAATTTTAAGTAATGCGGTAAGACATTCAACCTCAATTTTCTGGAAAAATGCCTTTGCTCTCGAAATGAAAAAAAGTACACGTCTTATGTCAAAACCTTCCTTTGTTCATAAATCCCAGTCGAAATTTCTAAATAGTTAAGTGAAAAGAAGGGTAGTTTTACCTCTTACAACCCCTGAAAATTACCTTGAAACTGGTCCATTTTCGAAGCCATAATTATGGTATAGTCTAAAATCAGTAGAACGTTTTAGTGAAAATGTAACTGCCAACTGTCCATTTAAGTCAAAGTTTGTGATACCTTGACATCACAAAAATTGTAAGCAATGCAATAAGACATTCAACCTTATACGGGAAATAGGCGTTTTCTATCGAAATGAAACAAGAATACAAGTCTTATGTAAAAACCTTCCTTTGTTCTTAAATCCCAGTCGAAATTTCTAAATAGTTAAGTGAAAAGAAGGGTAGTTTTACCTCTTACAACCCCTGAAAATTACCTTGAAACTGGTCCATTTTCGAAGCCATAATTATGGTACAGTCTAAAATCAGTAGAACTTGTTAGTGAAAATGTAACTGCCAAATGTCCATTTAAGTCAAAGTTTGTGATACCTTGACATCACAAAAATTTTAAGCAATGCAATAAGACATTCAACCTCAATTTTCTGGAAAAATGCCTTTGCTCTCGAAATGAAAAAAAGTACACGTCTTATGTCAAAACCTTCCTTTGTTCATAAATCCCAGTCGAAATTTCTAAATAGTTAAGTGAAAAGAAGGGTAGTTTTACCTCTTACAACCCCTGAAAATTACCTTGAAACTGGTCCATTTTCGAAGCCATAATTATGGTATAGTCTAAAATCAGTAGAACGTTTTAGTGAAAATGTAACTGCCAACTGTCCATTTAAGTCAAAGTTTGTGATACCTTGACATCACCAAAATTTTAAGTAATGCGGTAAGACATTCAACCTCAATTTTCTGGAAAAATGCCTTTCTTCTCGAAATGAAAAAAAAAGTACACGTCTTATGTCAAAACCTTCTTTTATTTCTAGATTCCAGTCGAAATTTCTAAATAGTTAGGTAAAAAGAAGGGTAGTTTTTACCTCTCACAACCCCTGAAAATTACCTTGAAACTGGTCCATTCTCGAAGCCATAATTATGGTATAGTTTAAAGTCAGTAGAACGTGTTAGTGAAAATGTAACTGACAAATGTCCATTTAAGTCAAAGTTTGTGATACCTTGACATCACAAAAGTTTTAAGTAATGCAATAAGACACTCAACCTCAATTTTCTGGAAACAGGCCTTTTCTATCGAAATGAAACAAAAGTACAAGTCGTATGTCAATACCTTCCTTTATTCATAAATTCCAGTCGAAATTTCTAAATAGTTAGGTAAAAAGAAGGGTAGTTTTTACCTCCCACAACCCCTGAAAATTACCTTGAATCTGGTCCATTTTCGAAGCCATAATTATGGTATACTTTAAAATCAGTAGAACGTGTTAGTGAAAATGTAACTCTCAAATGTCCATTTAAGTCAAAGTTTGTCATACCTTGACATAACAAAAATTTTAAGCAATGCAATACCAACCTCAATTTTCTGGAAAAAGGCCTTTTCTATCGAAATGAAACAAGACTACAAGTCTTATGTTAAAACCTTCTTTTGTTTATGAATTCCAGTCTAAATTTCTAAATAGTTAGATAAAAAGAAGGGTAGTTTTTACTTCTCACAACCCCTAAAATTTACCTTGATACTGGTCCATTTTAGAAGCCATAATTATATTCAGCGCACCAAATTTAGATCAGACCTTATTTTCGCCAAGCCATGTAGAACAGTTGTGGGGGTAATGAAAGATTTGTTTACTTTTTCCAAAAATTTGCTTTCTTGTATCTGAGAAACTTTATTGTATTTTCATACACAACTTATTCGGACTTTTCTGCGTATTTTCAGCCATACCATCCTCCCATAAAGTTTGTGACACTGATTTTAACACACTCTAAGGTAGTTCGTTTTGTTTCTAATAATTTCCAGACAGTTCTGCATTGTATTTTAATTGCGTAGAATTTCCACATTATTCTAGAATATTTTACAAATTTCTATTAGCTGTAGAACCTTCCAGAAAGCAGTACCTAGTTCCATTCTTTTTACAAGTTGACTAAAAGTCGACGAGTTCAATTACACAATTTTCTAGATGTTCGGCAAAGTTCTAGTGATCTGTCACCTCTTGTACCGTTTCCCAATTCTGGTTTTTTAAAGGAAAAGGAAACAATCTTTACAACCACAATGGATACTTATTATTTAAGTGCTTTACAGTTTCTCAAGGACTCCTCCTCAATCCATTAATACATCTCCTTTTTGCACTTTAATTAACTAAACTCCTGCCCACCATTTAGCAGTGATTCTCGCGAATCTCGTTTATGACATTGTATTGACAGGACACAAAGTTAAAAAACAACCAAAAGCGAAAAGAGGCGAGATGAACCTTGGCAACTTTTGATAGATCGTATACCGGCCACCTAACACCATCTTAGAGCTATCTATGCGAAACCGTAAAATTAACACCGGACCTCTCTCTCTCTCCCTCTCGCCTCCAGACAATGTACCTAAATATGCAACAAACTAAATGTGATGAACTCCTTTCCCGGACGGAATTTGATAAAGACCCGACGTCTCCTAATGAGAATAATCACGTAGTTAATCAGGATACGTGTTTCCATTAGTTTTTATAGGACACGAAGGACCCGCGGCGCGCAAAAGTGACCGTAAAACAACGAAAACCGGACGGGAGGATGATAATATGAGGGAATTGGAAGGAACGAAGAGAGAACGGGATTTTCCAGGGATCATCACGAGCAATGTAAATGAAGATAATTTTTTTACATTGTTCGGGAACGTAAGGAATGTGATGTGTATGGTTTATATGTAAATCAATAAATTCTAATTGAGTTCCGAAATTCGTTCTCAAGAAGAAATTTCCAATCAAATTGTTTATAATGAAGATAAAAAAGTTCGTTATTATTATTGACCACATATGCCATCTAAGGCTTACCTAAATTTGTAATGTCAGTATTGCTTGGAAATATGTAACTGCAACTGCAACAACTACCTATCCATTTATTTATATTGTTCATCTTTTAGAAAGCAACTGTCATGGTTAAAATATTTAACAAATTTACATTTTTGGGAAATCCTCAGTCTATGCAATATTTATAAGAATAAATGCTGGTAAGAATTCGAGCTATCCATTCCAAAAATTCAAAATAGCCTCTATTGAACTTTTACTCGTTTATTATTCTCGCTCGCATTTTTTATCCTGATTAAAGTGAAACCATATCTGTACAAAATATTTAATTTTTCGGCGTTAGGTCCAATTGCGTAACTGCCTCTTGTTATAAAACTTCAGGATTAATATAAGAGTTTCAACCTTTGCAGGGTGAAAGTTCCGAATGGAGTTTATGGCGAACTTGAAAAGTTAAAAGTAATTTAGGAGACACGGTATAAATTCTTCAACATCTCGGAATATTTATCTATTACTCGAAACTTTCGTCGTGCGACGTCGCCGTCGCTGTTTCAATATCGCCACGTTTTTTCCCCATCAGCACCACACAGTTTTCATTAATTACATCGAAAGCAATTTCGATTGTAAACTTAATGAAAACAAAGTTTCTCCGGAAAATCCTTGGGTTCCCCTCCCGGGGAACTCTTGACAAGTTATATTGGCACCGGAGTCTTCCACATTGCACCGATATATTTTATAAGCGATGTTCAGCCGCCATTTGTAGTGGCGGGCTCAGACAAGGCCCATAAATTAGAAGATATCTAATAAAGTCGCACGGATTTATCGGCCCGTTGCTCAGATAAATTTCCGATCGCCCTCTCCATGCAAATGCCGACGATATTGGCTGCATGACGATCATGAGAAAGGAAAAAATTGCCTCCGTCTAGGTAGCTTTATGTTCGACATATACATACGCCAGAAGCGATGGATATCTCCGCACAAACGGAAAAACGCTCTCGCATACTATACGTATTACGTTTAGAAATCGAGTACTAGATAGAAATCGGCAATGAAAATCAAAGAAAACTAACGTTTCGCTTTCCTCCTCAGAAATTATCCATCGCATTTTTTGGAAACTAAAATGGTTCACACTTTTTCATTCATTCACAACTTCTTGAAATGTTTTTTTCACTAAATTATACGGAACAATTAAAACTAACAGTACTTACCCTAATATATATTGTTTACGCCATCTTTATAAAGGGCAAGTTACGATTGTTATAAACATTGTCTGGTAACGAATCAATGATTACTTACCGAGATGCACTCAGTCAGTCAAATTCCAAATTGCCACAATTTACTAAGCTTTTAAAAGGTATTGCATATTCCATTGTTAAAGGCTTGCACGGCAGTTTTCAACCGTATTTAACCTTAAAAGCAAGTTCCGTCAGACGTGATGAAAGTCGCAGACATGTAATTTTTCCTTAAACCTACAAGACTTCTAGGATATTTGGGAGTTTCGGCAAATTTGGAAAGTTCAGGTCAACATAAAATTGTTATTAGTAAATCTTGGAGATTTCTAGGCAGTCTTGTCACTCAAGTACTACATGAAACATCAAAATTGTTACATAGTAAAATAAAGACTCGGTTAAATGAAATGATTAATAGTTAAACTATGTAGTCAGTAGTAATAGTTCCGGATAACCGGATAATGTAAGTGATTAAATGGATTGTTTTGTCATTACAGAAGATTAACTAGAGATGATCAAATTTCACCTTTTAGGCCTAAAAATCGTATATTAAAAATAATTACCTTTACTAAAGCAACGTGGAATTAAATAGTGTATCTACTTCATAGGTGCAATTGTTTTCTTGGAGAAATGATATCTAGTTTAAGCCTCAGATTCTACTGATCCAGTAGTAAAATCATTTTTTCACGATCTTCATTGGTCATAACAGTTTCCTCAGGATCATAATTACAGTCATGTACTAACATCACCACCACATAAGAAAATTATCCTAAAGTCTGTCTTATTATTAAGTAAAGACACTATTTATAAGTCAAAATTTATTTGGTATGATTGAGCTTAAAAATTTTGATGCGAATTAAAATGTACAGAACGATTGCCTTTAGTCTTTAACGATTTATTACGTTACCATAAATTAAATGAACGTTTTGAGTCAGATACTACAATTTCAAACGTAATATAACAGTTTGACGTTTTTTATGTAATGGTTTTATGTAAACAATTAATAATTAATTTATTATTATTAGTTATTAAATATTATTAATTTTAAGTAATTAAGTTCTATCCATTTGAATTTGTGAGTTAATAATTTTATGAAGAGTAAAATTATTAAAATATAATTTTTATCCTAGTGTATTTGTATTTCTTGTATTAGCATTATTATTATGATTAATAATTACTTTCTTTTCTATAAATATATTTTCGTTTTGATCTCTTTTTTGAAATTAGCTTGATTCCTGATTAACAGATTTTTTTCAAATTTATTATATTCCTTAGGTGCATATTTTACAACATTTAATGACTAGTGGAAGCTGAAATTAGTCATGAATGCACGAATGCAGCCAAAATTGTTCAAAATAAGTATTCTTATTTTAGGTAAGAAATCAGTTGTAGATTTTACAATGCCACCTTCAAAAGGACACCGTCCTAGGTAGTGTAACCTGTGGAGTAATTTTATATATTCAGAAACTTATATTTATCCATAAATATTTTTTTTGAAACTGTTTCACATAACCCATTTATATCTTAGTAGGTTCTTTCATCCCATATTTTGACGAACTCCTCAGATTTAAGTCAATTGATGTTATGTCAGGTGACCATGTGGTACTTCAGATTGGTCTTTGCTTTTTAAACAAATCTTGGCCTTATTCTGCAATCAAGGAGTTTGTAATAATCCCAATAATTTGCTACAATAACGGATTTGTCCTTTGGCAAGTGGAAAATCCACTATAGTCCAGTCATTATAGGGGGTTCACTTAGGAAAATCGACATACCCAGTATATTACCACGTAAAAACTTCTATTTTGGTATCATAAAACTTATGTTGAACTTATAAACATATAATTGGATGGTCGCGAGTTTTAAAGTCGGGAGGTCAAAAGTCACAAAAATCGATTTTTTCTACATATTTTGCAAATATCTCGTTTTATATGGGTTTTACGCTATTTGTATTTATTATCGATATTGTAGAGAATCAAATTCTCTAGAACTTTTGTATTTAGCATTTCTTCATACCTCGAACTGTTTTCGAGATAGAGGGCGGAAAGCTCTGGTCAGAGAATCATGTGAGGTCAACTGCGGCCAGGTAAGTGTTATTAAATAAACTGACACTTAATTGAAAATAGATTAGTAACCAAAAAGATGAATTTCATGTAAAAGTGAATAATAAATGCTAATTAAATATTTAGCAATAATTTATAACCTTAATATTACGAGTTTTTGATCGGGACTACCATGCATGTAATTAAAAAATTGTTGAGGAAAATATTAAATTATATTTTAATTCTAATATAATTTATACAAATGTAACGACTTTCTAAATAAATAAAGAAGAATATAAATAAATTTTTTATTAATGTTTTTATTAAAAGTGTCATTTGATAGATTTAATATTTAAGAGTTTGCGGATTTTAAACAAGATGTACTTAATTAATTTTTACTTCAAATGCAATTAGTGTAAATGCGAATATAATTAAAATGTAATTAAATGATGTCCTTTAATAATTTTTCAGTTACAGAAAGAGATTATGAGTGTTATTGAATTGATAAATTTTAGAATTATTAGAAAGACAGATTGAATTTAATGTAAAAGTTAATAATAAATGCTAATTAAATAATTAGCAATAATTTATAACCTTAATATACGAGTTTTTGATCGGGACTGACCAGCTGACTTCACATGATTCTCTAACCAGCGCTCTCCGCCCTCTATCTCGAAAACAGTTCAAGATATGAAGAAATGTTAAAGACAAAAGTTGTAGAGAATTAAATTCTCTACAATATCGGTAATAAATACAAAAGCGTAAAACCCATAGAAAACGAGATATTTGCAAAATATATAGAAAAAATCGATTTTTGTGACTTTTGACCCACGACTTTAAAACTCGCGACCATCCAATTATATGTGAATTTTGAGGAAAGTTTTAGGATGCCAAAATAGAAGTTTTTACGTGGTAATATACTGGGTATGTCGATTTTCCAAAGTGAAACACCTATAATGACTGGACAATATGTGTTATTATTGTTTTCGATATCATTATTTTATTTACTTATACTATTACTAAGTAAGGGTATTTAAAAATGAATAAAAATGAATGGGAAATGTATATGATACGGCCCTAAAAAATAAATATTATTTTATTAAGCATAACCTGGTAAGCAATGGTCAAAATGTTGTGAAAAATCCTATACTTATTATATCTTTATTCAGGTTAGCAAGTTTTAAAGCTTAGTTGTCTAAAATCACGTCCTACTACCCTTAAAAACTAAATTGGTAGTTGTCTTGGATATATTTTTCAAAAGTGCAAAAATCCGAAACAGCCATTATCGAGACAAGCGAAGTATCCAAAGTCATTTTGCTTGTCCAGCCATCGTGATGATCTAGGTTTGCTCTCCATTGAATCTGGATACATTTCCCAAACACATGTGCATGAAGCAACTACTCGACTGCACCAAATTTCAGCATTCGAAGTTACACAGTTATAATGTTAGAAGTAAATCATTGTCGAAAAATATCCATTGTAAAATACTTTTGAAGAAGAAATCAGCTATATATCTTTTATATAATTTAACCCTAGGATCTGATATGATAACTCGACACACTGTGTATTAACATATTAGATAAATCATATGTGTCACTGGCCACATTTGTCTTCAATTTTCAATCAAGAAAATGTCTCTTCTTCCAACTGTAAGAAAGTATTTCAATCAATATCCAATCCGGTTCTTCCGCCCCGCCGCCGCCCTCGTCACTCGGATTAATAACTTCAAATGTAATTAAATGATAAGTCAGGAAGAGAATATGGTAATCCATTAAGACCCCCTGATGAATGTTTAACTTTATCGGCGTTATTTGAGTATTAAAAGTGAATTAATTAAAGGCGAGACGCCTCAGCGCTGGAAATCGAACGAGATATAACTTAATGTATTTACTTTTACTTTATTACCCTCTAAATTTTAATATAAGTTACGATTAATTGCGCGTAGGGGGCTCAAGGTTATCCCGATTTGACGCTCGTGATTTACTCGGGGTGGAAGTTCCCGAGGGCGAACGGGAACTTCATCAGCACATTAGTAGGTAAGTTAGGTTTGTATTGTTTTTGTTCCTCGTTTTATTCCCTTCCCTTTCCCGACGTGTATTCCGATGTGTTTTATTCTGGACGGACATCGCGCCATACCCGTTCGGTCAATACGACCTCCTCCCTCTCGGTCCCTATATGTACACCCTCTCTCTTTCTCGCTTGTGTCCGGACAAAGTTTTATCGCAAACTCCGCCGAAATCCCCAAAACTTTGTTGTTTAGTTCGTTCGGCTTGAGGCCTGAACTTGAGCAGTGACAGGATGAAGGAGGGCCTTTTTCATGATTAATAGTTACTTTATTATTTCTTCAAAGTTCGATGCCGGCGTTAATTTGTTACGTTTCCCCGAAGATATTCAGACTTTGTGGTTTCTTCGGGGCGTTTGCTTGCCCTGGGAAATTGTACGTTTTCGCGCTCGCAGGCGGTTCGCGTATAAAAGTTTTTACGTCGCCTGCGAGGCGTTAGGGGTTCGGTTCCCACTTTTATTGTTTAGCTTAAATTGTTAAGAAAAGTAGCGATAAAATACTAACTTTTCGGAGTCATTAAGGAATCGGTATCATAGTTTGAAAACAAAAGAGATTAATCCTCCTTGTTTATGAGGACTCGTACTTACTTTCCGGCAATTTTGATTCGAGTTTACCGGTCTCAGTGCTCTTATGCCCCATTCTAATTCATTTTGCCCAGTCTTTCCTTGCTTCCTTCTTCATAATTCCCTGTCTAATTTAATTAGTTTTTTTTTTCAAACAAGCGATCTTCTATTTTTATGTTTTATTTTTCTCTAATGTCCCTTTCATTCCCTACCTTTACCCATGGTAGGGTTCTCATTATTTCTTTTAGCATTCCTTCAGATCTTTGCATTGTTTCTTGTTGAAACTGTGGATTCGTTGGTATATTAGTCCAGTCATCTTAGGCCAAATTAGGTGAATATCTTGGAAAATGGACATACCCAGTATATTACCACGTAAAAACTTCTATTTTCGCATCCTAAAACTTTTCTCAAAATTCACATATAATTGGATGGTCGGAAGTTTTAAAGTCAGGGGTGAAAATTCACAAAAATTGATTTTTTCTACATTTTTTGCAAATATCTCGTTTTCTATGGATTTAAGCTATTTGTATTTATCGATATTGTAGAGAATCAAATTCTCTACAACTTTTGTATTTAACATTTCTTCATACCTCGAACTGTTTTCGAAATAGAGGACGGAGAGTGCTGGTCAGAGAATCATGTGAGGTCAACTGGTAGTCCCGATCAAAAACTCGTAATATTAAGGTTATAAATTATTGCTAAATACATGATTATAATTTTTCATTAAATTCTTTTTTTTTGGTACTTATCTATTTTTAATTAAGTGTCAATTTATTTAATAACTCTTACCGGGCCATGTAATTAAAAATTTGTTGAGAAAGATACTTAAAATATATTTTAATTCCAATCTAATTTATACTAATGACTTTCTAAATAAATAAAGAAGAAAAGAAAAAGTTTTTAATTAATGTTTTTATTAAAAGTGTCATTTGATAGATTTTTAAGAGTTTACGGATTTTAAACAAGATGTACTTAATTATTTTTTACTTCAAATGCAATTAGTGTAAACGAGAATATAATTAAAATGTAATTAAAGTATGTCCTTTAATAATTTTTCAATTACAGAAAGAGATTATGAGTGTTATTGAATTGATAAATTTTAGGATTACTAGAAAATAAGATTGAATTTAATGTAAATGTTAATAATAAATGATAATTATATATTTAGCAATAGTTAATAACCTTAATAATACGAGTTTTTGATAGGGACGGACTACCAGATGACCTCACATGAGTCTGATCAGCGCTCTCTGCCCCCTATCTCGAAAACAGTTAGAGGTATGAAGAAATGTTAAATACAAAAATTGTAGCGAATATGATTCTCTACAATATCGATAATAAATACAAATAGCGTAAAACCCATAGAAAACGAGATATTTGCAAAAAATATAGAAAAAATCAATTTTTGTGAATTTTGAGCCCTGACTTTAAAACTTCCGACCATCCAATTATATGTGAATTTTGAGAAAAGATTTAGGATGCCCAAATACATGTTTTTACGTGGTAATATACTGGGTATGTCGATTTTCCAAAGTGAACCACCTATAATGACTGGACTATATGTGTTATTATTGTTTTCGATATCGTTATTTTATTTTCTTATACTATTACTAAGTAAGGGTATTTATGCAAACGACACATTTTGTACAAGTTACATATTTTGTAAATGTTTAAATTAATTTCCACAATTTCCCCAAAAAACTGTATAAAATGCAGTAACTTATTTAAATTTATTTGGTGCTTATTTAATTTAAGCATGAGACATCTGTTAAGTGTAACTATAGTGTTACCTATAATTCAGTCACAGTTATCTAACTGTCATTTTCATAAAACTTAAAAGTATGTTAATGGTAAAACTAGGCAAAAAAGTTTAAAAAATTTAGAAATTCTTTGCAATTTTAAAGAAAACTATAAAAACATGATTGAGATAGATAGTGGATATTGATTTTCTAAAGTGTCATTTCAGTAAGAAACTGATACCCATCATAGACCCTGAAATCTTGACCAGTTTCTAAATTGCTCAATTATTTCTGTTAAAGTGGATACAAGCTTTTTCATATAATATGTACATATCAGGGTGCCCACACAGTCGGGAAATCAGGGAAATCAGTGAAAATTCATGAAATTCTAAATTTAGTCAGGGAAATCGGGAAAAGTCAGGGGATTTTGGAAAAAAATTTCAGGACTTTTGGTGCTATTGGGAAAAAAGTGCGGAAATTACGAAGCCATTAGTAGGTACTGTCAGTTAGAAATGCACGGAAAAAAGATAAAGAAGCTCTCAAACTACAAAGCACAATAAGAACAAAGAAATCGAAATCGTAAGTGAAGTTAGACTGGCAAACATTAAAATCCGTGAGCTTAAAAACCGAGAAAAAGTTGCGCAAGACAACTTTTACAATCAAACAGCAGAAATTGAAAAGGTGATTGCAGATCTTACCAAAATAATTTCTATTAAGAAGAAAATTTAGAGAATTGCATATTTTGTACTCACACACAAGTCTAAACCTGAACAATGAAAAGAAATCAAACTAAATAAGACCTGATAAGATAAAGCAGTTTAATTGAGAAATTCAAAAGGCATAATACAGTATATAACAATAATCTAAATATTTTGTACTTCGACGTAACATTGATAATTTGAAATATTATTTATGAATCACAATAAATATTAGAACATTTTAGTTTTCCCGTTTTCACAAGTTTTCAATGGTATTTTTCGTATGATCCTTCCATTACTTTCTTAAGAAAAGACTTCCTGGAAGCACGCGTGAAAGGTCGCTGATTACAAAAATAAGGTCGGAAAAATTTTAAAATTTGGCTGGAAAAGCAGGGAATTTCGAAAGGAAAATTTTGTGGGCACCCTGCATATGCATTTAGAGAAAACACCAAAAAAATGGCGGAAAATTTAAAGACATATTTTATTGTATTATCCTCACAATTATTTTTAGTAATTTCTTCAACTGTCTCCATTACCGACATTCTCTTTAGGATATTCATATATATGTATTAAGTACTAGTTTTTTGTAGAATAATTTTCTTGAATGCCTTTGAACGCATATTTAGAACTGCAATTACACATGTTTGTTAAATTTAATGCATAAATAAGCACATACCCTTGGTACATTTTCATGCATGTATGCCTTTCTTCAATTATCACTTTTCAGTAAAAGTTTATTTTGTGTTTTGTCGTTGACATACAAATTTAGTTAGTTGTTTAGCAATTCTGTATTCTCATGAATTTCGATTTCTCTTTACCAACTTTTATTCCTATATTTTGTTTCTGCGTGCATAGCTTATTATTCCCTTCTTGTCAATTAATCTAAATATGTCACCTGTGAAGGTATAATACTGCGAATCTTGTTAACAATTTGGGTAGTAAATCTAGTCTTTTATGCTGTGAAATTCCTGTCAAAAAAATATAATCCGATAAGAGTTTTCCCTGAAATTCCACCTGACATATCAAATGTTTGAGGATATTGTTCCCGAACAGCAAATCATTTATTCAGATTTTCCTATGGCCAATATTGTACGTGCAACGGATTGTGGGATTTCAGGAGAGAAAATAGTTATTCATCATGTGCACCGGTTCCTCACGTTTCCTTCTAGAAAACATAATATCCCAATTTTGTAAAATTTTAAACGAATTGAGCAACGTTTCATAAGGAAGTCACCATAGAAAAGGCATATTAAGCCATATGGCTCTGAGTTCTGTGTTGTGGGTCTTTCGAAATCAGTAATGCATGAGGTAGTTCTAAACCTATCTAGAATGACCAACCTGTATTATTTTGCCACTCTATCGTGTAAGAAATGACGCTTCCATACCCACCCTTCCTTAATACTAATATAAGTTGCCTCTCCCTAGTTCAGATCCTGAGTGAGCTCTTGAGTCACGTATAGAAGAATTTTAGAAATAACTAAACTACCATTCTAATTAATTATATGACTGGATGGTATATAAAACGTTTTGCTTTCATCTTCTTAGTTCGTTGAGGTGTTGCATCATGCAGATATTACAATACAATTATATATTTTACATATCTTGCATCATAATTGTGTCGTTCCTTATGTTTACAGAGAGGGTTTTGTAGGCAGATCCATAATTGCCACTGGATTGCTTCGTGTTTCGATGATTACATAATAATATAAAACATGAAAACCTTTGAAATCCATGAGTATTCAATGATGAAGGATCCTATGGATTTATACTTTCAACAATTTCCACTCCTGGTATAGGATAGCTCCTCGTCCGAAGGCATATTTCCGGACCAGCAAATAAATAACGGAAGGTGCGCTCGAGGTCGTCCCGTAAAAATTTAATGAAAGAAATTGGAGAGCACCGTCGAGAAGAGAACAAACACAAAACTCTGGCTCGACGTATGTGTGTGTGTGTGTTTTTCCACGAGCAATATCTCCCGCCCTCTTATCAATAGATCTCTTCTTCTTCTTCCCCTCCCCGCCCACATCCTGTATTTATTTTCTTTATCTCATTTTGCTAGCGCTCAATTGTTCCTGCTGTCAATATCCGTTCGCCCCGGAGTCTTTGAGAGATCTCCTCGGCCTGTCTTATCTACCAAAATTCAATTTCTGCTCGGCGGCCAGGACGCATTACCCGGGCTGCTTGAAAGTGCTAACACGTTTCATCTACTAATATTGCGAGCCGATAACCGGGGAACCCACACGACCCACCCCCGTATACTATAAGATATCCTTCGGTTACGCTTCAAACTTACGGCGCTTTTATTAGACGCGATGAGGGGAATTGGATATGCGGAGAAAATTTTATGTCCCCGAAATATTGCCGCCTATATACCGGAATCCCTTCTTTTATGTTCTCACGGAGGAGATGATGCTCTCTCTCCTTCGCCTCCCTTTCGCAAGACGTTTTCATACCGGCGTTAAAATTTTTTACATCTCCTTTACGAAAATTAAAATACGCTCTCCTAAGACGGACGCGGCGATAAAATCACTGATTGAAAATGCGGAGGCTTCGCAAGACCACGTCGGGAATTTGGAAGAAGGGAATCAACCAAGTTATGATGGAATGCCTAACTAGGGCCATGAATAATACCACAAAAATAGAGTCAAAATAACGCTCTTTAATTTAGCGAACTGAATTCATGCAGTGCAACAGATATTGAACAACAACGCCTGTGTGAAACGCAAAAGGCAATTAATTTTTCAATTAAAAAATTGTAAAGTAGGAACCTATCGTACAGAGAGCGTATTGTGTGATCATATCTAGATTCGATGCTTAATTTGTATCCCACGATACCGAATGAAAAAGGAGTTATTCGGTCATTCGGAGTCGCTTAATTTTTATTCTACAGTAAACGCTGTCATAATCTTCTGCTCCTTCTTTATTCTTGTGCTAATACATTATAATTGGGTTTCATACATGCTGATTGAACGAAGTGTGAAGTGGCCTCTTTAGAGAGTGGACTGTATAGATATCTCTCGTAGCTCGTGGGTGGCTGCGGAGATGAATCTTGTCTCCAGGTTGTAAGGCTGGACACTGAAGTCGTAGTTGGAGATCAGGGCGTGACGTGATCTCTTGAAGTTCTCGTTGTGTGGAGAGAGGGCGTACCGTGCTCTCCGGTGTGGACCTGAGCGCGTAACGTGCAGGTCCGGGTTGAAGTTATTGGAGTTAAAAGTTGTAGTATGTTGAAGATCTCGTAGAACTCTCAGGGCGTAACGCGAGAGCTTGTAGGTTAGGGTGAACTAATTCAAGACCAACAACACACGTCGTTTTGAGCATACATCGTATACTAATTTATTGTCCCAAATTTCAGAGCTTTTATACATCTTGTTTTGGTAATTGGCAAAATTTGCCATTAAGTTTCAGTTCAACATCCTCAATTTAGCTTCAAAATGCAAAAACTATTAATAGTAGATGAAATAAGCTTACTTAAATTACAGTGTTGACACTGAACGGAGTATATACATACATGTTTAATCAAAATAGTTTAAATCGATATAATTCCAAATTCATGCAACTTGAATTAAGACTACTGATTTTAAGTCGAGTCGTTATAAGTCAATTAAATCACTAGTTGCAGAAATTAAAAAAACTTATTGAACTTATCAAGAGTATTAACGGCAATCATTTATTAGTTGCCCTGGTGCGTTATTAATAATGATTAAAATAATTAATAGTTCCCAAATGAACTAAATAATTGAAGTTGAAAATAAAATAATTGAAGGTGTTGCATGGAGATGTTGACGTCGACACATTTCATCGTTATTAATGATAAATGGGAACATTCAGACATTCTGGGTATGTATGCTTATTCTGGAGTTTACAATTTTATAAATGATTGACACTATGAAATTTCACAAATATGTAAAGACGGTCTTAAAAATCCTGTTAATGACACAATTTCAAACTTCAGTGTTGAACGCTCCTTGTCTTTTATCCATATGATCCCGTGAACCTCAAGATATTAATTTATAGTTAAAATGCACAAAACTAACACAGCTATAAGACCTGTTATCAACTCGTCATGTTATAAACTCTTTTAATGGTTGAATATGTTTTTGAAAAATTTGACAATACCTTAACAATATTTGGAATTGAGATACCATCAAGCATAAATATTTCTCCAATGTCGATGATGGTTTCATTGAATATCACAAATCTCTTTCCTGGAAAGTATGTAGAATTGACTACAGATCTACTGTTTGAGAATAATACGAACCCCTACTCACCTTTGAATGTTTTTACTCTCATAGGCTTAGTTCCAAAACATAGATTTTTTCCAATTTAACCACATGTTCTACAGTCAGTTCAATCACAAGTAGTGTAAAGGCGGAAACAGACTATTGTCACCTCACGTGAGCTCACGTGCTGTCACGTTAACTCACGTCATAGGTAAAAAGTGCGGAGTATCATTTTACATGGTATTTAAATATATTAGAACCAGACTGAGGTTACCTCAAAGTGACGTGAGTTAACGTAACAGCACGTGAGTTCACGTGAGGTGACAATAGTCTGTTTCCGACCTAAGTAACATGGTACTGGCACACTAGTTCACATTTCTGCCACCATGTGTGGGGCGGACTAAGGGGGCTCCACAACAGATCCTGGGAGTTTTGAAAATTAGAGAACATTATGTTCATTTGTCTTTACTTTTGACTAATGAAAGTAACTCAAGAAAATGTTTTTTGAATTACAAAATGAAGCAATTCAATCGTACAAATGTAGTTATGGAACTCCACAGATTAATATAGAATTAGATAATCAGCTGAATTTGGCGAAGTAAAGTTGCCCAACCCATTGGTATGCTCCGCGCCACTTTTAATTACACGATTTGCAATTTTCTTTAGTTTTCATTAGTGATTCATGATGATTTGACCAAATTAAGGGCACTGGCAATCCAAAACATTTTTCTCATACCGTAACTTCTTACGGAAAACCACATTTTCAAAATAACCATATCTTTTTTCCGAATCATCTACTACAACTATAATTAGTACATTTTGAGCAGTACTTTCTAGTGATATTGGAAATATCCAATTTCCAATAAAATTCCAAAGTTCAATAAGAATAAGTTATAACAGCTCCACATGAACCTTGGACTGGTACTACTATTTGATCATTAGGAAATGGTATATTATGTAGTGTTTCATCTCTTAACGCTACATCAATTCAGTTGCAGTTTCTTGCGTTATTTTTCATGTCTGCAGAGCTATATCTCTATATAAGCTGAAGGCAAGGGAACCTTGCCCATTGCCTAATTTATTCCGTGCTCTTATTCAAATTTATTTCACCACATTGTTCAAACACAAATTTCTTACATTTTCCTAGTCTCTTTATGTGATTCTCACTTGCACTTCGTTAGGAAAAGTCGTCTGGGAAAAATCATAACGAAATTTCTTACTGCAGGAGGGGTGACGCGTCCCCATTAATAAAACTCGTTAAAGTAATGCCCGAAGTAGTCACATTAGATTATCCGAATTAGTCCTCCGATACGACGATGGTGTGTTATCATCCTCGCCAATGGCATTGGGGTGTGAAATGGCCGTGTGTGTAGGGATATCCAATCTGCCCTGATCAGGTGGAGTTTCTCGCCTGGAAAATGTACAATAATCGAATCATCTCAACCGGACCCATTTTCGATATTAAACTATATCAGCGTGGAAAGGAGTGAATACATTTCGGTTACCGTCTCTAATCGAAAAATTGAGTCGTCATTAAAACTATATGTGCGTGATTTGATTCGCCTTAGCATGTTGTGATCTGGCGTCCCTCTCCATAAATTGGGCATAATAGGGTATAATTCCCAGGCGCCTGACCGCTTTTTCCGCGAAACGTCCGTCTCTGGTTACCCTTAAATATTATATAGAGAAAATCAAACAGCAAATAAAGTAGACGGGAAATGGTGGATCTAACACCGCTCCGCTCCCGCTCCGGCGTAGCTTAATGGCCGGATCCAGGAAATTGTGAGCACATATATCTCCGGCCAGATTTATGAAAGTGCTTTTCTTCCAAGAGCAACGGGTGTGCGGGGGGGAGAGAGGGGTGGAGAGCGCGAAAGGCGGCTCGGGAGATATATACAATAGCGGAGCCCGCACCTGCCCACCCGGCAATTTTCTTCTTGGAGATGCCGTTATGGCCCCCGCCAGAAATATTGGCTCTCTCATTCGATGGGAAGGATGACGCCGGCCCCGAAACAACCGGCCAGGAATTGTTACCCTTGTATTCGGATTCCTTTCACCAAAAACGTCAATTTCAATTACAATTGACAAACCAAAGTTTGCAACTTTGAATTTTTATGACAACTATTTGGTGATTTTGCGCCCTTTGACCATTTCATTAAACTTTTTTTTTCATTCTTCCTTGAGACAATGAAACAATATTGATAATATCAGATTTTAACCAGAAATCTACGTCTCCTCGTTATTTTTCGACTTACCGAATATAACCGGCCAACGGAAAACCTTGGAAACCTAGAACTATTAAGCCATCTTGCGCTCTTTGGTTGCTTCAATTACTTGCTGTCATTAAAACTTAATCAAATCTTTCTTAGAAACCTATCTTATATATGTATATATCCCAGATTTTGATTGGGTCTGCCCCGATGGTTAAGGGTGAGATTGAGACAAAGCGAAATGTCCTGGATTTTGTGTTAGGGTCATGATGTGAGAAGTTATTGCTAATGCCACTAGATCGCCTTTAGTACTAATCACATATTGCATGACCACCCAGCACTACATCCAGAAAGCAGCAAGAACTATTAAACCATCTTATGCTCTTTGTTTGCTTCAATTAATGCTATCATTGAAACTTAATTATTCCTTTATTAGAAACTTACCTTATAGACGAATCTAGGTTTTAATTGGGCCTGCATAGATGATTAAGGGTGAAAATGAGACAAAGTAAAAATTCCTCGATTTTGTGTTAGGGTTGTGATGTGGGAACTTATTGCTAATACCAGTAGATCGCCTTTCCCAATCACAGATTACATGACCACCCAGCATTACAACCCAAAAGCAGAGGAATCACATTGTTACACCCTCTATAATCCACTGTTCTGACAACACATTGCACGGTCGACAGTAGGTCCAGGAATACAGTTCAGAAATCTGCGTCCTTACCTTTCAAAAAATACACTCTCTTAACTTTACAAGGTGAACTCCGTTAACTTCAAATGATAGACAAAGTTGCTACCCTGTATTTACGTCGAACACGTCACACAGAACTTTTGGTAGATTTATATCTAGGATTGCATTCGTTAACGAAGTCGAAAAAATAGGAATTAAAATCCGGTTTTCACTTTTTTGGTATCTAGAGTATATCGGATATAACGAAATTTGTCGGCATGCTACAGGTCGCATTTTTTAAAGAATCACAACGAAATTAGGTACAAAAATCAGTTGGCCGAAAATCTCGGTCAAGTTCGTTAATGGGCCAAATCGGTCTAGCGGTTTCAAAATGGCGGCTTGTTATTTAAAAAAAAAATCAAAAAACTTTTATTTCGCGTCTGAGAGAAAAATGTTACTGGAGTTTTTTGTTGCTCTTATAGAGGCGAACGACTTTTGTATAAGACACTTTTTCGAGAAATTTTTTTTTTCATAAAATAAATAAAAATAAGAAAAACTTTTATTTCGCGTCTGAGAGAAAAATGTTACTAAGGTGTTTTGTTGCTCTTATAGAGGCGAACAATTTTTGTATAAAACAATTTGTCAAGAAACGTACAAAAATAAATTTATTTTTGTCAAAAAAATGAAAAAACTTTTATTTCGCGTCTGAGAGAAAAATGTTACTTAGATTTTTTGTTGCCCTTATAGAGACGAACAACTTTTGTGTAAAACACATCTTTGAGAAATGTACGGAGAAAAAGTTATTTGCAAATATTTTAAAATTTTGTCGTTTGTATTTTTTCACACCTCGTATGCATTTTTTTCACATCGTGTGTTATATTACTATATATCCTACCCATAAATCTACCTTTCAGCCTGGCATGCCATGGGGTTTTATCTTTGAAAACTATCTTCTTTCAAAGTGGTACCGACCAACTTATTGGCTAATTTTTAATCGTGTGACCTCTGTCACTTTGAATTTACTGACATCATGTCATAAGGCCGTGGCGTGAATATTGGACGTAACCAGTGGAATAAGATTCAAAACGAAGATAATTGAATATTAATCGACCTAATTTACTTTAAGTATGATCAATAGGTTGTGAGCTCTCTCATTACTCAACTCTGTGGACTGAGAAAAGACTCAAATGGAATCTAATAACTTTATTGGGATAACTTAACTGAATTGAATATACACCTGAGGAGATATTTAGATTTTTATTATTAATCAATGGTTACAATGTAGCGAGCTGGTCTTTGGAGCCGGATTTAATATCAAAATCCCTTCAACGACTTCCTCTATACAAGTTATCTCTTAAATGTAGACGTTACAACCTTCCAATCTGCCTCAACGTAGGTAGAATATTGCTACATTTACTCTATCTCTCGCAGATTCTAGTGTCCCTTTACCATGAGTACATGATTATTTTACTCGGGTTTTAAGCAACTCATATTCTTAAAATTTTCATCACTTGTTTAACTTGCCCTAATGATGAAGCATGTCGAATATTGTTAAAGCAAATTAATAATAAGTGGGTGTTCTGTTCCCTATATGCCAAGTAGTTGTAGGTCCATTTTGGTTCATCAAGGTAAATAAGTTCATTCAAATATTACAAACAAAACAAAAATAAAGTTCTCTTCATAAGACCAATCAGATAGTAATAATTTCGTCAGATCAGGATCAGGATCAGCTTTGCTTCAGCGTTTTTCGTCCATAAAAGTGACTGTACGGTGAAGAATATAATTTGGTTAGCTAAAAATCTTAATTTGGGCAATTCGCTAAAATTACAGTGACACCCTTGGCTCACTGGTTACTTCAGGAATAAGCATTCTTTGCTAATTACTCTTAGCACTAGGATTATTTGCTCCTCCCAAAAGCAATTACATTATGATAATCTCGTCAGATCACAACCAGAAATCCTCCTCGCGTTCTTCTCGACTCATTCCCCGCCCATGGCGTCGGGGACCTGTGGGGGAGAGGGGGGAGGTCGGGTGGCTCGTGTACAGAAGTAATTGAAATGAGTTTAAAAATTGAAAAGCTGGAATTGACGGCCTGAACACGAAATCGGGCATGTTCACCTGATACGCCATCTATTAATAAAGTCATGACTCGGAGATGCTCCTCCCGTCTACGTCTCTCCGATTCCCTCTGTTTCTGACAGGATTAATTTACCTTTGAAAACGTTCCGCTTTCATGTGGCATTCAGGTGTGTGTGTTCATGTTCAATTTACGATGATCGAACCGCCGAATCGACTTTTACGTTCTCCCTTATTCGCGACCCCTCAACCCACACACCTCGGGAGGAATGGGGGCGATTAAAAAGGCTGGCGGGGGAAAAATTGATATAAAAACGGCGAATGGAGTGAGGATCAAAGGCAAAGGGTTGAACGTTTAGATTGAACGGCCGCAGCAGTTTTAGAGGTGGCGATGGTGAATTTAATTTGAAATTGTATTTTGTAAACGTCAAATTTACTAACAGAAGAATACCAGCAAAACTTACTCTATACATATAAAAATGAATTGCTGTTCGTTTGTCTCGCTTAAACTCGAGAATGGCTTGGACGATTTTGCTAATTTTGATCTTGAAATATTTGTAAAAGTTCAGGGAAGGTTTAAGCGGCGAGAAACATAAATAATAAGTAACGGAAATACTAAAAAAGGTACGTTTTGTAATTTGACATTTGTAATCAAACAAATGAAAGTATAGCGTCAGTTGGTTGTCAAATAATTAAATATCAAGACGATTATTAAAATCTATCATCAGTTTGTCAGTGCGCGAGAACTTTATTGATTGTAAAATACCAAGGAGAAGGTGACCTGACTGAGGTCGTCGAAATCAATCAAATGTGCGTTCGAGCTATCTCACGTGCAAATCGCACTGACGACCAGCGAGAGACAAATAATGATAACATTCGTATTGGTATGACAGAATTGCGTTCAACAGTGAATAATTATGAAGTAGATAGGCTTAGAATGGAACGACTTCGGGCACATCAAATACAACAGCACAGAGCACGACACAATGAAATAGAGCGCTTCCGCAGACGCAGTGTTCCTGCAAACCTAGAACGAGTGGCATTCTACTACGACCCGGAAATAGATTATTGTGCCGACCAATCCGCAACGATATGCCACAATTAAATGTTGCCATAATTGTTGCCACCACCAAATCCAATAGGTACGCTCATTAGTTTCTGGGGTGGGAAATGATTCTTTCCCACCCCAGAAATGACATTTCTTGGTCTGCATCCAAAAATATAATAATTGCTTTCAAATGACGTCGTTTGGTGCAACGCATATTGTACAGGAAAATTTTATGCCCACTTTCATAGTAGTTTTTGATAAATTATTTATTAAAAATTTAAAAAGATAATATACAGCTGCAGATACAAGGACAGTTTGCGGAATCAACTTGGAGTTTCCCTGTTTCGCGCATGAGCAATTATACGTCGGGTGTTCGCGAGTCGTAAAACCATGATCTTTATACACTGAACGAAAAAGGTACGTGATATTAATAAAAAAGTACATCAATTCAATGAACGTCGACATTAATTTCGGGCCGATGACGAGTATTGTTGATTCAATGAACGGTCGTACATAAATTTCTCTGTTCATTAAGTTACGATTTCTGTACATTGAGTCAATGTACAGTAGACATGGATCTATGTTGGCGGTTATTAATGTGATGTTTGCTATGTGTTAAACCAATGAATTGTGAGCATAGATCTAAGGTTGCCGGACGTTAATATTATGTACGACATAGGTTAGGCCTATGATTGCTGTACGTTAAATTAATAAACAGTGAGCATGGATCTATGATCGCAGGTTAGGTATTGATATTACGAACGATCAACATTGGCTTATGATTGCTGTACATTAAATCAATAACTGGTGTTGATAGACCTATGACCTCCAATTATTAATTGCAGTGACTTTTGAAAAAATATTGTATGCAGCGTTTCAGAAGCAATGGAACGCGGAAGGTGGAAAATCTTACTAATACATACCACTTTCTAATTCTTCGCAAAGGGATTTGCAGAATAATAGCCTTTTTTGCTACATCAATTTTTTATTGCATCAGAAACTCACAAATCATATGAACCTTTCTAATGAAACGCTCTAAGCGACACGTTATGTTTATAAAATGTCTTTTCCATTTGGCAAAACTTGGCCGATGGCACCAAATATCCATGGATCGCCAATCTGAAAAAAGAAGGGGAAATGGTAAACCAAAACTAGATTTACGCTTTAAAAAAATATTCGTTTTATGGCGTTAGAAAAACCTTAGTTAAACACCTTACGTTTTAGAACATTAACAGTTGTGTTTATAACTATTTCTACATAAAACAAAGTCCGAGCACGATGTCAAGCACAAAAAGACATATTACAGTTATTTAGCAACGAATATTCATTATCTGAAACAAGGATTTAAAGAAAATGTTTTTTAATGTGGAAGGTTTAAGAAAAGCAAATTTTCCTTTTTTAAGTATGTAAAATAGAACTTACTTTCATTACAAGCATCCTCAAACGCTTTATTTAGAAGGCCTTTAGTAGTTTTATTTTTCATGTGTCCGTCTTTCTGTAGAAATGTCACTGTGTGGGGAAACCATTTTTCCCAATTATTTAAAAGTAATTCCCAATTTCCGAAAGCAATCTCATAGTTTATACTAACCTAAAAAAATAAAAGTGTTATAAGTAATACAAAATTAGACATTTTCCTAAATGATTCGAAAGAAAAATAAAATTTTAAGACTACCTACTAGTAAGAGATTACATAGAACTGTGTCATTTCAACTTTCCGATAATGCTAATACTTACCAATTTTCCATTCTTAAAGGGAAATACTGTCTTTCTCGAGCCTGTTCATCTATCACACAATAATTTGGCACAAATGGTATAATAGTTAGAACGCTGTACTGCCTCTTCTACTTTATCAGACCGACTGGAGGAAATTCAGAAGAATTCGCATAAAAAGTGGTACAAGCAGAGAAGTCTACGACGGTGATTCGTAATATTAATGTTCGCCGACATCGTTTCAACTTCCGACAACATTAAATCTGATGCGTTTTTAAAAGTTAATGGCTGGCTTCGTAAAATCAATGTTTGATGTTCATTGAAACAACGAAAACCGTTCATAAATATTTTATGTTTGCTGTTCATAGATCTATGACGAAAATTTATCGTTATAATGATGAAGAACGTTGTTTAATAATCCCCAAACATTAACTCAATGAATTTTTACATTAGATTAATGGATGAAATATTGAATTCTAATGTTTTGCGTTCACTGTTTAATGTTGGCTCGTTTATCGGTTCAATGTACGAAGTCATAAGTTTATGACCAGAAATCGTTGTAACAATCACCGATTCATAATATTAATGTTCACAAAAATGACGACGGCCGTTCATTGATTTTACGTACGAAATTATTTTCTGTGTATATTTACGCACCGCAAAAAAAGACAAAAACTATAGTACATCAGAAAGCCCTAAATTGATTATGTGTATAACTGTGTTGCATTTAAATTAATGTAGATAATAATTTTGTATTAGGTTTTAACCATATTTTTCAAAAATAGTAATACGAAGTTCACCGGGTCACCTATAATTTTTATTTATCTTCCTTTTTTTAAACTTTACGTGGCATTGCAACGCATGCCGGGGACGGCTTGTATTTACAATAAAAATATTTGCAACAATAAAATAATTGCAATAACTCGTAAATAATTTAATATTTCTATCATCTACGTACGCCGCACCAACTTTTTCCTAATTAAACAGTCGCACATCCCGTTAAATACCGAGGGGCGTCCAATTAAAGACGCAACAAAGCTCATCTCGCCGTACCCGTGAAACGTCGCCCGACGACGAAAATTAATACCATAAAGTTAGCCGTGAATTTAATAATGAAATACGTAAATCCTCCTCATAACAATTTAATATCGGGCGAATGACAAACTTTCTTGTATAAAGTAAATTTCATTTGAGCCGGAGCCACTCGAGCCGTAATAATTCCGGAGGAGATGAGAGGAATGCAGGTAAACATCATCGCCTCCCAAACGAAATCTTAATAATTGTGACACAAATATTGAAAGAGGTTAGGAGGGGTGACGACGTTTAATAGGTTACTTTCGCTTAATATCGGAATGAGGCGACGAAGGAACGAGCTCCGAGATGGAAGCAGGGGTATTATTAATGCAATGTCTTTCAATCCGAGATCTTCTTTTGCAAAATGTGATTCTTCCGTTTTGCTTTGAGTTCGTTGAAACGTTTGTTTTGTGGTCTAAGCTACACCCTGCGTCTTAGGCGATGGATCTAACGAAATTTAATATCGGGAGCTACATATAATGTACCTCTTTGTTATCTAGCCATTGTCCGTCAGAGAGCACGAGATGAGATATTTTCTATTGCCGGATCGCGTTTAATTCCATTTCCCCTTTCGCCCCCGAGATCCACCTTATTCTTCCCTCTGTCTCGTCCTCTTTTCGACGATTGAGGGTTCGAAGGGAGCCCCCGGAATAAAAAAACAAAAGAAAACATCGTCGACGTCGGAGGAATGCGTGTAGATTGGAAAACAAAAAGAAAAATGACCGTTGTCCAGAAGCGTATAGAGCTTCATTCCGTATAAGAGAGCGGGGAAACTTATCAAAGTTTGATGGGCGCGCCTCGGGCGCCTCTCCCTCCCTCCCTCTATCTCTCTCGCCATCTCTCCAGACTCAACTTTCTTGATAGAAGCGCAAATAACTGAAACAAAACTTTGATTCTCTTTCTCCTCTTTCGGCAGGCCCCAGTACTCTCGCCTTATGCTGCATTAGTAAACACCTGGAGGATTTTTTTTGGGGAAGAGGAGGGAGTGACGTGGTAAAGTTGATTACGTGGATAAGTTGTAGGGTCAGTGGGAAATCATTCATGTATGATAACTAACGCTGAAGATGACCACTACTCGCTTGATGTACACTTCTCCAAACACAATCTACAATCACAACGGGGCGAAGACTTCCGTTTTGATTTATGTAAAGAATGAACACATTTCCTGCAGTCGTTTCTGATTCTGTTAAATGTAGACCAAACTCCTCGTGGTTAAATGAAAACATCCAGAAACTTACAGACACAAGTGATCCTAGTCTTGCTTCTTTAATAGTCCTATAGACTTTTGTGGGTTTGAAAGTATATAATATCTTGTCTTTCACCTCTCCAATTGCCATCAGTTGCTGTCTTTCCAGTCTCCTTCATTAAGACCTCTCGCCGCCATCGCTTCTATGATCTTTCCAGATCTTTCATGATTTCTTCTTTGGTGTGGAGTCTATTGCTATAATGGTTTCATCTTGTATTTGGCAAACGTTGTAGATGACCAAATCATAGTAAGCGTTTTACACTTCTAAAGTTTGAAGTTAGTTTCTTCTGAAGAAAAAGAAGAAGCTTGATTAAGCTTTATTTTCTGACTTTTATTAACCGTTGCAAAGGTGTGTCTTTACGATAGACAAAGCTCCTACCCTGCAGCCACGCGTCAAACGAAGTAGTTGACCAATTATCAGGCTTTTTGATAATACACTTCTTGACATTAGGAGTCTTGAATTTTTGTTTCGTCCTTTTTTCACGTAGTCATTCGTTAATAAATTTTGGCTATGACAGCCTTTAGTTTGTTTAGTTCTGTATTGCTGTAATTGACATAAAAATTAGAAAATGTAAAATACATAAAGATATTATTAATTTATTTATTTATAAAGTGTAATGAACATATTTAAGCCACTACAAATTAGAAGTAAATTAAAATTTAATTCATCTATACAGAATAATGTAAAAATTAGCATGTAATAGAAAGAATCGTAATTGAAAACCAAGTTTATGATAAAAAGGAAATGTATCACCTGTACTATAAAAATACAAAACAAAAATTAAATTTAATTAAATAAAATTTTCTACTTGGATTCGGCAGTTAATCGCCAAGGACCTCCAATTCGATGTCTAATAGTACGTGGCACTCCGTCTGACCCCAATGAACACCTATAGGTCAATATTAGAGATCTGAGATCAAACTCGTTATTCAGTCAAATAAGCTAAAAATACGTGTCAAATTCGCGTCTTCCTATTAGTCAGCCGCTTCTAGTGATCGCCAGGGACCTCCAATTTCATGTCTAATAGTACGTGGCACTCCATCTGACCCCGATGAACGTCAATATTAGATATCTGAGATCAAACTCGTTATTCAGTCAAATAAGCTAAAAATACGTGTCAAATTCGCGTCTTCCTATTAGTCAGCCGCTTCTAGAGATCGCCTTAGAGGTAATAAGTTCCAGGCAAAAGCGACAATATATGACCAAGAAAATCAAATGACGATCCGATAGGCCAATAGTATAGTAATTATGACAAGAACAAATTTGTTAAAGTATCAAGACGATATTAAATTAAAAAACTTTACACTCCTATTCAATGTATCAAGAACTCATACGATTGCCTTACCATTCATAGACTTCTTTCTATTTTGTCTCTAAAACTATCCCAAGTAGTTATTGTTCTGAGTTATGGTCTGTAGTTAAACGATTTCCGCTAGATGTTGATAGAAGCAGAAATATTACACATATTGGACCCAGCCCACTAGAAGATTTACGCTCATTGCAAGCACAGATGGCTTTTCAGTACTTTTGTTCTGTATTTAAATACTTACTTATTACGTTTCGATGTATTTCAGTACGGTTAATTTTAAGAAGGTAAATTTGTCTCTATGGGTTTCAATGTTTCTCTAAGACGATATATGTGTATGGGACATAAGTATATTGCCTACGAGGAGTATAACTCTGAAAAACGCGGCGAAGAATATAACTTACTCTTACTTACTTACTTAAAAATTACTCCTTAATGAATGACGGCGAAGAAACTATTTCTGTTTGGGTGTCCGCGAAGACTAAATCATAATAATATCCGTGGTGAAAGTACTAACTCCTTGATAAGTGATATTATTTTATTCACCGAACATTTATTGGCAGAGTTATACTCTTCGTGGATACGCAGATTAAAACAATTTTTTCGCCGACACTTATCGAGGAATTATTTTTTCCTTGGTAATCTATTGGCAGTTATACTCTTCGCGAGCACACACATGAAATTTTTTTTTTTTTTTCGGTAACATCTCTCGAGAAATATTTTTTTCGCCTCAAACTTTTGTAAATTATACTCTTCGTTGAAACATTAACCTGATTTATATTTTTCGCAGTCACACATTGGGAAATATTTTTTTTTCGCTACAAATCTTTTAGAAGTTATACTCTTCGCGGGCATGCGGAGGAAAATAATTTTCTTGTTTTTTTCTCCGGCAGTTTTTTGGGAGTTGTATTCTTCGCGGGCGTACAGAGAAAAATAATTTGTTTCGATGACTTTTATCCAAAAGTTTTTTTTTTTCGTTGACAATTTATTGGGAATCATACTCTTCGTAGGCCACTGGCGACATATCATTTATTGCATTTTGAAGAATTAGAGCAGTAGTGTATTGAATTCAATCATATATTAGTAACAAATAATAATTTTAATTTAGTGCAAATAATTTTTCCGTTTAATGTTATCCAAGATTTGGAAAAACTTCAGAGGTAAACTTCAGGAGTTATATTACGGTTATGTTGTCCTTCTATTAAAAGGGGTTAATTAACCGGTCGCATCTGCAATTCGAAGCTGGTGCCATTGAATTAGAGAAGGATTAGGACGATCACGATTTGGAAAGATACTTCTTAATAATGGACATTGTTTTAGGATCTGTCATAATTATTGTACAATGTCATTTTTGGAGAAAGATTTAATTTCCTACATTAATATTTCCTACATTTCCTATAAATAGGAAATTGTGCAATAAGTATTCTTACCTGGTCGTCACCAACGGTAAGGTACGTAAGGTACCTTTTAGATTATTTCACTTTGATTAGATGGTTAATTTGAGCAACATCGATTAGTTTGAGTTTTATCAGGTGTTTTAATTGGGTTCAAAATATTTGTAATCATTTATCTCATCCTAATTCATCTCTTGCCAATAATTTGTTTACCTCTGAAGCTAGTGAAGTTTTTCCTTTTTAAGGCATACAAGTGTAAAGTCACTAGATATATAAAGTACCGCAAACTTCGCCATTTTTGGGCAAAAAATTTGGCGCCAAATTTGAATTGCTAACAATAAATAATGAAACAATGCTTGCTTGTTTTAATTAATTGCCTTACTATCTGCATTTCAATTATTAACACATGTTGATACAGTTGTGCTTTTTTTTAACAATAGAATACAAAATTTATTTTATTTAATATTAGCAATTCAAATTTGGCGACAAATTTTTGCCCAAAAATGGCGGAGATTGCGGTACTTTATATATCTAGTGACTTTAATACAAGTAGGAAAAACTACGATGTCAAAGGTCTTGCGGACGTTTTTCAGAAACACACAAAAGCGCCGTCTGGACACTTCTGGCGGCGACAGAATAGAATCGAATTTACCCCGCGTACAGAGCCTTTATTAGCGGATCCAGAGCAACAAGTCAGCTAAATGCGTCGGGTCAAACGACCACACGTAACGTCTGAATCGGAACCGTCTAAATAACGAGCTTTAGTTGTGTGTATGGCTAAGCAGCGAACTTACAAATCTCTCCTCTTTCTCCTCCTCCTCCTCCTTCCCTTTTCCCTAATCCCAACCTGTGGCAAGACTTTCCCACTTGTCGTGCGTCCGTTCCCGTTCGCGTGTCAAAGACTCCGAAAGCGACCCGCTCGACCGGAAGTAAGAAAGTCCCCTGCCGCCTCGTTCTACGCTTTGCACGATCTGCATACCTCCTCCTCCTCCTTCTTCGGCTACTTCTCGCCTCCTCTCCCGACCCTAATCCAGTGGCCAAGATTTAACGGACCTCCGAGGCTGACTTTAAATGACGATTGATGTTTGAGGAAGAAATAATCGACGGGAAGGATTTCCTTAAGCGGGTTTTATTACGCGAAAGCGAGCAGGGAGAGGGACGAGTGGAAAAGTTGGAAAACGTCGATCGGACGGAGATTGAAGGTTTATGACGAATAATTTTCTGATTGGTGGAAGTGCAAACCGACAAACGTCCAAAAGTTGATTTGTTCGCTGTTGTGGCAACTTACCCGGAATACTTCTGTAAACGTTCATTCAAAGATTTTTAACTGTCATAAATATGAACCAACTAGAACAATAACTTCATGGCTAATACCACCCAAGACATTGAGTTGTATGGACTGACTTACATCCACAGAGCTGACAAACCATTCATAAATACGCATTTTCTTGTCGCCAGCATTGATATGGAGCAACGCGGCGATGTAAACATATATTAGTGGAGAAAGACGTGAGGTAGTTGTGGGGATAGGAATGGGTATAAACATAACCAACTTCCACTAAGATAGAAGATAGGTTAGGATTCTTATAATCATGTTTTCCGCAAACTTCACAGATTTTAACCATTTCTATTAACTGTTTTTATAAAGGCGGGAAGTAAACAAATATTATCGGTAGCAAACTACACGAACAAACCTGAAGAAATACCTAAAAACGCCAAATAACACTTGACCTTGGGCCCCAAGACTGGTTTGCGCGGGTTGCCGGTTTTATTTTCGAATATACGATCTAACGACGATAAAACAAAATATACCTAATTTATTTTCACAATTAACATGTTTTGTATCGATGGAATAGCACTATATGTAAGAAACAGGTATGTCTCCTCCTTACACTGTGGACATAGATCTCATTTTCCATAAAAAACTATATTTTGTGTAACACTGGCAACATTATTGTTTATCCCCATTTTCAGCCATCTTTAAACATTTAATGTTGCCTAATAGCAAAGGGTATATACAAACACTCAACTGAAAATTTGCAGCAAAAAGTATTTTAACTATTGACTTTGACAGATTCCACTCTTGTTCATAGTCAAAATACCTTTTTACTGAAAAATTTTCAAAAAGGTATTTTGACTATGACCAAGAACTAAACTTGGATCACTCGATTTCGTGTCGCTTTGGACTTGTACGTGAAATAGTGTGATCCAGTTTCAATCTTTTTGAAAATTTTTCTGGAAAAAGGGATTTTGACTATGACCAAGAGTTAAATCCGGATCAATCGATCCCACGTCGCTTTGTACGTGAAATCGAGTGTTCCAGACCTCTTGGTCATAGTCCAAATCCCTTTTTCAAAATAAAGGTTTTTGCAAAAATTTTTAATTCCTTCATTAATTTTAGTTACTTATGAACAATTAACTACTGAAAGTTACAATACAATTTTATAAATTATCAAGATGCATATGTAATTTTTGGATTTTTTTTATCGAAATACTTTTGGGCTGAATATCACTTTTAATTTTTCAAAAATTTTAATTTTTCAAAAATTTTAATTTTCTTGTTACCTAATGGATATGTTATAGAGTGCAATCTCTGTCGGATTATCTAAATCAAAACATAAAATTTCAATACTTCTTGTCCTCTTTTATATCACATGTTAAGTTTTAAATACAAAAATCAATTTCATAGCTAGGTTTTTCAAATTTGAAATTCTATGAAATGTATCCTGAAAAACTTTTCTAAATAAGGGCTTTTAGTTTTTTATGAAATCTATTTTATTTTGAAGTTAATTAACTGATTGCTATTATTGAATTATGATTAAATTAATTACATATTAATTGTTAGCAAGTGTCTATAGATCATTTTTTTATTAGCGATTTGACACTGTAAGTGCTGATGCAATGTCAGAGTTAATTTTTGAGGTAAAAACCATTTTCCCATAAATCCGCTCCTGAAACACCATCAGCTCCATCAAATATAGATTTTAACATTATCAAATTTCGTGAGCGCGTGTTGGATTGTTAATTTTGAGAATTCTAAATCCGTTACCATACCTGGAATTACACTGAAATGCTCGAAAATAAAATTTATACTATTAATTAATTCGGCGTTTTGGAAGAGCTCTTGACATTTTCCAATGGCGACATTGGATCGGTGATTAAAGGTTTATCTTCCGGGAAATGATTTTTGTAGTAGAATCCACGTGCCCCAACGAGTATTTACTTTATTTTGGATATTAGAGACACTTCAGGAACATTGCCTGGAAAATATTAAGTCGAGACTGAGCATTAATAAACACTTATTAAAAAGGTTGATCTGAGCGAAACAATTTTTCGAAAACAAGCTAATTAAGAATCCATAAGCCGAACCAAGTACTGAATTCATTTATCAATACGACTAATTAATCAATCCTCTAAAGTAAGCTATTTTCACAAATGATGATAACTGGCCAATTGTTCCGAAATTCTCTATTCCTCCATTAACTTATGAACAATATAATACAATGTTGTGTTATGTATACACAAATGTGTATTTTCATTACAAAATTTCTTTAAATCAGTTGATAGATGAATATGACTACGACTCTGTTATTAAAACAAGTTTTCCGGAAATCGTCTTGGACACAACATTTTCCTGCTTATTTACGCGCAGGAAAATTGAATTTTCCGGACTAGTACCGTAAAGAGTTTACAAGACGCAAAATACAGTTTTCACAGCACACGCACAAAATTCATAAAAAAAAATATTTTATTTACTTTGTAACTATATTTGCCAACAAAATTGACAAACTTGATTTTTGTGGAATTTGTAAAAAAAATCTAAAATTTGTAAATTTCGCTTTTTTACGATTTCCGGAAAAAAATTAATATAAAACACATCAATCAAATCTCTTACTTGATTCTCGTGTTTTAATTTATAGGTCCTCTTCAGTAATGTGACATTTTCCCTACTTTTACGTAAATATCTACTGATTCAACTTCGATTTTAAGAACACATTGAAGGAATCTTATGAGTTTCAAATACTTTTTTTAGAATTTTTGAAGTTTGTCAGAGTTATCCAGTAATTTAATCAAAATTGACATGTGATGAGAACAACTCATTGTCCACAGGTCTTTTTGTGGAGTATTTACATTTTTAAGTTCTTGGATTCTTTCATTGAGTTCATTTCAATGCTTCTTTCATTTGATGGCTATTTCAATACAAAATGTACTGCGGTAGCAATAACTGCTATTCACCTGATATCAAAAATCGTATTTCCTGCCTGAAAAGAACGTTTCCCGTTTGTTTGTCGAAATGGCTGCGGAGTATATGACAGGAATAGTTTTGGGAATGTTCGAAATTCGTTTAACCCGAACTCACTTTCTCCTTAATGCCTCGAACACATCGGGCGCGAAGAATCGATACCACGAGAGCGTTACAACAGGCGAGAGAAGCCATAAAAGTGTTCGATAGCCGAAGCTCCAATACTATTTAGTTTTAGTGGTCTATACAGGTCATTATGACAACGGCAGGAATAAATGAAGCCTAAAGGAGAAGTGAGCGAGGCGAAAGGAGAAAAACTTATAAAACCCTAACTGGATTTCTTTAATGGTACTTTGAAGATATTGTTAAGAACGGCCGGAGTTGGTCGGAGGGAAGGATATTATTTGCAGGTGTTTCTCGTTGTTCGGACCGAGCTGGAAGAATGGCTTCGCTCCGAGGCCATTTCGTTAGTTTGTTACCACATAAATAAGATTAATGGTTTCGAGAGATTAACAAAAAAACACGAGGGGGAATATTTCCCGAGGGATTCCCAACAGAAATGAAACTTCGACTTTGATAATCGTTAGATCCGGGTTAGGTGAAACGTTCCTGCTTTTAAGGGTCTTGCCTACAATTCTGTAAGAAAGCTATTGTAGAGGGCGATACAAACGAATATTTTTCCAGAAGATGTACGGTCATGCAGCCATGTATGATCCATTTTGAATTTTGTCTTCTGTTTTTCAGTTTTCAGGAACCCAGTGAAAAGACAAGAAAAGTTCCCCCATGGTACTGCAACATGTTATTACATTGAAAAATATGTCTCATATAGTACATTAGGTACATGACATTTTCATCCAATTTCTTTACATATTTTAGGTAAACCAATTTGGTTTTATTTCAAAGTTTCTGTTAGGAATATTCAACATTAGAAAACGTTCGAGAATGACTCACAAGCAAAAAATATCTGTTGTATAAGTGTTACATATTAGAAGCAAAAATCTCATATTACGTATTAAGGAACGTTCGAGAACAATAAGTGTGCAAAAAGGCTCGTTAAAATAAAATCATCGTTAAGATAAGAATTATGAGGTGTCGAGATGATTAATTGTGTAATTCTCTGCGGGGTTAGTTTAGTTGCTGTTCGGAATCGGTCGCGAGAGTTCGAAAATAGAGTGGTTTGTGATTGTGTTTGTGAAATAGTTTTGTGAATGCAACGCCTCCCACCACTGATATCTCGCTCTTGGACTTCCTAAAGCCTCCTAGATTTAATTTTGGAAACACACAAATATTTTCCAAATTACATTGATTTTGTGGGACATTCAAATTTGCTCTGGAACTTCGAAGCTTTGATTGTTAATGTTAATTTTTGATCACTTAAAGGAGTCCAAGAGTGTTGATGTCTTTTGGATGGGGAGGAAAAAAAAGACGTGCCTCCAGGATCCACACAATAGAGGAGAGATGAGATTCGGGCCTTGGGAATCCTTGGGTAAGTGGTAAGTATCCCGCTAAAGAAATATTTACAATTTACATTGAAATCTTATTAATTTCTATCATTATTAGTGAATCTTATAAATGTAACACAAGTAACCAAATAAATGTGCCTTTCTATTGTATTGTTTATGGGAGATTCCATGTCAACTGATCAGGTAGTGAATGGGGTGGTTTTTAAATCGCTACCGGAAGTATCTAGTCGTTTTTAGGAAATAAAAATACGTCCGATCCTACATTTTCAGCTCCTAATTTTGCGCCATTTTGGATTTGTGATCTATTTTGTGTTTTGTTCATTTTTTTTGCGGGCCATGACAAATTTTCGTTTTTAGACAGCCGATGCGAGAATTTGAGTTTAAAAAAATTCTGAAAATAGTGGGTCGATGTAAAATCTTCCCAGGAATCCATTTCCGGCGTCAGAATTAGGATTGGATGCTCCCCCGAGCGAGAAATTGGAAAAAACAGGTTTTTTTAAGTGCGATATCTAAAAAGTTTATTTTTTTTTAAATATTTGGAAGCTGCCCAAATCTTCCTTTTTACATATAATTTAAGGTCAAAACAAATTATCGGTGTGTATTTTTGTTTTGAGCAATAAAACACGCAAAAAACTGATTGTTTTTGTGGAAAAATGAAATATTTCTGTCTGTAACCCTGTAAAAACTCATTCAAACATTCAATTTTACATTTTTTGACGTTCCAGTATTATACCTTAATAGTAGAGAAACATTTTCGGTTCATTCCAAAGCCTATAATCTTGATCTTAGCTTTTTTGCAATTTTTGAAATCAACAAATTGTTCTAACTCACCAATTGGCATATTCAATTCTTTCGCCGGAGGGAGGAGCTCTAGAAAATATACAAATTGATGGGAAAACACGTAAAAATACATTGTAAAAACCCAGAAATTTATACTCTATTCATCCAATCTAACTGGCACAGAGAATTTCTGGAATCAAGATCTTCAATGCTAAATTTGTTGAAATGTGTTTGAATTTTGTGTGCCTGAGCTTGTGTGCCTGAGCCTGAGTCGAAAACCAATGCCCAATTCTCGTTTTTACATTTGACGATTTGTTTATTGTGTACACAAAACTGAGGAAAACTTCTAGTGCCTGGAATAGTTTTTGCTTCCTTTTTGTCACTGGTTTCATGAGAAAATTTAAGAAGCTCGTCCACTGTCATGGTTTGGTGTTCATAGGGTCATTTCAAACTCGCAATAGCAGCTTGACGCTTGATCAAGCCCTTCATGAAGGTTTAAAAATTTTATCTCTTTCTCTGGAACGTCGAAACTTAAATTTTGTCATGAAAACAGTGACAAAAAGGAAGCAAAAACTATTCCAGGCACTAAAATTTTCCATCAGTTTTGTGTTCACAATAAGCAAATCGTCAAACGTAAAACACCAGTATGGATGAGAACTGGGCATTGGTTTTCGATTTAAAAGGTAAAGTTGTGAAACTTTGGGAGGAGAATTTGGATGTTGCTTTTCTATTCAATAACAACTGGCATTTGGGTCGCATAATTCACAGCAACGAGGATGATCTTGTTGCAGAGACGTTAGTGTTTAGCTACAATTCTGTCTCAAAAGTTTACTTCTTTCCTGACTCACCTATTTGGCTAACTGTATCTTCTCCCCATGTTATTTGTGAGGTTAAGCTCACTGAAAAAGAAATCACCGAAAACGTTCACTTTGAACGAATCTCAGGCACACAAAATTCAAACACATTTCAACAAATTTAGCATTGAAGAGCTTGATTCGTGAAATTCTCTGTACCAGTTAGATTGGATGAATAAAGTATAAATTTCTGGGTTTTTACAATGTATTTTTTACGTGTTTTCCCATCAATTTGTATGTTTTCTAGAGCTCCTCCCTCCGGTGAAAAAACTGAATATGACAACTACTGAGTTAGAGCACCTTGTTGGTTCCAAAATTGCAAAAAAAGCGAGGATCAAGATTATAGGCATTGGAATGAAGGTATAACACTGGAACGTCAAAAAATGTGAAATTGAATGTTTGCATGAGTTTTCACAGGGTTAGATACAGAAATATTTAATTTTTCCACAAAAAAATCTGCTTTTTGCGTGTTTTATTACTTAAAACCAAAATACACACCGATAATTTGTTTTAACCTTAAAGTATATGTAAAAAGGAAGATTTCGGCAGCTTCCAAATATTTTTAAAAATTAAACTTTTCAGATAAGTATCGCACTTTGAAAAAAAATGTTTTTCGAATTACTCTCTCGGGGGAGCATCCAATCCTAATTTTGAGGCCGGAAATGGATTCCTGGGAAGATTTTACAACGACCCACTATTTTCAGAATTTTTTTTAAACTCAAATTCTCGCATCGGCAGTCTAAAAACGAAAAGTTGTCATGGCCCGCAAAAAAAATGAACAAAACTCAAAATAGGTCACAAATCCAAAATGGCGCAAAATTAGGGGCTGAAAATGTAGGAGCGGACGTATTTCTATATCCTAAAAGCGACTAGATACTTCCGGTAGCGATTTAAAAACCACCCCATTCACTCCCTGATCAGTTGACATGGAATGTCCCATATAAGATTGTGTGGTTAATCTGAGTTTGTGGTGTCTGTTACATTTTAGAGATTGTTAAATTAGTTTCAGTTTCACATGGTAAGGTAAAATTTACTTAGAACAATTGGATATGGTGAGATATTTAAAATTCAATTGCAAAAAAAGTAAAAAGGAAGAAATGTATTTGTTATCTGATTATACATATACTCTTTGTCACTTTATAACAGAAATTTTGGTATTTTTTTAATAATTTTAAACTTGTCTGTTTTATAAAAATTAGTCGTTTCAATATTCATTTTCTAATTCGGTTTATCCCCTTTACAGAAAATGATCATCGGAGAGCGCCTTCGCACACAACCGAGATGGAAGAGATTTTTAAGGGTCTTAAGGTATAATGAATCCAAATTTTCTTTTAATTTCAACCCTAGTAGACTTTCCTCTTTATTTTCAGGTAGGTGCACATTTCCTTATAAACGCGCCTTTACTGTTAAATCATCATTTAACGTTTCGAAGCTAGTCTGGCTATTGCCGTACTTACATGGTTTCCATTGGGAAAATCGGAAAAGTTTTCGTGGATCGTGGTGCTTTTAGTGCTTTGCGAGCGAGTTTTATGTTTTTTGGTTTTCAGGTAAGTACGTATGTTATACATAAATATTTTTTTTTATTTTCAGTAACAATAATTCTTTCTTTTTTTATAGGTACCTAAATCTTTAGGTATACTTTTCAGTTATCTTCAATAACACTTTATTCCCCTTTTGATTTTGTATGATAGCCCTGGTTTTCCTTGTCTATTGATAGTACCATGAAATACTTACATATTCGGTAGATACCAAAGATGCGAAACATCTAAATCTGTTGGTAATTTTAATTTGAAACAACCTTCCAAACTCTAATTTTCAAATCGAAATTGTAAAAATCTAAGAACATATCGGGTAAATTAAACTTGGTAATCCCCAAACACTTCCAGCCAAAATACATTGCCGACCAGTGTTGTTAAAAATACTTTTAAAAATATATTTAAATACAAACGCAAATACTTTTTACAAAATGTATTTACTTGTATTTTAAATACTTCTCTGGACAATCCATATAAATACAAATGACAAGTATTTCGTTTTTGTATTTAAACAGTATTTAAAGTTGTAAATTATTCTTAATTGCAGCAATGTTAAGCATAACCCCAGGAAGCTTAGAATCCCTATTATTTTCATCGTGAAATTGTTGAAATTATTCAATTTTTGAAATTTCTAAATCAATTTAAGAAAATGGAATCTAATTTCTAATGGACACTTTCTAATGAAGTTCTAAAATCTTTGTTTTATTGTCCGAAGTTGTGAAGTTTTCAATTATTTTCAAAATATCTAAGTTATTTGTATCGAAAAGTCTCAAATACATAGGCTGAATTTTATACACTAAACCTAAGTTTATTGTTTTAACACTGAAAACAATCTCAAAAAGTGTTAGGAATTATTTTCTTTGCTTCATGAAATCGTAAAATTTTTGCAATTTTCCGAAATTTACCAACTACTTTGCAAACAAGTCTTTAGAAATTGAAGTGATACTTCAAAACACGACAGGCTAATGTAAATTTCAAACTTCTAAAAAATAATCCCAAGGCAAAGATGTCGACACATTTGACACTTTACTTTTTAACTTGATCTAACGAAGTAGCTAATTAAAAAACTTCATTAGTTACTTTTCCAACTTCATATATGGCAGTTCAAGTTATTTGTGTTGCATTAAAGTTGTCATAGGTTCTTTAGAAGCTCCTTAACTTCTTTTGAAACAACAGCTTAAGTTTAAGATAACTGCGACTTCTTTAAAAATGTCGACAAGCTACTTAGTACCTTAAAAATTGTTTTACAATGTCACAACTTTTTTAAAAACTTTATGAATTGTACACCTTCGTCAAGATAATCGCAACTCCTTTAAAAGTGTCGTAGGATCATAATAACAGTAACAATTAGCTTCAAAATAAGCATGTAAGTACATAAACCGAAATGTAAATACAAATGAACAGCCGGAAATATGCTCAAAAAATGTCTAAAAATGCGCATTTACAGTTACTGTAACCAACTAAAATAAATGTAAGAGCATTTAAGGAATAATTTAGCAAATAATGGATCTCAACATTGCCCATAAATGTATTTGAACTACTGTATTTAAAATGTCAGAAGAAATGTATTTTAAATACACAGTAAATACAAATTAAGCTTATGTATTTAAATACATAAAAAGTATTTAAAATACATTTCTAAATACATGTATTTAAATACTTAACAACACTGTTGCCGACAGATTTATCAAAATTTGATTACCTACACGTTTCTGCATTCCGGTGTCCTAGAGATCACATTGTTCGGCATAGGAATAAACATATATTGTGTCCAAGGATCCAATGGAAGAACACATTTCTACAGATCCTTACAAAAGATCGCTTGCGTTACGATATCGTTCGCGATCAAACTGGAAGTTTGTTTAAAAGTATAAACAAACGGGTCTGTTTAATACACGTGTGTTGTCAATTTCTGCTGTTAACTTTGAAACGAGATTTATTCTCGACATTCGTATGAAGCCTCATGGAACTTGTTTCAAAAAGCTATTACGGAAGATTTAATATATATGTGTATACCCGAGGCCATAACTACGGAAAATTTAAGATTTGCTTATCCGTAACAATAACGTACCTATTAAATTTGTAATAGCGATGAAAAAAGTATAACAAGCAATTAATTTTACGATTTTATTATAATTCGCCTTCTAATTGTTTACGTTTTCTTAGTTTCTCGGTAACAAATACATCCTTCATTCCGGCGTTTTATTGCCACTCGCAGAGGCGTCGCTCTTGATACACTTTCCACGAAAATACGTAAAATAATTCGGAATAGGCAAACAATACGAAAATTTCAGGAACTATCGTCACGTACAGAGTTGTAATAGCCCGCACGAGCGATGGGATAGGATAAAGATTGCTCGAAAGATAACCTTAAATTAGATCATACAGGTACATATACAAATGTTGGAGGAAAACACAATTTTACTAGTTATACTAGTTTGACCATCCAAGCATACTCTTTCTTCATCATATACTTTGAATTATGCTGTCTTTTGACAGTATTTTAGCACCTGTCGACTTGAATATTAAAATTGTCGATAATAAGTAAAATTTCTATTTTTTCCTACAAAATCAGAATTTCTATTAATCAGTACTTGATAAAAATTACCGTTCCATAATTTTAGATAAACTATCAAACACTTCAGTATTTCAATTTCCATGATATTGACATAGCTTTTCCTTTAAAGATTAATTTTTGTGTATTTTTTCAGAGAATAATTCTTGAAAATTGAATGAGGAACAATTAGATGAACAAATTGTCTTGAAATTTTCAGTTTTGGCACTTAACTGATGTTATAAATAAATAAAGTAGTAAAGTAGGAGGTAAATTTCTTATAAAAATTAGTGAGGCGAATATCGCTTTATTGAATGTTGAAACTAGAGCAACTTTGCATCAAGTAAATGACATAACCCTTTTAACACAGTTATGTTTTTTTGAAAATATCCAGTTGGAAAGGTTTTTAAACCGGGAAAACCCCTCCAGTGGACGACTGTATTATAATTTAACTGGGTCTTTTTAGATTTTAAGAAATTTTGATTAGCTAAAAGAAATCAAAGTTATCCAGATTGGTTCAAATTTTGTAAGTGGTTAGGAAACCAAAAAATAAACAACTTCTTCATATAATATTTTTTTGAATACTACTTAAAACTTTACTCAACTTTTTGTAATTATTTTTTTGAAAAATGTCAATGTGACAGGCGTTACCGATCGATATCAAATAATAGTACACGTCATTTTACATTATTTTAAATCAAAAATTGTCCATGAACTCTTAATTTGCGGAAATAATAATTTTTCAAAGTCCCCAGTGATGCCGACTTTAACTGTGACACTGGAAGGAGAAAATATTAAATAAAAATGGCGATGTGTCCATCGAACTACTTTCTAATATTTTATTATGAATATTCTATAGCGAAACAAATGTGTATTGTTTAAAAATAATTCATCGAGTGAATTTCAAGAAAATTTGGAAATCTGAAGAACAAGAGCCTTTCAAAAAAGATTTAGCCACAAATGGTATTAAATTTAATTGAGCACATTCGATAATGGAATAAATATTCAAAGTTAAGAATAAAATATTGAAGTAGATTTTGAAAAAATGTACAGAAACCGGAATATGAATTTTTTTCAAAAACATACTTTTGGACCTAGGAGACCTTAAAACGCCTAGAAACTGTAATAAGTCAAATTCTAAAAATCGACCCGATTACAATACTTCTAATACATGAAGGTCTCGTATGAGAAAGTAAAAGTAGGAACTTTACATATACTATATGTATAGGGCCGCACTGAATACAGACCTTCTCCTTTAACTCAACACCCGAATTTATATTAGACTTTATTTAATTATTTATTTTTGATAGGCTTATACATGTAATGGGTAAATTGTCACTATTTGTTCATTCAAACTCAAAGGGTGAATGACTAAACAAAGGTAAAAAAAACACATAAATACACCTATATAAATATATTACTTAATATCACGAATCTGCCAGGTATAATGTTATTTAATTAATTTCACATCATAATATCCTGATGCTTAAAAGTATGAACATCGATCCAAAGGTTTACTTTAGCAAACCCTACTTACAAAAGTACAAAAACGAGCTCAAAAATTACCTGCTAATATTGGCGAATGCTCATTAGTTACAAAATAAAAAATAATCTTAGTTACAATATACGTAAAAACGACCGTATTTAATCAGAACCATTTTTGGTTTAAAAGCAAAGTCAAATCATACGTTATGTTCAATTTTTGGGTTAGTCACATCTTTTTTTTCTTCGATCGCAGTAGATATAGATCCAAATTTAATTTTCTCGAGGTACTTCTCAAAGCTAAGAGCCAGTTTCGAAACTTGCGGTAACAGCTGGTTTGAAACCTTAATCCCGTCTTAACTTATGGAGTATATTTTCATCCATTTGTGTTTTTGTACGCCCCTGCGTTCCGTTAGCCCAACAATAAACAAATCGATATCTAAGAAATTATATGGGCGCATTAATTTTCATTCCCCGGAATGTCGGCAGTAAATATTTTACTTCAGCGCCCGAATATTTATATGAACAAAGAAAATAGGTTGTTCAGATACATAATCTCTTAAGTCAACAACGTATTGTTGCGAGAATGGTTTCTATCAATAGGTATACAGATGTTCGCACGCCTACATTAAAATAGAAATTAAAATACATTTTAATGTGTATTGTACGACCGCCTTTGTTGTTCGCTTCCCCTCCGTTTGATCGACGCGATGAAATTGGAAGCACTAATCTGTCGAAGTGTATTTTCATTTCGATGATGACAATCGGCCTCCGCTCTCTCGTTCTCTTTGCTCTTAAGTCCTTTGTAGGAAAAATTTTCCACGACACACGCACGCACCTGTACGATCGAAAATAAACAACAAATGTAATAAACTCGTAATATCTGATACTTAATAATTGTTTGATATTTCATGGATATATCATAGTACCTATTATTACAATCAATATTCATGAAATTAATAACTTTGTTGAAGTAGTAGAAGAATGTAATAATCAGTATTGGTAATAAAAGTGTCCTACAATTATTTCTTGGGGTACTTATCTTATGTAGGTGCATATCCAAACGATTTCGATAATTTCCTGACCTTATTGACCTGATTTACCTTATTTCTAAAGAAGGCAAATTATGAAAAATGTAGGCCTTTGTTTGATATCTTGTTGGTTGGTAGATGTAACAATCTGCTACGTGTGTTTTTGGTCGCATTTTGGCATTTCGACAAATACACGAAACACTATTGAAATCAAATTCAATATTCCATATTGTATTGCTAGAAAGACTTGAGTAACAATTTAAATTCTTTAACATTAGGAGCCAAAATTTGATATGAACTAAATATTTCTTGGAATGTTAACAATTTTGGTTAGGGGTGAAATTTTTTGTTAAGTCCTTTTTGATTTTCTTACAATTTTTACAACAGCAGTTAAAGTAGGTACTTAATGTATAAATTAAATATTGTTAGATAGCTTAAGTAGGAGAGGATAACCTTCCTGTTGATTCTTTAGAAGCATATAGTCATTGGTGGTTTAAGGCTCTTATTTCATTTAAATTATTTTATTGTTAATATGTCTTTATTTAATTAATTTTATATTTGTTATTGGTTTAATACCTGTACATGTCTCGTTGATGTAAAATATGATGTCTTCAGTAGGTAACAAGGGTTTTGGATTTTCTCTTAACAACTCTTAAAATGTACCTACTAAGGATTCATTCAACCCTTTATTACCATTAGAAATTTCTGGTCATTGATATATGACAGCATTATGGATATTTGGAACCTATTCTAATATTTTGGCATTTACAGCTATTTTTGTCCTTAGTGCATATTTGATTGAGAAATCTATTTTAGTCTTGCTTGCAGGATTTTTTGTATAATGTACATTTTGTCTTTGTAAATCAATTTGTATTTCAGATAAAGGTATTGAAGTTCTGCTTGTATAAACTACAGGTGTAGATTGTTTGTATATAAATTTAGATGCAAAAAAAACTACAAATATAAATTTTGATGTAAACATAGTAATCGATACAAACTTATATGTTGTTTAAGTACTTCGTGTGTTATTGGATTTTTCTTAATGATGCATTTTCATCACATCTTGATTTCTTGCATTAAGTACTTCTAAGTTTTCGAAAGTTGCTAGATCTTTCTTTTTCTTTCAAATCTTCATCATCATCATCAGTCAACCATCTCGTGTCCACTGCTGGACGTAGGTCTCCCTCATTCTTCTCCATGCATCTCGGTCTTGTGCTGCCTGCATCCAGTTGCTGTGGCAGCGTTTCAGGTCATCGGCCCATCTTGTTGGTGGGCGGCCTCGATTTCGGTAGGCTTCTTGTCTCGGCCACCACTCTAATATACGTTTTGTCCATCTGTTGTCCGTCATTCTGGCGACATGTCCTGCCCAATTCCACTTGAGGGTTGTTATCTTCTCTATAGCGTCCAGGACTCCTGTTCGGCGACGAATTTCTTGGTTTGGAATTCGTTGTCTGAGAGAGATACCCAACAATTTTATACACTGTTTTGTTCGTAAGTGTCAAGGTCTCTGCTCCATAGGTAAGAACTGGCAGTACGCACTGATTGAATGCTTTTCTTTTAAGGCTTACTGGGATATCTGATTTGAAAACATAGTTAAGTTTGCCGAAAGCTACCCGGGCCAGTCTAATGCGGCGGTTTAGTTCGATGGTTTGGTTATCTCTTCCAAGGCAAATCTCGTGTCCTAGGTATTTGTAAGAAGTAGTCTGATCGATGGCTGCTCCAGCAATGTTTATGCTTTCGCTGAGTACTAGATTTGTCATAATTTGTGTTTTAGACATATTTATTTTCAATCCTACTTCTAGGGAGGAGCGGTAGAGTCTGTTCAGTAAGTCTTTAGCTTCGTCTATACTGTCCGTTATTAGCACAATATCATCCGCAAATCGAAGGTGCTTTAGATTTTCTCCATTTATACCTTTTTCGCTCAGATTTGCTCTCTGGCATGCATACTCCAAACTGTTGTGAACAGTCTTGGTGAAATGGTGTCTCCTTGTCGAACTCCGCGTTGTATGGGGAATTTTTCAGTTTGCCTATCGTCCTGTCTAATACTTGCTGTGGCGTTCCGATATATACGTTTAATGATGTTTGTATATCGGTGGTCTATACGACATTCTGTTAAAGCTTCCAGCATTTTTTCGTGACTGATTGTATCAAAAGCCTTTTCGTAGTCCACAAATATCAGTACTAGAGGCTTGTTGTATTCGATACAATTTTCTATCATATTCTTTATCTTCAAATCTTACTCTGGCTATTTTCCATATTTCATAAATTTTGGCCTTTTTTCTGGTATTCTCTCATTTTTGTTAAGTACAGAATAATTTTTTTCCTCATCATTCATCATTTCCATCTGTATCATTGGCAGGTGAAAACTTTAAGACTGCAAAGACTGTCTGCGTCACTTTCTGTAATTCCAGTCTTCTTAACTTTGTTGATGACGTTTTGTGGAGTTGTCGATTGAAGAGTGACTTCATCAAAAATTGCTTCAATATCAAAGAACCTGATTCTATGTGAAAAGCAAGTCTTTCACCATTAGTGAATTTCTATAATCATTCTAAAGGAGTTTCAACAGTCCAATCAAATTCTTTACCAGATTCATACAGCTGGGTGTTACAATTTGGAGTCTTGGATTCGCTTTCTTCTTATAAAAATGAGTTAAGATAGAGTTAGGAAACTTGGCAGAAATGGAACAAGAGTAAATGGCAGCTACCAATTGGCCCCTTTCAGCTTTCGGACTTAACTAAGTCCGAAAGCCCAAAACATAATCAAGTGATCATCATAACCATCGACGACGTACCAACTCACTAAATCTATTGGCACTGTTGGCGTATTAAAAATATTCCCACGTAATTGGAAATTCAGATGATTCTTCATGCTAGGCCTTCTCCTGAAACAGTTTTATCATCATCGTTGGTGTAATCTCTAATATCGAAATTCATGCCTGTAGCTCTTCTGTCTTTAGTCTTTAGTAGCTTTGTTAGCTTGTGTTCAATCCAGGTATATTGTATAGTCCTCTCACATCTTCTGCTTTCTTTGTTGTTGGCCTATGTTCTCATTCTGTCAAAGTTCTTCGTAATTTTTCATCCAAAATCCGTTGCCTGTGTTGTTGGTTTGTATAATTCTGCCCTGGCCGTTTATCCATTTCATCACTTTATAGGCTAAGATTTCATGTATATATTCCAGGATTTTTCTAGTTATTACTTTTTCTTGTTGTTAAAATTTCAGGATGTCTTTCTGTAGGGTTAATAAGGTTTGTAGGTCTCTTCGGTACAACATATCAATGTACAATAAATACATGATTTAATTTCTCACCGAAGAACAATTTTTCGAACGTCCAGCTAAGTTATTTTATTTCGATGGGTAAATGCAAACAAGTGCACATCTAGATCATTTCTTGGGTAAATATGCGGTCGTAGTCCTTCAGATTTCGCCGCAAATTAACTTTTGATACTGTTTCCTCGGCGGAGATATAAAAAGCGCGGATGAGAGTAATTCCGAGTGGAAAGCGGACCTCGAGAATACATTTAAATGGAAATTTGAAGATATTTCCGATGTCGGCCGCCCTCTCGCAGAGAATTAAAACTTTGTAACATTAAAATACATCATTTCCACAAATGATTGAGTATTTGGATTGCGAACCGGGAGCCCCGACAAAGACGTCTCCCTCGGACAAAGCGGGAGAGATAATTTCGTTTTTAGAACTCGAGATTGCTTGTGATTTTGCATTTTGCCCTGGCAAAATTAATTTCAGAATTGGAAATGTAATCAACAGAGATGAGATGTAAATATTTTAATTCGAGCAGATGCTCGGGATTCTTTCTTTGCACAAAAGGAGAGGCGTTTGTGTTTTTCGCCTCTGGGAAACTAATCAATATGCAAATGCCTCGGAATAACTCGTAACTCTAATAACTTTTAAAGACAATAAATGTCAATGGGGGATTAAAATTTGAAAGTATTTTTCATTTGCTAATACGCCATAAACTCGCTTCTTAATTTCTTTCCCTAATCGGTAAATTCATTTAAAATATCCTCGCGTCTGGTACATTTTATCCGAACGACTTTGTACTTTACAATTCGCACGATACACTTTCGGAATTGATAACGGCGATATTTTCAAATATCACTCCATGGTGAAAACGATACCGTTGAAATTCAACTTTTTAACGCCGAAACGCTAAAAACGGTTTAATGGCGCCAAAACCCGCTAAATGAATCAAAATACCTTTTAAGTATAAAAATTTTGCCAGGAAGTGTGGTATGGACTGAAATATATGTAATGATTAGTACCAGTGCAGTGCGGTGTCTAATAGTAGGAGAGCTAATGTCAGAAAAGTCGACCGATCTGCACAAGTTTTTAACTTTATTCATATGATGGAATATGCCACTTTATTAACGAAGTTGCGTTTCTGCCACCTCAGGCTGGTGAATATTTATTGTTATTTAAGAAAAACGGTTGTAAAAAACATAAGAATTTTGACCAATCTGCACAAACCCCAAAATGCGCATACTGCTTCTTTTCACCAAAACAAGGCACACCGAGCTATTGTGCCAAGTCTGACTAGTCGGAAAATTGGTCTGCATAGGTTTTTTCGACGGAAAAATGGAGGCAAAATTTTGACCAATCTGCACAGCTTCCAAAATAGTAAATCCGAGTTTGTTATGTTAAATCTCTTTAATTTGTTATCTTAAAGTTCTCGAATACCATTCTGCCAGCCTAAAATGGTCCCAAAACTATTCTGCCAAGCGATTTCCTTAGAGGAAAAATTGGAAAATTTAACCAATGTGCACAAGCTCCAAACTTTACACACGACATCGTGATGACACAGAAACCTTATGCAAACTATTCTGCCAACCCTTTTTGGCCGGAAAAGTGTTCTGCCAAGTAATTTTCTAAATCTTAAAAATTCGACCAATTCGCACAAGTTTCAAATTTTGCACACGGCTTCGTAATTACACAGGAAGCTTATGCGAATTTGAATAAATGCAACACAAAAAATACAATATTTTTCGTTTTATTTTTACCACTTCGAATGGGGAGTTTTATATAATAAATAAGTGAGAATTGATTGGTTCCTTGTGCTGTGAGTAGACGTCAAATAAGTAAAGTTTGATAGAATCACTTATTTGATTGGCCAACTTTACTTTTTTGACATTCACTCACAGCAGAATTAATTAACCAATCAATTCTCACTTTTTTTTGAAAACTCTTAATTCCTGGTTGGAACTCAACCGCAACGCAAATTTCCATAGTTAGGTCTAATCTTCAAATTTTTTGTCGAGTTTTGGGAATATGGTGGAAATGTAGCTGCTGGGGGTCCACAGGAACCAGCTAAATTTTGAAAGTGGTCTATGAGAAATGAATTTCGGAACCTCTAGTATAGAGGATGGGGAGAATTCCCGCTCTAAAACCGTATCCACGAGGTATAGTACATCGTATACCAACTATGAGTTGCTCGGTTTTATTTTGGTAGATTTATATCTAGTATTGCATTCGTTAACGAAGTCGAAAAAATAGGAATTAAAATGCGGTTTTCAGTTTTTTGGTATCTAGAGATCATACCTAATCATTTCCCAAAAATTTATATACAACGTGATCAAGAATGACTGTTTAAGTTGGCAATACTGAATTTCATTTTTAAATGGTACGACTGGAGTAACATCCGGTTGGTGACACTGACAGCGTCATTGACAGATGCCATTTCAAATTCGAATTTCTGGTATTCTTTTCAAATTTATTTATCTAAAATGGTTTTCACGTTACAACACGATATTTTCATTGGAATGGCGTACTTTAGAAGCGGGATTTATAACCCAATTACTGGTTGGCAGTACTCTCTCGAAGCGACATACTAACAATTTCAAGAGTTGTTTCCGGAGACTTTGGTCACTTTTGCTGTCTTTCTGCAACATTGCATGCGAGTAGTTGAACGTTATTTAAACACGGGGAGCGTAAGCAAACAAAAATCAACTGGTAGACCTTCTACTCTAAACGAGGAAGTTGTCGAGGATATCAAAACTCGAATGCAAACAAGTCCTCGCAAATCCTTAAGAAAGCTCTCCCTTCAAACAGGTTGGGTCCTTATGCCTCCTATTCAACCAATTTTCATTCTTATCCATAAGACTTCCACTTTTCCATGTTGTTCTAGTTCACGGTTTTACAGGCTTAACATATGGAAGTTGCTCCACTGTGCTTAAAAAGAAATTAAAGTACCACCCTTACAAAATTTCCATCGTCCAGTCATTAACCCCTCCTGATCACCCGCAGAGAGTTTTATTTTGCAATTGGTTCAATGACATATTAAATAATAATATCCTTGACAATACCTTCTATTCCGACGAAGCCTGGTTTCATCTCAACGGCTATGTGAATAACCAAATTACAGAATTTGGTCAGGTGAAAATCCTTACGCTATCAGAGAGACACATTTACACCCGATTAAAGTTTGTGTTTGGATGGCAGTGTCAAGTACGCGGGTGTATGGGCCAATATTTTTTAATTTTACCGTCAATTCGGAGAGATATATCCAACACCTTTTGAGGCCTTTTATAAACCAATTAACAGACGAAGAGCGTCAAATTGGATATTTCTAACAATACTCTGCAAGGGCACATACGGCTCGTGCTACTATGGAATATTTAAGAGAGAATTTTGGCGACAGAGTACGGTATTAGTCGGTGCATTTGGTGAAGCAGGTCACCAGATCTCACTCCATTAGATTTTTCGTTATTTGGACTCTTGAAGGACAATGTCTTTAGGAACGTATTGCATACTGAAAAGAGCTGCAATAGGCAATAGTTCAGGAAGTGGCAAACATTACCCCCAATATGCTGGTGAATATCTTCGAGAGCCTAAAAAGAAGAGTTAATTTATGTCTGGACCCAAATGGGGGGCATTTTGAGCATTACCTTTAGCCGGTTGGTATTACCAGCCGGTTTAATTAAATGTTTGTTCTGTATTTCGAGTTTCATTTTTAAGCGTTAATTTTTATTCACATAACCTACAATCTTATCGCTGATTGTTCTTCTTCTTCTTTTATTTGGCCTTCGCTGCTATGGCGATCCAGCCACTTAAATAACGCTGATTGTTTTGTCAAATAAATGAAATAAACATATCTGGTTCTCAAGGCCTATCAACTTTAAAAAAGTTACCTCATTGAACAGCTTCTGGCGAGGGGGTCGCGCAGGGGAGGCGGAGTTCGTGACGTAGACTGGCGACACAGGTCTGAGTTTTATTACCTGTGTTTAATCTAACTCTGGTTTCATCTATGCTCTGTATTACTCTGACAATTCGGCGTTTGGCTGGCGTTTTCGTTTGTAATTGACAACAGTTTTGAGTTTTTCAAAGTATTTTTTGCATCGCCGGTCACCGTGTGACGTAGATGACGTTGTGGTAGGTCAGGATCGCTTGAGGCAACCTATTTAAAGTTGATACGCCTTGTCTGGTTGTAGCATTGCAAACCCTTAGGCAAAAAAATCCTCCAGGTAGGATTGCCAACTTAAACAGTCATTCTTGATCACCCTGTATATATGTATATATATATATATATATATATATATATATATATATATATATATATGGGATATAACGAAATTTGTCGGCAGGCTACAGGTCGCATTTTTTAAAGAATCACAACGAAATTTGGTACAAAAATCAGTTGGCCGAAAATCTCGGTCGAGTTCGTTAATGGGCCAAATCGGTCTAGCGGTTTCAAAATGGCGGCTTGTTATTTTCCAAAAAAAAAATCAAAAAACTTTTATTTCGCGTCTGAGAGAAAAATGTTACTTGAGTTTTTTGTTGCTCTTATAGAGGCGAACGACTTTTGTATAAAACGTTTTTTCGAGAAATGTACAGAAAAAAAGTTATTTTTTTCAAAAATAAATAAAAATAAGAAAAACTTTTATTTCGCGTCTGAGAGAAAAATGTTACTAAGGTGTTTTGTTGTTCTTATAGAGGCGAACAACTTTTGTATAAAACAATCTGTCGAGAAGCTTACAAAAATAAAGTTATTTTTGTCAAAAAAATTAAAAAATAAAAAAACTTTGATTTCGCGTCTGAGAGAAAAATGTTACTTAGCTTTTTTGTTGCCCTTATAGAGACGAACAACTTTTGTATAAAATATATCTTTGAGAAATATACAGAGAAAAAGTTACTTGCATATATTTTAAAATTTTGACGTTTGTATTTTTTCACACCTCGTATGCATTTTTTTGACACATCGTGTGTTATATTACTGTATATCTTACCCATAAATCTACTTTCAGCCTGGCATGCCATGGGGTTTTTTAGTTAGAATTTTGCTCGATTATTCTACTTATTTTATGGATTTCCTGGAAAGCTTGGCAGAACACTTTTTGGACCATTTCAAGCTGGCAGAATAGTTCGCATAAACTTCCTGTGTAATTACAAAGTCGTGTGCAAAATTTGAAGCTTGTGCAAATTGGTCGAATTTTTAAGATTTTTTACTGGGAAATTACTTGGCAGAACACTTTTCCGACCGAACAGGGTTGGCAGAATAGTTCGCATAAGGTTTCTGTGTCATCACGATGTGGTGTGTAAAGTTTTGAGCTTGTGCACATTGCAGGTTGAATTTTCCGGATTATCCTCTCGGAAAATGGCTTGGCAGAACGGTTTTCAAACCATTTCCAGGTGGCAGAAGGGTGTTATAGGACTTTGTTTAACATTATAAATTCATGTTTACCATTTTGGAACTTGTGAAGATTGGCCAAAATTTTTCCGTGGAAAAATCCCAGGCAGAATGGTTTTCCTACCAGTCAGACATGGCAGAACAGTTCGGGGTGCCTTCTTTTGATGTAAAAGAAGCAGTATGCAAATTTTGGAGTTTGGGATCGGTCAAATTGCTCACCTATTTTGCAATATTGATGATTGTTTATTAACAAAATGGTACCGATTTGGGGTGGCAGAATCTTTTTTTGTTAATAGTAGGTGTTGTTCTCGCATATAAGTAAGATTCAAAACTTGTGCAGATCGGTCGTTTTTTTCCTGACACCAGCTCTCCTACTATAATATCTATTTATTTGTGTCAGTAATATCAGCTAGTGGCGTAGGATATTTATAGAATTTGGTATAGTTTGTTTTTGTGTATAAAGTACCTAAAATGAATCTCAAAATAACGAGCCGAGGTATAGAAATTAATCTTGTTCAATAATTGAAACTCTATAATTAATACAATGTGTTTCAAAATGATTGTCATCTAGTTGGCGTTGGAATTTCTGTGCATGTAATTTTTGATGTGCCGCGCTCTATTGATTTGTACCTATCTAATTCTGACAACAAGTGACACTTCGAACATTTATTGTGAGACTTGCAATCAGTACTGCTGGTAATTAACGGCCCTTTTCAGGGCCAAAACAAATACTACAAATAGAAAAATACTCAGAATTCGTTTCCTTTTTACAGAGAAAAACCAGAAGTATAAGAGGTTAAGTAGGTTGTTTTGAGGTTATGTATAGCTAGTATAAACTCCTATTTTCGCAAGGCGGTTTTTTTATTTTACATGGGAATTCCACAGCCGACTAGATGACAATCATTTTGAAACACATTGTATAATACAAACATTGAAATGTGACATTTTTTATCTCATTTTTTAAACATCCCGTTCTCGCAAACGATGAAAGGACACATTTCCCATAAATTTGTTAGGTATAAGAAGGCGAGCTTTAATGTAATATCAAGAGTTACAAAAAATGTATTTGATGTAGTTAGTTGCTAAGCTAAGTTCGATGAATAATACAATGTAAATGATTGTCATTGTATTGGTGTTATTTAACTCGTTATTTGTTATAAAAATTAAAACCCATTCTCTTAATGAAACAACAACCGAAACTAATCCCGAACCTGTTCGCCCCTTTCTTAATATTTTCATCACGGTCATTCCGCTCCCGCTCGACTTTATTTTTCGCCTCCCTTTTTCTCTAGCCAGCTAGCATAACAAGCCGGATTGATAAAATATTCAAAATGCAGGAGGAGACATAACAAGCCACTATATTTTTTCGAATCGGGACAAGGCAAAAAGCCGCACGCCAACCGGACAGCTCGGTTAATTTCGGTTTATTAAAAAGAACGCCGGGCCATTTCGATATAAACATACAAAATTCATAACGAGCCGGACCGGCATTTTTCGGTCGATCCAGATGGGAGGCTCGCGTGTCCCGTGCCGAAATATCCGGGAATTATTTAACGGTTCTCATCAAATATTACCTAGCTGCGCTTTGATGCCGTTACGGGATTATTATTCGACTTCGATATCCGGGAAAATCGAGGAAAAATAGATTTTTTCGTGGTGAAATGGAAGTCGAAATAGATGGGGAAATGTATCAATAACGCCCTGTGGGACGGAGCAAAACTGATTTGTTCAACTGGAAAAACATAAAAAGAGGTGTCACTATTCTTATCCTACATAACACAACATCTAAACTACCCAACGTCATTAGGAATAAACCTTATTACTTTGGCCTTTCCAAAAGGGCGCAGTTTAAAAACATCAATAATGAAAACAGAACACTACACCAAATTCAACACTTTGGAGCCATGCATTTGTGACACATTACGAACACATATAAGAGAACATAAACGGCACCTACATAAATAGAAGGTAGCCATATAGATAGGTAGATAGGTAGAAAGTGCCACATATTCTAAGTTCGTTCTTAGTAAAGATTAAGACACTTAATTTAATGGGAGAATACTAAAGCTTTGTTCGACGAAGAAATACTAACAACGTCGAAAACTTAAAGAGGCACAATGGAAACATCAAAATTGGGATAGGTACAGTCAATTTAAAAAGTATAACCACAAGAATAAAGAAGGAGCAGAAGGTTATGACATCATTTACTGTACAGTAAAAATTAAGCGACTCTGAATGACCTCGGTCATTTTTCATTCGGTATCCTGGGATATAAATTGGGAACCGGCTCCAGAAATGTTTTAAACCTGCTCTAGTTTTCTTTAAACTTTGTATGGTAACTTTGCTATTCAATTTTTAGTGATTGCCGTTATCATTACTTTGACTGATCTGCAAAGGGCTCTCTACTTTTGTGAATTTTCAGTTTTTATCAATTTTCTCCAAAACGGCTATACCTGCTGTTACCAAATTTTAGATTTGAACTGACCTAAATAATGGCTATAACTTTTATTTAAAACATTTTTTTCTTAAACCGCCCTAAAGGGCATTTTACTCTTGAACATTTTCAATTTCTCAATTTTTTTTTCAAAAAGGCTTTGAATGTTTTCACTAAACCTTGTATTTGAGTTAAAATTTTAAATATATACAATTTTTATTTGAAATATTTTTTCCTAAATCTGTCCTAAAGGGCACTTTACTCTTAAAAATTTTTATTCTGTACAATTTTCTTTAGAAGAGTTTTGGTGACTTATACCAAATCTCATAACAAGTTAGCTGTTTAATGCCTATACCTTTTATTTGAGACATTTTTATCTGAAATTGCCCTAAAGGGCACTTCCTTCAATGCATCGTTTTGTGGAGTAATTGTTTAAGTATATTTATTTTTATTTATACCAAGTCGATGATTGGATTCTTATTTTAAAGTATGGATATTGAAATTTGTTATTGTTATATTACATAAGCATATTTATTTATCGTTTCGATTAAGTTAGTTGTATTCAAAAACGTTTTTCATCTAACAAAAAAACAAATGAAATATTTACCTATTAATAAGAGAAAATGTTAATATTCAATAATAAATTTATTTTATAAAACTGTGATAATGTTGCCATGAATGCCATATGAGAAAGTATTACGATGTTACACATCACCATTTTTTATTTGAAAAATTAATAACCTTTTGCGTTTCACAGGCAATTCATGATGCTCATTGTTCTTCAGTATCTGTTGCACTGCATAAATGCAGATACATAAATTAAAAAATGTTAAAGTGTTAATCGAAATCTTAATGGTATAAAATAAAAAAATTATGAAACACACATACACGTTTGTATGGATTCTATAAAAACCTTATAAAAATGTAGGTATTTATATTACAAAATCAATGTACAACCTACGAAATAATCATTGTTGCTTAAATTTTCTAGAACTAAAATGAATGATACGGAAGAGTTATTCTTAATTAAAAATGTTATATATGGCGCCAAACAATCCTTTTATTTTTGTTAATGTTTTTAAAATTTTATTCATGTATTTTAAAGTATAGTATAGCTTAACTCTAATAAATAAATTACTTATCTACACTATAGGAAAATTGGGGCAAGGGTGAATACTGTAACGTTTATTTCTAATTACAATACAATACATACATGCATACGTAAATACATGTATGTACATAATACATACAATAGTTATATACATTTTTTTTACATTTTTCAAAAAACTTCTCCTCAATACGATTTTCCGTAGCCAAATATTCAAAATTTTGGAGCGACTATAGAGGTAGAAAGATGCTTTACTTTTTATCATTCCAAACATGTTCCGATATATTGACAGTATATCTCCAGTGACGAAAACAAAAACTAAAATTGAAACGAACAAATCTAAACATTTATTCTGTAGAGGATAGTTTGAATATAAATGTAAAGTTTAAAAAATGTTGGAAGCATAGATTTCTTATCGCGGGCTTCGCTCGATCCACTGGATCGGTGACAGGTATTAACATCGAAAAAATGAACTAGACGGACGGCCAAATATCGCGCAGCGTTGTTTACATTGTGTGTATAGTCGGTTGCTTGCTCCAGGGGTGGCGATTGCGGGGTGGATCGGTGAGAGGTATTAACGTCGAGAAAACGAACGAGCCGGACGAGCCAGTTATCAAGATCATCGTTTCTGTACATGACGTATATATATATATATATATATTATTAGTAACTAATGAGATATATATAAGGCTATGCTTCCCCTCACGGTCATTCCCGGAGTGCCTCATTTCGTTTTTTTTTTATAATTAGATAACTCTGACGCAAATGAATAGATATTAGACGCCGTACTGCACTGCGCCAAGTTTACAATGCGCAAGTGAATCTGCGCGAACATCGGATGTCTCTTTCTCTCCCTGTTATCTTTCTGATTGTCTCTTTATTATTGTGTTATTGGCTATGTTGATCAATATCTTTTGAGACGGATGGTAGGTGTAAGGATATTACGAACAATTTCTTTCGTTTCGAGGAAAACCGCCGCGTGCTCTGAACGTCCCTAAATAATTACACAGTTTTTAAAAAAAAATCCCTCGCCGGAATTGATTTTCCGATATCGCGTCTCGAAGTAAGCGCTCCACGATCCTTCCCTCGGGCGACGGTTCCCTTCTAACCCCCTGCCCCGCCCCCGTCGTCTCTTCCCGTTTAGCATTCAGCTTGACCGTTGTTAATGAAAAAACTTTATTAATGAAATAAAAAACGAGGGGAGCGGGGGCGAGAAAGATAACGCCGCGACGGCGACGACGACGACGACGACGTCGTTTCCAATAACGAGAGTCGGCGGTGTAGCGGCGAGGGTGTCGGGGGGGGGGGGGGTCGGCCCCACACGGGGCGGCATAATCGCGCCTAGATTGCGGACCGATCTCCCCCGCAAACTGATCAGACACAGTCATTATCTCGTATTAACTGGTAAATATTCATGGGCGCCGTCTCATTGGCAATGCTATCGCTCTTGATTAGTATTAAGACCGGCCGTCTCGCCCCCCTTGACCCCGTTCGGTAGACGGACACAGTCATTACCATGTCAAAGGAGCAATTTCTAGCTTATATTAAATGTTCGCCTCGGATCCGATTAAAATCTGTTACTGGTGCGAGGAAAGAAATTGGAAATTATGGGTTTCTGCGCTCACTTCGTTTATTTTCGAACGCCAATTTTGTTTTCTCCTCTTTCGGAACGGCCAGCCTCGAAACACGACCCACGACTTCGACGCTCAACAATCAGCTAACCCCACGAATTTAATTAAACCACCACACCACTAAGCAATACTGATCAAACCGACAGAAACAACTTACCCGTACCTATATCAATTTTGAATAGATTCTAACCTGACGATAAACTAGTTTGTCAAAGGTGTAACTCAATGCCAATTCCAATGCATCTTTGGTCACCAAATGCACCTAGCTTATCATGATCCTGACTTATGGACTAAATGGTGAATCAATGTTCAGTTCTGTTCCAAGAAAAACTATGTTTCTGTATCCCTCACTGACAATAAGGCAACCTGTTACAGCTCTTTTATAGGTTTGTGTATGACTGAATGTTATCTTGTCAATGTCATTTTGGGTATTTAATTTTAACGAAACTAACACTCCAAGAACTGAGAAGCTATCTTTTAATTGAAACCTCGCGGTAGTTGACTTGTTGGTTTCTTCGGAATGAAATAGACTTCATTTATATTCTTATCCTTGCCTGATGAGCCCCGATAACTTCGAAACGTCTAATGAACTAGAAATTGGATCAAGATAATTGACAACTGTCCGACTTAGTGAATCAAAAGCTTTTTCAAAAAGAAAACAAGATGTTTTTTCATACCTTATTAATAATCAGTTATATTTAACCTTGTCAGTTACACTTATTACAGTACTTACACTTGCTAAGTACAGCGAGTGTAGATTGATATAAGTTCTTTATTGTTATGATATCGACATGGATTTCCCACTCGACCTCTTCAATTTTGGTTAGGTACCTATGCAATATTTTTGTTTCATGTCATGAATGCATTTTCACAAAGACTTTCGGCTGTGCCAAGATCTAAGGGAATTGCTTGGACCAATTTCGTTATAACGACGACCCAGACAATAACATAAATCGTGTCGTTGCTTAAAGCTAATAAGTAAATCAAAGTTGTCTTACACCATCGGGATATAAAAATCACTGGAGGGAATGAGTACTACGATGAGTACTATGAGGGTTAAAATTTTACTCTAAGCAAAATAACATCAACATGGCCGCCAAGCTCTCAAACCGTAAACAGTATGCAGGGCCGAACTGAAATATTTCTTTATGACTATGGGTGCAACGTCATTACAAGAGTGCTAAGGTTTGAGGTTTGCATTAAATTTATTATGTACATTTTTAAAAAAAAAGTGCTGATTTTTATATATGAATAACGTACTTAAATTTTCAAACTTAAAATCCTTCTGACTAGATTTTTAGGCATTAGTAAGACAATTTCGAAGTGCACTACATCACTGGTTGGTTCAAAGGTATTACCTCCGGTGTTGGCACATGGCTCTCTATACAGAAATATAGATAATGCGCAATACATATAAGATCTAGGGTTGATCTCTGGTGATGTCACATGTTAGTAAACAAAGTTAGTGTTTTAAAATTGAAGTGTTGGCAAGGTATAGAAGTTTTTCCTTCCTTCTGCTCATCATGGCCAACTGTGAGGACTTGGACAACCTCTTTTTGTTTTTTTTTTAATTGAGGTTATGAATGCGCGACAAATGCAAATATCACGCGATTTACGGGTTTTAGTGCATATCGGTGACTCATTATCAAATTTGTTGTGATTAATTAAAAAAAGGTGTAATAATATTTTGTGAAAGCAGACAGTAAAAATTACTTAAAATAGATGACGTAAAATTTCACTCTTGAGTCATTTTCTTTTATTAAAATCATCAGTTTTCACCAGACTTTTCTCACGACAGGAATGGAAATTTTGCGTTGATCTGTCTTAAGAGTGTCATTACCGAGGACCTAAATCCGGACTGTGAGATAATGTGCCGAATAGAGATTATTCGGGCAACGTTTAACAATATGAGATCGTTTCTTTGCAATGACAACCTGAGCTTGAAGCTAAGACAACGTATGATTGAATGTTATGTATAGTCGGTATTGCTACACGGAGTGGGGACATGGACTGTAAAGAACAGGACGTTGAATCAACTGGAGGCATTCAAAATGTGGCTTCACAATGCTTCGTTTTGTGTGGACGCAACATGTTATAGGCGAGAATGTACTACTAGTCTGACCCATCCCATCTGTCAGAAATTTGCTTTAGATGGACGTAAGAGGTAACCGCAATGTTTTACATGAATACCTCGGGAATAGTGCCTAGAATAAGGATTGACTTATCCTCCAAAGCGCAGAAGTCGGGAACATTGTTTAGAATGCAACAATTTAAAAAAAAAATTAAAAAACGCGTTTTTTCCCGAATTGTTTTGCTTCTAACTTTTTAAGTATTGAATTTAGAAGGAAGTTGAACAGAGAAAAAAGTTGCAGAATCGCTTTTTACATAATATGGCATAAGTTAGAAATTCAAAAATTTATTAGTGGTTTTGCAAAATAGCAATAAACAAAATAAAAATCGGCCCAAAAAAGTGGTTTTTTAATTTATTATTTTAGGCACTTTAAAATGTAGTTAGGACTTACATATCAAAAGTAGAAAATCTTGAAGTTATAATAAAAAAATCCAGTAAATTTCGTTTCGATCGGTTTATTAAATTTTGCACAATAATTTTGCAATTCAGAAAAATCCAAAAATATTGAAAATTTTCAAAATTGTTTAATTTTTTTTCCACAATTCGATTTTAACAAAACTGGCTGAGTATATATAAGAGGGAACAAGCTTTCATGTGCTTTTTTCAGAATTAAAAAATATTTATTAGAACGTTCACAGTCATATATTTGGTGTCGTTTTTTTGCTTGAAAACAAATAGATTATCTCGGCGAATTTTTTGTTAAATGAAATTCTGAAAACATAGCCGGAAAGCACTCGGAAAGACGCTTCTTTTTATTTATAATAAGTTGCTATTTTGTTCATTAGTTTCTGAGATATAACTCCTCAAAGTTGATTAGTGTTCAATAAAATTTTTAATAATGGTTAATACAATTTACTATTTTCTTATAACTTAAGAAAGAATTGTTGCTCGCAGTAACCAGTATAATATTTTTGTTGAAATTTACATTAGAAGATTGAAATTTACATTAAAAAAAATTCTCGCTTGGAATTTTGACAAATTTATAAATTTGATACCAACTTTAAACAATGACTGTGACCGTTTTAACAAATATTTTTTAATTCCGAAAAAAGCACATAAAAGCTTGTTCCCTCTTATATATGCTCAGCAGGTTTTGTTAAAATAGAATTTAATGAATAGAAATAAAAGAAAGAAATAAAATAGAAATTTTTTTTTCTATATTTTTGGATTTTTCTGGATTGCAAAATTATTGTGCAAAACCTAATGAACCGATCGAGACGAAATTTACAGGATTTTTTTACTATGAATTCAAGATTTTCTACTTGTGATATGGAAGTCCTAACTACATTTTAAAGTGCCTAAAATAATAAATAAATAACCGCTTTTGTGGGCCGACTTTTTTTGGTTTATTGCTATTTTGCAAAACCGCTAATAAATTTTTGAATTTCTCACCTATGCCATTTTATATAAAAAGCGATTCTGCAACTTTCTTCTCTCTTCAATTTTCTTCTAAATTCAATACTTAAAAAGTTAGAAGCAAAACAAGTCGGAAAAAACGCGTTTTTTCAATTTGCATTTTAAACAATGTTCTCGACCTGTGCGCTTTGGAGGATAACTCAATCCTTATTCTAGGCATTATTCCCGAGGTATTAATGTAAAAACATTGCGGTTACCTCTTACATCCCCATCAAAACAGACGGGTCCTGGACTATACATCGAAAGGCAACTCTTGACGACCGTAAAATGCCGAAAGATGTCATATCTTGGACATATTTTGAGGGGCGATGAATATCGTCTCTTGCAGCTTATACTCCTCGACAAGATTGAGGAGCGACGTGGAGTAGGAAGGAAACAACACACGTGGCGCAGAAATATTCGAGATTGGACCGGCGTAAGGAAGGCTGGTGAACTATCTCGCTTGGCCGAGGACCGAACGGCTTTCGCCATGGTGATACCCAACGTCAGGGAGACCTGATAAGGCAGATGAAAGAAGAAGATTGACCATTCGATAACCTCACTTTTGAATCGATGATAGAAATTGGGATTATTAAACGTATGTCATAACAAGTAAGTGTCCAAAGGAACGAATTATATGAATTTTGAGGTGTTGATCCGTGAGGCGTCGGCGTCGCGACGCCGCGCGTCTCGAACCAGGCGCGCCCCGCCCAATTCATAACCGGACACATCCACACGCACGTCATATTTCCGGAGGTATGATCCCGGCGTCGGAAAATCGACGTCGCTGCGCCGCTGTCGCATAGTCGATCGAGGGGAAAAAAGAAGAGAAGATGGGTGAGAGAGAGAGGGAGAGGAAGAGAGGAAGAGAGTCCGGACGGACGGACGTACGTACGGACGGACTACGGAGGCGCCCGCATATACACACGTCGTCGTCGTCGTCGTGGGTGAGAAAGAGAAAGAAAGAGTGTGAGAGAGAGAGAGGAAGAGAGCGGAGGACCAATGGCCGACCCCTTCGGCTTATTACTTCCATAAATCCATCATATTCATAGCCGGCGGTCGTAAGAGCCGCCCCCCATTGGTGGAGGTGGCGCATTGCGGGCATCTCTCAGCCCGCCCCGCTCCCGATGTCACGGATATTAATATCGAATTTTTGCGCGGCGAAGAAGAAGTCGCGTCGCGCGAGATGCGCGCGCCCCCTCTCTCCCCTCCTGCCACCCCCGCGCCGCCCCCCCTCGTCCTCCGACCCCCCCTCCGTCCTCTACCCTCGCCGGACCGAAGCTGGACCTCATTATGTGGAAGAGATATTTACTCGTCGGGGGATGGGGGCGGCCGCCGCCCCCGCCGCCCGCCGCCCTCGCCGCCGCCGCCGCCGCTGCTGCCCCGCTCCCGCCTCCGCCACTTCTCGAAGATTTCAATTTAGCGCGCTGATGGCTCGTATGTGTGGATGTGTGCCAGTGGACGACCGCCCAGGGGTGTACTACACACACTGTAGTAACCTTATTCCAATTAACTACACACTCCTTGGATCGCGTCACATGCAGCACCCTCAAAGAGTACGTATTTCCTTCGCGGCAAGAGCAACTCCCTTTTGAGCATTTTTAAATTAATGAAACTTCCGTTGAAAGGTATATGGTACCGATCAAACTTGGTTATGTGTCAAATTGCCAAAAAAAAAAGGTTATCTGTATAGTCGGTTTACGGACGATAATTTTACGTGATAACATCAAAAGCAAACATTGATAAAAAATTGCATACGTTTATGAATTGCATTGAATTATTATCACATTTATCAATAAATTATCATTGATGTTTTATATTAGTGATGGTTTTTTCGCTCTGCGGTTGGAGTAAATATTCAGATGACTTTATAAATAATAGTCGGCAATACCGCTAATGTCCAGCTGTGTGCTGTCGTCGTCGCCACCGACGAAGTGGAAGGGAGATCTCACTCCCGCATGGCTCACATTGGTGGTGTGATGCCGGTCTCTCTTTCACTCGGACGCTGTAGTGGAAGAGAGATAGATGCGTCGCAAGGCAAACGCTAAGGTCGATCTCTGTCACTTGTTCTCGCTCTTGCACTCGCTCGCACGCATGGGTCTGGCGTAACGTTACAATGTTTTTTGGGACGTGTAGGTATAGCCCGCACACCGATTTATAAGACGCTTATCACGTCACAAACAAATAAAATGTTCTGAAACGTTCGTCGAAATATTTCTGGAAATTCGCACTTCAGGAAAATATGTGTTTCAAATTCAATTCAAAAACTACCAAAATCTATTTCCTCTTCTTCGAGTGCTGTCTTCGTTACGAAGACTGGCAATCATTAGGGCTATTTTTATCTTCGAAACTGCTACTCTTAACAGACTATTATTATTAAAGTTTGTATGTATTACAGTATGTAAAATTTCATCAGTCTGACGTTGAGTTAATTTCCTCATTCTGATGAATCCACTCCTAGCCTTTCCAATCTTCATTTTAATTTCTTCGAAATTACCATATTTGTTCATTGATGACAGTTCCCAAGTAGTTGTATTTTTTTTTCACTCTTTAAACTTTCTGGTTTCGAATATACTTAAAAATTACCTCTGTTTTGTTCTGTTTTTCTGATTAACATGAATTTTGTTTTGTTAGTAGTATTTAGTGACAAACCATATTCATCACTTGCATGTGTTACCTCATTGACAAGACTCTGTAAATCTTGTAAGATTTTGGCTCTATGACTGTGTCGTCCGCATAGTGAATAATTACCTTTAATTATAAATCTCATTTATAAGTATGAGTCTTATTTTATACGAGGATAATTTGTGATATACAGAATCACCTATTTTACTTTTAACTTTCTTACATAGTGTATCGAATTCGTCTACTATTTCAATTGCTTCTGGCCGAGTCATCCTTTACGTTTCTAATTGAAGTTTAAGAACGTAAATATGTAATGTATGTCACTTTTGAAAGAAAATACATAATAATGCCCAAATATGAAATATCAGTAATTAGCGATGTGTAATTTAAATGAATGTAAGTTTACATTAGACTACTACCATTTGACGCCTATGGTAATGACAGAATAACTCCCTTCAGAGCAGTAGCACTTTTGTTCCAAACTTCGTAACTTCGTAACCATCATAATAACAATAACGAAGGTGAAACAATTCAGTTGATCCATATATGATTCCAAAAACATAACTTCCTTAATAACCGCATTTCTAAATAACCTCTTTCCCCTTAAAAGCAACTTCGTCGTAGGTATAGAATTTCCAAACTCAATTGAGACAGTTAAAAAAACCCTTTAATAACCACTTAAGCCTATAAAAGACGCCGCCTCTACACCTGCATGATTTCTGCTTCTTATCATTTTGCGACTCTTGTAACCCCACTCTAAGGGCGGACATAGCTGTGCGTTTGTTCTTGCTTTATGTGGGCGACTACAAAGAATTTCACCAAATTATACGAGGGTCAGAAGTATCATCGTAATTAAGTACTACTATGCTTTGTTATAGTGCAAAAACCACTTTTTAAGTCAGTTCGGTACATCGAAGGAAGGTTGTCTCAAAAAAGCCCTTTTTATAAAAGATTTATTATGTCGACGTTTCGCCTACAATTTGAGGCATCATCAGGACAACACAGCTAAAATTTACATTAAAAATCATACATAAGAAGGATTTACATATTTTACACTTACTATGTACGTTGTGATCTTATTAAAACGGATAATTACACTAAAATCTTCATCTTTGAGAATGTATCACAGTGATTATTAATTGATCTTTTCACATGCTATCATTCAGCTGTAATCACGTTCAAAAATGAAATGCAAAGTCTCGAAAGTAAAACACAATATGGTCCCATCTTTCTCTTTTTTTTTGAGTAAATTCTTTTGTTTATTGTTGATTTTAAATATGTTTTAATACCCATAATGCCATCTCACGTGAAATAGAAGAGTAAAAGGAAGGTGTATACTATGGTATTTTATTTCATTCTGTGATTAAGTTATTTGTTAGAGTTTTGTTTTCATCAATGTTCGGATTGGTTATGTAATAGATTTTTGTATGTATTGATAAGACCTAGGAAATCTGTTTGAGAGTTACATGAATTTGGAGTAAGTTTGATAAAGATTGATTCTAAAAATAATCTTTTGAACCAATTGTTCTCTGTCTTAAGGATTTTAGTGTTCTCAAAATCAAATGTATGCCCTGTACGAATGGAGTGATCACTCAAACCAGAATGAATATTGTCTTTTTTCTTGATTGCTGACTGATGTTGTGTAAGACGTTTGTGTATATATTGTTTTGTTTGTCCAACATATTTTAATGGATGTGGATTTGGGAAACAATCCTTACATGAGATTTCATAGATAACATTATGAATTAAATTAGAGGGAGTTGAATCTTTTAGTTTAGTAAAAATAGAATCCAATTTTTCTAGATTGAACCAAGCGGGAGTGAGTTGAAAAGGTTTAAGAAGAGTTTGTGTTCTCTTTTCAATTTCAGAACAAAAAGGAAGTTTTATGTATTTGGCAACTGAATTTTTGGAATTGTGAGAAGTATTGGAAGGGTTGTTAATGGAAGGCTGTAATGAGGTGGTGAGAATATGTTTTCTTTTCTTTATTTTTGAGAGAATAAAATGTTCTGGGTACATGTTCTTAATGAGTGTATCTTTAATTAGTTTCAGGTTGTCATTCCAAAAGGTGTGATCTGATAGGAGACAGGCTCTATCAACTAAATTGTATACAACAGATGTTTTATACTTGGTAGGAGCATAGGAAAGAAAATTTAAATACCGGCCAGACCAAGTTGCTTTACGATACCAATTAGTGGAGCATCTCCCACCTGACAAATAAACACTTACATCTAAAAAAGGAATGCTACCATTGCTAGATTTTTCTATTGTAAATTGTATGTTTGGATGGAAAGAATTGAAAAGATTAAAAACCTGATCTATATGATTTACGGGTATTAGAAGGATCGTGTCATCAACATAGCGATAGTAAATAGGAATGGAATGGGGAATATTATTGAAAATTTCTTTTTCTAAAGCAACAAGCACAATGTTAGCTATGACAGGGGATAATGGGCCACCCATCGGGCAACCAAAAATCTGTTTGAAGAATTTATTGTTGTAAGTGAATATGGAAGAATCAAAAATGAACGTAATGATTTCAATTAATAGGTCTAGGGGAATGGTAGTTATGAGGCTGTCAAAATGGATAGAGATGTAATCTATGGCTATATTTATAGGAGTATTGGTATATAAGGATACTACATCAAACGAAACAAATTGATGGTGAGGGTATTGTGAAAAATCAAAGTTTCGTAATCGATTGACAAACTCAAAAGAGTCTTTTAGTTGGAAATCGTTACAAGATAATGGTTCTATAATTTTATAAATGAATTTTGAAAGGTGGTAGACCGGACTCCCTATGTTCGATACCACAGGTCTGAGAGGACAACCTGGTTTGTGAATTTTAATTAGGCCATAGATTTTTGAAGGTACTCCATTATGGCATGTAAGAGATTTGTAAGTTTTAAGATCAATGTGCTCTTCATCCAAAAGTGATTTGATAATCTGATTGTTTCTATTTTGAATAGATAGTATCGGGTTAGTATTTAATTCTTGATATGTTTTAGTATCTTTTAAGAGTTCTGACATTTTATCTTCATAATCTTTTTTAAAAACTAATACTGAACAATTACTTTTATCTGCTCTGATTAAAGAAATGTGAGGATGGGTTTTTAAAAATCTTTTCGTTAGAGAAACATCTTTGGAGACACATTTATAAAAAATACTTAATTCATTTCTAGAATGTGTGTTCTTTAGTGAGCAAAGTAAGTTGTTAAATTGTAATCTAGTATTATTAATGTTCCTGTCAAATTGAGAACAATCAGAATCAGAAAGTTGGTGCTTAGCTTTGTTAAAAGCCAATTCTAATGAGCTAATGAAAGACAGAAAAAAATTATGTAGATTTAATTTTGATAGTGGTAATGCGAATTTTGGACCCAAAGCCATGATATATTTTATGTCATTTTCTATAGAAATATCAGTTTTATTATGAAACCATTCCGAACAGTGATTTAAAATGACAAATTTGAAATGTTTATGTAGAGTATATGATTTGGAAAATAGGTAATTAAATTTTTTTATATTGCACTTTTTTATTTTTTGGAAAACAACTTCATTCCTGTTATCTTCAAAGGAAATGAAAGTGTTTAACAATGGATGACCTATTGAATGGCTAAGCTTGTTAATTAAAAAGTCTCTTTTATTTTTAGAAAATCTAAGGTCTTTTTCATATTCATTAATTTCATGAGTTAGCATTTTATATTTTAAGTCAAAGATAAAGTGGGACTGAGAATGATGATGTTGATTCAAAAACTGAAATTGAAGGTTTAAAAACTTAGGAAAAATGCCAAATGATTTACATTTTCTTAGAAAAATCATCTTGTTTTTGATTTTAACAATGTGTAAAAGAAGAAAAGAAAGATTTTTTAGATCTCTAAAGGTTTGAGGGTCAAAAGTCGATCTTATATAAGATCGACTATATATATAAGACTTATATATAAGATTTATATATAAGACTTATATATAAGATTTTTGGTTGCCCGATGGGTGGCCCATTATCCCCTGTCATAGCTAACATTGTGCTTGTTGCTTTAGAAAAAGAAATTTTCAATAATATTCCCCATTCCATTCCTATTTACTATCGCTATGTTGATGACACGATCCTTCTAATACCCGTAAATCATATAGATCAGGTTTTTAATCTTTTCAATTCTTTCCATCCAAACATACAATTTACAATAGAAAAATCTAGCAATGGTAGCATTCCTTTTTTAGATGTAAGTGTTTATTTGTCAGGTGGGAGATGCTCCACTAATTGGTATCGTAAAGCAACTTGGTCTGGCCGGTATTTAAATTTTCTTTCCTATGCTCCTACCAAGTATAAAACATCTGTTGTATACAATTTAGTTGATAGAGCCTGTCTCCTATCAGATCACACCTTTTGGAATGACAACCTGAAACTAATTAAAGATACACTCATTAAGAACATGTACCCAGAACATTTTATTCTCTCAAAAATAAAGAAAAGAAAACATATTCTCACCACCTCATTACAGCCTTCCATTAACAACCCTTCCAATACTTCTCACAATTCCAAAAATTCAGTTGCCAAATACATAAAACTTCCTTTTTGTTCTGAAATTGAAAAGAGAACACAAACTCTTCTTAAACCTTTTCAACTCACTCCCGCTTGGTTCAATCTAGAAAAATTGGATTCTATTTTTACTAAACTAAAAGATTCAACTCCCTCTAATTTAATTCATAATGTTATCTATGAAATCTCATGTAAGGATTGTTTCCCAAATCCACATCCATTAAAATATGTTGGACAAACAAAACAATATATACACAAACGTCTTACACAACATCAGTCAGCAATCAAGAAAAAAGACAATATTCATTCTGGTTTGAGTGATCACTCCATTCGTACAGGGCATACATTTGATTTTGAGAACACTAAAATCCTTAAGACAGAGAACAATTGGTTCAAAAGATTATTTTTAGAATCAATCTTTATCAAACTTACTCCAAATTCATGTAACTCTCAAACAGATTTCCTAGGTCTTATCAATACATACAAAAATCTATTACATAACCAATCCGAACATTGATGAAAACAAAACTCTAACAAATAACTTAATCACAGAATGAAATAAAATACCATAGTATACACCTTCCTTTTACTCTTCTATTTCACGTGAGATGGCATTATGGGTATTAAAACATATTTAAAATCAACAATAAACAAAAGAATTTACTCAAAAAAAAAGAGAAAGATGGGACCATATTGTGTTTTACTTTCGAGACTTTGCATTTCATTTTTGAACGTGATTACAGCTGAATGATAGCATGTGAAAAGATCAATTAATAATCACTGTGATACATTCTCAAAGATGAAGATTTTAGTGTAATTATCCGTTTTAATAAGATCACAACGTACATAGTAAGTGTAAAATATGTAAATCCTTCTTATGTATGATTTTTAATGTAAATTTTAGCTGTGTTGTCCTGATGATGCCTCAAATTGTAGGCGAAACGTCGACATAATAAATCTTTTATAAAAAGGGCTTTTTTGAGACAACCTTCCTTCTGTGTTTGAGCTGCCCTGAGAACATCACTTGGTTTTTCGGTACATCGACGTTTTCGTTAGTATCTTAAGTGAGTTTGTGAGAATTACATGTAGTTCTACTGCAATAGAAAGAATACGATTTTGGTTATGGTTTTACACAACTTTTGGGCTTTCGCCAAAATCACAAATTATTCAAAAATCGTTCACTGACACTTCTTTATTACATATTTTCGAAATCTTAACCTCAATCAACGGAGAAGTATTGGACGCTAGGACGCATGCCTCAAGGATCCAACTTGGCTTGATTTAACCGGTACATGTCGACCATTTGGTACCCTAAGACCTCTGCTGATGACTAACCTACTAACGTTGAATATGAAACCTTGATTAGAAAATGATACTGACACTAGTGCTCTTTCAGCACTCTTCTTCTTTCTGATACAAATAGGTTTGTTCCAGCAGAGTACTGAATTGGTTCTGGCCAACGAGATGTTGAGTTTTGTGTTTTGTTGCAACTTATTAAACATGTTTCGTGCAGCACATGTTTGGATAACTTAGCATTTATAACTTAACTTAGAACCTAGAACAGACCTAATTTGAAATACAGTTCAGAAAAATCTACTGTTCTACTTATTTCTTTGTTTGGTACTTGATCCAGTATTTTTCAACTGAAATTCAAGTGACTAATTTCCTATTACTTTAGAACCCGATTAGAACTATTGTGTGGAACATTCTGTTAGTTATCGCCTAAAGCTTCTCACATATGACTCCTCCAATCCTCCTTCAGTTCGAGAGTAAAAGGCACGAGTGCCCCACATGGACTCAGACTCTCTATCCAGCTCTCCCACACCGAAGGGGCTCCCCCTCCGGCTTCCCCCAGCCCATGGGAGAATCTCCCGCGCTGGTCTCCCCAAGTCGAGGGGGGAGTCCCCCATCGACCCCCGCCGCTGTCCCCAAAAACGGACGGGACACGGTGCGCTCGGCCGCACAACTTGAAAATCAATAACATCTTTGAACAAACACTTGGCAGGCACACACGCATCGCTTTCCCAGGGGTGGGGGTGGGGTCAGCGGCACCGTCCCCCCCGAACGGACGGACTCCCCCTCTCGTCCTCCCTCTCCCTCTCTCACCAACCTCTCTCGCCTTCTCTCTCTCTCTCTCTCGTTCCCCCTCGAAAGTTTGCGGTGGTGGGTCCGGCACAGGCCACCGCCGCGGGTAGAAGAAGAAGGAGTAGGAGGTGGAGGAGGAGGAGGAGAAGGAAGAAGTAGAAGAAGAAATAGAGGACCAGGGAAAGAGTGGTGGAGATATATATGTGATATATATGTACTGCTATACGAGAGGCTGGGGTGACGCCGCGGGGTTTTTCGGAAGGATGCGTGTGTTGCCGTGTGGAGGGGTCGGGGATATTTCGGTTTGAAATATCCAAAATACGAGGGCGGTTTGATAAGTCCGTGACTTTTTGAATTTCCCGCGCGGTAACTGTAATGGCAACACTGCTCCTATCAAGTGTCATCTATCAGTAGACTAACTGTAAAATGTTGAGCAAGCTGCGGCAATTAATTTGTGTTTGACAGCCAGTGAAACCAGCTAACCTCGTTAATTGCCACAAAGATCGAATAAAAATGTGAATTTCCTGTGCTGATTAAGCATTACTTCAAGCACGCGAGAACAGTGGAACACATAAAATCTATAATTCTAAGCTTATAAGTATATAGTCGCTAGGGCAAAAATTCATCAACTGGTCTACAAACTGCTAGCTCATCCACCATATTCTCCAGATTTAGCCCCCTCAAACTATTTTCTGTTTCCTAACCTGAAGAAATAGCTGGGTGGTAAGTGGTTGGAGATTCGATTCGAATGATGATGTCGTTGAAACAAACGGTTATTTTGAGGGCTTTGGGAATCTTATTATTTAAAGTGAATAAAAAAATTAGAAATAGGTTGGACTAAATTTGTCGAGCTAAAAGGAGATTTAATAGAAAAATAAAAATGACCTTTTTGCCAATAAAAATTTTTTTCTTTATTAACCACGGACCTATTAAACCACCCTCGTACTCTGCGAGAGATGAAACGGGTATGATAAATCCCGGCCCTTTTATATCGGGTACGAACACTTTCCCTCCGGTTACTCTCACGACGAAACACTATCTAAGGAATCCGCCGAAAAAGTGCCATTGACGGGACGCTTTACCACTGGTCACAAATTAACAAATTGAAAACTAGTTAAAACCCTTTGCAATTTTATGGAAACTTCGCTTGTTCTGCCCACTTAACGCCCGGAAGAAGTTTTAAACAGCTCAGTGAATTTTTTTCCAAAGAACCTGTCCCTAAAATACGCTTTACAGCTGGTTTGGAATGAAAAATATAATAAAATGAAACCTTCATTAAACCTTGCGTGCAACAGCTTGCTGAAAATTGATCTCATTACTTTAATACGTTCACTTAACAATCTGAGAAAGTTTTTAAGACAGTTAAGTGAAAAATTCTAAAAATATGTCCAAAACACTACCACTACCTATCAGAACGGCACTAATTTGCAGATTTAAAGTTTACTGAAAACCTTACTGCACATATTTGTCCCAATTGTAATATTAAATATGTAAGCGTAATTCTCGGGGTTGAAGCTCAGAAGCTCTAGGAAATCTCTTGTTGCCCCCAAATTGTCCAGGAAGGATAAAAAAACACCAGTGGATGTCTTGTCGTGTTTTTCAATTTAATGTAATGTCTCGTTAGTAGACGGTTCGTCTATAAATTTTGGACATTTTCAAGACTATTTTTAAAATAGTCTTAAATAGTCTTGAAAATGTCCAAAATTTATGGACGAAACGTCGACTAACGAGACATTACATTAAATTGAAAAACATGACAAGATATCCACTGGTGTTTTTTTATCCTTATTCCTGGACAATTTGGGGGCAACAAGAGATTTCCTACTGCTTTTGTAATATTAAATAATTTTTATTAATTATATTGGTTAATACTTATACAAACCTTTAGGTACATCTTTACGATCTTGATCTTTACATCAAATTGATTTTGGAAAGAATCTATGCAAACTAACAAAAATGTGTCTTAGGCACATTTACTCCACGTTCTCCTAGAATTGATTTGTTGTCATTTTAAAATAAATTAGACATTTTTAACTATATTTCTCTAATTTTCACTCCTACAATCAAAAAAAATTGATTTGTCAATAGATAAATTCGAAATTGTGGCACAATTTCTTCCAGAATAATTTAATACACAAACCACGTGTATGAAACAACTAGTAATTGTTGCAGAAGAGTTCGATATACTCGCTAAACTATTTATACGTTTCCATAAGTGGATTCCCTTTTTGATTCATTTATTTCTATTTAATATTTTTTTATATTAATTTGCTATACTTAGTACATTAAAATCTCAATTCGATTAAAGGTTGAGTGTTGTATACAGCGTCCCCGCATCAATAATAAAAAAATTAAATTGAAATTAAATTAAATAAATTAAATTTTAAAAATAATAAAATATAAAATTAAAACTGTATCTAATGAATAATTGCTTCGCATAATTAGAAATTGGCATTTTCACAAATTGAGTCAAATTGCCCACATATAAAATGTTCTTAAAAGCAATTTTAATAATAGTTTGTCAATACTACCTTCATTCTTGAAAAAAAATTAAAAAAAAGTTTTGCGAAAAATTGTTCTGCATTGAAATTATGACGAAATTCAAATTTTCATGCCAATGGACATTTGGGCATCGGAATATTATAAAAATATATCTATTTACACATTTCAATAGACTGATCGTGTTAAGAAATGGTGTCAAAATTAAATATTTATTTGATAGTAAATTTGAAATTTCAATTTATTACATATTACATATTGATACCAAAATATTTTTTGCACGTGAAAATTAAAAAAATACATAATAACACTAAATCATAATTAAAAAAAGCTCCTGGTAGACATTCTAAAAATGTTATGCAGAGATCAGATATCTAAATTTTAGCTTATAAAAATTGACAAATAATTGATGGTTAAATTGTAGATAAAGGTAAATATATTTCGTAAATACGTGGTACAGTTATGTTTTGGGGACCTCAGCTAGTTTTTAACTTTATTCTATCAATCATTTCGCACTGGGAACTTGTAAGAAGTCTGTAAAATGCGAGTTATATCGGTAAGAGCTACAAATTCTACCATTTACCGTCCTTACTGGTTAATGGTCGGAGGAATGAGCTTGCTGGACATCGCTTTTATATCCTTTTACCTGCAATTTCATTACTCATTGCTCTAGGTGTTTTACAAAGAGGAGAACGCAGATAAAAATTCGAGGCTCGAGACTTCTCGAGACGAGATCAACTCGTATCGAAATTTCAACATATAATATCGCCTCCTCCACTGAAGGGAAGAATGAAAAATTAAATTAATTCACTGAAAACTATCAAATTTATATAACTCTATCAGGAAAACTAACGTGAGTGTACTATTTTTAGTAGAAATGGCGTATCTATTTAGCCTATTATTTTTAGCTAATAAGTTCAGCTAATTTTTAATTTATAATAAAATGTTCAAAAGTTTCTAAGGCACAAAAATAAATACTTATTAGATAAGGGTAGTTGTTTAAAATTAAAATTAAAAATATCATTTCAGTTACTATGACGGTTAAGTCAAGTTATTTTTTCAATGTTAGTTGATGCTTCCAAAATTTGATATTAGACATGTATTAACCGTAGGGGAGACTGGGTACGGTTGTAACAATTTTCCTTGAAATGTCCACATCATAGCTATTACAGCTATAAGCAGCGATTAAAGCATTTTTGATGAAAGCTAAATCATTTATCTTTAAAATAATGTCGAAAGCCATAGCTCAGTTATAACAGTTTGGCAGGAATATGTAATTTTAATGAGTGTGTGCGATTGTTACAACCGTCCCCATAGCAGGGGCGGTTGTAACACCAATGGGGGACGGTTGTAACACTCAAAAATAATGCATAAATCAGGCATTTAAAACGAGTTTTATTACTGAAAAATACTGAAATGTACTTAAAACATATTAAAAATATTTAAGGCATGTTTAAGTAGAAAATTGTTAAAACTGAACCAAAACAAGTCAACAGAAATAATATTCGTTGTTTGGAGTGTATCACTCGACTAGTTTCATAATTAGACTGCTTGTAGACGGAAGAGTTTCTGGTTGCTGACGCGAAACAACATCGCGAGAAGAGATGCCTGGTTCTAGATTGGATGTAGGCTTGCGACTCTTGGTTAACTTCTGGAAGTGTTGGTCTAAGCGGCGTTTTTGTTGTTTGGAGCTCGGCGATTTCAAGTGGTGTAGGAATTTGACTATCAATAAATGTTTCGTTTGCATATCCCATGCTAACATTTTGTACAAGTTCATGGTCATCTTCATTCGCGGCATCCCTCTTTTGCTTATATCTCATAAGAGAGACATAATTAACGTCGTACTGTACAGCAGCTAGTCTTAATGAAGTCCTTAATTTGACTTCCTCGTAGGCGTACTTATACGACAGCATGTCAGTTTCACCTCTCGTAGTCTTTCGTATACGTTTCCTAGGCATCTGCAATAAAAAATATAAAATTACTGTTACAACCGTCCCCATGCAAAATCGTTACAACCGTCCCCACCCCCCCTTTTTGGTAATACGGCTGTCATAGTAATGAGATAACACAACCTATACAAAAACGAATTAGCGTATTATAACCTCTAAAATAGGACGATTGCGTAAATATATTTTGAAATACAATAATAATATTAATATTTAAGCTATATCATAAATAAACTCGCCAAAAATACTTACTTTTGGGTGCCAATAGACAATAGTCCTCCTTGCAAACGCACTTACAGCAAGACAGACGAAGCAACACTGGAGTCATGGCGGGACTTGCTGCCTGCGTACAACACTTTTGTCCCTTGCACCTACCGTGTATAGTTTCGGTAATATTTGAGTTGTTACAACCGTACCCCGTTACAACCGTACCCAGTCTCCCCTAATTTTGAGCAACCTTGTAATATAATTCTCTTAAATCTATGGAAATAAAATTTTACCAAAGTTTCTTCTAAATTGGGTCAAAACTTACTTTTATACATTATACAATAAACTACAAAATAAGTTTATTACAGATTACTACCTATTCCTATTAAAATTCATCGCTATTATCTACTCTATAATTTTGAATATAAAATTTGAGCCCCACTTTTATATTCGACCGTTTCTAGAGAGTCGCAGTATGGTATAAAGATAAGAGCGAAAGAAAGGCCATATATTTCTCGTTGGCTAAACAGAGAAAGAACTTTTGCGACGTTGCTGACTCGCGAAACATCAGTCATCGCCACACTCTACCGGATCATTCGCTGTATAGCCTCCGACGGGAATATTTGGAATTGGTTACGGGCCGGCATCGTTGCAAAACTTCCTTCTCTGTCATACTAACGAACTACTATTAGTTTCTCTTTCGCTCTTGTTGATTTCGGAGCCTGCATTTCAATAGAATAGGTCCGTATAATATTATAAAGACACAGTTTGCTTTATTTTAATCAGTAACGTTAGGTACTTGATTTGAGACTATCGCCGCAGGTTAATGACTATTCTGAATTTTGAATTTCAGGTGTCATTATACCTGAAGGTATTTACAAGAATATTACTAACAGGTCACAGGGGGTAAATGTGGGAGACACATTATTGATTGTTTTTCTTACAGGTACCTAACGTTACGTTGTTGATTTTGTTGATGATGCTGATGATGAGCCCTGAAGGTTCGACACATGTCCAAATATATCAATTCCTCCTTATAGAATCGACTTTTGATCGTTTCTTTGGATGGGTGCCACTTTGAGACTTCTACCTACACTTTATCATCCCACCTTTAATTGTGGACTTCTCTGGAAAAATAATATTACTGATCGAAGGTTGTCCAGCGTCTCGAAGGTGGCCATGGTAGTTAAACCAAAAGAAAACACCAAGTCTTCACCACCAATAAATTGGTGGTGAAGACTTGGTGTTTTCTTTAGGTTTAAGAATATTACTGTTATTTAGATTGCATGTAATAATCCTACGTTGGAGATTAGTAATATACCCATGAGCGCCTCACGATTTAATTTTTAGTTGGATTCAGTTAGGTTATGGGGTTGATTGGTTATTAAGAAATAGTATTGTAAACTTTTTATGGCATTTATAAGATTGATTATATTCGTGGGTCTAAGACAGTTCTTTCTTATATATTTTTTGCCATTTCATCTTGAGCTCAAAATTGACGAGAGGTCGCACAGGCCGCCCGGAACGGACATACCTACCAAAAAGCCGTAATAAAACAGAGCAAAGACGTCGAGAGCACTTAAACGCCACCTCTGTGGGATCCCCGGAGATCCGGCGAAAGAGGCAGGAGAAAAATGGAACGCTTTAGACACGACGTCCAGCCGAAAAGGGATCGCCCGAGATGGACTCCTCGCGATAAGACGTTGATGTTGCATCTCCTCGTCCTTTACGGGTGCAACAGGAGTGATCCGTCTTAGGGGGAAATCCGGATCGATGATAGTTACGTCGAGTTTCGTAAAAATGCCTTGTTTACGACTCCAGCACACGGAAATTACATCCGAGACGGGAAAATCGTAGAAAAGTATCTCGTAGAGCGGCCTCCCGGTATGCTATTAAAATTCCGACGAACCCACAACAATACTTAATTTTTCCTTCCACACAAAACACGTTTCGGATTCCTTCGCCCCTTCCTCGGAGCGAGGAAAAAAAAAGCGAAACGAACCCGTCTCGATTCCCGACATCCATCAGTGTCATATAACCTACTTATGCATTTAAGAACTTCATAAATTACCGGAAAAAATATGTAAACAAAAACAGCTGCAGCGCACGAAAATAGAGCGCGCCAAGGTCGAAATACCGGAGCGGGCGTCGCGACGCCATGCCGCAGCGCCCCGACGTCGAGGCCGCGTTATCGTCGGGTATATTAAGAGGCGGGACGGCCACCAATCATAACTGTGACTTATGAAATATCATAAACGGCCGCCCATTGGCCGGATGCGACGTATGAGTATCCAATCGAGGGGAAATATGAAATTATATTGCGTCAGGGTTGGACGTCGAGGCGTCGCGAGGCGTCGGCGCGGGCTCGCATAGGCGTCGGCGGAGTTCACTACCGATTAATAATAGAAATCATATGCGAATATCGCTCGGCTCGGATTTACATCGACCCCGAACTGATCATTGAATTTCGAAGGAACTTGCTACTTATAAATATACACAAAACAGTACCTACAAACATGAACTATACCGTATTATCAACTAAATAAATTAACTCACAGTCTTACCCTGCGAGTTTCATCCCGAAATTACAAAGTCTAATATTTTGGTCTTAAAAAAAGTTAGTCATTGCTATTTTTTTTGCAAAAAATGGCTCATTATTGATTGCTATAAATTTCAATCAAACGAAAATGGATGATTTGCTCATTCCAAAAGTGTAAGAATTTCCCGAAAAAGACATTAATTTTCCCAGATATGGTCTGCTGAACTAGTGGTGGACACGAGACGAGACGAGACGAGAAACGACATTGTCTCGTCTCGTCTCGAAAAATTCCCAAAAATTATGTCTCGTCTCGTCTCGCCTCGATCTGGTACAGGTCTCGTCTCGTCTCGAAGAAAGAAAAGAAGAAAGAAAATTCTTAAATTGCAATTTCTTAAAAAAAATTCGAGACTTCGAGACGAGACGAAGTTATTTCTCGTCTCGTCTCGTCTCGATCCAGTACTGGTCTCGTCTCGTCTCGTCTCGAAATTCGAGACGAGACGAGACGAGAACGAGACATGTCTCGTCTCGTGTCCACCACTATGCTGAACGCTGCTCAAAAGCATCACTAAATTTCAGATAGACAAAAGGAAACACCAATTAGTTGGCGAAGACTTGGTGTTTCCCTTTTGTCTATATTGCCATGCCCAACTTCGAGAAGCTGGACAACCTTCGGTCACCAAATTTCAGGAACCGTTAGGGCTAGCGAATTGAAACTTAGCTAAAGTGCTAAAGGGTATACCCTTAACGTACCCTGCGGGTTTTCTCGTCAAATCGAAATTTGAATTTATGGTCTTTAAAGAGATGTCCATTATGATTTTTGTTCATAAAATGATCAAATATTAATTTTCAAAATTTTATTGACAGATGAAAAGGGATGACTTACGTACCAATAGTAAAAGGATTTTATAAAAAGACGTATACCTACTTTCTGAGATAGGAACTACTGAACATTTTTAGTTTTAATTTTTCAAAATATCACACCATTTCAGAAACTGTTGTATTATAGTAAGTTAAAACACTCTGGACTGAAATGCATGCCATTGCGATAATTGTAAGTTTAATTTTTAGCCCATTAAAAGGTTTCTATATAATTCAATTTATTTTCAGATATCCTCTTCCCGGAACAAATTTAAGAAGTAGAACAAATTGTTTTCTAATTTAGTGAAGAGACGTCGGTGTGATCAATGTGGTGAGAAATTGACACCTCACAACACGAGAGTGACATCACTGGTTATGCAGCAATGAAGATGTGGTTGAACACTTATTCGACGCGCTGCTTTTGTTCGTCTTCTCCATGAAGGTAATAATTTTTATGGCCTCTTAAAGTGAGTTTTAGCGGAGTACATCTATACTTATGTATTAATTCCGATAGATTTACATTTTTGTCATATTTTTGGTAAATTTATAAATACCTCTAACAACTATGTTAAATATTATATTTTCTTTTCAGTTAGTTGCCATGCAGCAAACATAGACGTGTTGGTCATCGTTGAATCAAGTTACTAGTCTCCTGATATGCGCAGCTAAACAGTTTGAAACTCGTCATGAAACTATCCAATTTACCTTTTTACGAAGTTACCAACTTCTTATTTTATAATCCCCCATCAATGAAAATAATATAGTCTTCGAAAAAACCATATCTCTCTCTCTTTCTCTCTCTTTCTCGCCGTCACTGCCCTCGTCCAATCGATCGCACGTGAGACTCCTTCCCTCTCTCATATCATATTCTATATCGCCATTGGCTCGGACGAAAACTGGGGACACAACACGAGAGCGGCAAAGGGCTCACCTACGCGACGTTTCGGACGCCAGCGCCTCCGTCCTCAGGCGGGGACGCTGTGCCTGATCGCGGATCGCGACAGATTATTAGCGATACGTGAAGTGTGATCAATAGGAGAGAGGTGTAGGAGGACGCGAAGTCGACGTCGCGACGCTGCGAGGGCGAGGAGATGATTGGGATCATCGCTCATCGGGCGATTGCTTTCTTTTTAGGATGAAACTTGACGAGCTCAATGAATTCGCTCATTAATTTTCTTGAGTCGTAGGGTGGAATTGTTAAAGGGCAGCCTTTGATGAAACTTAGGATATTTCAAGACGTGTTCTTGACACAAATTTAACTGGCTATCCCCCACTATATGAAATGGTGAATGGGCCAAATACCCTTATTAACTCTTTTTGGCTGCTTAAAAGGCTCGTTAGGCACACTACTCGTACCTAACATTTCATTCATCAAACTCTTTACCCAACAAAAGTTTTGTTACTAGGTTTCGTTTCAGAAGAATGTAACCCCCATGTAAGTTAACCTCTCGACTTTGGTGAATGCGCATCTTTGCTATAATCATAGTGTTACAATCTATCTGATTTGTTCCCTATTAACGCCCGTGCTAAAATGATCCATCGCTCGAGGGCCATCATCCTCCCGACGGCGCAGCTACGAAACAAAGTTACATTTCGTCGGAGGGGAGGGCACAAATTAAATTTTAACAGAAACGTAATTGAACGCTGAATGGCGCTTTATAACGTTCTCTCTCGGCATTCCACTTATTCCGAGCTTAATACGCTAACCGCAAATAAATAGGCCCGTCATTTTAAGTTAACAACGAATTCATACGTTCCCCCCTCTTCCGCCCGTATCCTTCCTCTCCTGGACAGAAGGATGATTGCTCGGGTTAGCACCGGAGCGGCCCATCTCACTTTGCTTAAATGAGGTTTTCGGATCCTCCGGTTAGGGTCGCCTAAGCCTCGGTTTTCAATGAGCGCGCGATAATGCATTCCGCCGCGAATAAATTTCGTAAATATCACAACTCGCCGAATCGGATCATCGCTAGCGCTACAAAAATTATGGTATATTTTAGTTTCACAAAATCCAAGAACCAGTTTCTCTCTGCCATTCCTAAGATAACATTAAGAATGCTATTTCTTTATTTCTGAAAATGACACTGTCATCCAATGGAATAGTTGCTCCTTAACTTAGGAACTATTTGAGTGCTCAGGAAGCATTTGTTAAGTCGCATTCCCTTAAGATACTCAGCACATTGCACCGTTAAACAAATCTTTACTTATCAATTGATGGATTGATAGTTGCATTTAAAAATCATAGACACATTACAGTACCTTGATACAAAACACGATGTGAAAACATTGTTTAAAAGAAAACATTGTTTTCCCGCAAGATACGTGACTCTAAGATCTGCTAGCTATTACAGTAATTCTGATTATAATGATACTAAATATCATTAATTGTATTATTTACATTGGATGCTACATTTTTTGATTGGAAATCAATAATAAATGTTTTATATTATATGAATATCAGCCTCATCATAATCATAAAATCGCACTATATTAACGAAGTATTAATAGCAAACAACTGCTTCAAAGCCAAAATGGGGAATAATGGAACAGTATTAAAAAAAAAATTCATTTTCTCAGAATCTTAGAAAGATTTATTATAGGACCTATGTTCCGAAAGTAGTGTGGATCTTTTGATTCTCTTAATGGATCTATTCAACAGTAATGTGATCATTGTATGGCGACGTAGTTTTCCAAATTTTGTTTGTTTTGTTACAATTCGATAGTCCGGCAGGTAATGGCATAGCACTGGTAAGTTCCCAGTGCAAAATGATCGATAGAGTAAAACAAAACTAATGGTGTGACTGATGCATAACCGTCCCAGGTATTTTCGCAAAATATCTATCTTTTAAATAAATTATGTTAACAAAAAATATAAATAATATTATTACTAAACAACATGTTTCATTCTCAGCTAAACGTATCAGTGTAAATGGAAAAAAGCCTAAATTATGTCAAAAGGGAGTATATTTATACCTACTTCCACAGATTGAAATTGTGATGAGTTAATATAAACAACTTCTCTCTATACTATTAGTTTAGGCGACGTTAAATCTGTAGCTAAATGTTATATCAAACGTTTAAATAACTAAATGTTCTAAAACATTCAGTTATAGAGATTGAACGCCACCTTTCTTAAATTTATTGCTTTTCAATAGTATACTACAGCAGCGTTTTAGTACGTATTTGGGTTGTCTTCTTAACTATTGACCTTTAAGGAGGATATTTATATATTTTAACGTAGTAAGTGTAAGTAAACACACTGTGTTATAGACATGATTTAGTTTTTTGGCTAAACATTTCACATATCTATAAATCAAATTCGATTAACTGTCGGGCAGGTTTTACGAAAGTATTAAAACACACAGGTAATGTGATTATATTGCCTTCTACTTTATATATCACTTTCTCATATGAGGTACTCATATATGAGAGAGTATTGTAATCGGGTCGATTTTTCGAAATTGAGTTATTAGCATTTCTGAACGTTTTGAGGTCCCCTGGGGTCCAAAAAACATGTTTTTGGAAAACCGTTTGTATGTATGTGTGTACCTATGTATGTGTGTATGACTCTGGTACGATTTTCTCAAAAACTAAAAACCACAAACGGTCAAAACTTTCTATTTAGACTTTGTACCACACCGGGACGTGAAAATAGGCTTTTCATTGAAATAGGCCCGGATAGAAGGGTAGTTTACTCTTGTTATTTTTCGGTTTTTTGAATTTTTCTCGAAATTCGCTACAAGAATTTTTTTGAAACTTTGAATATTTATTGTACTATTAAATATGTATAAAAAGTTTTCTAGCGTTTTTAGCTAAATGTTCTGTGAAGGGCACTTTATATTTGTCAATTTTCGGTTTTTTCAATTTTTTTCGTAATCCACTCCACGAATTTTTTTTAAACTTTGAATATTTATTCTACTATTGAATATGTATAAAAAAGTTTTCTAACGTTTTTGGCTAAATCTTCTGTGAAGGATACTTTATACTTGTCGATTTTGGGTTTTTTGTATTATTCTCGGAATTCGTTCCAAGAATTCTTTTTAAACTTTGAAAATTTATTGTGCAATTAAATATGTATAAAAAGGTTTGTAACGTGTTCGACTAAATCATCTGTGAAGAGCACTTTATACTTGTGGTTTTTCTGTTTTTGAATTTTTCTCAAAATTTGCTACAAGAATTTATTTTAAATTTAGAATATATATTCTACCATTGAATTAGTATAAAATAAACTTTTCTATCGTTTTTTGCAAAATCTTCTGTGAAAGGCACTTTGTATCATTCTTCAATTTTTTGAATTTTTCCCGAAATTTGCTCCAAGATTTTTTTACAATTTTGAGTACCTATTCTACATTATCTATAATATATAAAAAAGTTTTGTAACGTTTTTGGCTAAATCTACTGTGAGGAGTACTTTATAGGTACTTGTCGTTTTTCGGTTTGTTGCTTAAATTAACCCCTAATATATGAGAAAGTACTCTGATGAACAAATCACGTATTTTTTATTAGTATACCTGTTTTAGGGTAAACTATTTTATTCAGTTATTTCCCTTTGTACCTATTTATCTGCTAGATTTATATTTACTATATTAATCAGCTATGTTATTGTTAATATTTATTATATAACATTATCTACTTAATACGATATAATTTACTAATTATATAATAGCTATATTTTGAGTTATTTTGTTAAGCACAGTTGGGGGTTGCTATGAGATGTATTACCTTTTACCAGTTATTTTCTTTTTCAGAATTGTCGTGGTTGTGAAATGCATTACCTCTTTTGAGGTTTCTGGTTAATCTGGTTTTTCAGAATAATTGTGGTTATGACACGCATGCATTACCATTATTTATAATATTTATTATATACCATAATAAATAATATCATATAATAATATATAACATATCAATATATTATTAGCTATGTTTTGAGTTATTTTGTTAAGCACAATTCGGGTGGTTATGATAAATGCATTACCTTTTTTTAGTGTTGCCCACGAGACGAGACGAGACGAGACTTTGAAAAATCTCGTCTTGTCTCGCAAAGAAAGTGGAAAGTCTCGTCTCGAGTCTCGTCTCGCAATAAAAGTCTCGTCTCGTCTCATGTCTCGCGCGAGAATCTCTCAAAAGTCTCGCAAGTCTCGCAAATTTTTTATGTTCCCTATCTAAATAAAATACACAAATAAAATCAGTAAATTTTTTTTATTTTAAAGAACAAAATCATATAATTCTAACAAGATAAATAGAAAAAAAAAGAAAATCGATCATAGATATATACATGAAATACAAAAAATAATAAAATCACTTCTAATTTTGATTTCAACGAACAAAAACAAAATACCGAGAAAAAAGTATACAAAAACAGTATAATAGATTATATCGCCCTAATATCTTAGTTATTAATAATACATAAAGGTAAACATTGCGTAACAGTTATTGTAAATTTTCCTCGGTATTATGCGGCTTTAAAAAAATATGTTTCAATAACATTCGCGATATTTAAAATAATTAATTAATATTTGCCATTTTTATCTGCGATATTTCGATACTTTTACGAGACTCTCGTGCGATATTCGAGACGAGACTTTCGAAAGTCTCGTCTTGTCTCGCAAGGAAAATTTAAAGTATCGTCTCGAGTCTCGTCTCGAAAACGAGACGAGACGAGACGAGATTCTCGCAAACGAGAATATCGTGGGCATCACTACCTTTTTTGAGTTATGCTCTTTTTCAGATTTGTCGTGGTTGTGAAGCACAACCTCTGTTGAGTAATCTGGTGTTTCAGAATTGTGGTTATGACACGCACTACCATTATTGAGATATAGAATTGTGTTTGTGGTACCAATTAACTTCACAGATTTGTTGTTATGACACGTGCTGCATTTTTTAATATATTCGTATAAATACGTAATACTATATTCTTTGAGAGGTTTGAGATTTCAAAATTTTCGTTAAGAGAGGAATTACCTTTTTTGAGCTATTATAATTTATACAATATAATGAATAATAATGGTATATAATAATATAATTATATAATATAGTAATTATTAATAATATTAAATAAAGTTATAGTAATATTGTGCCACATTTATCAGTTATATTTATCCAGTTGTATCCATCTCCTTTTAACTATTCAGTTAAATGTGAGAATGTCTTCTATATAAACTTCGTCTCTTCTGTACAAGTTGTTCTCGATGGTTGCATCAAATAAATTATTGAAAATTATGTCTTTAAGCGCGTTGTAATTACTGCAGCACAGTCACATGTAGATCACCCGATGACGTTCCGGTAGAGGGGATCGAATTAGGGAGCAATCCCTCGTTTCATAATGCAATTTACTTTTACTGTTCCGCACCTATTAACCGATCCTGTACGGTTTCGTACAGGGCGCTCCAAAAATGAAATCATCCCGGACGGAACGGCACAGGCCCTTTGCCCGCCTAATGGAATTTCTCCCATACTAATTCGCAGTTAGAATATAACACGTAGATGGAAGTCTTTAATATAATTTCCCCGCTCAATCCCCTCGGAGCTTGCACGTGCGTGTGCGGCTGCCAATTTTCCGACAGAATTACGTTCCGTCTGAATTTCGGTTTTCGTTTTGATCATGAGAGGCATAGTTTCCCTAGCACAGTGAAGTTTCGAGCATTTCTCGATAAGAAACGGATGTGTGTCGTAGTTTTGTTCTTAGCGAATCGATAAATAGTTTTACATTCCTCTGGGAAGCGGTTCTCCCTTAATCCGATTCCGTCTGCAATGAGACTGTAACGTAACCCATCCTTGTTTTCTTCCCGGATATACCCCGGCAATCCGAACCAATTAGTCTGATTCAAATAAACGGCCCAAATGAATTTCTCATAGGTACCATTCCGGGAGAAATATTGATGTCCGATGCTTAGCCACTGTCCCTTACATAATCTAATTTGGACCATTATAGGGCCTTATGACCCCCGTACATCCATCTCCTTGATGGTCACTCCAAGAAAATGCTAACACAGGAGAGAGGATAATGAATACCCCTATTTGTCAATCACGAGGCCATTACAGAGGGGCGGTAGTCGTGTTTTTCAATTGCCCCTTTTTTCCTTTTCTCTCTCCCTCTCTCTCTCTCTCGCCCTTTCCCTTTCGATCGTTCCGTCCTGGCGCGACCGGTCGGGGAATTTTCAAATTTTAACTGTAAGTTCGTTCCACCCCCAAAAATCAAAATTAGAACTTGCAACGTTTATTGTCCCTTCGGGATTCAGGCATATCACGACGGTATTTACTTATAGAAAATTTTATTGATTTTTATTTTCATAGATACGCCCAAACAAATAGTAGAAGATATTAGTGATACTCATTTCTCCATGCCTAAGAATGAATTCAATAATTGTTACAGCATGTTCCTGAAGCCGTACCAAGAGGATGAATTGTATAATTAGTTGAATTCTTGACTGAAGAACGAAAAATTAGCTGGGTTAAGTGAGGTTCCAGGATTTGTATTAAAGAAAATGTTGAAGGTGATCATGAAACCATAATCACCCTGACAATTCTAGTCACTATGTCCTTTGAGTTTGATGTCTTTCTACAGAACATCAAATTGGGTAAAGTTGTTTCCCTTTCTATGAAAAATACTTTTTTCAATGTCTTAACCCACCGACATTACGGTTTCTGTTACACACACAAAATTATTGTGTACTTAAAATTATTGAACTGCTGTCGTCAATTTTGTCATATTGTCAATTTCTCGTCATAAACTAGTAACCTCATGCATTGGATCAATAAATGAGCCACCATTAAACAGAGAACGCAGATCATTTAAATTAAATATCTCATGCATCAATATGCACGGTGTTCCGTGCTTCAAGGACTGTTCCGTGCTTTGGCGCGAAAATTTTGGCGCGAACGACCCTAGAGAAGCAACCAAGAGGGCCGGGGGAGTAGCCCTACATGGGGGCCCCTTCGTGGGAGGAGGAGCCCCATGGTAGGACCCCCTGCCGCTACACAGGACTCCGGTCAAACGCCGGCAAAAAGTGAGGTTATGTATCGCTGAACCCGCCTAGTATATCTACCAATGTAAAAATTCATTGCATTAATGTTTGAGGAATATTATACAATGTTCTTCATCTAAATAATGATAAGTTTTTCGTCACAGATCCATGAAGGGCAAACACAAAAATTTAATAAACGCTCTTTGTTGTTTCAACGAACAAAAAACATTGATTTTGCTAAGCCAATATTTAACTTTTATAAACACATGAAATTTAATGCTGCCATGGGCCATGGGACAATAACTGCGAACATTTATATTACGAATCGTCGTTATAGACTTGTCTGTACACGCCATTTTTGGAATTCTTCCATTATGCCTTCAGTCGATCTTATAAAATTGAAAAGGCAGTACCAAATTCTAACTTCGCTGTACCAATTGTGCCAAATTATGTTGTGATAGATGGGCACTGATGCAACTAACTGTAAGTTTTAGAAATGTAAGTCCTGAGTTTTGTAGGCTTACAGAGATCAGTGGAAATATTTATTCTCTTCTGCTTTGTGATGTACTTAATAAGGTGATAATGTTTTGTAAATACGTGCAATTTCAGGGTGTTACAGCAATATTTGTAAAAATTGTAAAACTTCGTTACTTTACTTATTACCTACTTACCTTATTTGAACCAAGTAAGAAAGTATCACAAAAATTCTGTCTCTTCTTTCAGGCCGCTCTAATATTAATACAATATGTGTATTTTAATGGTTTACAGATGCAAGTTTTATTTCATAAGAAGATTTTATTGACCAAAAACGGATCTTAAGGTGTATCTTTGGAAGGTCTTGCAGGGAAACTCCTAGAAAAATTTTTAGATGTTACGGAGCTATGGCACTTCCCAGTCTCTTCATATTCGAAATGTAGGGTCATGTTTTCGAACACAAAGACAATTTCATAAGAAATTTTGTTCATTTTGCCAAAAGAAAAATAATAGCCAATGCTCCTGATCTTAAAGTTTTAATAGTCATTCAGAAAAAGTAAAGAATATAACTTCAATATCTTCTCTCAAACATGAATTAAGTACCTACCTATTTAATGACTATTCTAAAACATGTAAACTATACGTCCAAAATGGCAAGAAATATTAATAGATTGAGAAACGTATAGAAACTAACGCAAGGGAAATTAGTTCATAGTTGTAAAATTTAGGATAAACCTGGAATCTTATTCTGAATAGCAATCATGTGATAAATTCCCTCCCAGGCAGGATGTTTGATCAACGAACACTTAAGCCGGTCTGTTAGTGCTATTGTTGCATTCGAATGTAATTATTTGTATTACGTGAGCAGTTCTCCCAATGAGATTGGGATTGGGTTTGGTCAATTTTCGGAAAAGCTTCGTAAATGTCATTCTTGCTGCTCATATCAGTTAAGTCAGTCAGATAAATACTGAAAAAGGGGATTCTTAAAAAACAACTTTGAATTTGTAATTTCGATACACGGTGAGATGTTTTATTTGGTATAAAACGGCTGTCAAAACATATTGCGTTATCACACGAATCCTCCCGTATTACGCAACCTCCCCCCACCCCCTCTCGTCCTCTTCCCTATAGATTGTCCCCTCGTGGTCTCGGTCCCCTCGTCCCTATCTTCACCTGCGTCACTTTTCTGACCGAACCGCATGAAAAATTCAAACGTTACATACACGGAACTCGTAAAATTTTATCTCCGTCTAAATAAAATGCGTTTTTACAGCTTATCGTCGCTAAATAAAAAATAAAGCTCCCTTATTTAAAACCTAAAAGACGTGTTCGCTTCCGTTTTTATCCCCCGAGGATTGTACTGGGTCAAAAACAAGTGTCAATCGATCTGGGACCTTCTGTCCCTTTTTTCATCCTTCGAAATTTTACGTGACTCCTCCCCTGAATTATGCAGCGCCGATGTGAATTGCTCCTTAAATATGCATAGAGAGAACGGGGGGCACAAATCAGGCGTGCGGCTGTTGTTGTTTCGTTTTCAGACCTTTCAGTCGAAATCCCTACAAGAACCCTCGCGTGGTGTAAAATTTTTGATTTGCGTTAGTTCTGGACGATTCCGTCAAATTTCATCGCCCTTTTCTTTGAAAATAAGGGCAAATCGATCCTACGTCGAGCTAAGGACTTTGGTTCCTTTTTTCGAATAAGGCTATCTATGTAACTAAGTTTCCTGAGACTGATAACGTCAAAGTGATTGAAATTTTTCTTTAATCGTCGGTTAGGTTGGTGAGCCCCGACAATATTGATGTGATAAGAAAGGGCTTTCCTTCCCCTGCAGGCAGTAACTTCGATTACATTCATGTTAATGTTTACTGTCGCCGCTATAGTGTTTTCTGGAATTCGGTATGCAAGTAAATTTCTCAATAAAAAAATTTTTATCAAAGTTCTGCTTGGCCTTAAAACCGTTTATTCTAAACAAGGTATCTTTATCTTCTTCTTTAAGCCAAATTTTCATCCTTCCATAACTGGATATAGGCCTCCCCTAATTTTTTCCAAATCTCCCTATTCTGGGCTGTTCTTTGCCACATCAGGCCTGCATGTCTGACTATATCATCTTTCCATCTCGTTTGTGTCTGGATCTTTTCCCTTTCATAAGGGCGCCATTTTCCAATTTCTGAATTCCAACGATTGTGTTTTATACGTTCGTTATGGCCTGCCCATTTCCATTTTAGTGATGCTGCTCTCTCTCTATAGCGTCCACAGTGTTGGTGTTGTTTCTTATCCAGTCATTACGTTTTCTGTCTCTGGGCGATATTCCCAATATATGTCTTTCCATAGCCCTCTGAGTTTTACGGATTCTATCCAAATTTGATTTGGTGAAGGTCCAAGTCTGCGCTTCATATGTTAAAACTGGCAATATGCAGCAGTCAAATACTTTGGTTCTTAAATGAAGAGGTATCGTTTGGTTTTTTAAAACATAGGAGAGTCTTCCGAACGCCGCCCATATCCTAATCGAGTTCTGCGTGTTATTTCGGCTTCCTGATTATCCTTGCCCGCTCTTATGGCCTTTCCTAAGTATATATATTCACCTGTTCTATTTGGGTTGCATTAACGGTTATTATGTGTTGTTCTTCCGAGTTTGACATTACTTTTGTTTTTTTGAGGTTTATTTTTAAGCCTCTTTGGAGTGATTTTTCATGGAGGTCGTTTATCATTGATTGTAGCTCCTTCCAGTTGGATGCAATCAAAAATACATCATCTGCATATCTTAGATGATTTAGGGATCTACCATTAATTTTAATCCCTTTATTTTCTCAATTCATTGTTTTGAGCATGTCTTCGAGGGCCACCGTAAATAATTTTGGCGAGATTGTATCTCCTTGTCTCACTCCCCTTTTGATTGGTATGCGTTTCGTCTTTAGCTCTCGTCATCAAGTTGTACTGTCATCGTTGCTTCCAAATCAACATTATGCAACAGAGTTTTGTATCTCGAGTCTATTCTGCTATTAATCAAAGCTTCTTCGCCAGCCCATAGCTCTACGCTATCGAAAGCCTTCTCGTAATCAACGAATATTTTAAGTGTGTGCAGATGGTAGCAGGTTCCATATCCCTTTCTGAATCCTGCTTGTTCCACAAGTTGCATGTGTCGAATTTGTTCGTTAGTGTGCTAATTATGATTTTCATAAAGGTTTTGTATAGCTGTGATAGGAGGGATTATCTATATGTCTAGACAATTATATGTCTATAATTGTCTAGAATTGCTGGATCACCTTTCTTATATATCAGTATTGTGCTACCGTTGTTCCATCCAATGGGTATCTTACCTTCAAAAGGGCATTTATTGAATAAGATCTTCAGGAATTTTTTAACTTTTTTGCCTCCTTCCTGAAGAAGTTCTATTAGGATTCCGTCGTCTCCCGCTGCCTTATGTCTTTTCATGTCTCTTATAGCTTTACAAGGTATCTAATATAAAAAAATCCAGTTTGTGGCAAAAAATGTTTATTGTATTTTGTAGCTTGTAGTTCATTACTATTTTGCAGCCGGAAATAAGTAGGCAACACGTTTGTAAGTTATTGATGAGATCAGTGTAGCTTGACAACGACAGAATTATTTCAAAAGGATGATTTAAGCTAAGACAACCGTTTTACATTCCATGCAACCCTTGACCAAGGTAATTTTTGATATCACGGTACAATCAGTATCCAATACCCAAACACAAGGAGGTAAAGGTAAACAGATGTAGGTGAAGCGATGAAAAAAGAGGACTGACAGACATTGATTGCCAAAATGGAGAAAAATGGAGAGTAGGATGCGAGAGACAAGAGATAAAAAAGGTTTTTATCTCCACCTCTTATTTGACAAGGTAGTACTCATCTAGTACTTTTAAAATGTACAGTATGTCAAAATGTGTCTACTAGGAACAACAAATAAATAAATAAATAAAAGTAGGAGTACACAGCAGGTTCGGGAGCATTTTTTGAACATAACCTTAAAATGCAAACGTACGCACCTACATTTACATTTTGAGGTTACATCAAAACGGGCCCCAGAACCGGCTTTGCACTTCTACCAACAAATACATACAACTAAAAATAAATTAATCACAAAAAACCTCCATAAACTCAGCATTCACATGCTCTTCAACGAATTATCACTACTACTGTAAGGTGACCCGTAGACGATGGAATCCTTATCTTCATCCTTCTCACTGTAATAAGCCGAGTAAGGTCCCTTGCTGCCCTTGCTGTAACCGTACGGCACGTAACCGTGCACGAATCCGAACCTATCGTGATCTTCCTCGTCGTCGATGGGCACGTGGGTCACCTTCACCTTGGGCTCCTCCTTGTGCTCGAACAGCTTCTTCAACGCCACCCCACCGACGATGATGAGGGCGGCCTTGGCTGCCATCAGGGAGTGGGCGGCGATGATCGCCAGCGTCTTCATGACGAGCGGACCGGTCAGGCCGAAGATGCCCAACAGCACCAGGAAGGCGTAGCGGTAGTACTTCTTCTCTTTCTTCACGGCCTTACTGTTCATGTCGAAGACTGCGCCGTCCTTCGCCCTCGATCTCACCTCGGAGGGGTCGAAAGGGGTGGATGGGGGCGAGGGGGTCGCTTCGTTGAAGAGACAGGGTAGTCTGGAAGAGACGTCCCAAGTGTGCGTTATGAACAAGTGTTGAGAGGGGTCGTAAGGAAGTTTCGGTCTGGATCAGTTCGGGATAGCTGAACTAGTAGATTCGAAGCAATTGAGATTTCAACATGAAGTCGCCAATATACCTACACCTAGGTAATATATGTCAACCCCTAGTTCTTACCTTCACCCGTTACTAACACTAAAGTAGTGTTATGTTTGAGTAGTGATAGGTGTCATTCTACAAAATCATTTGCCACATTTACCATCGCTCACCCTTCTCTATTGTCCAGATATCTAACTTTTAACAGAATAGTAGGTTTCAAGTACCATATCGAACAATTTTTGATCCAAGACTTTGAGATTTCATCATTGAAAGGAAGAAAGATGCCTTCACTTTAGAAAATGTTATTATCCCACCGGTCATATTCCTCTACCGAATCATTGCCAATTCTATCACCTTCTGTGCAGATACCAAAAGGAACAGTAGTGTAATAATAAGTCAAAACGCCGAAGCAGATTTGGGAAAATAAGACGCGTTTATGATCAGTTTCAAAAATAATGAAGATTTTAACTTAACCTGCCTTAAGTTTAAACGAAATTTTAAACTTTTCTTGGGTTTTGGGAAACCTTTCCTTCGAATATAGAAATCCTTATCCGTCCATAGATTTCAAAAAATTCTATATTAAGCCCAGTTTTATATGAATAGGTAGACGAATCTTTTTGAAGGAAGAATGGCCATCTTGTAATAATAATAATCCGTCTTCGAATCCTTAATTGAGCTTAATTGTATTATTAACGCTAAAATCAAAAATCGTGTTAGATGCTTACCAAAAATTCCGTATGTGATGGAGTAATGTGATTAAAAATTTGGATTTCCCGCATGAAAACGCATAATAAAAATATTAGACAAGACAAAACATGTGTTCCTTAGAGTAATCAAAATGTTCGACCAAAATCATCAAAAGGTAGTCTTGAAACCAAAAGCCTCGACGTTGGACGCTAACCCAGATTCCGATTCACACTGAAACTTCTTTACATCCACCGAATTTTTCTTAAATGTTAACTTCAAATAAAACCTACGTACAAGTCGTCGGATTCGTCACATTCCCCGAGAACCTCCTTCGAGGTGTAAATGCACACGAGCAGCAAAATCAATTTCGTAGGATACATTTTAACGACGCACTGCACCAAATCAAAGATAAACGTTAATGAGCAATAAACACCTCATGCGAGCGCTCTTATAGCTTCGTAAAAGTTGCATGTTGCAGTCAAACGATGCAAATCGTGGTTGGCGTGCCTCTATCCAAAACGGTCCATTTATTCCGACCGCATCCGTGAAAAGAAAACGCCAGAAGGATATCGTTCGAGATTAGCAATACGGGTTATTAGATGTGTGACCGGCATCTTCTTTGAAGAAGCGCTTTTTAACTTTTACTGAAGAACTAGCAGGTACTGCCTAAGCAGCCAGAAAATCCACACAATCTTTAAATTTCATCCTAAGACTCCACAAAACTTCTCTCCTCTTGAAATTCATTGGTTGTGTGCATCTTTTCGATTATGTATACAACGCAAAACCTCCACCCAAGCAGAAACTAACATCGTTAAAAATTCAATGAAAATGCAATTTTCTTCAGTTGTTTCGTTCATTATATCGTGACAGCATGAACCATTTAACTTCACCTACTTTTTATACACACGCGTGCAGCTCTCGATAATAACAGAAATAAACATTTATTCAGGGTTCATTATCGAGAACTTTCATTTAGTGGAAAAATTTTGTTATTTCTTGGTTGCCACTAAGTACAACAAAACCTTCTGAACAAAAACGCCTAAAGAAGAAATAAAAACGTCTATACATGAAAACACTTTATTTTCTAATATCTTTTCCATAATTTTCTTAATAATAAAATAAATAGTATCACAACAATCACAATACATATTCCTGAAGTAGCGGCTCGCTGCGATTTCCACCATGGACTTTCTTCTTCAGGAGCACAGCACTTAATTAAAATTTGCCTAAATAAAGAATTTCGGATATCACAACGCGCGAAAATTTTATAAAAATATCACAAAAGACCATCACTATAATCTTCCGATATGTGGCATTGCTTAAAACATAACTTATTCTATAAAAATTATTAGGTAACTACACAAGTTTAATTATTATTTTAGTAACTCATTTTTTGCAAAATCCATATATAGTTCCTTTGTGGTGAAAATTCGTAATGTCGAAACAAACGTATATGAAAATTTTGAACCTGTTTTGATTTTGCAGATCAAAAAATTGTTAACCTTCAGAAATACTACTACACAAAATGTCCAACTGGGCTTTTTCGTTTCGTAGAACTTTTACCATATTTCTTGTAATCTAAGACATCTCCAAGGTGACAGATAAAACCCTATTTTTAAACAGAGTTTTTTTTGTTAATGTCTAGATCAGATACAGATAAAAGAGATCAAAGTTCATAACCAAAAATCAAATTTTTAACAAATTATTTTCCTGAAGCTGTATACGTCTTTTTATTAGTGGTTCCATAAACACGCCCAAACAATATTTAGAAGTCCATACAGGGTACAAATATGTGTTTTGATTAGTGTGTAACCACTATTAAACCCTTCCTCAATATTTTAAACCAGTATTCTATAAAAATAAACTCCAAGGGAAGTATTTTAAGTCACTCTACTTCACAAACTGTGAAGTAGAGTAACTTATAGTACTCCGCTTGGATGAATCATCCCTTAACTTTCGTGCTATGGACTTCTACCGCAAGAAAACTGGACTCATCGAAATTATCCTAATTGCACCCGACACCTCCTGTGGACAGCTACCAGCCATGTAGACGCGACCAGAAGCTACCGCCTTGAGGCTACCTTTAAATTTAGACAGCTCATGATCAGAATAATCAGTTTTCATCCTGTGCAGCAGTCCATCTGTACTAACTGAATTTTGAAAATTTAATCACATTGTGTTTAAACATGTTTATTTTAGAAGTACTGAATATAGAAACTATCGATCCACAAAATTGTCCCTAAATTCCAAAGAGCCTACAAGTATATTTTTCTTTTTTTTTTAACTTCATAAACTGACTTTAAATCTAAAGGTAACATTGTCGATTACAATTTCAGCTTTAGAACATAAACCTATTCTTGTTAAATTACTAAATCTTAAACTACAGAAAAAATTAAATCTATTGTTAAAAAAATTGCTATTTGGTGTTATATTGATAGGTAGGCGTCAAATACTGACCCAATAGCCCTTTCAATAAATCAATATTTTCCAATGACAGGCTTACATTTAAATAAAAAAATAAATGTTCATGAAGATTTTTGAACTCCTGAGTGTGTTAGATTTTTAATGAACAATTATTTTTTCTTCTGTGCAAGTAAGTAGTTCAACTTCCATTATGGAATATATTCTTACATAACTTTTTCATATGAAGGACATTTAACAGATGTCTTTAAAATGGAAGTAACATCCTCATGAACAGTATAGAAATTTAAATGTTGTTTGAATACACGTAAAATATTTCAAATCACAAAACATCAAATATTACTTGATTAATGTGGTGTTCTGATAATTACAAAAAAAATCTTATCTGGTTTATCTGGACTCAAACTCCCCCAACAAAAAATATTACTAAAATGATAAGATAGGCGAGAATGAACTATCACAAAATGGAATGTTCATATTTGTAGGAAAAGTGTAGGTTTATTTTAGATAATAGAAATTATGGGAGAAATGTTTTCTGGTAGCCCCAATAATTGAAATTGGTATTGTACTAATTTAACATAATTATAAATAAGTGATTTATCTTTAACAACTACTTTTCTATTGCAGTATCACAAGTACACGCTGTTAAAAATTGCAAGACAAAAAATTAATATTTTTAATAACTTTAATCAAATTGTCTACTTTTGATATTTTTCTAACCACACCCAGAACACCACATTAAAATACATTATTAAAAAAATAGAATTTTTCATATTTGCTTTTTACTTCAAGACTGTACTTATGACTGTAAATACTACATGCTTTACTAAGTGAAAATTTTAGAATTGGACAAAATTAACTCAAAAATTGAACTGCACACCTATTCGTTCATTAAAATAATATCACTCGTTCTTCCTACTTGACTTGTGCTAATTTTGTCCATATCTACCTTACATAAAAGTGGCAGGAACTATTTAAAACTTTCATTGTCATATTGTGGAGTACATATTTAGATTTTGAAAAGATTTCCGAAAAAAATTTAAAAATTGACGTGACTGCTTATTATTTGTAGTTTATATATTTGCGTTGAAATTCAATCTCACGACCTTAACACATTCTTCAAATATTTGCTTTCCAAAGATAAAAAGAATCTAGTCCAAAGTGATAAGTCGCGATAAAAAAGAAATCTGAATATGGAAAGCTTGAACCTGCATTTAAACCTAACAACACAACTCATCGCACAATATCACCAGAGCAATTACAGCTGAATTTATTTAATACCCCTTTGGCTTCCTTATAAGTATTATTGAAAAAGCAACACATCCTTTCCCGAACTAGCAGTCCTCCTTCTTCCCGTTGACGACCTCGTTCGACACGCGACTCTCGAGGCTCTCCAAGGAGGTCGCCGTCGAGTCCCCGACGCCTAGCTGGTCCTTCGCCTTGTCGTAGTCCAATAGCCTCTCCTTGAAGATCGGCTCTGCCGGTGGGTTATTGGGGCACTCCGAGGCGGCGGCGGCGAGGCGCATCAGCACCTTTTGTGACTCGCGCGCCTCCACCAGGAAGATGCTCTCCTTCACCTCTTTGTTGGAGTACTCGTGGATCTTGTCGTAGATCACTCCGTGTAGGCCGAGCTCTTTGAGGTAGCGGATCGTGCCGGGGTCGGCGTTCTCATCGCCCCAGCAGAAGATTACCAGTCCGGCGTTCGTCGCCAGTTTTACCTACAAATTTTTGAAAATGTAATTCAGGTGCAGGAACTGCGTGGCGAATACGACAAAAACTTTTAGATTCCGAAACAGGCACTGAACATGATTAGACGACAGTGAACAATAATATTGAGCATAGATAGGAATTTGATATTGAAACGAAATGAATACAAGAAAAGATATCTGGTGGGCAAATTGTAGTGGCCTATTTTCATAGAGACATAATAAACTCTAGAACACAAATAGGTACCTTCGAGATTAAAATGAGACTACACATAGCGAATAAACATGCAATAATTTTACATGCGCGCAAAACGTCTTTTCTTGCTATTCTTTATGTAAAATCAAACTATTCTGAACAAATATCGACTACTTATTCATATCAGATTCAAGAATGACAAGTTAAAAACCCTTAGTCCGGCCCTGAAGATGGTGCAATATCCCCCTTAATACACTTAAGAATACACTACTTATTGCACAAACTCAGAAGTAGGTCAATTTGCCCTATAAAGTACCAAACCAAACTGTTCGGAACTGATTGGCGTTCTAGAGTTTATTATATTTATACATTCTATTAAGATCATGTAAAGTCACAAAGACAAAGGAAACTATTAATATAGATGTTGTTCCATGCACACAATGCTTTATTTTGCAAAATTTGCTTAAAGGCATTCTTAACTTACATGTAAAATCATTAATCAGTTCATTTATTTAAATACATTCCAACTTGATTTATTGAACATATTATTATTCATCAAGTCATTGTATGGAGTTCGACTTGTTTTTAATTTCATGTGTGATGTAAGCATTAAAAGCTCTTTTTCCAGCTATATCAACTTTGCTCAGGAACAAATTTTGATATTAACAGTTATATATTACAGCTTACTATACTGTCTATACTTCTTGTAGGTATCTTACAGAATAAACTTAAATGCTCGTTTGTATATTGTTAGATTTCACCCGAAAATCAATAAATTTATATAAATTAGAATAGTCGATGTCAATGTCAAGCGGTGGCATCGGGGCGGAACTGAGGTATCGCGATTCAGTCTCCGACCAGGGCCGCCTGAGAGACTTTGTAATATAATCGGGGTCCTCTACGTTATTTTAAAATAGGACTGCTAGATTTGCAGTATTTTAAAAAGTATCTAACAATATTCAACTATCTCTTCTAAAGTGAGTTCACATTCACTTTCATGCGTTTTCTAACAGAATAGGGACACTGGACACTATTATAATAAGAAATAATACTAGGGGTCAGTTACTTAGAGAAGAAACACAGTCATCAAATTCGCGCAGGTATACCTCACACCATACAGCTATCTCTCTTTACCAGCATCAGTGGCGTATGTTTGAATTAAGGCTAAGGGATCTAATAAATTCAAATAAACATACTTGGGGCTATACTATACCTTTAATAGTTCTGTATGTTCTTTAATTCAAGGTTTAAGCACTACACAATCCAAAATCGCCAACAATAATAACACCAGCAAATAAAACGAAAAATAACACTCCAAAATAATTACGCTACGCCACTTCGACAAACCGAATTATTAAACGAGCTTGAAGGCCAAGTGGTGACATTTGGCTTGCTAGACAACCCCAGTAAATAAACTAAAATTCGTCTCTGCGCACCTATGACGGTGTTTCCTTCTCTAAGTAACCGACCTCTATCAACACCAATAGTGATAAAGAAACCGATTGTGTTTGTACAGATTACAACAGCCATATTAATAAGAATGGCAAAGGATAACAAGGCCTAATAAAACAAAATTTTGCTTCTTGCTATAAAGAGGTTAAATGACAACCTACTGTAATATTGTATGGCAACAACATTTGTGCTTTCAATGTATAGTAATAGTAACATCAAAATCTATAAACTGAAATATTATAGTTTATAAGTATCTGCAGTATCTACACGCAGAACTGTAAAATTCGCAAGGAAACATAGGCTAATATGTACCTTCGGTTTAGTGTACCTAAATGTGATGATAAAAATAATTTGGTGTCATGTCATACTTTGCGCTTGTACGTTTTGAGTTTGGATATAAGAATATTTCTAAAGTTTAAAGTCAACCAACTTTTATGTTATATATCATTATTATTATTGTTGTTATTACTATTTCAATACCAATTCACTATGTATACATACATATTTTACTTTTATCAATATTGGTAATGTTATTTCTTATTCTTAAGGCACCCACATGAACTCAGCCTAATGGTCTTACTGGCATTGACCCATAATGTTGGTCCGAATCTTATTTGGTAAAAAGACAATAAAACTGTTAAAAATGTAGGTGATTTCCCACATTTCGTGTTTCAAAAATCAATGTAATCTATATCCCTTAATTAAATTGGTAAGAGTAAAAGCCAATTTCGTACAAAGATACTTTAAATATCATTTGTATTTCAACTTGTCTCTGTCAAATTAATCATACTTGTCATTCTAATAACTACAAATAAAATACACTCACTGCAAGATAAAATGTAATCAACAATTGAAATATTATTAACAAGCATGTGACTACTTTTGTCGTCATATTTTTGAAGTGGTTATCTATTCATGATAAATATAATGAAGTATGTTTCACATTTTTATGTCGAACCTTTTTTAAAAAATATTCACTTTATTCATTATTATGAATATGTCAAGTACGCACTCGTGCATACTTAATTCGTATTAATTGTATCATTTTAACAAGCAACACGTGTAGAAAAAGTGCATAGTTGTCCAGTACAAACTGTATGTTCTACAAAATATTTGTAGTTTGTTGTACAATGATTACTATCTGAATTGAATGCAATTACTTAATCTAACGGATAATGATGATAATAAATTAGACCATTTGAAGGTTAAAACGTTTAACGCTTTCTTGATTCTGATTACAAACTGTTATCTCAACAATACTGCAAATGGTGGAATTGAATACAGTAAACCTTCCGTAAACCATCACTGGTACTGGCGGTCATTTTGAAATTCTCCTCAATTATATAGAAATATCTAGAATGTTACTTTCTAATTATTACCACCTCTATATGGGTGACCTGATAGGGTTCTTTTGGTAATTTGAAATGAACCTAGAATACCAGGTTGTCCTTACAAAGGGAAAGTAATGAAGAGAAAAATTTAACAAAGGAACAAAATATGTATTCGATATGGTCACCAAAGAATAAATATGAAAATATTTGAAAGACTTAAAAGTAACAAAACAAACCTAGGCAAGTAATAGTGTTTATAAGTCAGGAAAACTAAGGATAAAATGTAAATGCTAAGTCCTATTCAACACTAAGTTGAATTAGCTTTACACTATTCAATGTGCTATTGGATAGAGTAAGAAAAATATGTAATAAAAACTTGAATAAAACAACAGTTGGCTATGAATCTTATGTTCGTTTCAAGTACAGAGTCTGCCTCATCTGAAAACTCTGCTGGAACCTTCCAAAATGTAAAACATAACCTCACTTCTCCCAGTGGGGGATTGTTGAGGAAGTTGCATAGAAAAGAAGGAAATCACTGAGGAGGTTATTCTGAAAGTTTTCACTATTTGCTATAATGTTGTAATGTAATGAAAGGTAAGAAACAGAAAGGAGTGGAGTATTGGGTAAAACCTTTGATAAAGCTGGGATAGTATATAAAAGATAAATGCCGTTCATTTAAAGGTAGTCATTGATATCATAAGCCGAGGAGTCTACCTTAATACTGACTTCATAATAATGACATTCTTGAAAACTACCCAGTAAACCGACTTCTCTTACCAATGAAGCATCCCTCAGCAAATCCTCCGTGTGCACGTTAATCCCCAGCATTTCGATCATGAGGGCGTACTGCACGGCTGCTTTGATCGACCAGCACCTCGGGTCCTTATACCTCGGATAGTTCTCAGACTCCCCTACGGTCAGGAACATGACGGGATACTTGTTCTGCTTGATCCTGATCACCTGGCAGATGTCCGGGTTGAAGCAGGAGAAAATGATCCTCCGATCGCCGCCGTACCGGAGTACGATGTCGAGGATCGTGTCGAGGTAGAGGTTGAGATCGGTCGGGTGGTACAGCTCGTAGGTACCGTCTTGCATCTGCATCGTCCATTTGATCTCGATGTTAAAGCCGGTGTGCGGATCGAGGGTCTCCAGAGCTTGCTGGAGGGTCGGGAAGGGTTGGTGTTCATCGAGCTCGTCATCGAAGAAACGCGGGTTCTTCGTCTTGCCCTCAGTGAGGTGGTAAACCTAGAAATATTTTTTTATTGAGGAAAACAGAAAAAGAAAATGGATAGTGGAAACAGTACAAACCTACATTAAAGCTGGCAGAGGTTACCTGTCCATAGAATGCAAATAGATAATTAAACGTTTTTTTTTTTTGGAGATATTGGTAGTGTAGGAGTAGCTGCATAGAATAAATACATGTCTTGGCGACATTAAGTTTAATTATTTCATTAAGGCTATATAAATTATCCAAATTGGTGGATCCCGTATTTATTATAAGTCATAAATTCTGATAAACCTAAATGTGATTGACTAACACAATCTTATGATATCTAGTGGCTAGTGCAAAAATAGAAAACATCATTTTGTTACGCACTGTAGATATGTCCATGTTTCCCTCGAATGACATTGTTTTCTATTGAAAATTTGCTCTAATGGTATGATTTTCTCACTTTAACACAAACACAAATGTTAAATAAATTATATCCTGCCTTGAATGCATTGAATAGTGGAACAAGGTACTGGCAACTATGCCCCAGAGTACCTTCATCTGACCTACTATTACCGCAGAAGTTCAACAGACTGGCTGACCTTGGCATTAGAATTCCTCAGACATTAATTCCTAACAATCAAAGTTGTGTAAGTTGTTAAGAGTCTTATCTGCTCATAAAAAAGGGATCAGTTATCTCTTATATTTACTCGCTTTTTTATATTTTCGAATTGTTTGAATTATCCTGTAGTAATATACAGTAATGTTCATATGAAACGATTTCGATTATTTATCCTCGGAAAAACTCTACAAATCGGCTTTTCCAATGATCTGATCCGTTCATTCACATTGCACGTTCATATGTTTACAAATTTACATAGGGATACGTAAGTGTATTGATTAAATTTATCATGTATTGAATTGATATTTCGAGGTCAAGCTTACTCCAAAGGTCAACTGCCGTAGACTTTGTGGCTATTGCTGAAAACAAAAACAAAAATGAAAGCGTGGAGCAGCACATTCAAAATCCACGTGTCTTTATATTACTTTTAAAGGATCTTTTAAGGTTACAACGAAATCATTGAAGTTTCCTTTGAAAAGGCGTTTTAAAAAAGTTAGGCTTAAATATGTTAAACATGTGAATCTTACAAAGGCATTAAAATGAATTTTGCCGCGATTCAACTGTAAGCTTGTAGATAAGATTAAGACCATCACCTTAGGTTAAAAAACGTTTTTTGAAGAATAAAATAAAGTTTACCTAATTAAGGCGTGTCCTCAAATGACCTCTTTCAAATCCAAAATTGAACAGCTCGGAAAGGCGGGCTCATAGTGATGAGAGCCAAAAATGTTTACAAACATATTTTATGGGAGAGGATAAACGGAAAGTACGTAGATAGATTCTGCTGAAGGATGACTACAATTAAGATTATAATTGAAGCTGATTTAAGACGTTATTGCGTGGAGTAGTATGAAAGAAATGTATGTGTTTTCAAATAAGTGAGCGAGCGAAGCCGCGACGGGTCACAGTACTTATTTACAATAAGTACTACCAGCAATAATAACAATTTTAATACTAATAATAATAACACTCGTAAATACTAATTGTATCTGTAATTTTTTTCATTAACTTTTGTGTATAAGTAGTATGTTATGTAATATTGTACTTTGTTATATTGTTCCTTTCTAATGATTACTCTATTGGGCAATAAACGCTATTATGGCCTTCAATACAAATGTAATCTGGAAAATGATCTAATGATGCTATTGTTATTGCTTTTGTATCAGATTATAAAAACTGTAAAATGATCGTCAACGTGTTTAATGCATTTGTAAAATTCCAAATTTTAAAATCAACAAACAATTTTCTTGTAAATTTCAAAATTTACAACTCTAAATCTCCCATAAAGATAAAAAGTACAACTGTTCAAAAGTTTGCCATTGTCTTAATCATTTATGTCATCATAATAAGACTTATGTCAATTCGCAAGTTTTTAAACTGCTTACCTTGTAACCAGTAGTGTCAGGTTAAAAGTGTTTATATTTCTGTCTGGTTTAAAGAATGCGAATAGCGACTGTAGCCAAAATACGCTGTTATTTTTATTGAATAGGTAATTTTAGCACCTATATAGATAGGTAGGTGAACACATGCAATTTACGTCACTGCATTTTAAGCAAAATTTAAAACAAACTGTCCCTAATTGTTGTTAGGTTGTATATTGCTAGACTAGCAGAACCCATTAAGAGGGCTTCAAAAATATAACAATAAAGCAACAGTATATGCAAAAAATGCCAAAGGCACATAAATAGACTTATAACTTGACTGAAGAAAAATATAAAGTTGAAATATAACAAGAATTGATATTATAACAAAGCAACAGTTTATGCAAAAAACGCCAAAGGCACATAAATATAACTAGTTACAAGCGCAATACTTTGTTATATGATATAATTGATGGCTTCACATGTCCTGTGTTTGTTTGTCATAAAAGTGTTAGATTACACTACTAGAGGATTTTTGTAAAAAAAAAAACATACAAACAAGTTACTTTGTAATGAGAATTGCATTATATTAGATGATATTTAGGAAATTACAAGTTAGATTTAATTATATTTTTTCTAACACACAAATAACTCAAACATATGTATCATTAGCATTTAGTCAGAAGACTCAAAATTTCCTTGCTGCTGATTATCATGTAAGGATTGCATCGATTTAGTTGTGTGAGGGTTCGCTCTTATGTGACAGGATATACGCCAGATAAATGATTCCTGGTAATAATTTAAGCAGGAAGCAAGGGTCTAATTGCATGATATATTAAACTAAAATATCATCACAATACTAATGCTGATTTCAGGATATGAGCAACATAAACGGTTCCTATAAATAATTTAAGCAGGAAGCAAGGGTCTAACTGCAGAATACAATACATTTCATCATTTACATTCATATCAATACATTTGCCATCAGATTCTAGTGCCAAAATTGCGTATCAATAAATAAATAAATCAATAAAATTGGGTATCAATAGTGTCATATAAGCTTTTCGAGTTGTATTAAGTAATTGCAGATAAGAAGTAAACATTTTTGGTACCTTAACTGAACAGTATGAATTCCACATTGTACAATTTTAGGTCCAATTCTCTAAAATCAAATAACAATGTTAAAATTGTCTGTTTTACAGATGACACTGTGGCAAATGTAAGAAAGAGCCTTTAAATGATTAAACACACATAACACACCCATCATGAGATTACATTAATGAGTGAGATACACATTAATATAACAAGATTTCTCACATTCTTACATTTGACCCATCACATGCACATCTCATGCACCAATAAATAAAACTCCCTCACCTTCAACAACCTCAGCTGATCAAGCGTCAGTTCCTTCAATGGTATCTCCAGCATATCGATATCCTGCAGCTCTTTCTTCCGCTTCATCGATATACAGACGTGGAAATCGTGATAGATAATGGGCACCAAATCCTTGCTGAGCTGAACGTCAAACTCTACAAAATCGGCTCCGTGATTGATGGCGTTCTTCAAACTAGCTATGGTGTTCTCCCTTACTTCGGCGCAATTCTGTACCTTGTTCTTGAAACTAGACCCGGAGCCCCTGTGCCCGACGTCCAGTCCAGCCCTCGTCTTCTTCCAGTGCCTCGCGTATGAGACCTGCATGTCACACTTAAAATTAGGCATTGGACCGATAACGATGTAATCGATGCGTAGCTCCCCCAAGGGGCGATGCTTCGTGCTGGTAACGGGCAGGACGACCCTACCTTCGGACGATTGCATGGCGGTGGGTAGCAGGTAGCTGAATCCGGCGTGATAGGGGGGCTCCCCGTCAGCGACACGGGAGCGGTAAATGTAGAGATCGATGAGGAACGCTATGTTGGCAGGGAAGAGTAGTGTCGATTGGAATATCAGCATGTCGTCCTTCCTCAGCTCATGCCCGAACTGATCTTGCGGCTTGAATGTGGGATCGTCAGCCAGCAGGCTGGCCACCTCGGTGAAAGCGTGCTTAGGATTATCGACGGTGTCCTGCGTGTCGCTCAGCGACTCATCCAGCGCCTCCGACATCGTCTTCGGGAAACCATTGTTATGTCGCATCAGGTTCACCGGAGTAACCTTGATGTTGACGAGCCTGTTCTGGTACTTCGTCCTGAACAAGTCAATCGGGCCGTTGCACAACTTGAGCTGGATGACGGTCTCCTTGTTTAGCCAACCCCTGGCGACCAGTTCGCCGTTATCGTAGCTGCCGTACTCGTCGGGCTCGTCGTCGACCGTCGGGCACCTCGCCTCCGTCACATCGAGCGTCCTCGGCGCGAGGTTCGTCTCCCAGCTGCGTACGATCACCTGCAGCCCCTGCTCGATGATCATGCAGACGCAGTACCTGTACTCGATCTTCTTCTTGGCGGGCAGTTCGATGTAGCCGGACCACACGTCAGAGTCCTCGTCCTCGCGCTCGAGGGGGACGCACCGCTCCGGCGCCCAAGCGCCGAGCTCATAGAGGCTGCCGACGACGCAGACCGTCTCCTCCTTACGGACGTCGGGCGCCCTGATACGGAACAGCCAGCTCCGGGCCGGGATGTGCACGGAGCGGACGGACAGGCCGGACATCGCCGACTCCCTCTTGCCGGCGCGGACGTCGGCGTTCGTCGGGTCCTCCAGGAAGAACCAGCGCTGCATCTCCGGATCGGTCAGCTGGAGCCGGATCAACTGGAAAAGGGGAGAAGGGGTGAGACACGCTTGGGGGTTGTTCCATCGTGGTGGTTGTGGACGTACCGTCGCTGGCCCGAGTACGAGATTAGAAGAGAATTAACTGGCGGGGGGAGTGACATTGTGAAACCGCCTTTTAATTTAGACATTTTGTCACCTTAGTGAAATGAAGGTGGAATGTATGGGGGATCGGTGGTGGGATGGGACTTTCGATCGAAGAACGGCCATATTCGCTATCGCAATTTTTACCCTACCCGAGGAGAGAGCCCACTATCACAGAAATCAGCCGTCAGCAGGGCTGACCGCAGTCGCCACACGAGACACCATCATCACACACGACGGCACTGAGACGACGACAGGAAACGTTCATACTTCCACGCGACAACGACAATTAACGCGACTTGCGATTAGCCTAAACATTTAATGCTTTTAATGCGACCGAATGCGACGCCTGCGACGGATCGTACGATTCGACGATTACAGATAATTAGGGATGCGCGATACGATCCAATATTCTGAAGTACCGGTATTTCGTTAAACGATATCCGATATTTTGTATCGATATTTTACCAAACGATACGGTACACGTATCGAAAATTTTAGCCAATATCGTATCGTATCATATGGTAATACCGTATTACCAAAGGCAATGGTAGTTTTTATGGTCTTTGGTTTGGTATTTACCACAGAACACAAAGGCACACCACAGACATAATACTAAACAAAACACGTAAAACACGTAAACACGCTTGCCAGTCCTTTGATTAATTTTAGGAGCAGTGCTGTCTAGCGGCGAGAAGCTCAATCTACATATTTATTTTACAGGAATCTGCAATAGAAATAGGCAAATTATTGCTGTGAAGTTAAATTCAAGCGGTAAATCCCCTAATACAAAACTTTGTGACGCATTCACGTCTCACATTTCAGTTGTTGCTTAGTATATGGGCTTTCTGTTCTGATTAAACATTAGAGATTCTTGTAATATAACAATTATGCCACGGGTTAGAAGTAATATTTGGAAAGTTTTCATTAAAACACCCTCTGGAGGGAAGTGTAAATTGTGCAATTGTGATGTTAAAAGTGGGGAAGGGACCACAAATTTAAGAAAACATCTAACCAGACGACATCCCAATTACAAAATAGATGAGTCTCAAACAAAAAAACCTGAGGTATTGTATATGTATATACTTATTCCTACATTTGTAATAATTACGTGATACGATTTAACCAGGCCTCAAGTACAGCAGGTCCAAGCAGTTCCGCAACCGAAATTCAGAGTTTTGTGTCACTCGATAGTGAAGATAAGGACACAAAAAAGGATGTAATTACGGAACCAGTACCATTAAGATCAACTTCTGTTCTTGAGGGTGAATTTATGGATCAAGATAGTTCTTGTTCCGATACTGCTGAAACCATTTCGAATCCGGCCAAAACGCCTAAAACTAGGTTTTACCAACCACAAATTTCTGAAGTGTTTTCGGAAATGAGCTCCTATTCAGGTACGAATTTTGAAAATTTTCATTTCATAATGATAAATATATATTTATTATTATTTTGGAAAATAAATTTGTTTCATTGAAATGTCTTCAGATGCTTTAACTAATAAATAACATTTAAAAACCAATGAATACTGGAATTGTAAACTTATTTTAATAAATTTTGCAAATACTGGTGAAAATGAATGTAAAGTAATATTTCTGGTGTATTCTAATTGGAAATTATATTTTTTACATCATTTGAATACTTCCGAAATTGTGTTTTAATTTAATTTTTTTCTTCATATTTTGATAGATTTATATCTAGTATTGCAGTCGTTCACGATGTCGGACTTTGAGAAAATTTCAGTACAGGTTTTCGTTTTGAGGTCCCTATAGTCCAAATCAACCCTTCGTTCGAAAGTTTATGTGTATATATGTATATTTCCGATATAACGAAATATATATAAAACATACATACATACATAAAACATACATAAAACATACATACGAAATACATATAAAAATATATATATAATATAAACGATATAACACGAAATTTGTGTGCACGATACAGGTCGCATTTTTAAGAATTTTTAAAATTCAAAAAAATTCACGTTTGTTTTTTTGACACCTCGTATGCATTTTTGTGTGTATTGTATTACTATATATCTTACTCGCAAATGTACATTTCAGCTTGGCTTGCCATTAGTGTTGTTTTGTTTCTTGTAGGTGGAGAGAAATCGGGTAAAATCACCAACGCAATAACATTCATGATTGTCAAAGATAACCTGCCATTGAACACCACTGAAAAAGAAGGTATGAAATTTTTAATGAAGACAGTTGCACCATTATATACAATGCCTGGACGAAAAGCAATTACTCATATAATTGATCAAAAATATGAATTACTATCTGCCTCAGTGAAGAGTAAAATCCGTGAAATAAATAACATGACATTAAGCACAGACATTTGGACTGAAACAATGAGTACTACCAGTTATTTGAGTCTTACACTTCATTTTTATTTAAAGAAAAATTTACATAGTATCACAATAGGGGTTCAAGAGTTAGATGAAAGACATACTGCAGATTATATTGGGAATTGTTTGCAATCATTGTGCGAGGAATGGAACATCGATCTAGACAAAGTGACGGCAGTTGTAACTGATAATGGCAGTAATATTGTAAAAGCGGTTTCAAATATTTTTGGAAAAAACAAAAGTTTGCCTTGTTTTGCTCACACCTTAGATTTAGTTGCATCTAAAATCATGTATGAAGTAGACATTGCGAAAAATATAATAGAAAAAATAAAACATATCGTAACATATTTTAAACAGAGCGTAGTTGCTACTGACAAATTACGCAAAGCACAAGATGGTGACACTTCATTAAAACTAATTCAGTCAGTTCCTACACGATGGAATTCCGCATTTTACATGATAGAAAGATTCTTGCAACTTTCAAGGTTTGTAGCTCCTATATTGCTAGAAAATAGTAAAGCTCCAAATATGATAGATGCGACGGAACTGGAAATTTGCGGAGAAATTCTCCAAATACTGAAGCCTATCGAACAGGTTAGTAAAGAAATTAGTGGAGAAAAATATCTTACTGCTAGTAAAATAATTCCCATCATAAATTGTCTAATAAAAAAATTAGAAAAATATGCACCATCTACCGACACAGCAAAAGCACTACATTCTGCAACAATTAAAGAGCTTGACAAACGTTTTGGAGCAGTGGAAAAAGTACATCTACTAGCAACTGCGACACTGTTGGATCCCCGATTCAAAAAATTACATTTCAATAATATAGTGGCATGCTCACAAGTTTTAAATTATGTAAGTGATCTATGCAAAGCAGATGTACCAGCAAATCCTATTCCCCAGGAAGAAATCGAGTTTGAACCCGAACCGGATAGTGTTTGGACTTTTCACCAAGAACTAATCAAGAAACCTCACAGTCATCACCAGGGAGAGACACATCTTGACGAGGGCATCTATACCGATTTAAAAACTTACATTCAGCAACCATTATTACCATTGAACGCTGATGTCATATCATTTTGGGATAATGTAATGTTAAGCACCACTTTGAAAAATATAGCATTTAAGTATATTTCTATAATTGGTACATCAGTACCATCGGAGCGATTATTTTCGAAAGCTGGGGCTACTAAGACCCCCAGTAGAAATCGGTTATCAGGAAAGAGACTTTCAAAACTGCTATTCTTACAGTCACTTGAATATGAAGATTGGCACATAAACTAGAGCTTTGGTGATGAAGGATCCTTTTAAAGTATAAATTTTATTTTTCCAAATATTTGTATGACTTTTCTTTTTATGAATTTTAAGTATTTTAGTATAAAATTTTAGTATAAGAAACGTATTATGTGTACCTAATGCTAATGTTAATGTATTATTTTAGCGGACCTATGACTATATCTATTGTCTTATGAACTTATTATTAGCATTTTGTTTAAAGAAACATACTTATATTATAATACTTAGTATTAGAAATGTATTATCTGTGTAATGTAAATAAGAATGTTTTATTTTGTAGTTGAAATTCATCTTTCCATGTTTCATAAGTCATTTGAAAAAAAGCCAACGTCCAAAATATTCCCTGTAACGATCTAGTAATTCCATTCTTTTATCTGCATTGTACAACTTACTCGAAATTGAATAGAATAATTAAATTTGTTTTTTACAACTGGGTTGGATAATTCGGTACTTGGTACCGGTACTCAAGGTACCGATACTTCGCATTCCAATACTATGTCGGCCCGGTACTTTAGAATCGATACGATACGATACGCGATACCGGTATTTTTCTATGTATCGCGCATCCCTACAGATAATTACTTTTTTTACGCGCCGGGGCTTGCGCGGTACAAGCACACAGAACCGTACTTAAATCATTTCCATTTCATATGAGAGTCGATAAAAGACACGTTGCCAGGAAAATACATTGGCCATAAATTCCACGAAAGAATACTTTATTCATACGTCGGCAGGATTCGCAGACAACATAACATACAAAATCTAATAATATTAAATCAATCATTAAATATTAAACCCAATTTTAAATGGAAAAGTAAAGTAGTTAATGTAATCGTGAAGTGATACCAACATTTTCTTTTAATTGTGGAAATTAAGATTACCACATTACAACTTACCACATAGATATCTAACTCACTAAGCCAAATATTCAACAAATGTATAGAAGAAATGTACTGCCCCCACCACTTCAAAAAAGCAGAAATTCTACCAATATTTAAAAAAGGATCTAAATCTACTGTAACAAATTACAGGTCAAATATCCCTGATATCTAATCTTAGGCTATTGACTATGTCGAAAATAACAGGGGTAAAAGGAACTAACGCGTGCAAGGTATTTTATTTTTTCATACGGTCAATTGACCTCTAAAGAAATAAAATCCAAAAGTGCTACTAAATTTAGCCATGCGTTTTTGAGAACGGGGTACGTTTGTTCACTTTTCGATTTTTCGGCTAATATAGCGCAAAAACTGTGCATTTTTCGAAGATATGTGCCGTAAGACTTCTTGTAGAGAATTAAATTTCCTAGATATTTTTTGAAGAGAAAAAAAATTCTTTTAATGAAATAATTTCAAAAAAACAAATTAAAAAAAAATGTAAAAATTGGAAATGTAACTTTTTGCTGAGTGAATTTAGGTATAGGCATTGCTTCATAAAAAAGAAGGCTTATGAAATTCTCTTTAAAACGTTGGCTTATAATACTTTATTTATTTAATATTGACTGAGATATAAACGTTTGAATTCAGCAGTTCTCTATTTTTTACTTTTTCTTTAAAAAGCGTATTATTTCATATTTTTACCAGAAAAAAAAGATTTTTATTCAATGAATAACATATGTACGAATAGTTTAATATAAAAAATGATCTTATTTATTTATATTTAAAGTCAGTTTACGTACACGTAGAAATAAATACTTGATTCATCTTTAAAGTAATAATTTTAAATCTTGTTTTATATGCAATGCCGTTTAAATTTGTTTTAAATACTCTGAGTTTATTTATGTTTGCCGGGAATCCATCAGCTCGCAGAATATACCTCGTTAGGAAGTTTCCAGAAGCGACATATTCCGAAGTGTATTTATGGCAGGCTGTTTCGTTACAATATATTTTTCCTTCACATTTCGGAGGTTGGGTCAGTATACTTCTAGAATTGGTGTAGCAGAATTGAGTTTTAGAATAAATTCGAAAATGGAAAAGTGTTTTTTTTTTTCATTGTAACAAGGATTTGAAAAGTGATACAACGAGAAGTTTAGGAAAATAGAGTATCGAAAGTGTAATTGCTGCTAGTATTGAAAGAGACGATGGAAAACATGAATTATTGAGTGATGTTGCAAGTATTCAATTGCATGAAAAATGTTATAAAGCATACATTAGGGAGTCGAACATTAAAGCAGCAAAAAAAAAAGAAAAGCAGCCAACCTAAATGAGTTGATTGGGGAACCAAGTCGTACCAGGGAAGGTGGTACTTTTGATTATGCTGAACTTTGTGTTTTATGTGGCGATCAGGCGGGAAATTCATATTTAGTAGAGGGGCGAAAAAAGGTCATCTTTCTTTAGTTAGGTGTATTTAAAAAATTACATTTTTTTATTGTGTACTAAATTATATACAGAAACTTGCAAAATAAATGCAATCATTTCGTAAAATAAAAATTATAAGTATTTTGCAATAATGTAGACCGAAAATTATTGTAACTAAAACCTTAATATTTGTAGTATATTACTGCAATTTTCGACCTCCAACCATTTAAATTAGATATGCAGGATATGTTCTAGTAGAATAATATCCAATATTATTGATAAATTTATGTTCATAAAATTGTTATTGCATAAAAATCATTTTTTTCTGGTAAAAATGTGAAATAATACGCTTTTTAAACAAAAAGTAAAAAATAGAGAAAATATGGCTGAACTCAAACGTTTATATCTCAGTCGATATTAAACATATGAAATATTATAAGCCACCGTTTTAAAGAGAATTTCATAAGCTTTCTTATTTATGAAGCAATGCCTATACCTGAATTCACTCAGAAAAAAGTTATAGCCAACAATTAAAAAAAAAAATTAATTTTTCCATTTTTTAACTGTGTTTTTTAAATTTATTTCATTAAAAAAATATTTTTTTTTACTTAAAAAAATATCATGTCAATAGGAAATTTAATTCTCTACAAGAAATCTTCAAAAAATGCACAGTTTTTGCGCTATAGCCGAAATATCGAAAAGTGGAAAAACCGACCTCGCTCTCAAAAACGCATGGCTAAATTTAGTAGCACTTTTGGATTTTATTTCTTTAGAGGTCAATTGACCGTGTGAAAAAATAAAATGCGTTGCACGCGTTAGTTCCTTATTAAATGACATAGTCAATGTCAATAGCCTATCTGGCTTCTTCTTCTTCTTCTTATTGTGCCGTCTCCCTTGGTTGGCGATCCAACTGGCAATATTTACTCGTGACACAGCTGCTCTGAAGATTTCGGATGATGTTTTACTGAGCCATCGGCGTAAGTCTGTGAGCCAGGAATTCTGCCTTCTGCCTATTGACCTTTTTCCCTGAATCTTTCCCTCGATGATCAACCAAAGTATTCCATATCTACCTCCTTTCCCTTTCATTATACTACTATGTCCAACATACCTTAGTTTGCGCTCTTTGATTGTTAATATCAGCTCCTTGTTTTTCTGCATTCTATTGAGAACTTTGGTGTTTCTTACTCTTTCTATCCAGAATATGCGTAGTGTAACGTTTATTCTAATTTATTTACACACGGTCTTAATATTACTTAAATTATGTAGACTATTTCCTAACTAATTAATTTATGTCACACTATTAACGGCTAATTTATTTACACAATTTCACTTGTCCGTTTATAGCACTGTTTACTCACGCGGCTTCTCAACGTCTTCTCTTCGTCCGCAGCGTTCGCTTTTTATAGTCCTCCATTATGATTCGAGAACTTTCTTGATAGTGCTCGGTTCTTATTTTCGAAAACTTTGAAACTTAACTCTTTGAAAAGATTGTTAGACTTGTTGATCTTTTTCTTAAACATAAGCTAATATCTCCACTTCTCCACAACAATTTGGATTTCAGGAGGGTGTTGGGTGCAAGCAGGCTCTTTCGTTACCTTCAGATTTCATATACCGAAATCTGGATGCTAGTAGGCCTGTTATAGCTCTTTATTGACTTGGCTAAAGCTTTCGACATCGTAAATTTTGAAACCATTTGAAACCAAACTTTGTAGATGTGGTATCAGACAGAGGTATGACTCTTGATTTGATTAAGTCATACTTGACAAACAGGAAGCAAGTGGTAATATTAGAAAATAGATATAGTGACTATGGAATAATGTTAACATGGGTGTTCCCCAGGGAAGCATCTTGAGACCACTACTCTTTCTTATACCATATGTATACTTTTGAATATGTCGGGGCTGCATCAGCTTGGGGGCGGAGAAAGAAAATTCTTTGTATAGGTCTAATCTTCTTCAGTTACTTGAAAGTGAGGTTTTTCTCTTAAAAATCGTGGCATCTAATCAGAAATACGATTTTTTGGTTAAGTGCGAACAACTGACATATTCGGACCATAAAGAAATTGCAAATTTCTTCCAAATCCAAATATCTTCCAAAGACTAGCCTAAGAAGAATAAAATTTATATTGGTGTATATAATTTGTTTGTAACAAATTTATTCTTACAGTCGAGTCATTAAGTGTAAGATTGGGATTGAAAATATATTTTCATTCAATAGAATTAGTCACATTCACACTCGAATATGATGAGAAACGAATAACTCGACATCATTTAAAGGCGAATTAATTACTTTAACAATCGGTTATTACAGTATCAGCATAAAACTTAGCCAACAGCAATCACGAATTGATTAAAATAAATGTTTATTAGTTTTTTGCAACAAACATGAAACTTCTGTGTTAAAGTTGATATTATAGAAATAATATTAAAATTGCTGAAAGCAATACGAACAAAAATATTCAAAAATGATTGCTTATTTCAGTAGTACCTACTGAAATACTTTTCAGTAATTTTTCTCTTGCGGTTATTATTTACGAACTTACCTGGAGGGTGCTAATAAACTTTGTCGCCTTAAAATTAAAAATTTTAAAACGCCAAACTGATGTCCTGATTAAATGGTTGTGAATACAACTCCACATTTTATAGGACATGTGACATCTTTAATTTTCGTTCAAGTTTTTCATGGAAAAAAATTGAAACACCCAAAAGTTGTCTATTTGACGCATCTGACAATTATTGATAGGATCAATTGACCACTGGCGTCGATAATTTTTTTTTCTGGGAGAGGTAATACATTCCCATCATGTAAAAATATTTTTTCTGGGAGGGGGGTAATACATTCCCATCATGTAAAAAATTTTCAAAGGAGTGATAATAATAAAAAATAACTTAAGTTTTTAGGGAGAGGGTAGTTACCCCCATTACCCCCCTTATCGACGCCCTTGAAATTGACAGGCTATAAACCTAAAGAAAACACCAAGTCTTCACCACCAATTTATTTTAAATGCTCTGACCTACATCCTCCACCCAATCTCTGATATCTAACACGTCAAATTCCAGGTTGTTGAGTCTAGAAGTGATAGTAAAGAACACCATCCTCAACTCCAAGTTGATGAAGTTGTCTGGAGTAAAGGTTCCTGACTTCTTCCCTCAACCAAAACTCCTTCGCCTTCCGGATGGATCTCCTAGCCCCTAGCCACGTTGGAGGTAGAATGAGTCTTCAGAGAGATGGATCGTTGGAAAACGTTGTTTCTCAGGCATTCATTGAGGAACCATATTTTAGTGAGGATCTTCTTTCGTAGTAACAACCTCTTCTTAGTCTTCTTATAGAAATGGACATGTGCTCGACTAGCTGACTTCAAAGACTGAAGGTTGTCCAGCGTCTCGAAGGTGGCCATGGAAGTTAAACCAAAGAAAACACCAAGTCTTCACCACCAATTTAGGCTATAGATTCGAATGCTGTAATTTTCCATCACTACACTCGCAGGCGAGACGTGTTTTATTGGCTACAACCGTTTGAGATCATACCATTAGAACGCATCCACAAATAAAAACAATTCTAGTATTAAGGGATAAAAAATAAACTCCATCAATGTTAAAGCAAAATTTTTATTACGACTAATATTTCTTTCTTTAAAAAGGTAGAAAATAATTATATGTACAGATTAATGTTTACAAAGCGAATATGTTGAATGACTATGTCTCCAACAGTTATTTCTCTGAAAAACACCAATATTACTTCCTTACGACTCCACTCAAAAACAACTAACAGTACCTCCCAGAATATCACCGAACAAGCTTAAATTACATATCGTCCGGATAAAACTGGAAGGAACTCTACTATAATTATATTCCTCCAATAACGTTACATTTAATATTGCTTACTATACAAGTATCACAGGCCTACGATTAGACTCAAAGACCCAAGGGTCATAATATAAAAAACACCTATCCGTCAACTTGTACCAGTATCGAGGACTTAAAATAAACTTTTTAGATTATAAACACTATTTACAATTTCGAAAAACTTTAAATAATTAATTATGTAAGCACGAATTGTGTTCACAACATCAGATTACTAAAAGAGCACGGCAAGTTAGTACCGTTATGTGAATATTAAATTTTTCTGTACGTCTTTGGGTTGAAAAAAGCGCAAGTTTTGCGGGTCCATGTATGTAAAATAGATCTGTATGTATCTACTGTTTATTCTTATAGCAATAAATAAAAAGCTTTTGATGGCTGTCAATCACTGGAATATGCGAGTAAGTAAGTTAACATCTAGTTTGTACTCTCAGTTAAGGTGTTCAACACCCCGAACGTCCGTGTTGCAGTTTCGTCCTTTGAAATATCACAAGATTCGTCGATCCTAAAACAGATCGCAGTGTCCGGTCCACCCTTACGGATGCAGGAACATGCAGTTCTCCCTGTTCCGGCAGTAGCCATGTATCTGGACGTTCTTGCAGAGCTTGGTGCCGACGCCGCCGCCGCCCCTGCCGCCCCTCTTCCAGTTGTTGGTGTTCATGCGCACCCAGCCGCCGCCCCCGTCGCCGCCGCGAGGCCTGAACATCCCGCGGCCGCCCCTGCCGCCCCTCTCCGGCCCCATCGGCCGATAGTTGTGGTTGTTCGGCGGGAACATGTTCATGTTCGGCGGGAACTGCGGGTACTCCGGGTAGCCCATGTCGGGCGGCATCGGGAACATGTTCGGGTTCATGTTCATCATGTCGGGCGGCGGCGCAGCCATCATCGTCCCGTTGGGCATCATGTTCGGCGGCATGAAGGCGGGCCCGCCCATGCCCATCGGCGGCGGGCCGCCCATCGGCGGACCGCCGCCCGGGCTCGGGTACCGCTGCTGCGGGATCGACTGGTAGCCGGGCGGCGGCGGGACGCCGGGCATTGCCCCGAAGGGTGGATGGAAGGGCGCAGGCTGCGGGAACATCGGCTGCGCGGGCGGAGCCTCCGGCTGCGGTGCCTGGCCCTTCGGCTCCGGCCACGGCGTCGAGCGTAGGTCCATGTCCTGCGAGTCTGGGTCCTCGAGCGGGATGATCGCCGGGTCGACCATCTGGTGGTTCTCGGGCACCGGCTCCTCCGGGCTGTCCGGGATGCGCCTCGCGTCGAAGTAGAGCGCCTGCAGGACGCTCTTCTCGCGCGCGAACTGGATGTCCTTCTCGAGGCTCTTCGAGCCGGGCACGACCGTCGACTCGGGCGTCTCGATCTCCAGCGGGAGGCGCCACGCGATCTGTGCCTCCATCATGTCCTCGCCGCCGAGCTTCCGCGACATCTGCAGCGTCTCCCGCTCGCTCGTCATCTCCATCTTCGCCATGTCGCCGAACGAGGCCCTCGACACGTTCACGCGCTCCGTCTCGTCGAGCTCGAAGTACTTGATCTCCACCAGGTCATCGTCGTTCTTCCACGATATCGACCTCTTCGGGCCCCTCTTCTTCGAGTACAGCAGCACGCCCTTCAGGCCGCCCTCCGTCACCCTCGCCCTTTTCGCCTCCGTCGGCTCCGACGACTCGTCGTCCTTGCCGTCGTAGGTCGGCGTCTTGGGGGAGATCGATCCCTCCTTCGCCTCGTCCTTCGCCGCATCCTCCTCGTTCTCTTTGTCGTCCTCGTCGGCCTCCTGGGCCAACGTGTCCTGGTAGAAGTTGATCGGCGCGATGTTCTTGAGGCCGAGCGCAGAGGGCGACGTCGGCGCCTGCGGCTGCTCGCCTCCCGGTGGGGACGTGGGGGACGTCGGCGCCTCCTTGCCGACGCTCGGCCTGCGTTTCCGCTTCTTCGGCTCCTTCTTCGGGATAGCCGCGGTCAGGGCGTCGCTGAAGATGTCGCTTTCTTGGAGGAAGGCGGCTGCAAGGAGAAATGAACGTTAATAAAGGAAATTGAAACATCAAAACACTCGTCTCCCGACACGTGTGTACATTTGTTTATGTAATGGTCATTCGAGGAAAGGCAGAGTGTGTACGTGTCGTTGGCTGAGCACCAAAGCCAAGTTTCGTTACGGCCAAGATCGCAGTAAGTTTTAAAATATCTCCACATGTTAAGGTATTTTGGGGTCGTGAGGGAACAACAAACTGTCCAACATATCACCGACAATGACGTAAACAATTTATTACAATCATATTGTGCGGTAAAAATAGTACCTTGCGTAGAGATCTTTTCTTTTTCATTCACATTTCATTGACTATCTTAATAGGTGTTAAAAAATATTTTAATGCAATCAAACTTCTATGACCTGTCCGGGCATTTTTGTTTAAATTACCTATTAATTGCCATCCAAGATCCAACGCCAAACATAAATTATTTATAAGACATACAGTTGGAAAAAATTCTCTTATTTACACTTTATCTTAATGACTAATTATCGATGATTCTATTATTTTTTTATTTATAACGCGGAAACATGTAGAAACAAAAATAAATAACTTTCTCGATTTTATGTACCTATAGATGGTCTTAAAAAAAATAAAAAAAAATTATAACTTTTGGAAAATATTGCAATAGTACTATCGTACTATCTAGTATTGTAAAAGTAAAATAGTATATTTATAAAATATGGAAATTAGGGCTAACCCATGTTAACATGGAATAATCGCATGGGATACTTCTTATCTCAAACTCAAAGTAATAATTAGTACTAGTTTATTATATTTAATATAATATAATTGATATTTATGTTTGATGTATGTTTACTTTGATTACATTTCATGTTGCTTAATATCAATAGGGCAGAAAGTTTATGTATATGTGACACATGTATTGCAAATTCCCAATAATATGCAATTTAATATTTTCTAATCCCAGTCAATTTAACAAACAAGCAATAAATTAAATATGTATGTACGTGTACTATTTCTACTTATTTCTGGTTAATGCATAAATATTTCAAATAATATTTGAACTGGTTAAAGTTATTTAAATAAACCGAAATTTACATCAATCCTTTGGATAATATTTAAACTAAATCAATTTTAGATACACCAATTCGTACAAAGTCGGTGTTATTAATCGCTTTGTTGCTTGTTATGAAATTCATTTTTCGTTCTGCATACAAATTGAAAACGCAATAAAAATAACTCTGCTTTCATATAGATAATCCTTATCACTTAACAAAGGAAGCGACTAGAATTGATCACACTTGACATTTAAGATTCAAGTGAACATATTTTTGTAAGGCTATAAATAATTAAGAGTCACAATAAATTTATGAAATTCACTCGTCACGTGCAACCCGTCCGATTTCCAATAATCAATCGACAAACAACACTTACATAAGGCGCAAACGAAATAAATGTTACGTAAACGGACTACAATAAATGACTAATTTGTCGGTGTGAGCAATGTAAACTTTGCCTTTGTTATGGAACAGAGTTTTTCTGTCGTTTTCCGATGAATTATCTATTGTTTGTATTTAGCTATTCTTTATCAATAACGTACCGTACGGAGCATTTGTAAACAAAATGTGCCATAACATTGCGCAATTATCCATTAGTGCATCGGTTGCACGTAAAAGTAGGTATTTAATACACGAACCAATCCAAAGAAATGAAGTAATGTTTGGTAAAAATGAGTCACTTCGAACAATTGCGTATTAACGTTATTATTGTGTCGGTTATCTTTGAATCAGTCCGGTGATTCCCCGTTGTTTAGCGACATCTATTAAAAAGAAAAACTATTCGAGGAGGAGTCGCTTTAACCACCTGGTGGAGATATGTAGGTATGTAAATGTTATATTTTGAGGAAAAATGTTTGTCCGGTAGTAAACTAACAATTCTTCAATTAAAAGATTAATTAAAATTATCCACATGTCATAAATTAGTAAATTAATGAGAATTATCCCATTAAAGTTTCAAATGTTTTAATTTACAACAATTGTTTATCATCAAAAATTACTCTTTCAACAGAAGAGTCCAAATTAATATAACAAACTGTTCTTATGAAATATGTAAAACATCTTAATAATAATCACCTTTATATAATGACACTTAAATGATTTAACAGGTATTGTAAAAATAAAATAATTTATTCTACAAATTAGTTAAAACCTCAATATAAACGTAATTAACATGACTATTTTCGGGAGACTTAGAGCAATACCTAAGTATACTTAAAAATTCGTTTATAAGTCATTTGTAGTGTAAATGATGTAATTAACAGGATTGCAAATGAGAAAAAGCAACAAAAGCCGTTTAAGCAAAATTTATTGTTTCATATATATGGTGTGACCTTTCTTATTATCACAAAGTCAAAAAAAAACTTGAACGCGTGTTATGATAAACGAGATTAACAAACATTTTGATCCAGGTTTTACTGTTATTCGATATAAATGTAATGACTTTTAATGAAATACCGAACAATCAATAAAATTTTAAAACTATAATTATTGAAATTATATTTTGAAGGTCCCCATATTAATAAGGAAATTACTTAAATCAGGTGACTACTTTTAATTCGCAAATTGGATATAGATATGAAAGCATTAATTATATGGAGCAAGTGAATCAAAAATATTTGTAAAATGGTTAACTAATTAATTAATGATTGCAACGTGTCATTTTTAATTTCCAACGAATTAAACGTAGGTATACCTATGTAATAATTATAATATGAAAAAAAATTAATTTGATATCATTCAAATCATAAAATGTATAAAGTTTTTCAAACAATTTTTCCAAATAGAACACATAGGTAGGTACCTGCTAGAAAAATTGTTGGAAAGTTATTTTTCGTGAAAATTAAACGATTAAAAATTTGGGAGTAAAAGCAGTAAGGACTACAAGCAAAGGCTAAAGTAAGATATAACGTTTAAGCGACTGTCACAACCTTTTTTTTTAATTACGAAAATGAGTTATAAAAATCGCATGCCACTCATCATTTTTTTAATAGCACAATAAACACCAGCAAGTGAAGATGTCTTGTAGAATGGTTTTTAATTTAGCCAGATTGTAACCAATTATATAATATGATTTTGTCATATTTAATGTGCGAAGAAACATAAATATATATAAATTTGAGGGCTTTGAGTTAACTTAATCTCTTAATAATTTCAATGTACATAAAATTACTTTTAATACTGAAGTGACTAAAAATACATTCTAAACCGTCTCGAGCACAATTAATCACTTCATTTAAATAATTAATGAGACATAATTATATGAGAGTAAATTTTATCTATCTTAATTAGAAAGCAATTTAAACATACAAACATAGTTTAGAAATTAATGCGCAAGAAAGTGAGTTTAATTTCACTTTCAAATTTGATTCAACGAAGTATGTATGCAAGCCATTTTCAGCGTAAATTTAAATTAAAAGTAAGATTACAAATTAGAAGAAAGCGCAGCAAAGGCAAAACCATCTAAATTAACACTTGTTCAATCTCATTGTTATTAAATCGATTATTTCAGCACATAAAACATTACCAGACTTGAATGAACAATTATGTTATTATGGTTTTGCCATTTAATTAGGAAATAAATTATTTTTAGGGTTTTGAATTAAATATCTTAATATTTCCAGTGTATATTGAATTGTTTTTAATGGTCAATACCCATTAATTCAAGTAAATACCCTGATTTAAGTGCATAAATAATACAAATTCGGCATTAAATTATTATAAAACTCTAAACAAATATTAACATTTACAAATAGCTTGCTAATGCAAGTGAATAAAAAATATTTTATCAGTTTGCGATTGTAAAATTATAAATACCCGTTAACACTTAACTATCATCCCTTTATAATGTGCAAGTGAATAAAAAATATTTGATAAATTCGCGAGAGTAATTGGTTGGTGATTTAATGAAATTACACAATTGCAACTTTTACCATGTTTAATCCCCAAGCAAATAAAGCGTAAGCATTAAGTCAGCAATAAGAAATCCGACTTAAGGTACCTCTATCAGACTCTTAGATTAGAAAACAATTTAAGCGAAGACTAAAGAAAGATTTTCAGAGAAGAAAGTGTTACAGCAGTTATTACAAAGCCAAAGTATCGTTAAAGTTAATTGACAAGCAAGCGAGATTGAGAGTTATTCACTTTCGTATCAATTATAATTACACAAGTAATTATTTGTGTCATTTTGAATTTCCAAACAAATTAAATGTACTTATGGGCTTATTGTGAAAAAAATCAGTTAAACTCAAATTAAATCAAGAAATTTCAAACTTTTGTAAATAACATTTGAGTAAAAATGATATTTGTACTTATTGGAGAAGTAACTACTTGGCTTGTTATATTAAATTCTCGGATTGTTTTTAAGTAAAACTGTAATTGTAAGAGAAAAACGGAGAAGGCGGTTATTTGTATTAAAATTTCTAACAAGAGAAACGTTATAGCGTTTTCCACAACCAATTTCTTTAAATTCAATAAATAGGAAGTGTCGGGAAAACACGAGATTAACAATTATGTTGTGTAAATTTCAATCTATAAACATCACATTTGCAGGACAATAGAAATAAAAAAAAACGCTCCATTAATTTGAATACATAATTATGTAACTATGATTTCGCCACGTTTAATTTGCAAATGAATTTAACGTAAATTATGTAGATTTAAGTTATTTTTTAATGTATTCAGTGTACAACTAATTACGTTTTAACAACAAAGAGCATATTTTACAAACACTCCTCACTAGTGTATATATTATTTATCGCGAAGGTAATTATTTCGCAATTAATTATGACCAACGCAATTCTCAAACGAATCGAACATTTGCAACATTAAACCTAATTTCGATTTCCCGTAAATCTCCCGAGCCGGCCCTGCGCCCGATTGACCGAGTCCGCGAATTTAACGACCGATCAGCCGAACGCCGAGATTTATCAACTCCGGTAAAAGCGAGATCGGAACATGTCGCGTCGCTCGTTCCGTTCCGTACGTAAAAATCGTTCGTTCCGCGTTCGACGTTGCCGGATTGATCGAAATGTACACGCGGGCGTGACCGGAATCGATGCGAACCTCCACAACATAACCGAACCTCACTAATCCCACCCGGAAAACTATTGAATTCAACTTTACGAAACTCGGGATCGGTCAGGTTCGGTTCCTGGAAGCTTTCCCTTACAAGCTAATCTCGATGTATTAAAAAATCTTTCCTAGTTCCTCTCAATAATATTCACAACAGTAATGTGGCCGTTCAATGAGCGAACATACATTTATAGATCCGCTGCTGGGGTTTGGTATTAAGCTGTGCCAAGCCCCAAAACATTGGACAAAACCCAACTGTGCCCGTAGAAAAGTTACATCGTGGTATTCACAACTAATAAAACACGTAAAAATAAAACGATTTTCGTTATTTTGTGCCTTGGAAACACCCCCACCCGTTTCTTCAAATACAAAATTTCTGAACGTTAACATGCCCTCTTTGGGGTATCTCCAATGGTACCATTATCAAGGCTGTATGCGGACGAGGCGAGACCAATCTGGTCCTCACTCGCTTGGAGATTGATCTGTTGCATCCAACATACAGTCCCGATATGGTGCCCACATTTTAGACCTGTTAAAATGAAGGAAAAGGGCGAACCGATGCCCGAAAATAACGTACAAACACTATAAATGAACATGTTTGCTCATTGAACTACGCCATTGTAGGTAATGTTCTCTTGCTTCGATTTTCGCCAATTTTCTTGTGTTGCATCAACTGGAGCATCATTAGGTCATAAGCTCAGCACAGCAGCTGGTAACCATATCCTCCCCCAGCTGTACACCGCGCAGCAGTTTGACAACGCTGCGGTACTACTAGCCAATTCATTCGTGTCAATTTGTGTGGGAATTATTGTGCTCCTTGCAATGTTACAATGTACCTAAGCCCGGTTTTGTTGGTTCAACTATATAATTTAAAATCGAAATGAGCGGTTGGACATGTAAAACCGCATATCATGAGGATTTCTGATTTAGTTATATCCAAAAAATGATAGTATATCTGGCAGATTGGAAAGCCCCTATCAGACAGCTCCTAACACAAAGATTAACTGAAGCCCTATGCAGTCTGAAAAAATTTGTCCCTTGATGGAATCCCTCTCAACTATGTCTAGTTTTATATATCTACATACTGTACTTTCAGAGCATGCATGAATGTTTTTTAGCAGAGGTATCGAGTTCTCAGCCTTTAAAATGCAATAAGCGAGGTTTGTTGAGCAGTTTCGAATGTATCATTTTAAAATCATCCTATCTTACATTGTCTAATATTCTTTGTTTCCATAGCAACTACTTGTTTTATAGGAGAGGACCTGTCCCATATACCGTTGTTGTTGAAAAATTACTTTTATTAATCCTTCAAGAAAATAGTACAGTCAATAATTACAAGGGCAACTTACCATACCGGAACCTATCGTCAAAGTTAATGAAATTTAAGAAAAGGTTTGTAAAGAACAACAATAACACGACAGCAGATCGTCCGGCGACGTCTTGATCCCACTATCACTTCGTCTAATGTGTGCTACGTCTTTTACAATAGCATGGGAGATAATAACTTTAAAAAATACACTTGGCGTATGAGTGGCACTGTCGTACCGTAACTCGGTGTACCTCTCACTTATAAAAGAGAAAGAAAGTGAAAGAGTCTGTAACCAAAACATGTAAAAATTAAAAAGAAAATTAATGTACACACTCTGCCATTTCCCATAAGGACAGTCAGCAAAGAAGAAAACCGAGCGCCTGCAATACTTGTAGGTGTCTGGTGTAACTTCCTCCTGGCTTCCAATATGACCTGCAAAAGATAAAACAAAAATTAATGACCTGCCCTTAAGGAACTTACGTTTCGGTTTTGGTGGTATGAGCTTAATGGCCCCAGGTCGGTCGGGTATGTCGATCTTGTCGATTTTCAGTTTCTTCTCCGGCTGGGGGAGCGGCTCCCTGATCTCCCTCGGCGGCGACGGCCTCTTCTGGGGGATAGTCGGAAGCTGAACGGAAGGCGTCGGTTTCTTGCCGGAAACCCTCGGAGGAGCCGGCTTCACCTCTTCTTCCAGTCCCGTCGATCGCATCTTGGAGTTGAACACTTTTACCGTCTTAGGACGTTCTTCTTTGCCGGTGTCTTTTCGTATGCCGACGGAGAACTTTTTCTTTATGTCAGCCGCATCTTGATTCGATTTGTCTTCTGAGCTACTCTTCTTCGGTATCCTACCTAACTTGTCTATCGTGGGCGTCTTGAGTTTCGATAAGGTCTCTTGATCTTTTTCTTCCTGTCTCTCCTTATCGCTTTTATACTTTTCTTTGCTCCGCTCTTTGTCTTTACTCCTAGATTCTTTTTTATCTCTACTGCTGCTTGACTTACTAGAGGAACTTCTACTGCTGCTGTGACTGCTTGAATGTTTTTTATCTCTATCTCTGTCTTTTCTGTCATGGTCTTTACTTCGACTGCTGCTACTGCTACTTTTACTTTTCGAAGAGGAACTACTCGACCTTTTCCTATCTTTGTCGTCTCTGTGCTTATCCTTACTACTACTGCTGCTCCTCGACCTCTCTTTCTGTTTCTTGTCTTCGCTCTTCTCCTCTGCCACCTCCTCAGAATTAACTTCATTACTGCTCAGTTTGCGGATGACTATCTTCCCGTCTTTGTCAGACGTCTTGTAAAGCGCGCCGTTCGCCTGTTCCACCTCGACGTATTCGATTTTGAGCTGTTTCGTATCTTCCTTCGTCTCCGGAATCATCCCGTCGGTTCCGGTGTCTGCCGATTTGACTGGCACAGGTTCGATGGGTTCCGATTGGGGGGCTTGCGTCTTCTTGACTATCGACAACCACTGCTGGACTAGTTTTGAGGATAACTCTGCCACTTCTAAAAAAAAAATAGGATGTCCATTCAGAAATTGTAACATGAATAAAGTGCTGGGAATAAATTAGGGACTAAATATGTGGGAAACCGCCTTCGAAACCTCAAATTACATTTCGACATGGATTAGTGTGAAAATTATGAGAGCTTTCAGTCCTGTCAAATAAAACGGTATTAAAATACAATGGTTCCCCATCGTCTCACACATTTCTTTGGAAAAATAACTCCATGTCATTAATTCATAAATGAAGTAATTGTTAGTTTACCAAACTGGGTTACCTTATATAATATCTAAATTTAATTAGAAATTCTTTGCGAGGGGATTGAACAAACAGTTTGTTTCACATGAATCAAATTGTTATCAATTGCAAGGGAAACATGAAGTAAACGTAACTCTAAGAAACATGAACTCCAGAAATACAATTCCAAAGGTGCATCTTTCTCAATTGCATTCTGTCAATATCAGTAACTATAATTACACATCAAAAAATTGAAAGACAAGTAACCACAGTGACGGAGCAGGACTCTTGATGCAATTTATTTTTCTGGATAAACAGACAGAATTTGGCTTTAAACAAAATTATTATGCTATATCACATTAAAGCGACTTATTTTTAAAATTCTCTAGTTAATTGTAGTGTGGTGTTAATGAAGGGTTTTTATTAAGAAAATCTTCCTATGAAATGCGGAGTCACCTAATTAGAATAGCTATCAGTGAACATTTTGCAAACCGTTCAATTTATATAAAAAAATTATTAAAACAAGACTCCATGAAATACATTTCAACTTAAAATAGCTTCATAAGCAATAACCTGTATAAATTTTAAAACTTATACAGCAAATATTTCAAAGTTTAAGTAGTTATAAAATTATATCCTTATAAATCTACTAATAATAACTAAAAGTAAGTAAGTACACTTGTTTAATTTAAACAATAAGGCTATGTTGATGGGTAAGATGATGATATGATAATGATTTTATGTAAGTGTGACAAATTGCGAGAAAAATCCACAAATTGTAAAACTAAAACTACTTTGAGTGTGGCTGTACTTTGTACTGTTCGATGGATAGGGATGTGCTTAGTGATAACTTTCTATTCTTTTCTACAAAGTCTGAGCGGAACATGGAAAATGAAACAACCATTTGTGGAATTGTAAAATGAATTTCAACAAACTAATCATTGGGAACATGCAAGCTTGATTATTTTCATTTAAACAATGGTAAGTAGGTCTGCATTCTGTCACAATTAAGTGTTCTATGGAGCTCCTGAATGATAGATGGCAGCACATTCCCCAAGCAGAAAACTACCATGAAAATTTTCTAAAATCATTCAAAAATAGGATATCAATTACCTCCCAACTCCTCCCGTCTGGACAGATTCTTGATGAGTTTCGGCAGCACGTTCATCTTCAGGCGTTGCACGTCCGCTGGAGTGACGAGCAGGAGCTCGAGGATCTCCCGGACGAGTTCCCAGTTCGCTATCTGGATCGCGTCCTGCAGCCACGTCTGGATCAGGGCCCAGCCGCCCTCACCCATGAACATGTCCACGAGTTCCATCTCGGTATTCTTCAATATCAACAAGTATATACACTTACTGACTAGTTTCTTCGAGAACTTAGTCATCAGACTGCAAAAAGGAAAGTGATTAAACAGGTTGACCTCGATGGGGAGAAGCGTGCGAGGGTTATGCTTACTTCACTAATCTGGGGACCTCATAACTCGACAATATACCTCCATCAGGGGTTAAAAGGACCGAGAGGCACTTTAACAATTGCAAAGGGTCGATGCGAGGCTATAAAAATATGGGCGGAATTAATGCAATGTGGGTTAAAAATAGGTTATGACGTCAGAGCAATCAAATTTGTTATAAATACTACCCGCTACCTTATTAGCTCATAATATAAGTTCTTGCTTGATTTATTAAAACTCTTCGTTACTTTTAGCACCTTACCATTTTCTTATCCCGTTTACCGAGCAGCACTAGGAGGTATATCTGAATCACTATTAAAAAGTCTCTCGTTTTGGCTATTTACAAATGCACAAAGTAAAACGATCGTAAATGTTCGCATCGAGTAAATATACCAATTTATCGAAGCCATGGGCCGCCGCCCTGATACTCCATTACGTGACGCAGGCGATTACTAACAATGGACGATAAAGCTCATGGCGTTCAAATACAAATACAGAACGTACATCAACGCTCAAGCTTTACAATCAGCATGAGTGGAAACGACAATTCGTACAGATAAACGCAAATAATAATTTGTAATTGGGAGACAAAAGCGCGACAAACGACAAAACGAACAACCTCTTGCAAGCCGTGTGGCGGAAATGAAAACGTCGATGCGATGATGTGGTGGATTCTGGTGAAACGATCGATCGTTCCAAAAGCGGACGTGACGACACGCGCACGCCCAGTACACGCCGAAACTTTCACGCGCTCTAATTCGAATGCGGTCGATTAAACACGAAACGAGAACGTGTAAGTTTAGGGTAATTCAAGGAAGCTTAAATGAGGACCGATGGGAACGAAAGGACAGATCTGAGGAAAGGCGCCTGTTTAGACGTGATAGACGTTTATCAACTGTTGTCGTATCAAAGATCGCTTACATTGTCATAGTTTCGATATTGCGGAGGTATCGATGTTTGCGATGAATATCGATTCAATGTTCCATGCCATGGGACGTTGGGCTTGACGGAACAAAGCTTGCATTTACATTTGAATCTGATTTGAATCAGTAGAGTGCCTAGGAATCAGTATTTGGTGGTGAGCTTAATGGCTTTAAGCCTTTGCATTTCTTCGGCAATATATGTCAGCAAAACAATTATATTTTGTATAAATGAGCATTGTCATTTTGTGTTTATCATCTGTCAGTTACTTACTTCTCTGCTTCAACTTTCAACTTCTTCTACTTCTTCTTCATAAACTTTGTTGAAGTTTCTTGCTCTCTTTCATTTTAATGGTACATGTACATCCTATTGCCTATCAATTCGAACTACTACTTCTCATGATTTTTCTCCTCTGTTAATATGAACTGAGTGTCGTTCTGATTCAACTCAGAATACAAGTAACTGAAATGACTATCAGTTCATTTCAGTTACTCTCACAGAATGTTCTTGTTTCTCCAGCAATGAAGTATCCAAGGAGTCTGTATGATTTGTTGCCTGTCTATGTAATTGTTATTTGAGTCATGGGTACTTACCCTAATATCAGAATTAAATTTTTGTGATATAAATGCTCCACAAATAGGGGACCATGTTTACAGGACGGAGAAGAATAACCATCAATTTTCTAACGGTTTGGCATGAAACTTGAATATTGAAAGTTTGAAAACGATTTGTTCTGTGGAAAAAGAAATTTTTCTGTATTTGAAATATGGAAGTGGTCCCCACGCTGCATTATGTTACATTTATATCTTATTATACAATGTGTTTCAAAATGATTGTCATCAAGTTGGCGTTGGAATTTCTGTGTAATTTTTGATGTGCCACGCTCTATTGATTTGAACCTATCTAATTCTGACAACAAGTGACATTTCGAATATTTATTGTGAAACTGGCAATCAGTATCTATTGCTGGTAATTAACGGTCCTTTGCAGGGCCAAAACAAAGACTAAAATAGACAAATACTCAGAATTCGTTTCCTTTTGACAGAGAAAAACCAGAAGTTAAAAGAGGTTAAGTAGGTTATTTTGAGGTTATGTATAGCTAGTAGAAACTTCTATTTTCACAAGGCGGGTTTTTTTTATTTTACATGAGAATTCCACAGCCGACTATTAGATGACAATCATTTTGAAACACGTTGTATTATACAATGTGTTTACGAATTCTGAGTATTCGTCTATTTTTAGTTTTGGCCCTGAAAAGGCTGTTAATTACCAGCAGTATACTGATTGCCACTTTCACAATAAATGTTCAAAGTGTCACTTGTTGTCAGAATTAGATAGGTGCAAATCAATAGAGCGCGGCACATCAAAAATTATATGTACAGAAATTCCAACGCCAACTAGATGACAATCATTTTGAAACACTTCATCTAGTCGGCTGTGGAATTCCTATGTAAAATAAAAAAAACCGCCTTGCGAAAATAGGAGTTTGTACTAGTTATACATAACCTCAAAACAACCTAATTAATATGTTAAAACTTCTGGTTTTTCGCTGTCAAAAGGAAACGAATTCTGAGTATTTGTCTATTTTAGTCTTTGTTTTGGCCCTGAAAAGGGCCGTTAATTACTAGCAGTACTGATTGCCAGTTTCACAATAAATGTTCGAAATGTCACTTGTTGTCAGAATTAGATAGGTACAAATCAATAGAGCGCGGCACATCAAAAATTACATGCACAGAAATTCCAACGCCAACTAGATGACAATCATTTTGAAACACATTGTATTGTATTTGTTACTGGATCTTGCAATATGGAACATGACTTCAGAGAAAACCTTTGGCAGAACTTGGAAGGTGGAAACTGTAAAAACGTTAATGCTTTATTGAGTGGCAAAATGTGTGGAAACATTATGCAGCAGATAAGATTTTGGTTTCAACAGATTGATATTGTTATCTTTAATTTTTTTTAACTGATTTCAAGTTTTTTATTTTACTGAAAAATGAAACCTAACCGCACTGCGGCAATCATGTGTTCAATAAAAACATTCCTAGATAATTCGTAATTGCGTAGAAACGGAGCAGAAGAAGGTAGTTGCGACAAACCAATGAAACTAAGCGGGAATTCAAAAAACAAAATTAACTTTAGATATAGTTAGTTTAAAGTTAGTACAGTTTAAGAAATATTGAGGAAGAGCACAACGGGAAAGGGAATTGTTGATAAACAATTGATGACAAAATGGAGTCAGCACCTTGAGAAGAAGCGTAAAGGGGGTGTTTAGAAGGAAACTCCTGAAACGAACGTTACTACTATTTTCCCACCCACCGATAATCCGTTAAGTGTGTTTGGCGTCCTGGCGCAATTAGTTGGCCACGCAAAATTCATTTCTCAATTTGTTCCTGAGACGTTGTAAGTATCATTTTGAAGATGTGAAGATTTGATTTCATTTTTCAGGATACAATTAGTTTGTGAGTTTTTAACTTTTGTTTCCAAAAATAAGTTCTCTGCACTTTTCACAACAAAAATTATTAAAATGACTATAAGCACAATTTTTAGTCAAAAAAAAACGTAGTAATTCACCCAATATATTTTTTTATGAAATTGGATCAACAAATAGTCCAGCAGCCATCGCCTGTTTTTTTAAGTGATTAATAACAGGCTGAATCTTTGTGAGTTCGTTCGGTTCGACGAGACGCCCAAGTTTTTCCTCTGCCCAAATTCTCAAAGAGGTAGGTAATGAACTGCGCAGATGTAAAACATGTCGATTTGGTAGGGTGTCGAAATTGTCTGACTAACAGTAAATTTTTTATTGAAATTTTAAGATAATATAATAATAAACTCGGAAAAACAATTGTCCTACAAAATCGATGGTTTGAATTGGATCGTCCTCCACGTCGAATATGTCGAAATAACGAGGTCATAAAAATTATTAATAACCAGCTGATTTTTTGTATGCAGCTTAGTAAATATTATTATAATTGAATGACCACAAAGTCCTACAAATGTAGTGGTAGGTTTTCCTAGTCCTACGCTTGGAAGTTGTCGATTCCATGGCAACACTTTTTTCATTAATAACAACCTAGGTTTGATTTTGTCCTATCGGGAATAAAGTGTAGAACACAATTTTACTACTGTCCTACACCAAAAGTGGTATGTATTTTCAGGAATTGATATATTTTGTTCACATATTTAACTTTACATTTCGATACAGAGTTAAATTTGTAAACAATCCCGAGTGAATCACGTTGTCGTTAGACATTGAAAAAGAAGAAGGACAACTGCAGGGCGAGCGTGCCGAGTTAACAACATCGAGTGAGGTATTCCGCGTTCAAAACCAACGCGCGCGTTTTAGTAGTACACAATATCTCGGCTTCTATGGCACCTATTCTGATGATTTTTTTTTAAATCTATATAGCGAACCTATTTTTATAGAAAACCTATACCTATTTCACACCATTTCATTGTATTATTATGAACGCTTACCGGCGTATTACAACTACTTAAAATTGCGCAATTTTCAATGTTGTTGTATATTCAAGCTAATAATAATATCGATGTTAGGTATGCGTTGTTCATCAATAATTATCGTAAATTTTAATAATTACGTAGTAATATAATGCTTGACATGAATAAAAATTTTTATTCATTGTTTAATATCGGTGTTATAAAAAACTATAGACATAACTAAATATTCTATACTATAACTATATAACTATAACTACAACTATAACTATAACTATAGACATAACTAAATATTTAATAATTCCAATAAGCATTTGATGCTTTTTCATAAATAACGTACGCAAATATGCTAAAATTTTTGTTTCATTAGTATACGACTTAGCACAATTTTCATGAACATCAAGAGAATGACACTTTCGAAACTCCCGCTGCTTGCCATCCTTTCTTCTGACACTCGCTTGAACGCATTTTTTAACACTTCCTTTTTTTAAAGTGCGTATTGTGCCACTGCTCAAAGGTTTCTCACAAATAATGCAGACCGCTTGATCCATTGTAATCTGCAATAAAAAATAAGTAGTTTTATAATATAATTCTGATTTTCTATGAACGATAATTAAAATTTTTACCACGTTAGTGTGTCGAAATAATCCATATTTATAACCAGCACATCTTAGCATATAGTCTGCGCGAATTGCTCTATCGGCAGTTACATTAATTATTTGTAAACAGCTAATTATCAAAATAAACATTCACGCTCGAAGTTACGTTCACTGACAGTAATATATATTCTAACATTTATAATAACGGCAAACATATTTATAACTAATTTACTTAATGAAATTTTCAGCAACTACTTATTCATGTCCACTTGAATAAAGTAAATGTAAATACTATATATTTATAAAATCTAAATTATATATACTTACATGTTTTTTAGAAAACTTCAAAAATGTTTCCCATAAATACTCCTTGTAGATTATCCAAAACTTCAAAACGGCATTATCTATATACAACTTTTCAGCAATAACTGTACACTTAAATAACAATTTAAAAACTCTTCCGTTACGAAATTCGTGACACAGTAGGTACGATGTAGTAGAGATAAGTGCACCTTCTCAACTGAATTTATGCGGCCACTTCCTACTAGCATTCCATAGTTTGGAGCACCTATGTATAGGAGCCGAAAGTCAAATTGAAGGAAACTACAATAAACCTCTGGTTACGGACAACAAAAACAATTGGCGCATAGTATTCGTTGCAATTAAATATAGTATCTGGGTATGCCGACGATCGTAAACTGCTGTTAAGATGTAGTAAGATGTAGATGTAGTACTAGGTAATTATTAAAATTTACGATAATTATTGATGAACAACGCATACCTAACATCGATATTATTATTAGCTTGAATATACAACAACATTGAAAATTGCGCAATTTTAAGTAGTTGTAATACGCCGGTAAGCGTTCATAATAATACAATGAAATGGTGTGAAATAGGTTCCTCTCCGTTCGCTATATAGATTTAAAAAAAATCATCAGAATAGGTGCCATAGAAGCCGAGATATTGTGTACTACTAAAGCGCGCGCGTTGGTTTTGAACGCTCGATTTCAATTTCCTCAGCTCATCCCATCCCCACCAGTTTTGTCGCTCGGATGGGTACCGTGCCAATGTTCTTTGATTTTTCCTGCAAAAAGCACAAGTGCTATATTATTTATAAAAACGCCTACGAAAATTACTTGGAGATACCTACCAAATTCTTTTTTTTTTTATTGTTCCACTATGCATAGTTTTGCAGATAACTTCTGTCAACTTTGGCAGTTAATATCTCAGAAATTTGTCGACCGATTTGTGCGACTTTTTTTTTATTTAAGCGTCTTTCCAAGAACTATTTTCTAGTACTTTGATATATTTTTCGCACCGCAAAACCGCTTCACGAGACTATTTATTTATAAAGTCAAAATTTTACATACTTTTAAAATCGTCCCAAAAGTTGTTAAAAAATGGAAAATGGATATTATAGCGATTCTATATGATAGATAACGGGCCCAAGAATATGTAGAAAAATCAGCGGCAATCAAAATGCCTAATTTTGACCCCAGCAGCGACGCAAACAAATGATGATTTTTTTTGCTCGGATTAGTTAACAAATGTACAGTGCAAAAACTAACAAACAGATTTGGATCGGGTTTTCGGATTTCACTTTGAAATACTTTAAAGTACTTACATCTCTATTTATACCCGAATTGTCCAATTTCTTACCTGTTTATTGAACGCCTCAAAATTACCTCGATCTTCATCACTTTTTTTCCGATTTATTGCTATCTAGCAGCGACAATATGACAAATTCGAGATTTCAACTAATTATATCTTGTAGGAAATTTCATAACGAACAAATTCACTACAGATCATTTTTTCTCTAAACTGCATATATACAGGGTTATATTGAAAATAGTGATAAAAAATACGGTATTTTCGTGCATTTTTTCACTTCTGAATTTTTTTTGCAAATAGCACACCTTTTTAAGCTAGCGCATACTTATAATATTATTATATACATCATTGTCGACCAATTCTGAGAATATCTAAGTTACGTAAAGACACAGCCACATCTGATATGTTTTAGGTCTAATTCTCTTGGACTATACGCAGAGTGTGCAGATTATATACATTAAAAACAAAAAAACGACGTAAATAAAGGACGATACGAGTTGTTTGAAAAAATCTAAAAATGCAACAATCAAGACGAGACGATTGTAAAAAAAATTGTTGGATACGATCCCTCAGTCCTACCGCCAACCAAACAAAAGCTACTGCAGCAGATTAAACGAACATCATACATCTGCAGTATTTGGTGTAATGCACACATGCGCAGCCCCACCGAAAAGAGACCAGAAAATTGCGGATGGGCATTAATTGATGACAAGTACCATTATTATTGGTTTGATAGCCACCACAGTCCATCTCTTGGAGAATTGTCTCCTGATGTTCAAGGTACTCCATTCTTATTATTCTTACGAATTAATAATTATACTCCAATTTGTTAATTTGCCAAATTATTTTGTTACAGAATCAGATGACATTTATTCTGACGATTACGACGAAGATGAAGACGATATTCAAGGCGAAACTGATGAAACGTCGACGTCGCAATCCGACGGAGATTAAGATTGTATTTAATTATACTTATAATTGTATTTTTTAGTTTCACTTTGACAGATCATATATAACTACAGTTCATACAACTACAGCTATAATATTTAAAAAAAATATCGATTTTGCTTACAAATATATGTGTCCCAAGTTACCAAAACTACAACAACGAAAAATTATTATTTTCAATATTCCTGTAGGACTTGCGATACATACCCAGTTTTTGGTAGGACACTGTTTGATTTAGACAAAGAATGCACCAACTGAACATGTGTTTATTTGTCCTACGGTTATTAATGAAAAAAGTGTTGCCATGGAATCGACAACTTCCAAGCGTAGGACTAGGAAAACCTACCACTACATTTGTAGGACTTTGTGGTCATTCAATTATAATAATATTTACTAAGCTGCATACAAAAAATCAGCTGGTTATTAATAATTTTTATGACCTCGTTATTTCGACATATTCGACGTGGAGGACGATCCAATTCAAACCATCGATTTTGTAGGACAATTGTTTTTCCGAGTTTATTATTATATTATCTTAAAATTTCAATAAAAAATTTACTGTTAGTCAGACAATTTCGACACCCTACCAAATCGACATGTTTTACGTCTGCGCAGTTCATTACCTACCTCTTTGAGAATTTGGGCAGAGGAAAAACTTGGGCGTCTCGTCGAACCGAACGAACTCACAAAGATTCAGCCTGTATTATTAATCACTTAAAAAAACAGGCGGTGGCTGCTGAACTAAAAAGAACCTTTTCATATGAAGCTTTTATGTACTACAAGTATTGTAATTTGGTGGGTTTTTCTAGTTTTAGTTATTAGCATTTCTAAACGTTTCAAAGGTGTTTGTCGTAAGTGTGCAGGGGGCAGAAGTGGTCTGAGTAAATATTCACCTAGTCGAGAAAGTCCCAAATAATGATCGTTTTAGTATTCCTATCAAGGAACAAGAAAATTAGAAGTGATTACAAGAAATTAGAAATTAGCTCAAAGTTTGTTTAATCAGCTAGTAAAGTTAATCCACAAACATATGCCTTGACTTATAGAAGCTGAGCAGCGATGGTGGAAACTGAAAACTTTTCGGGGTATTCAACTATGTGGGACATAAGTCGTCTAAGTGAAAATTCATCGAAAATAGTTTGGAAATTGTCTCCAAATCGCTCCCTGATTCCCCTCCCTCCCGGTCACGTTGTTCCCGAAGGGAAACTTTTCCCCTCTCCCCCAACCCGTCCCGGCCGAAGCTCGAACGGGGACGACGGCGTCGCGACGCCGCACCGCGGCACGTGTCGATCATGCGCCGCCGCGTCGAAATACCGATTCGCGAAAATTATTTCGCTCCCATTGCCGTTAGCCGTCGCCTCGCGGAAAGTTCGTTCTCTCGTGACGTAACCGGTCAGCTGAAAACTATTTCGAGCGTCGAGGGAAATCCACTTTCCGAGAGAAAATGCCGAACATCGTCAACGAGATCAAGTTGGACTTCAAGGACGTGCTCCTGAGGCCGAAGAGGTCGACGCTCAAAAGTAGGAATGATGTAAGTTGTTAAGTATCGATTCGGGTTTTATTTCTATTTTATTATTTTTTTGAGAGGGGGAATTCAATTAACAACATTTTTTTTTGTGTTTTTCCCCCTAAAATATGACTGGTACTTTGTAAATTTAGGGTTCCTAACTCGAAGGTTTGTTTCATTTGTTACGCTTTTCCCCTTGAAAAAATATTTACTTTGTAAATTAGTAAACTATTTTTAACTTAAATTTAAAGGACAGGTTGAACGTGGGCCAGTTTGATAAAACTTCATTTTGAACTAAGATTTTTATTGCCACGTTTTATCATGAATTCAAGTAAAACCGGCAATATACTTTATACTTCTTTTACGTTTTCACACCGCAGCACATCGCCTATCACTTTATACTTTGTGTAAAACCCCCAAAATGAATATAGCTGTGTAAATCCCCCAAAATAAATATGGCTGAGTAACATAAAAGCTTTAAAAAACCCAAAGTAGCAGTAGATGCAACATCTATAAGAAGATAACTAGTAGAGAAATCAATCTAGTTTAACAAACCGACGTATCTATGATATACGCTAACCTGAAGAATGGCAAGAAGGACTGACATCCTAAAAATATTACAAGACCAAGACATACACACCAATATAATCGTATTGACTAAAGATATTAACGAGAACAGCTCACCAAAGGTCATAACATCAGAGGGAACAACAGATCCGATAATTATGAAATCTGGAAGACAAGGAGACTCACTCCCAGTCAGCCCTTTACTGTTCAATCTTATCATGGAACAGATTATCCACAACGTGAAAAAGAAACAAGGCTACAGCATGGGGCCACACAAAATAACAATAATGCAGATGACGCAGTTTTTATAGCGGACAACCAGGACGACTTGCAAAGACAGCTTCATACTTTCAATATTGTATTGACAAGATTTAACATGATGACTTCACTTAAAAAAATGCGTGGTAATAAGTCAACTGGAATTAGTAAACAGAATAATAGAACAAATTATGACATTAAATTACCTGGGAGTAGAAATAACAAGTACAGTAAGAATATTACTAAAGAAGGCAAACAAAGCAGTGAGAGTGAGTGGATGTCTTTATGGAGCAATATGGAAGAATAAATATATGACGGTGGAAAGCAAGATGAAGATATACATACAAAACAGTAGTGAGGCTAATTCTAACATATGCAACAGAAATAACGGCCGATACTAGAAGAACAAAGCAAAAAATAAGTAACATGAAAATGAAAGCACTTGGAACAATAAAGAGGTGTCTCACTATGGGATAGACAAGGAAATAATACTATACGAGAGCACTGTGGTATACAAAGCATTAGCCGATTTGTGAAAACCAGGCGAAACCAATGGAACCAACATGTAGTCAGAGAAGGGTATGGAGCAAGAATGGTTAACGGTTAACTAATGGTTACCGTTAACTATTCTTGGGTATGGAGAGCCTACCGAAAATATGTCAGGACAACAAACCATACAGCAAAAGATCCCAAGGAAGGCCACCCATATGATCGGAGCAGAGCTGGCAAACAACCACTACAGGAACAGTAGTAGGCAATCTTAGCCAACGGAGACAGAAGAAGAAGAAAATTCTCCGAACGAGCGAAGCTGCTCTGTGGTGGGATTCCCCGAAGAAGATCCAACAGAATTGCCCCATTTACTGGAGTTACCGAATTCATGTTCCCTCGTGACGTTATAATTTATTTATCCTGTCAATATCGCATCGGAGTAGGTCGTATTCTACTCGAATTTTTGGTTTTTGAAAAGAAACTCGTTATTTTCAGGTTTTTGCACAGAACCGTTATAATTTTGGCGCACTCGGGAGCGTACTGAAGGTACTTTAGTGTTTCTAGTACTTGTGCTATAGTAGATTTTCTTGCTCATTGTAAGTAACTAGCAAATTGTCTAGAAAATTAGCAAATTAACAGCATAACGTAGAATTCCTAGTTTATCAATGCGTCAGCGTTCGAACATCAAAACTCATTAATCATGATTCGGTTTGATCCATCGCAACTAAACTTAATGATCGACGTACCGAACGTCGATACTTTATTGTTGCATCGACGTGACGGTCACATCGATATTCACGGATTCGTGCCAAGCACGTGGACGCGTTCGACCGCATTTAAGCATTTTCTTTTCGCGAATTGCACAAACAATTCAAACGTTTCTCTATCGGCACGAAATCACGACGATTAGACTTTTTTTTTTTGCAATCGCTACTGCAACGACGATGTAGTAAAGATTAGCGACGTGAACCAGAACCGACCGGATCGACTCGCATGTTTATAATATATTTTACGAATTTGTTTAGTCGATTGTCGAAAGGGGTCAAAGGGGATACGATGCGAGTTTGTCGAAAATGGAATTAATTTCGTCTGGCGTCGGTCCGTTTTCTAGTTTCTCCCGGATTGACGGAGGTCATGTCGGTTCGAATCGATCGATCACAAGAGTGACGTCTTTATTAAGGTTGCTGATTACAATTTGACACGTTAAGTGCCGCAATTGTACCGAAGAAGATATTTTCGGCCGAGGCGCTAAGTAATGAAAGACATTTTGTCCACAGAAAAAAAGTTAATCCAATTTTTTGTCCGTCATTTATGAAAACAATTTTATAATAGTTCTGTACTGGAAAGGGCGAACGAAGAGACTCAAACGTTTAAATTATCTCTCTAAATTATAATAATCCCACTTCTGATAAATATGTAGTATAGTAATATATTATAAATACTACTGTACTGATAGGGGGCGAATGAAGTGACTCAAAAGTTAAAACTATCTATATATAAATTCCAATAATGATAATTAGAATAATAATAAAATTAAATGTATTTAGTACGAGCCAGATGTCGAGGGTCAGGTTGAGTCTGAGACTGATTGAGCTCGAGACGACGGCACTTCTGGAACAAAGAAATGAAAAACGACTTAGCAACTCCTTCTCTCTGTCAAATTCTAGACAACAATAAACTCTATTAGGTACTTAATACTTGGTGAAGTTGTAGGATCAAGTAATTAAAACAAATATCAAATCAGACAGTACCTATAATAGTTGATCATTTTTCTCTCTATTTTCGTCTGGGTTGTGTAATGGATATTAGGGGAAGGTAACGCGTAAAATACCCACCAGACCTCAAACAAACTAGTACTGGGCGTGCAGGGTATGCTAGGTGAGGTAACGACCAAAGTACCCGCCCCAGCTACTGGTAAACAACAATCTCGTAAACTTCTAGGGTCGAGTGTGCGATGGTATTATACTAGCGCATAGCATGCCTAGCAAACGCAATACGCAATACACTAGTACTGATCGTGCAGTGGTACGTACAAGTACCTTACCTTGAGATAAAAAGCGGTAGGTACTGTACTTAGTGACTAACTAATCGTAATGTTTGGAATACCAAATAGAGACAACTACGATTAATACTCAGTTTTAAATATCGTTGGTTAATTAATTAAAGTTTGACAATAAAATTTAATATACGATAACATAAATTTACGACGTCAAATTAATCTAATTTAAATACATCATTGTGTGGAATATTTCTATATAAAATTCCTGATAATGATATCGACGAGTTAAGGATACCATTCCTAATTTTCACCATGAAGCGAATTTTTAATCTAGATCGATATATGTATTTCTGTGGCAGGCGTAAACTGGGGGGTGGTGAGTATTTACCAAATAGTTGCGTAATTTCGACGTAATAGGTCGTCGTGTAAATACGTTGATAGAAATTTACCCAATGTACCGATATATTTACGACTATTTTTTGACCGAATCAGTTAAATAATGTGTTTAATAGCGCCATCAGCATTTACCGTACTACCATTTTTATTTGTTGTTCAGTTATGTATATACTTACTACTATTGATGAAGGCATTTCCTCTTATGATCAATATTAAAAATAAAAAATGAATCATTTTGCAAGGAAAAACATCTTGTATTTCTCTAAATTTGTTTAAACGACATTTTTACACCAAACTGACGTGGTCGTTAGCAATTTGACTGGACTATAATAGGACGTTTATTTAATTTCTAAAGGTTTTAAATTTTTTCAAAACTTTTAATTCGCTTCGGTATATAATCCTTCCAGGCAAAATCCTTCCTAAAATCTTCCCCAATACCAACCACCCTTCTGAGGTAGTAGTGCTATTGTAGAAGCAAATTGTACTTGTCTATAAAATATTTCCAACTTCCCGTTTACACCCAAATTAATTGTAATTTTCTTTTTGTCAGGTGAACCTGTATAGGAACATTACCTTTAGGAATTCTAAGCAAACCTATGAAGGTATTCCGGTGATGGCCTCCAACATGGATACGGTCGGCACGTTCCAGATGGCCAAGGCGTTGTCAAAGGTAAGCCAGTTCCAACTTAGGAAAGCACAATAATCATCTTCATCGAATAAGACCATTAATTAGAAACTTAATAATAATAAATAAGAATATATCTAATAATATAATCATTAATGAGGATTAAACCCATAAGAGAAAACTGATTTAGCCTACTAGCTTACACGTTCTCTCAGCGATACGAAATCCTGGATCGACTTAAAACATTTTGAAAATGTTTTTTGGACTAGTTGATCATTTGACTAACCAACGAAATTTATTTATTCCAGCACGGACTCTTCACCTGCATGCACAAGTACTACACGGTCGAGGAATGGAAGAGCTTCGCCCTGGAGAACCCCGAGTGCCTAAAGAACGTCGCCGCGAGCTCGGGCACGACCGAGAGCGACTTCGGTAGGTTGACCGACGTCCTGAACGCCATTCCGGGAGTCAGCTTCGTGTGCCTGGATGTGGCGAACGGTTATTCCCAGCATTTCGTCGAGTACGTGAGGAAGGTCCGGGCGGCTTTCCCCAACCATACCATAATCGTGAGTGCAGTTTAGGGAGTTTCAGCTTGCAATTTTAAGAGATTTAAACAATTTAGCTGTCATTTATCTATTATCGAAAACCTATAGAACATCATCACTATCAACCTTCTCCTTATGGTCTGTAATTGTAGGACAATTTTTACAGTTGTCAAAATATCGAAGTTCTCCTGTGGAGATCTGGTTATGAACTGCAACATTACAACTTTAAGAGATTTAGCCAATTTAGTCATTTATCTATTATCGAAAACCTATAGATCATCATCACTACCAACCTTCTCCTTATGGTCTGTAATTGTAGGACAATTTTTACAGTTGTCAAAATATCGAAGTTCTTCCAGTGGAGATCTGGTTATGAACTGCAACATTGCAATTTTAAGAGATTTAACCAATTTAGTCATTTATCTATTATCGAAAACCTATAGATCATCATCACTATCAACCTTCTCCTTATGGTCTGTAATTACAGGACAATTTTTACAGTTGTCAAAATATCGAAATTCTATCTGTGGAGATCTTGTTATGAACTGCAACATTGCAACTTAAGGGATTTAACCAATTTAGTCATTTATCCATTATCGAAAAACCAATAGATCATCATTACTACCAACCTTCTCCTTATGGTCTGTAATTGTAGAACAATTTTTACAGTTGTCAAAATATCGAAATTCTATCTGTGGAGATCTTGTTATGAACTGCAACATTGCAACTTAAGAGATATAACCAATTTAGTCATTTATCTATTATCGAAAACCAAGAGATCATCATCACGACCAACCTTCTCCTTATGGTCTGTAATTGCAGGACAATTTTATCAGTTCTGAAAGTATCATTTTCAGAAATTTTCCCGGTGGAGGCCTGGTTATGAATTGCAACATTGCAACTTTAAAAGATTTGACCAATTTAGTCATTTATCTATTATCGAAAACCTATAGATCATTATCACTATCAACCTTCTCCTTATGGTCTGTAATAATTGTAGGACAGTTGTCAAAATGTTGAAGTTCTTCGTGTGGAGATCTGGTTATGAACTGCAACATTATAACTTTAAGAGATTTAACCAATTTAGTCATTTATCTGTTATCGAAAACCTATAGATCATCATCACTATCAACTATTAATCACAACATCACTATTAAGGCTGGGAACGTCGTGACCGGGGAAATGGTCGAGGAGCTGATCCTCTCTGGAGCGGACATAATCAAAGTCGGCATAGGCCCCGGTTCGGTCTGCACCACCAGAATGAAGACCGGAGTCGGTTACCCGCAGCTCTCCGCCGTTATAGAGTGCGCAGACGCAGCGCACGGCCTCCAGGGCCACATAATCTCGGTGAGTAATTTCGAAAAAATGTGGAAGAAATTTCGAAACCTTCGACCCATTTCAGGACGGCGGGTGCACGTGTCCTGGCGACGTGGCGAAGGCCTTCGGCGCCGGCGCAGATTTCGTGATGGCCGGTGGGATGTTCGCCGGGCACGATCAATGCGAGGGCGAACTCATCGAGAAGGACGGAAAGAAGTTTAAACTCTTCTACGGAATGTCGTCCAGGACTGCCATGGAGAAACACGCAGGTACCGTAAAGGAGGATGGGTGGTTTTAGGAAACTGTCCTCAACCTGGAAAGTTGTAGATGTGTGTATAACGCATTTAAAGCTGTATTTACAAACTTGACATCAAACTCAAATTGAGATCTGATGCTATTCAATCTTTGAATTAAAAGAAACTATTTATACCAAATGTTCAAAGTTGGTTTATTGTGTTGCGTAATCTACAACCCATGTTACTGACAATTACAGGACTATTCGTAACCGACACACCAACGATATTTAAAATTGCATTTATCCACTACATCCACAGGGCATTTCTAATAATATTTCAAAAAAAAACATTACAATACATTATTAACATATTTTGCTAGTCTAAGCAGTCTCTGATGCGATCGTATCATTGGAGCTCTCCTATGAAATCCCAACAGATTAAATACATTTTCTTTCTTATGGCCGCGAGGAAGTAAAAAAGTAAAAAAGAATTTGTATTAAGAGCTACTAGGACACTTTGTAGCCTGTATACTGAGGTACATTTAGAGTTGAATCAGTACATGAACAATTTTCCTTTTTTTATGAAATTTTGTTTCCATTTTCAAGAAGTGTGTTCAAGTAATTATTCATACCGACAACTTACTCATATATCAGATCCACGAACGAGAAGTCAAAAACCCTCAAGCCTGCCCTGATGACACGGTGCAATATCCCGCTGAACGCACTATTTACTGCGCAAACTCAGCAGTAGATCAGTTTGCCCTATGGGGTGCCAAATTGTTCAGAACTGATTGACGTTCTAAACATTTCTATAGTTCCATTACAAAACTCCTAATCAACTATTTGTTTCCAGGTGGGGTGGCGGAGTACCGCTCCTCCGAGGGCAAGACCGTCCAGGTGCCCTACAAGGGCGACGTCGAGGCGACCGTCTTGGACGTCCTCGGGGGGCTCAGGAGCGCCTGCACCTACACGGGGGCGGCGAAGTTGAAGGAGCTGCCCCGAAGGGCGACTTTCATCAGGTGCACGCAACAGTTGAACAACATCTACGGTTGAGGTCCGGTCTGAGCTCTACCGGACTTCTCGCCTTCTACGGGTGCTGATAGCACAAATTTCTTGGTGATTCCTACAAGTGACAAAAATTTAGAAAAAAAAAGTAATTCAGGACGCTTTGGTCGATATGGTGTAATATCCAGGCAGTCCGATAACTATGGTGGCGGTGTTTGTGGCACTTAAAAAGCACAATTTAGACATGCATGCAAACAGAGTTAGTACATAATTCCATTATTGAAATACATTCTACTTGTGCACTCGAGCTAATTTAGCCGAATCATTTTTAAGATAACGTCTAACACTCCAAATCACATTCTTACTGCCTGCAGTGTGAAATATCTCTCAGGTGACAAATTTTAACAATCAAATTGATAAATCCATTTATTTGCCTATAATTCATGGTCGTTTGATGTTGACTGTATTAATTAGAGTAATTAACACAATATATTTGATCACCATACACAAAATTCGAAATGTCTCTGATTGTTATTGCAGCATTTTAGATAACATTCCTCGAAAACAATATACTCGGAAACAACAATTCATTGTGATAAAATTTTAAAGGCAACATTTTTTTTAAAACTGTATGTGTATTTCGAGATATTTTTACACAGGCAACAAACGTTAGTACCAAAATGGATGAATTGAGAAGTGTCACAAATATACCTTCATTTTAGATACCTTATTCGCTGCCGTTCTCTTCAACTTTAAAAGTATATATCAATTAATCGTTACAAATTTGAATTTACACAAGTCAACGTATAACCGAGTATTATTTATTGTAATGAATTTAAGTGATTTTGAAATATTTTGTGCTATTTCATAGTAAAAATGTATTATTTTTTTAATATACTACAGTATTTTAAACATTTGTATGTGCTGTGTCCCGTTTGCCCTGTATTGTATCTGGGATCAATTTTATGAATATTTTCCGCAATTAAAGATAATCTTCGTTAAACACATAAAAGTTTTACAACACATTCGTCTAATTAAACAATGTCTTGCTCAACCCTTTATAACCTATGAATTCGTTAAAAATTGGTTTAGTACTTGATGCAGCGATATACCAAAATGAACAGAGTAAGTAGGTCCAGGTCATTTCCAACAAAGCGTGTACATAACAGACACGCATTATTTTTCAGATTCTGCTTTTCCTCTGTCTCGTACAACTTCTGCCTCTAACCGTTTTCTCCGCGACATGCGGTTCGAATGGCATGATCTGTTCCGATGACGGGAAATCTTATAAGATGTGTTTTACCGTGAGCGGAAAAGTCATAGAGCTTGGAAGTTGGAGCGCTTGCAACACTGGCTACGTCTGTAGCACGACTGACGATTTTGCGTAAGGACAAAACCCAACTGGAGGTGTTGATCGTAGAATCGATCAACCACCTGTAACGAGCTTTCATTGTTTAAACTTTACGGTTCTAGGTGTGTCAAAGAAACAGCAACTACAGAAGCTGCAACCACGGAAACTACCACAGGTAATCCAACAACGACTACAGAAAATGACGTACAGAGGGACCTAGACGTAGAAACTACTGACACCTCTACTACTACTACTGTCGCCAGTACCATTACGAATTCCGAAGACGTTTCTAACACCACGACTATTTCAACTACTGCAGGTACAACCACGTTTGATAACGCAACGACGACTTCGGTAGATACTACTGCTTCTGAAGTGACTACTGCAGTTCCTACCACTACGACTACTGCAGACACTACTACTCCGACTTCTGCAGACAACACTACTACCACTTCTTCTGACAAGACTACAGTTCCTAGCACCACTGAAGCTTCTACAGATACTACCTCTATTGCTAGCACTACTACGACTTCTGCAGATAATACTACCGTTATTAACACTACTGTAACTTCAACGGACACAACTACAGTTCCTACAGAAACTACTACTGTTAATAACACCACTACAACTTCTGTTGATAATACTAATGCAACGACTGCTGATATTACAACTACTGTAGCTAGCACTACTGCCTCGACGGATTCCACGTCAGCAGCCTCTACTGCCAGTACTACAGAAACACCTACGACTACAATTACTCAGACGACGACAGCAGGTAAACGCATGCCAAAAAATGTCCTTAAAGCACTGATATTGCTTATGGGATTTGTGCCAAATTAAAAAAAAGTTTTATATTGTGTAATTTATTGCAAAGCGTGAATAATGTTATTATTGTTGCAGTGGCTGTACCAGATTGCGATACGGTCGGCGTAGGGAAATACGCGGCGTCGTTGTGTTATCAATATTATAAATGTACCAAAGTAATGTGGTGGACCAAGAGGACTCTTGAAAATTGCGATTCTGGAAACGCTTTTAACGCGACCTCCCAGGCTTGCGAGGCGGATTCTTCATGCACTTACTAGGAAATGTAGAAATTTAAACTTTTATCAACATAAGAAGATAATGTATTTTAGAGTGCGTAAATGAGACCCCAATAAAATACTTCAACTCGTTGAAATTATTTATAAGCTCTCGCCTATCTGTCATATTATGTGTGACATGCCTTATTAGACAGCGGCTTGCGGTCCGTGGAAGCAAAAAAAGCAGTGCTTCCCCTACAAATATGCGTTAAAAATGACAAATAAACATCTTCTTAAATGTAATTTTTGAAATAGGAAACAATTACTTTACATTGTATTAAAAATGCTAAAAATTATTTTAAATATCAAGTTTATAATAAATGCGGCCTTGACTCAAACCGAGTCACAGCAGAAAGTCTGCCGCGAGTCGAGTAGCATGCAATTTTTCAACGCTTAAACGTTTAAAAAATTTGTTGAAAAATTCAAAAGTCGGGAGACTTTCGCAAATATCGCTTTTGTCCATTGAAAATAAGCTTCTCCAAAGCCTGTCAGAGCATCCACGTTTTTATGATGACGTCATTGACTGGCATAAACAAAAAAGAAAAGAAAATTATTTGTTTGATTTTAAAAAAGAACTTTATGATTATTGTAATTCTGATGTTGATATATTAAGAAGAGGATGTCTTGAATTATGAAATCAGTTTCTAGAAATTGCTAATATAAATCCTTTTAGATATATTACTACTGCAGATGTTTGCTTGGCTATATATAGATCAAAATATATTAAGAAAGATACAATAGCTGTTGTTGATAATCCGAAAAAAGATCAATATTCTCAACAATCAATTTCATGGTTAAATAGTTTTCATAATTCAAATATAAAACACGCATTAAACAATAGTGAAGTGAAAATATGTGGATCAGAAGTTGACGAATTTAATAAAAAATCCAATACTGTTTACCAATATCACGGGTGTTTTTGGCATGGTTGTACTAAATGTTATAGTTCAGATTTTATTAATAATAAGAATAAAACAACTAATGGAAGATCTTTATGAACAAATAATAGAAAGAATTAAGCAAATAACAAAGGCCGGTTATAATTTAATAGAAATGTGGGAATGTGAGTGGACAAAGTCAAAAGAATATAAGAAAGAAATGAAACAAATTGAAGAAGAAATTAAGGAATTGGAAGAACTTAATCCTAGAAACGCATTCTTTGGAGGAAGAACGAATGCAACAAAATTGCACGTTAAGGGGAAGAAAATGAAATATATAGATATTTGCAGTTTATATCCAACAGTACAATGTTACGATGATTATCCAGTTGGACATCCTACTAAAATATTCAAACCTCGTACGTATAATTCAGATTGGTATGGTTTAATAGAATGTGCAATGTTACCACCAAAAGGTTTGTATCACCCCGTTTTACCTGTTAAGAATAAAACCAAATCTGGTGATGGAAAACTAACATTTCCATTATGCCAATTGTGCGCAAAATTAAATAACCAAAAAGATAAATGTTCTCATACGGAATCTCAAAGAATTATCAGAGGAACCTGGTGTACGAACGAAGTAAAAAAAGCAATTGAAAAGGGTTACAAAATAATAACTATTGATGAGGTTTGGCATTTTTACGAAAAATCATCAAATTTATTTAAAGGATATGTGAAAGCGTTTATGAAAATTAAATTAGAAACAAGCCCTTGGCAGGATGATTTTGAATCAGAAGAAGAATATAGAAAAGCTGTAAAGGAAAATCTATAGGTACCTATTGAATTGGGTAAAATAGAAAATAATCCTGGAAAGAGGGCTGTTGCGAAAATATGCTTAAATTCCTTATGGGGTAAATTTGGACAAAGGCAAAATGTGGGTGCAACAGAATATGTTACAGATGTTAAAAGGTTTCATGAAATTTTATTAGACGAGAAACTTGATAATATACGTATAAACGATATAAATGAAAATATGTTACGAATTGTTTATAAGTTAAAAGATTGCTATATAGAAAATGATTTCAATACCAATATATTTATAGCTGCTTTTACAACTACAAACGCAAGACTAAGATTATACGAAATGTTAGATAAATTAGGAAAAAGCGTAGCATATTATGATACAGATAGTTTTGTATATAGATGGAAAAAACACTGTTAAAACAGGCTGTCTATTGGGAGATTGGACAGACGAATTAGGTAAAGGCGTATGGATAATAGACTGGATATCCAACAGGTCCAAAAAGTTATTGTTATAAGACAGACAGGTAAAGTTGTTTGTAGAATAAAAGGATTTACGTTAAATTATGAAACGTCCGAAAAGATTAATTCCGATAGTATAAATAATATTTTAGAATACAAAGACAAAAAAATCAGTACACAATATAATCGAATTACCAGAGATTCTAAAACCAAAGAACTTTTAATTAAAATAGAAATAAAAGAATTTGGTTTTGTTTATGACAAGACAGTTATTCTAGAAAACTTTGATACAATACCGTTTGGATATTAATCCTTTTAGAGTAAATTAACTTCTTATAACTTTAAAAAACACATTAAACAAAAAAATTAATGTTAAAAAAGTATTTTATCGTTTTTATTCCATCGTATTACTTTTTAGACACAAATTGAAGATTTGATGTACAAAGAGTAACTGAAGACTTGTAAAGGTCTAATTTATTTATTAGAAATTCTAAATATTTTGAATTTTCAAAAATAGATAAATTGCATGCAGAAACGTTAACTGAGTTGCCTGCTTCGGAAAGTCAATCGTGGTCAATATATTGTAAAATCGAGTTCAAGAAACCTTTGTGACCTTGTCATTGTATGTTGCACTAGCACACCGAAGTCAAATGTCAAAATATTGTCAAATCACTTTCATCTTCATCTTCGCTTACGTGATACGTGACTTTTTCTTGAGTTTATTGAAGAATACAAAATAAGGTAAGGAGAATTGTTATTAATTTTTGTGTATTTCGATGGTTCCTTCTGTGGTCTATTAATTCAAAACTCATGGAAGGGGGCTGTCCTATTTTATGTGGCTGAATACGCTAGGTACACAACAACTTTTAATGCATTTCTTTATCTGTTACAGAAAAACAATGGTACAAGAAAAACGATATGGTGTTGATAGTCGATTGCTTGACGAATTAAAAATTATACAGTTAAAGAGAAGGAAAAGATCAATTTTTCAACAATTGGCCTTTGTTTCTTTCAATAATGGTGGAGAAAGTGAATTAATGGTCACGACTACCCACAAACGGCTTACAATTGATGTCATACAGAATTGTCGCCCGCCGGTGCAGGAGATTGATAGAATTGATGACACAACTGTGGAAATAGTGATGAGCGTTGTTCTGTTTATAAGAATACGATTCAGAAGTGCTGCTAGTTTAGCCGCCTTTATGAGAGCACTCGGAGATCTAGCTGAAAATGATTCATCATCTTCAAGCACGAGTGAAGAATCCAGTGCGTCTGTTTCGACAGAGGGGTCACAAACATCAACTTCAACCACAGACGTTCCAGGTGTGTCAAAGAAACAGCAACGACAGGCAGCAACAATAACGACAGTAGCGACCACGGAAACTACCACAGGTAATCCAACAAGGACTACAGAAAATGACGTATAGAAACTACTGACAACTCTACTACCACTACTGTCGCTAGTAACATTACGAATTCCGGAGACGATTCTAACACTACGACTATTTCAACTACTGCAGGTACAACCACGTTTGATAACACAACGACGACTTCGGTAGATACTACTGCTTCTGAAGTCACTACTGCAGTTCCTACCACTACGACTACTGCAGACACTACTACTGCGACTTCTGCAAACAACACTACTACCACTTCTGCCGACACGACTACAGTTCGTAGCACTACTGAAGCTTCTACATATACTACCTCTATTGCTAGCACTACTACGACTTCTGCAGATAATGCTACCGTTATTAACACTACTATAACTTCAACGGACACAACTACAGTTCCTACAGAAACTACTACTGTTGATAACACTACTACAACTTCTGTAGATAATACTAATGCCAAGACTGCTGATATTACAACTACTGTAGCTAGCATTACTGCCTCGAAACACCTACGACTACAATTACTCAGACGATGACAACAGGTAAACGTATACCAAAAACTTGCACGTAGGTATTTCATATCGAGATACAATCTAGTCCTAACTGCATAATGCGATCAAAACTAGGCACGTTAAATTTCGTTAAAGCACTGATATTGCTTATGGGATTCGTGCCATATTAAACAAGGATTGTATATTGTGTAATTTATTGCAAAGCGTGAATAATGTTATTATTGTTGCAGTGGCTGTACCAGATGAGATACGGTCGGCGTAGCGAATTACCCGGCGTCGTTGTGTTTTCAATATTATAAATGTACCAAAGTAATGTGGTGCACCAAGAGGACTCTTGAAAATTGCAATTCTGGAAACGCTTTTAACGCGACCTCCAAGGCTTGCAAGACGGATTCTTCATGCACTTACTAGGAAATGCAGAAATGTAATTTTATCGAATAAGATAATAATGTATCTTAGAGTGCGTAAATGAGACTCCAATAAAATACTTCAACTCGTTGAAATTATTTATAAGCTCTCGCCTATCTGACATATTATGTGTGACATGCCTTATTAGACAGCGGCCTGCGGTCCTTGGAAGCAAGAAAAGCAGTGCTTCCACTAAAAATATGCGTTAAAAATGACAAATAAACATCTTCTTAAATATAATTTTTGAAATAGGAAACAATTACTTATTAAAAATGCTAAAAATTATTTTAAATATTAAGCTTATAATAAATGCGGCCTTGACTCAAACCGAGTCACAGCAGAAAGTCTGCATTCAAGTCAGGGGAGACTTTCGCAAATATCGCTTTTGTCCATTGAAAATAAACTTCTCCAAAGCCTGTCAGAGCATCCACGTTTTTATGATGACGTCATTGACGAATTTGCGAAAAGTGGTAGTAGAATAGAATTACATTACAAATAGGGTTTGTAAAGTTTGTAAAAATTGCTTCCCTTACTTGGTATTTTACCTCACCCCACCGATAAGGATTTATATTAATTTATAGTCTTTATTGAATTTATTATAATAATAAATAGCTGTATATATATGACATTTTCGTCAAATTTCTTTACATATTTTAGGTAAACCAATATTATTATTTCTTGTTTTTTTTTTTTTATTTTTCTGTATCTCTAACTAAATAAAAGTCACTGTTAGGAATATTCAACGATTAGAAAACTTTCGAGAATAACTCACAAGCAAAAAATATCTGTTGTATAAGTGTTACATATTAGAAGCAAAAATCTAATATTACGTATTAAGGAACGCTTGAGAACAGTGTGTGCAAAAAGGCTCGTTAAAATAAAATTATCTTTATGATAATAAGCATTATTAGGTGTCGAGATGAATAATTGTGTAATTCTCTGCAGGGTTATTTTAGTTACTGTTCAGAATCGCTTGCGAGAGGATGCGATAAATTATTCGGACATCGAGTGGTTTGTGATAGTGATTGCGAAGGTGAATTTTGTGAATGAAACTCCTCCCACCACTGACGCTCGCTCTATCTGAATATCTGAGATTTTATAGACAAAGAAGTAATTGAATATAACAAGAACTTAGTAAAATAAATATATTTATTCTTCAATTTCTTTAGTATTCATATTAGAGTATGTGTATTTATCTACCACAACAGTTTGATTTTTAATTAACAGCAAATTTTCACTTCTAATTAGTACCTTTCATGGATCTCTACACTCGCTCTTGTCCGGTCCAAACCCAGTTCAGTTTACTAGGTCAAATTAAAATTTACCAGAGGAACAATGTAAAGAAAGCAATAGATCCACATTTACAGTTAATAAAATAGTTTGTTCTTTCCATTAGCGCTTTTCCCGCTAGGAATCCTCTTTCTCGCTCTCATAGCGGCAGTGGAGAAAACAATGGCAATAAGATACGATGTGAAAAATGTCAAAAGGGAACGTGTGGTTAACATCGTTAATGGTCAGAAATATGATTTCTTAGAGATGAGATGGTAACGCGTTTTCTTCCAGCTCTTAACGTTTTTCTTTGGGCTAGCGTTGTCCTGTGGTATTAAACGAGTAGCTTGCTTGGAGAGAAACGTTTTCCAGTTCTGTTTCCGAACTAGGTCCATGGTTTTCCTCGTGGGGAACGTCAAATATTGCCCTAAAGGCACCGTTTGCGATGAAACTATCGGACTGTCTCCGTAAGTCAAAACCTATACATATGTAGGTAGGTACTAATTATAGCTGTTTCTTTATTGGTGTTTTAGGTGCGTAAAGCAGGACAACACATATGAAGTGACAACAAGTAAGAAATCCTGGAATTGAAAACCTTACACTCATACCAATATTTCCATTTCAGACTACCCACAAAGTGAAATTACACTTTCGACAGAAATTCCAGCAGATATTCAATCTACTTCCTTTTCAAACGGTAGCGTTTAACAGAACTCTTACAACTTATCTAATATGTACTTCCAATGATATATCAGTAGTGGTTAATACATTAATTGCTATTTCAGATTATACACAAAACGAAATGGCACCCTTAACAGAAACCTTACCAAGTGACTACTTCATTGGTAATATGTAGTTTGTACTATTTGTGTAACGTTAGTGATTATTTCCTTTTAGATAAAAATGTGGAACAGTCAGATGAAACGATACAAGTGAAACTTCCAAACGCCGAATATACAACCTCGAGTCATGTAATTAGTATGTAAAACCCATATGTAGATTTAGTTAACAAAAACTGATTTCTTCTTCAAATTGTAGAAGTAACAGAGTCATCTGCAGTGGAAGAAAGTCAGACGAGTTACGATGAACCCAATGCGCAAGTGAATTTACAAAGTAAGTTTGTCGCACTTGTTAACATCATGTGAATATCTAATTAATGACATTTTTAATTAGACTACACTGATACCTTATCAAGTGATTACTTCATAGGTAAGTTACACATGTGGTTTTGTTACTCGTTGGATAGTGTGAGTGTCGATGTTTTTAGATGATAACGTTTTGGAACAGTCCGATGATGAAACGATACAAGTAGTGAAACTTTCTAACGATCAAACAACTGCGAGTTACAGTACGTAAAACCGATCTGTAATATTAGTTGTGAAGAATTGATTTCGGTTTTAAATTGTAGAAGCAACTGCAGTGGAAGAAAATCAGATAATTTACGAGGATCTCAGTACAGAGCAGTATTTAAACAGTAACTTTGTTCAATACTCTGATGATGAAACGATACAAGTAGCGAAACTTCCCAATGACCAAACCACGACGCCGAGTTATGTAGATAGTATGTAAAACTAATCTGTAGTATTAGTTGTGAATAAGTGAATTTTGTTTTAAATTGTAGAAGCAACTGCTGTGGAAGAAAATAAGATAATTTACGAGGATCTCAGTACAGAGCAGTATTTAAACAGTGACTTTGTTCAATACTCTGATGATGAAACGATACAAGTAGCGAAACTTCCCACTGACCAAACTACCACGCCCAGTTATGTAGAGAGTATGTAAAACTGGTCTGTAGTATTAGTTGTGAACTGAATTTTGTTTTAAATTGTAGAAGCAACTGCAGTGGAAGAAAATCAGATAATTTATGAGGATTTCAATACAGAGCAGCATTTAAACAATAACTTTGTTCAATACTCTGATGATGAAACAATACAAGTAGTGAAACTTCCCAACGACCAAACTACGACGCCGAGTTATGTAGATAGTATGTAAAACTGATCTGTAGTATTAGTTGTGAACTGAATTTTGTTTTAAATTGTAGAAACAACTGCAGTTCAAAATCAAAAAATTTACGAGCATCTCAATACAAAACAGTATTCAAACAGTAAGTTTATTCGGTACGAAGATATGTTCGGTCTCCATGATATTCTTAACATGTTTTAGCTCGCCCTACTACATCTTCTATTGTAAAAACTACCCCTTGTATTAAATATTACGTGATTAAATATAGACCCCAAATAAGTTATAATATGAAAAATAAGATTACAAATTTTGGTAAGTTTTGAACTACACATAAATTCGTAAATATTTGTAATTGGATGTTTCAGTTTTGAATGAACGACCTGAAAATAAAGAAGTTCCCGTTAGTAATGTTGATTTAGGTGAGCATAATGATCTGAAAATTTTTAGAGCTATGGAAATGTTTATAGAATTCATGATTACGTATAACATGTATTTTGTAATTTAGAAATAGCTTTACCTAATTGGTAGGAAAACCTCTAGAAATTTTATGATGGATTCGCCTAATTTGGGCAGCTACATTTTCAGCTTATGGGTTTCATAACAGTTAATAGTGTTTTTGGTTTAGTTCTAGTTACAGATCAAGATAAAATCATTGTAAATAAACCTGCAACAGATTACACTAGGCCAGCTAAAATTTGTAAGTACCTACCTATTTGAATATATACTATTTATAAAATTTATATTTTTTATTTTTAGTTCCTACTACAATTTCTCAACCTGAGGCAATATCTAATAAATTAGAAATATATCAGACTCCAACGACAGAATACTGTGAGTAATTAGCTGATTACATTACATTTAGTCTCCAATTCATTTCAGCACAGTATTTATTACCGCTGATGATCCAATATATTTTTAGTTCCCACAACATTTCAATATAAAATACTATTACCAAATACACTTAAAACGGTCCAAACTTCCCAAACAGAGAAAGGTTAGTATGTATATTGATAATCCATAGCAGATTTTATATTTAACTTTAAAAACTCGTATTTTTGACAGCAATTGTTTTTATGAGAACGTCTTTTATTTTTGGACTCTGGGAACGGCCTCTACCATTTGTCAACAAAATGTTAAGATTCAAAATAAATATTTCAATTTTGAAACTCATAGGAAAGGTCAAAAGACTAATTGCCAAATTTTAATTTCCTATGGCGAATTTTTATACTTGTGTGTATTGTATATATGTTGTGTTTTAGCAACTACAACAGTAACTACCCATAACGAATTAATCCAGTCCAAACAAGAAACTGGTAAGTTTTAACATCAATATCAAATGATTACTCAGGAAAAATTATTTTACAGTTCCTAAATGTACGGGAAGAGGTACATATCCATCCTCGAAGTGTCACCAGTACTACGAATGTGTCCAAATATTGTGGTGGTACAATTTAAAAATCAGAAGTTGCGGATCAGGTCGAAGATATGACATTACTGTACTGACCTGTGTTACAGACGTGAGCTGCAATCAGTAACTTGCGACAAATTACTTTAGACAATAAAAGAATAAAATTGTTTAGAATTCGTCATATTTCTATTAGGATGAATATATAATCAGTGTATATTTACAACTACAAAATAACATTTTGGCAATCGTTACAACATTTTAAAGCTAAATTATGTATGTACAACTGGGTGTATATGGGAGCGAAAACACCATTTAAGGAGTAGTCTAATCATATTATACACATGCATTTTGACAAATGTACTTAAAAAATATAAAATACTTACAGGAAATTATAGGTTCCTATACCTAGAAAGATTTCTATAAAACAGAAACAGAATGATTCCAATTATCACAATTTATTATTTGAAATAAGCTCTATTCGAACCTATTTAGCCGAAAATCTAGCTCTTAAAAGGATCTAAACATCGGACTTTGCCACTATTTTAGGGAGGTTTGGTCTAATACATTCTGAGCACTTAATAATTCCAGAGCAAAGGTTCTTGCACGAAATTAATCCAAATAGATTGTCAATATAATTCTAAATTAAACCATTTTTTAATGGATAATTCAACTTGTGAAAAAACAAAAATAGATTGTGATTTTAAAACAATACATATGTAAAATATATAACTTCACAATAAATAAAATGAGCCTGGAGCTTTACCCCCATATCAAAAAATTAACTTTTATTTTCTAAGTCATACCTTTCACCAAACAACTTGCTAAAACAAACCTCTATTGAAACATTCCATAACTGCAAGAACCCCTTCAAGTGCCCACAAACACCAAAACAAAACATTCAATCAACAACGACAACAATTACAAAAACCATAACTCCTCAAAATATATGTCCTAATACTTTTAGTTGCAACCATCCACCAGATATATAAATATAGATACAATAGGGGAAGGGTGAGTGGATCAAATATTCAGATTTCCGTTTTCGGACTAGTTTCAGCCAACGGTATGTTGACATTGCCGCTGATTGTAGTCACGTGATTGTTGATGCTCAACGAAGCCACTTTGGCACGCTGGTATGCACTCAGGGTATTTTGACCAAGATATCTGAAACAGAAATGAATAGTTCAATGTCTTTAAATTGTCTAAACATCAGATAATAAACATACACTCTTAGTATCACAGCAGAAGGTATCAAGATAGAAATATCAACCAAGTATTCACAATGAACAACACAGTAGAATTGATTGGGTGTGTTTGATGAATGGAAACCACCGCAATATATATAACTTTTGAATATATCGAGGCCGCGGCCCATAAGAATAAAAATAGATCCATAGAAAGGATCTATCCAAGGTAAATCTCGTCGCAACCTTGTTAAGGTGAGAGATTATGAATCGATCTATCGTAGCGTGGGATAAAACTCATTGTGTTCAATGTGACAACCTCACCTGATGCAAATGTAGATTACTAGCAGGGCGACGCTAGCGCTCGTCATTCTGATGTAAGGATTATTATACAGTTGTATGACGATCCACGAGCCGGCCACGGCGACACACATGCAAGTCACCAGCATCGCCGTGCTACCCCAGTGGTGCGCCGTGAACCCTTTATCCCACTTCAGCTCGTTATTCCTGCATATCTCGTACTCGTACTTGCACACCTTGCATCTCAGAGGCTCGTTACTCGACGACGCGCTCTCCATCAGCCACCTTCGGAGGCACTCGTGGTGGACGCTCGACACGTCCCCGAGGCAATCGCAAGGCTGGATCAATGGCTCCTTCTTGTCGGAGTCATAGCAGATCCAGCACTCCCGCTTGTCGAGGAACGCCTCGTCGTCGGCCCCCGGGCCGCCCTTCGCCGCCGCCCCCTCCTCCTCCCGTTCGACGCCAGCATCCTGCTGCTGGTCGAATTTCGCCAGCAACTTCTTCGGGTTGAGGATCCACAGCTCGGACGGCTGCATACAGTTCCAGAGTACAGCGGGGAACCAGACGGCGACGCCGATCTCAACGACGCGGAAGATCACGTCGTGGAGGTTCCTCGAGTTGATCGGCACCTTAGTCTTCCAGAACTCGGACAGAGTCTCCGAGAAGAGGAAGCCGGCGATGCTGATCAGCATCACCGCCTGGCTGAGCAGGCCGATGCGGGACTGATGGAGCTGCGACACGTTGATCTGGTCGCGGAGGCTCTGCTCCTGACGCAGTGGTTCCGTTTCGTGGGACGAGCTCGCCAGCTGGAGCGGTCTCGTCACGAAACCGCCACGGACCTACAACCATACAGAACTATGTAAGTAATTAGCTATACACATAAATTTTTTGATGTAATCAGAATACTAGCCAACACAAGATTGTTCTAGGTATACTGTAAAGATAGCTAATATCAACAAAATGCATTTCTAATAAAAGAGCACACTTTTTAAAATAATTCACTTATAGCTAGAGCTTCTTGGGAGTTTTTCAATACGTTACTGTCAACTTCAAGTGTGAAGTAGACATCTACTTCACACTTGACTAACTTCACTAGACTAAATCACAAACTCAGTTTACTTTCAGGGCAAAACAAATAATTTTGTTATCAGAGTCCAAAATGACGGAATGACAGTAATCAGTTTATTAGGATACCTGGAAAAATTAAATAACTATAGCAATTATACAGTCAGTTTAATAAAGTATTGTTGACAAAAATTCACTGAGGGCATGGGAATTTCTTCAGTCAGGCTGAAATGTTATGTAAAATATGGAATAAATTATGTTTCCAAATAGTAGGTACCTAAACACCTTAAGCTCAAAAGAAAGAAACTTCTGTATACTTACATATCAGTCAGTTTATGAAAAGTTGTGAAAGATTTCCCGTTTGGTTCAAATTGTTCAATTATGTGACACTTCCTTTCTAATACTCTGTATAATCACTAAATATTATACAAAATACCACAATACCTTCGTTCCACTTATACTTATTATGGAATTAAGTAGTGTAACGAATTTCTGACTTGTTACGGGTCATATTTCCGTTTTTAAGGTTCGATGGTATCTATCTAAAATACGGATGACCTGTTCGTCCTGATTTTTTGAAAAACCTAACCATTTCTGGGCTATGAGCTATCATTGAACATTAAATTTAAGTTAATTTAAACATTTAAATTTTCGTTTAAACACCTCTAAATATTAGGCCAGGAATAGCCACCCAGGAACACCAGCAGACAATAGAGGAGACCCAGTGGATGTGAACTGGACTTCAAAAATGCCTTTGAGTGCCCCTTTAAGAAAAGTCCTTAATTCAATGTTCCTACCTGTCTTCAGGGAGATACTTTCATATCGGCTCTTCAGAGCTGTGTTCCCTCCACTATTTATGGTGGGTAGCAACTATTCATTTCTTGATAATGATTCAAAGTGCCAATATAACTCTCCAACTCTCAGCCACGGAGGCTTCCAACGGGATATCAAGATAATCAAAATATGGGACTTGACTTGGCAGGTGTCATTTAATGACAGTAAATGTGGCAGTCTTCACTTGGGCCATAACAGCAATAACAACCATCAATATTTTATTGGATCCACAGAAGGTTCGAGAATTAAGAGACCTTTGGTTTATTATCACAAGATTTTGAATATCATGTTAATGATAACCTGTAAACTATATGGAACCCATAAAGATATCGAAAAGCTTGGAGGAACTTTGGGGTGCTCCAACTAATCCTGCGTTAGGGGATGAAAGAACCCCATAAGGGAGTGGTATGTTTCCAGGGTATAGACATGTGGGGCCTTCTTAGAATAGGATTTCTGAAAGGAAATCTGTGGAAACACAATCCCCACTCATTAAAGGGATTTTAATTAATAAAGGTATTAGGAGAAACACCTACTTTGAGGACAAATACCTTTACAGCGATTAAATTACACCCCCAGCTGTTAATTTGTAAGACAAAGGGAACCCCTAACCTCAAAAAATTAATTCTGAGAGGAGCACCCACACAAGGTTGTTTCACTGCCTCTATGCAGAACTACCGTTTTATCACTGTACACATTGCACAATATTACAGCTACGTGAAGCAAGTTATTTATTCCCTATGCATTGTGATGTGCTGATATAATAATTTAATAATACGTATTAACTGACTATCATGAATCAGCCCGTTGTAATTCAGGATAGAAATGTACAATTCAGACTGCCTCTTTAACATTATTGTTAGGTCTCATTGGTTCATCCACTTACTGTTGGTTTTAAGATGACAAACCTGATACTAAAGTAGTTATTTATGTTATTATCAAATGTGAATTACTTGTCTTTTTAAGAACTCCCAAACACTTATGCGGATTAATACTCACACCTGCACTGCGAATTCTTATCAAGACACTCATCTGACGTCACATACCTTGAAGTACACTTCAACACCGTAGATAAGGAAGAAGACCACCACGATAAACATGAGCACCGCGTAACAACCATTGAAGAGGTGATGGAAAAAGACAGGATCACCGGGTGGTGGCTGGGCCACTTGGGTCGTGATGAATTCCGCGAACAGCAGGCTGTAGTTGATGATGTTGAAGGTGACAAATGCCAGGAAGGACTTGGACAGGAACTGCGGCCTCTCCCAGCTTATGCCTTGTAAATGGAACACCTGAAATAATCGATAAGATCACTAAAGTTTCACACTGATGAGTGTAATGTTTATTGTTACCTTAATAACCAGTACGAAATAGGGATACCAGTGACCGATTTGGAGTTAGCTAATAGTGTTGTGATGTGAATAACAGGTAGGTTGTTTGTTTTGATTACTAATTTATGCTAATTTAATAAACTCGTGATGATTTATAGAAGTTATTGTAAAATTGCGTGTACGCACAAACAGTGTAGAAAAATAGCGGAAAAACGAAAAATAAATTGGTCACTCGCCATTGAGTGGAGGAAGCAACAACCAGTTTCTGGTGTTATTTGGATAATCAAACATATTTCACATCAGTGAGAGTGAAGTGAATGTTAAAAATATTTAAATTGACACAACACAGCCAAAGAACTGCAGGTAAATATTGTAGTCAATGCAATAGACATGTCAGTTAAGGCACACCCAGAATTGTAATAAATTATGAAATACATATTTGTTTGGCGACTTACCGTAAATTTAACATAACATTATTGCAACTCAAATGTGTCATATTTTACAAACTTCCATTTCAATAAAACAATAGTATAATTAAAGCTTACATGTTGCACAATATCTTTTTATGACAAATCATGATTTATTATTCTGTTATTCCAAAAAGTAGAAAAAACCCCAGAATAAATGAAGGTTAACCCATTGTCAATAAATTAGACTACACCTGTCCTTTACTATTTACATTTATAAACAAATTAAGATATGTGTGTCCTTAGCAATTTGTTATCTCCAGGAGATAAGAATGGCTGATTAAACAATAAAGATTGTTAAATTAAATATTTACTTACTTCCGCCCAAAAACATACTATAAGAGAAGCGCTTGACATCAATAATGGATAGTATGAGGACAACAAGCTGCTGGACCATCCATACTCGAAGGAATCCTAAAGACAAATATAAAATTAGTTGATCAAACATACTTTATTTTAGTTGAGAAGACATCTATGAAATGTTGAAACATTAAAAGATAAATAAATTTGAATGCAGTTTAATGTATAAGCACAAGATGAGTTTTGTATGTATCCACTCAATTTAATCAACCATAATTGGGAAATAAACTATTTTATTACTTAATAATGGAACTTACAAAACTTTTTTAAACAATTGGACAAATAAGAGTATGTATGAAATTCATTGAAGGTTTATCCTTCACTTAATTTTACTTCCTATTTAGATAATTGACCCAATTTTAACTCGTTTTAACTGAATACATACAGTATAGATCATACAGCTTATAAAATACATATGTAATTAATAAAGTGTCGAAATATTGAAGGAACTATAATACTAGAAATTATTACTATTGAAATTCGGGAAAATATTGCTTAATTACAGGAAATTTTTTAAAATGAACATACAATTTTTAATTCAATAGATGAGTCAGAATAATTTAGGGAATCACTAGAATTTTCCTAGAAATTTTCTGACTCACTTTAATGCTTCCACTTTGATCATCATCATAAAAATTGTCTCAGTATAATTGCATTAATCAATTTTACAGGCTTCAAATTGATATTTACAACAATATATAGAATAGATAACAACAATTTTAGTATTATTATTTAAATTATCTGTGATCTCTCATTTCTAATGAAAACAATTTGTTTAAATTACGAAGTGCGACAAGAGAGGGTTAAATAGAATTAAAATTTAAATATTTGATAACAAATAGCTCCATAATTTCACATTGTTGACAGTTGAAATCTAGCTGAATGACAATGTAGATAACTCGAATGTTCCCTTTATGCATAACAACAATACGAATAAATTATTGATTGTGGAACATTGCCTTGTATCGCTTCAAAATTAAGTATTATGCAGAAAATGATTGTCCACTATTCGTATAGTGGAACAAAATTAAACTTGCAAATTACATTTAGGTTAAAATCCAGAAGTTCCGTAATATTTACATTAAACATTCTACTGATAGAGATAAGCTTTTAAAGTATGTTGTAATTTTATTTAAGTACCTACTCGCTATTCTTATTGATAGAAATTTGAACATTACTTGTTATAGAAATCATTATGGAAATGTACTAATCTATAATAATGAAAGTTTTCTATTTTTGAGTTCAATAGCAACATATTAAATTTCAAAAAATTAACTTTGATAATGGTTCACTTTATAATAAAGGGTAATTAAAAAATTCATTGCAAAGTTAAATTGGTGTATGCAGAGTATTCTGGATCAAATTTGAAGGTAACAATAGCAGTACAATTATCAATTAATAAATTAACAGTCTTGATCACGCCCCCAACGAGTAACCACCACAGGTTGTGGAAATCCGAGTAATCTATCTCAGTAAGCGGTGGTTTCATTATAATACTGAATACTGACTTATTGATGTAAGAGAACACTTCAATATTTCGGCTATGCTGTTTAACTAATGTGCTAAACACAATGGATGAATTTAGGACATTGTTATTTCATATGTTACTTTTCATGAATTAAAAATATATATTATTGCTTTGTGCATATTAACTAGTGTTGACAATTTAAAAATTCCAAAAGACTAGTGAAGGGAGATATCAGGCCTAAAGCGAGAGCACGTCGCATTCGTTTGAATTTAAATTTTGGTAAATATTTCACGTTCAAAGGTCTTTTTCCTTTTGATTTTCAAAAGCGATGGTTCCACTTCAAAAACAGCTGTTCTGACAATACACAATGTATTATCACATAATCGAGTTTTAATTGCCTGAACTTTGATCTCAGAATCGACCATTGTAATGCAACTGGCCATAAGAGCGGAACCCCAAAATCTATGAAAAGTGACAAATTATTAAGCTTACACTAGCAACACCAAAAATAGAAGTCGAGGAAGAACTGACATGAACGATGTTTCACTTACAGGAAATATGAAGTAGGCGCCCCTGACGAGGCTGGCAAGGCAAGTAACGAAATAGATCAGTTTCTGCGTGGTGACCTTGCACGCCCTCGGCAGGCTCGGCGTCTTGAGCTTGGCGTACTCCGCCACTATGCACATGATGAGCTGTACGGCGCACACGAAGCCTATGACGAAGAACACCCCTCCGATGCCCGCGTGGTACGGCAGGTTGTGGCCGTCGCAGAGAGCGCCAGCGAAGCGGATGTCGCAGGTGCACGTGCCGTTGTAGCACTCGCCCCTGCCGGAGCAGTCCCTCGTGCAGCTCGATCCGAGTCCGGACATGATCAGCAGCTGGCGGATCATACTTCCTGCACTGCCCTGGATTCGGGACAAAGGAGCGGACGTCGTCTCGGGTCGAGGGCGAAGCGGTTCGCTTGGGGCGCTGGTCTGATCGGTTCGATGCGATCTGGAAAGTGGAATGGTCAGAACTGGGCAGAATGTCGACGGTCGGGGCACGTCGTACGCAAACTATGCATTTTACGCGATATTCGAAGTTATTGTTCGGCCATCTTCTAGTAGCACGGAACGGTAAGTGTCAAAATGTGACGCATGGAAGGAAACGGAGAACGGAGGCTGCCTTGCTTTACGCGGCGTCATCTAGCGAGCGGCTACGTAACTTTCATAATAAAGATATCTACAACTATTTCTAGGTGTTGCTCTATTAGGGGTTTCACCGGGGTTTACATATCAAATATCTATTCTGTGATTCTGAATTTTATGGTAAAACTGTATTTTCATACAATACGAGACAATTGTAAGAGCAAAGTTTACAGATCTAACGATACAGTTGGGAAACTCGCATTCGAAACTAAATTGGTCTCATTTGTAGATTAACAGTTCCTCTTTCGTTTCATTTATAATATATTTGGAGAACATATTTGTTTCAATTTTCAATAAACTTTCTGCATATGAGGACGTAGATAACTGCCTTATTAAAGAATTTTCAAAATAAAATTTTAATCATTTGATTTACGATATATCAAAACTATGAAATTACAAAAAGATAATGCGCCAATATCACTCCAATGCAACCATATTTACAGAAAAGCCACCTTACAACAGTTCCAAAAGCTTAAAAGCAGTTAACCTAAAAGGATAACTGTGGTAATAGGTAAATGCTAAGGGAGGACCGCGAAAATATTAATAATAGTAATTATTATTAATATGTTAAAAGATATATAACAATACTAATTTTCAATAACTGAAACCTATTTGTAGTTTAAATTCTACCTAATCTGCACAAGTAACTAGTTCATAAATTAGTACGTTTGTACCATGCAGTAGGTAATTATTGTATAATTCTCATTGGGTGCCTTGTACTCTTGACCAAGAATCAACATACTATTTTAATGAAAATTATTGTGTATGTTTAGCCTACTCCATATTTCTTAACCGGAATTAAAATTTTGTAGTCTTACAAAATATTTCGAAAATTGTTTTCATTCAAATTTTATAGGTAATTCTAGTGGAGGACAAATAATAAAGTACATTTTACTGAAATATTGTAATCGTTCATACATCATTTTCTGTTCCAAAATGGGCCCTTCCACATTAACCTTCGTAGCGTACATGTATATCAAAAATAATTTTTATAATGTTCATTAATTATAAATGTGTGTAGTTCATTCAATTACAAATTTTATTTGATTTGCCTACAATTCATTGTGATAGGTACATGCAAAATTAATTCTTTCTTCATAATTAAAATAAATAGGTACGTAATGAATAAATATTGCATATCTTGTATTCACAGTTACTCACGTATGTAGTAGGTACGTGGTGTAGGGAGGAGTATGGCATTGTTAATTATATAATTTGTTATTACAACTCACCGAAGAAGATAGAATTAACAATTGGTATATATTTTTTATAGATAAGCCAAGCTTTATTAATTTACATTTTTTTAAATCAAGTCGCAGATGTTTAGAGCCATATTGGACAATATAATCTCCCATTTTAATAGTCATCGGTACAAAAAACATATAGCCTTTATTTATTTTATAATAGCTCAAAGTTTTATAAGGTACTTCGATTGATGGTTTTTGTAAAATAAAGTTTATTGAACATAACATAAATTACTAATGATGCACTAATGGGGAACTATAATTATTATAACTCGTAACCCTGGAAGCCATAAAGTTTAACTTCGAAGTACTCATCAAACTGAACCATTAAAATATCGTTAAGGTTTATTATACGATAATACAGTTACGTATCAGATACGGTGAGATATCACTTCCATTTGGAAAGAGGAAAATTTTGTTAAATCAAGTACATACATAGGTATACGTAACAGAAATTCAAATATTTTACTTAAATGACGAATGGAAGGGCAATTTATATAATTTGAGATCCCAAAAGATACATACACACTTAAAATACGAGAGCTAGCGTTTTTTAATTACAACGTTATTGCTCCTTAGATATGCGTAACGCATTACTTTCAATATATGTATGAATATTTAAAAGTTGCTATAAGTATAATTTCCAAATTCATATTTCCAACTTGAAATAATCGACCTATTACGTTTCAATAACGTGCTTCAAAGCAGATCAACAGGTGATTCAATCGCCTGTTAGATGTAACATAATTCGCATTTAAAATTTGTAGGGCTGATTATTCAAATGAATTTAGGTGCCACAGTTGTAGAATATAGCTTTCGAGATACTGGTACAAAAATGGCAGAACTCGCAATTGTATAATATTGTTTTACTGAAAAAAATATAACAGTTCAATTTCATACAATGTACCTACAGGGTGTCCTAAGGGTGGGTATCAGCTCAGTAAGTTTTTGTCTAGGTATATATATATGCCACCGACTAAGTAAAGATAAGTAGGACAATGAAGCACAGTTTAAATTATTTTTATTTATATACAGGTTGTCCCAAAATACACAGCTGAGTTTTAATAATCAAATGGCAACACCCCATTCGTTACATTTGTGGATTTGCCACTAAATTGTCGATGAAATGCACTGGATTTCTTAAACCTATCTGCAATGATTTTTGTAATTTTTATCAAATTCGTAGAGTATCAAAATGCAGGATTTTATATTCATACTTTCAAACATAAATTCCTTCTATCTCTAACAAGTAATGGTTTTCAATTAATTGGTGTAATATGGCACCTTATATTTTGACTAAATAGTCAAATTTAATCAATTTTAATACCCATAAGTTAATCATCCCAATAGGTGCTTTCAATTTATTTAACTTGTAATTTAAGTGAAATGTCCCTTAGATATTTTGAAAATGATATGGTGAAGATATATTTTTAAACAGTATACATTTTACTTCAGAATAATTGTATTATCCAAATTAAACAAAGAATTACTCCAAATTCTAACAACAACCTATTTGATAAATTTAATTTAAACAACATATTGAAGCATTAAACTATAGTAGTTTAATGCTGTATATTTAATGCTATATACTTATAGTGACTATATATTACTCTTGATGAATGTTTAAACAATTTATTTTTACAACAGGCATTTTTGAGGTAAAGTGCAAAGTTTGACAATAAGATTTTTTGCCTATACGAATTTACGACGTCAAGTTGATCTAATTTAATTAACTTAGTGTATGAAATATTTCTATCTAACTCAGATTTCTGATAATGATATAGTCGAGAAGTATAAGTTTAGAATACCATTTCTAATTTTCACCATGAAGTAAATTTCGAATGTAAATCGATATATTTCTGTGGAAAGATATATTTTGTTCTTGGTGAATGGCTCCAGGACAGATTGGAGTAGCATATATTAAGACGCCTTTACACTATGTGATTTTTCATATGATTTTGTCATGTGATTTTATCATACGAAATTGGTATGAAATATGATATCATGTGATTTTGGTAAGTTTACGTTTACACTATGTGACGTATGCATATGATTTCAAATAAAATATTCATCATTTTGAGTTTGAGGTTATATTGTCATTTCGTAATATTCGTATTGATGTTGATTAAACGGTGTGTTACAAAATGATTCCAGAGGACATTTTTTATTGCTCAGAATCAAGATAACCAGATAACCATAGACATAATACTGTATAGACTACGGATCGGTATAAGGCGCGATGTGCCGAGTGGGAGCGAGAGGCAAATAAATAAGGCGACTTGTTTCTCACTCTAAATGGGCGGAGCTAACAACTCCTTAACCATGACGCTCTAACCTCTACAGCCTCATGTCAATCATATGTCAACATAATCAAGAATTTGTTATCACTTATCTTCGAAAACTATTGAGGAAATATAAGAAACGAAATAAAACTGTAAATATAGCGGGAAAATAGTGGAATTGAGAAGAAAAAATTCGTTTTCTTGGAGTTTAGAACCCGCGACCTCCAAAATAAAAGGTCGTGACGTAACTGACAAGGCAAGAGGTTAGATCGTCATGGTTACGGAGTTGTCAACTCCGCTCATTTAGAGTGAGAGACAAGTCGCCTTATTTATTTGCCTCTCGCTCCCACTCGGCACATCGCGCCCTATACCGATCCGTAGTCTATATAGTAGATATTATGTCTATGCAGATAACCATCATATATTATTATAACCTCAACTTGAAAGACGTATTAATGTGTCAAATCTGTCAAATGCCGATAACACAGTTTTCTTCATTATCGGCAATCACACCGAATATCATACAGAAATAGAAACGGTTCTATTTTATCAAACAACTTGTGACTGAATGTGATTTGGCTTGTGACAGACCTTGTGACTGTATGATAAATCTAGTGTAAATACTAAAAATTTAGTTGTGATCAAATCACATGACAAAATCATATGAAAAATCACATAGTGTAAAGGCGTCTTTAGACTAGATTATAGCAAGATAAGCTATTAGAAGACATTGCCTTGAAAGTTTGCTAGAGAAATTCTTCAACAAATATGTATTTCTCAATATTATATCGGGTGTTTTTTTTAAATTTCACCTCATAGTAGGCTGTGGATATTGTTTGTGAATGCGCCTTACTAAAAAATGTCAAAATTGACATAACCTCACTTTTTTAATAAAAATTGAAACTGCTCCAAACGGTTACTAGTGTCTTGAAAAAGAGAGTTTGGCTCTATTAAGCAGTCGTAGATGAGTGAGCTGTCTTTTTCAAGACACTATTAACCGATTGGAGCAGTTTCAATTTTTATTAAAAAAGTGAGGTTATGTCAATTTTGACATTTTTTTAGTAAGGCGCATTCACAAACACTATCCACAGCCTACTATGAGGTGAAATTTAAAAAAAACACCCGATACTATTTGTATTTATATCAAAGTACACTCCCAGAGCTTAAGTAGTTGTTGGGGAAGTTAGAGAACGTTTTAAGGTAAGCATAACTTCTGTAGTTCTTGGTTTTAGATTAATCACCAGTTGATTTGCTTTATCTTTGATCTTTGATCCACTTGATGACGCAATCTTTTGATCCAAAAATCCACTGGATCTGGTCACTGTGTGGATCACCCTGTATATTAAATTAAATAAATTAGATTTGTAACAAAACTCAAATTAAGATATGTTACAAAAGTAATTTGACTTCAGGTAGAATTTGGTCTTTTCAATATAAACGATTTGTTTTAAAATTATATCAATTTTAGTGTAAGTTCATTCACATTGTTTAAGGTGGCAGCATGCCCACATTTTGGTGCTTCAAACGAAATATTTGAGAAAAATTTATAGATTTCACAAACAGCTATAGATGAATTTTGGTTATGAAATTTACCACTCGTTCGAATTGGGTTTTTAGTTTCTGGCGAAAATATCACCTCCAAAGGTTATTTATTGAAAAAAGGTTATTTTATAGTTATTACGTTATGTCTTGTTACAAAACTAATGAGAAGTGAAGGTAAATGTTTTATGGTTTAGTCAAAACATGTTTCAGAACATGATCTGTTCCTTTAGTCACAATATTATAGCGGCACGACAATTATTTGTAGAGGTATGGACAGGTAAAGAGTTTGATTATATTAATTTACCTAATTGTTTATTGGCTGCTCTCCAAGTAGTATCAATACCTACATTTTCTGTGAAAATGTGTGATCACGCTAGTTTCCAATTTCCAAATTCGTTGCCTCCAGAAGTCCAGATATGAACAGATGAAAATGAATGGTATTCCTTAATTCCCCACTCGAGGGAAAACCATTCCAAAAGGCTTAACATCGCGTAACTCAATTCTCAACAAATCTCATTACAACGAGAGTGTATTGTATCTGTTCGTTTTATTTTGTGAGTGGCGTGACAACAAGTAGGCGATTAACTCAGCAAATAAATTTCGGTATGTGGGCAGCAAAAACTGAATTTTGACAAACGCTCCCTGGGACGCGAGGGCGCGTTTGCGTTCTCCATCGCTATGCCGCCTTATTTAAAAGGCGCGTCGCCCGAAAACGCGGCTTACAGTAACATTTATCGCACGTTGCACTCGAAGAGCAGCCGAGGCGAGAGAAGGAGACAGGGCGAAAAACTCGGCGAGAAAAGGGAGGAAAGGGTGGAAGAGGGTTTTCTAAAGTTTTCCTTTTGCGTAGTCGTCATGTTCTGAAGCGAGATGGTGATCGTAGCCGGGTACCTCCTTTGGGCTCTCGTCCTCGTCCATCACGGATACGACTCCGCCGAGGCTCTGCCAGTCCTCGAGAAGGATTTGGGTGCCGAGGACTCAGATTATAACGACTATAGGCTCGGCGTGCGGTACGATGAGTATCCGGTGAGTAGTTCTTCTAGTTTCGTCATTTCGTCACTGTCACTAATGTGAAATGTACCCGGGAAAGTTTCTTGGAACATACAAAACTGAGGAATTTGGAAATAATAGTTTTAATAGTTTATTTTCCTATAAATTCAGTGAAACTTTACTGTTTCAAGCAAATTATTATCCTCATGTATTTTATTAAACCATATCTATTTCTTAAGTTTCCTCTACTGGGAAAAATAGGGAAATGTTTTTTAAAAATCCTAAATTCTACGTATTTTTCAAATTACAACTCCAAAGAAAAGAAATGTATTCTGGAAACCAAGTAGGTAAGTCTAAGGAAAAATATGAACCCAGTTAAAAGACAATATTTTACATACAATTATGTGACGAAAAATCGTTATCAGGAGGACCCCAAAATTATTAGATAAGCTTAAATTTCCGCCAATAACTACAGTCTACATTTAGGATTTCTTTTTGAAAATTTTTCAGTAATTCTCACTTAATTGAATATAGGTAGGTATAAATAAAAACGCTTCAATGTAAATACATAAATTACATGACAAATGTGTCTATATGGTATTGGTACGCTTTTCCTACATTTTGTCACTTTGACAGTATTGGTTACCGTGTGTCAAATATTTTGAAAACTATAAATATCCTTTCTCTGTTTTTGAATACTACAGAAATCTGGGGAATTTCCAAATTCCAATTTAAATATGTAGTTCATTTTCCTTTCAGTTTGATGAAACTTTATTGTTTAAAACGTCTCATTGTCGTCTTTTAATAAATTAGAACTATTTAAGTTTCCTATTTTGGAAACAATCGATGTAATAAGCGATGAGTGCCATTTTAGTGATTTTTTTCAAAAATCCTAAATTCGACCAATTTTTCAAATTAGAAAAGAAATGTATCCTGCCAACCAAGCAGATAAGTCTAAGAGAAAATAGTAACGCAGTTAAAAAATCATCAGGAGGACCCTACAAATATTATATGGGTAAGCTTGAATCTCCGCCATTAACTGCAGTCTACATTTAGGATTCCCTTTTCTTGTATAACCAGCTATGTTTTAAATTACAAAGATTCATTTGTAGAAACAACGTAAATATTTGAATAATTCTCATTTAATTGAAAATAGGTATTAATGAAAATGTTGCAAATGTGCAAATGTGAGTCTTTATGTTATTGGTGCGCTTTTCCTACATTTTATCACTTTGACAGTATTGGTTACCGTTTTTCAAATATTTTGAAAACTGTAAAAATCCTTTCTCAATTTACCACATTTTAAGGAGTTTCTAAGAACTCTACAGTGAAAAACTTAAATTTATGCTATGTTATGGTAATTATGTTAAAAATGACTTCATTCCTAAAAATGAGTAGGTATACGTCAAAAATTTGAAAACATTCCATCAAATTATTTAAGTTCTTTCGTACTTCTCTTAAAATTTATAAAAAATAAACCTTACGAAAATTTATTCACTTTAAATTCTTGCAACTTCACTGAAATTATCAAAGGTAAAAATGAATCCATGTGACTTTATTTTTCCAGGCAAGAAAATGATATAGTAGTGCTAACTACTTAGTTCACTCTTATTTCTTATAAAATATTTAATAGATATCAGACTTTTTAATGTTGGATTACATATTATTGAATCTATTATGCTTGCCTTTGAGAGGGCTCAAAAAATGTGCAAAATGCACAAATAATATATATTGCATATTATAAAAATATAGGCAATTTAGCGTGTACAATTTTTCTGAGTATTTTGAGTTTCTCATGTTATAATAAGTTATATTTTCAATTTGTTCGTTTTCTACGTAGATCCTTCCCCCGTAAAAAATATGACCTTTTTTTAAGTAAAGGATAACACACCTTACTTAATTATAAACGCCATTTTATTTTGACTTTCAAAAGTGAAAAAGCACTTACGTAATTTACAAATTTCATATTACTTTATCTTATTTCCTACGTGAGCCAAATTTTACAATGTTAAGTAAATTTTAATAATTTCCTAGTCGATCATTCATAGCAAATTTCCTCCATTTCCTCATATTTCATTATAAATACTCGGCAGTAGAAACATACTCAAAGGATAAGAAAAATCTTGACGCGAATTTCGAAAAAAACTTCATAAATTCGAAAAACGAGTAGAGTAAGATACACCCTTTAGAGGTGATTTAATCAAAAATGTGATGGAATTTTCGTACATATATTTGATTGTAGAATTATTATTCAAAAATTTCAAAAAAAATCATTGAGTAAATTTTGAGAAGATTAAAAACAATTTTTGAAGTTTTCTAAACACTGATCAGATTTCAGAATTAATAAATGAGTTCCTCGTATCAGAAATTAAAAATGTGTAGGGGTTTTATAAAAATACTATTTTGAACCATTCATTAACATATTAAATACAATTTTGGTTATATTTTTGTAATAATACAAAAAATTAGAACGGAGAAACCCACTGCCTCACCAAAGGTTGTTTAATAAGTGAACTAAAAAAATGAAATTCATAATTTCCAGAATTTGCCCAAATTTTGATACAGTCCTGGAAACATATGAACACAAAATCCTAATTAATGCAGTATATAATTCAATAAGTAGAAATTGCAATGAAATCTGAATAACTATGGCTACAATATATACCTACAGATGTCAGTTGATATGGTTTTCTTAGACTAAAAGTAAAATTATAATATGTATACTAAATTTAAAACAAACAAATTCGGTTATCTTTACTAAATAAACATGATGCTGATGCTTGTTTCTACTGCATAAAAATATATGCGTTCATATGTTTTAGTTGAATTTTCACCTTTATATGAAAATGGTGTTCGAAAAATTCACGAAAAATTAGCAAAAAAATTATTTCCAATTTTTATAATACATATTGTTTGTATATTTTGACACATTTTTAACGTTTATCTTAATTTCTATTGTCATAATACGTAATTATATTTGGTACAATATAAATTATTACAGTGTTGTATTGCTATTAGACATTAGTTACAATTACACAGATTTCCCAATTTACAATATTCTGGATTTTCTCTAATTTTCAGTGGTTTTCTGTTAATGAACTGTCTGGAAAGTTGCATGTAACCGCAACAATAAAATTGTCTTAAAGTTAAATTAGAACTTTGTGAAATATACATTTCTTAAATTCCCGGGAATTTCGAAATTCATTGGGGAAATCTTTACGTACCTATCTCATAGTAAAAATATACCGAGAGATCACAAATACCGACTACTCTTTCCATACGAAATACAAGTACATAATAAACTAAAAGCCACAGCATTTAAGCCCGATGTGAACACGCAAACCGAGCGTCCGACGATTTGTTCGTAACATGAAACAAATTCAAATTTGCTTAGCCAGCAATGGATATTTTACGTGTCGTATGCATCATATCCTGACTTAATTGCAACGTGGGCGGATCCAGACGAATGGTCCTTCCGTGCTTATTAAAAACATTAGGTAAATGAAACGGGCGTAGGTTATTTCCTCTCTTTCGTGAAGGCGGCGGAGGCGCTGGTCATCCCGCCAAAACATCGAGTCAATACGAGGCACAAAAAGAAAATTCCGATAATAATTTATTACCTTCGTGAATCCTGTTTAGCGTAGGGGGGGTTTCCGTCGAGGCATAATAAGCAGTATCAAGAGCGATTAATAAGTCTTGTTTGGAGATTTTGCCCACGCCGAGATTTGGACCGATCTGCTCCCATGAGGGAAGAATGGGGAAGGAGAGGGAAGTCCTCTTTGTAGAATAGATTAAAGAAAAATGTTCGGATAAGTCAACATTTGCCTGGGAAGGTACCAACGTGCAATTTAAACATAATTTCCTTTTTCGGGAGTATATTTAATGGAGCACAGCGGAGGGAATTTAAAATCGTCAAAAGTTGAAACGTAGAATTACATAGATTGACGTTTTCACACTTTGAAATAAACCAGAAGTTCCTATATAGGCGTCACCGCGAATGATTCATTACCAAAATACAAGGCTTGCAATTTATTAAAAATATTGTATTTGTTTTTGAATAAGTATCTCGTTGAAAATAATGAAACACATTTTGAAAACTATACAGCACATATTGGTGATCAATTGGCGACATCACTGAATCAGTACCTATGCAGTGGAGTAATATTAACAGCACATATTTAGTTATAGAGACAAAAAATTTAAAACATGAACAGGAATAAATTTTGTCTCTCTAATTGAATTTCATGTACATGCTCGAAATGATCACCAAAGATTTGAATTCGTAGTAGAAAACAAAGGAAAAAAAGGAAAACTTGTTCCCTTATTCTAAAGTCAGCATGCGTATAGATATCTCTTTTCTAATCTATATGTGCTTGAATTTGCACTCTTTCTAATTCCAGCTGATCAGTCGTTAGTTCCTTCAGTTTCAAAAAGGGAAAATTCAGATTTTCTACAAATGCAGGACGTTTTACATTACTCCAGATTACACAGAACCGAAGTCATACTTGCCTTTACGAAAGAACAATTTTAATTCAATTGTAGACATAGAAGTGCTTTCAAATGACTTTTGAACAATTTCTGGACAAATTGCATCTAGTTCTAGATTCTTAATAATTTCATGTTTGAAGAGTTTCTTTGCCAATTTTACTAACGTGCAATTTTAGTAATTGCCCTATAAACTTTATTCAGATACCGATATTATTAGGTATAATATTCGGTTTTAAAATAAAATATTCAAGTTTCTTTCAATGTTTTGCACCGACTTTATCAACTTCATTCAGTCTAGATATAGTTTTCCACTTCTAAATTCGTCCAGAGTCATGCTCGTTCTTATCATCTTTACCAAAGTATCATTTTGATTCATTCTGATATATAAGTGTCTTCAAATGATTTTTGAACAATTACTGGACAAATTGCATCCAGTTCTAGATCCTTAATAATTTCCTGTTTGGAGAGTTTTTCCAAATCCAATTTTACTAAAGTGCAATTTTAGTAATTAGCCCATAAATTTTATTCAGATACCAATACTATTAGGTACTGTTTTAATATAAAATATGGAAGTTTCTTTCTAAGATTTTTGCACTGACTTTATCAACTTCATTCAGGTCCAGATATAGTTTTCGTCTTCTAAATTCTTCCAGAGCTATGCACGTTCTTATCATCTTAACCAAAGTATCATTTTAATTCATTCTGATATATAAGTGCCTTCAAATGACTTTTGAACAATTTCTGGACCAATTGCATCCAGTTCTAGATCCTTAATAATTTCATGTTTGGAGAGTTTTTCCAAATTCAGCTTTACCAATTTTACTAAAGTGAAATTTTAGTAATTGCCCCATAAACTTTATTCAGATACCGATACTATTAGGTACAATATGCTGTTTTAATATAAAATATGAAAATTCCTGTCAAACATTTTTACACTGATTTTATCAAATTGGTTCATTCAGATCCAGTTATAGTTTTCGACTTCTAAATTCTTCCAGTCATGCTCGTTCTTATCATCTTTACCAAAGTATCATTTTGATTCATTCTGATATATAAGTGCCTTCAAATGACTTTTGAACAATTTCTGGGCAAATTGCATCCAGTTCTAGATCCTTAATAATTTCATGTTTGGAGAGTTTTTCCAAATTCAGCTTTACCAAGTTTACTAAAGTGAAATTTTAGCAATTGCCCCATAAACTTTATTCAGATATAGATCTTATTAGGTACACTATTCTGTTTTAATATAAAATATGGAAGTTCCTTTCAAAGGTTTTTACACTGACATTATCAACTACATTTTTATCCAGATTTCGACTTGTAAATTCTTCCAGAATGCTCGTTCTTATCATCTTCACCAAAGTATTATTTTGATACATTCTGATATGTAACAACTCCATTCAGTTCCTTTTGGAACATTTGCTCGATAAAAGTTATTCCATTTATTAATCGATACTTGGGCAGGCAAGAGGCGCGCTTTTGCCTTTTTTTACCTTCTCGCTCCAAGAACACTTTTAAACTTTTAATATTTATTCCATTGTCGAATTTATATAATAAAATTAATAACGTTTTCGGCTAAATTTTCTCTAAAGGGCACTTGAGTTTTGTCATTTGAGTTAAACTTTGAGTATTTATTGTAATATCGCATCTGTATAATAGAGTTTAGTAACATTTTCGGCTGAATCGTAACCAAAATCGGATGAGGGGTATTCTATACTTTCTAAATTTTCTAAAGATCCACCTGAAGAATTGTTTTTATAACTAAATGCTTAGTATACTATTGTAACATTTATTTTCTAATTTATTTACACTATATTAATTATACACTACACACTACTTAATTTATCTTAACTATTTCCTAATTAATTAATTTATATCACTCTTAATGTTAATTTATTTCACTGGTCCGTTTTTCACTTTATTTATTCACTCGCGGCTTCACGTCTAATCTCCTCTCCGACCGCAAGCCCGCTTATATACATCTCAATTGTGTTCGCGATAGTTCCTGAAATAACTCAAACCTTCTTTTTTTATGTAGAAAGGTCTAGGAGGTAATAAATCATTCCTTACTAAGATGTTGCCGGGACTCAATTATGCGTAGCGGCAATTCTTTGAGGTAAGCCGCCGAGGTTCGATAAGAGTAAACACATTTCGCGCTGCTGTTTACATTTCGCGTTACACTATGTAATATTTACAATAAAATATGAGAACCATTTTTCCCCTCTAAAATAGCACCACTTCGAACTAATCTATTATACAAAAGTTTTTCAAAGGCGCTTCAAAACATTTGCTGCTAAAATGTTGGGATACATTTATCCCAAAATTTTTCAAGCAACCTCAACTAGTTTTTACATCGTAAGTAAGTACATTTCCATTTAATCTAAGACATAAGACTAAACCTACATTTCCAGGTTTAGTATTTGAAGTACTTTTTACACTCTACAATAACTACGAAAGTATCATTTTTACTCAATCTAAGATATTAAATTCTCCTCCAAAGCCTTTTAGGGCAGTTGTTAAACAATCCTCTGTCATGTTCCAGTTTTCTCAAGTACGCGCTTCTCATAGTTTTTCGGATAAGATAATTTTGGATCAATATATACTTATTTTTATTATTTGTACTCAAATCAGAGACATAAATGTTATTACCTACTAATCCTAAATTTTGACGTATACATCGTAACATTACTGAAGAATTTCTAATTGTAATCCTCTATTATTCGCTGTCTTAGATGATCAACATTACCAACTTACCTTGAATAAACAAATAGTATAAATTGTATAAATAAAAAAAATAATAATTGGTATTCATCTACAGGCTGCCTTAGTTGACTAATATTACCAACTTGCACTGAATAATCAAATGTTTTCAACTGACTTCAATTTTAAGCAAGATGATTCAAATAACTGTAAAATAAGTAGATTGATGCCACTTGGCCATACATAAGTAGTGTGTAATTTTCAAAACTGATTTCCATCTAACTTTCCAAATACAACTTCCTACTACTTTAATGACAAAACTACGCCCCTTTCGCTATAATGTTTCGATCAATTTCGATTTTGAATGAAGTCCCTTGTACCGTATTGAAAAAGACATAATTCCTATCGATTTTGATCCGTTGTGTTCGTTCGGTGTTTTATTACTTTTATTCCACAATAACGTTATACTTATCTGCATCGACTGACACGAAACTTTCCCGAAATTCCCCACTTGACGCGGCTTTTATCGAATACCCATTCAAATACCAAAACAATACGTCGGAGGACGTAAAACGGTGTAAACAGGCCGGCTAATATTAAACAGATTACACAAGCGAAATTTATTCGACACCAGACATCGTATCAATGAATATGATGTCGGTGAAACCGACGGGTAATACGTCCACTTTACGTATAATTCCATGGACGAGAAACATGCCATTAATTTCGGAAGTTAGGCCGTTTGGTAGGTCGTGTGTCATTTTATATTTCAAACGTTCTCGACAAAGTTTATGGACCGTCTTGGATTAACTTTTAACTTTTGGAATGGATTTTCTTCTCTTTACTCTGAAGCGATCGCGCGGTTATTTCGGATACCTCTTAACCGCCCACTGCGCCGAATAATAACGTTCAGACAAAAAATTATGTCTCGTAGGGTTAATTGCCTTTAATTAAGCTTGTTCCTAAAGTTTGGGTGAGGATCCAGGAATTATTTAGAGGAAAATAAGGACGAGGACGCAAAAAACGAGGAAAGATTGCTTTGAATTTTGTTATAATTAGGACGGAATATTTATATTCGAAAATAGGAATCAAAAGGTTAAGCTTAGATCATGTTAATTCATACGATTTGTGGAAGATTTTCTCTTAAAATTCGCCCCAGAAAGTTTCGCCCCTACTTGGCAAAATTATAGGGGGTTTAATGCAAAAAAACCTATGCTCTCATTCTCTACAACATAACCGGTAGAATAAAAATTTTCAAAATAAGTGGAAGGTCTAAGGGAAACTTAATAAAACTTTTTGAAAAACTACCCTTAAAAATACGTTTCGATGTATTGCTCATTTAAAGATTTTCGGTGAGTAGATTGGAGTATGATGATCATTCGTACTTCATTCGCAGCATATCTTTAATGATTTATTCTTCTCCAAATTGGTCATATGAAAATTTCTTGAAGTCAAAAAATGGTGTCTAATTTCCCAATTTTCCCTGAATAATTCCCTGATTTTGTGTTTATGTCGCCTGATTCTTCCCCAAATTGCTCATATGAAAATTTCTTGAAGTCAAGGAATGGTATCTAATTTTCCAATTTTCCCTGATTTTGTGTTTATGAAAACCCAAATGAAATTTTTACACACTATTGCTGAAAAAGTGTAGCAAGAGCATCACTACAGCCGATATTTTTGCGGAATCAAAATTGTTTTGGGTTTAGTATACCATATTTGTTAAAAAATTTCACCACTTTTTTAAATACTTTGGCAATATTTGAGATTAGTGCAATGGCAATTAGAATTTAAATTGCATTTCTACACTGCGAAAAATGTTTCTCTTGTAGTAAAATTAAGTCTAAATTTTGAGACAAATATACTACGCATTGATAACAATAAAAAGCAATAAAAACGTTACATTAAGTAAGACTCCATTGTAAATTAACTCAATTCACATCTCTTCACAAAGACATTACAGTTACTAATACAAAACCGACTACATTGAATGAGTTAATTCCCAAAATCACAGTCACTAAAATAATTACCCCCACACACATTTCCTCGGTGTATAATCATTCTCTTATCGAAACTTCATATACAATAGTACTTAGAGTAATTTTCAGGTTAAAATATTGTTCTGATACCCCGAAAACTATTCCTGAAACCTAAAATGTTTCCCGAAGGAGCCCTTCAGTGGGAAATTTCGGTTTCGGCGATTGTTCCCCGCTAATTGAATTTATCTTTGTCGGCATTTACCGTAACGCCGGAGGTGAATTTCGTTCGAAGTAAGGGATTAATCGAGGCGATTGAAGTATTACGTTATTAACGAGTTTTTCGCGGAATCATATAACGGCATACTATGATTGCAACGGCTAATTTCCTGGATTTTAAAAATATATCAGGCGACCTAATTAGTCACCTAAATATAACCTTTCTCCCTATGGGAACCTTGTGTCGATTTACCGAATAAAATGCTTCTGAATGTGATAGGTGACCGTTTCCGTACTGCATGTCCCTTGGAAAAATAATTAAAAATTAAATTGAAACCTTGGCTGCGACAGAAACAACGCCGATGCTGTCTTTTATGTGGATAAACTCCCACTCGAGGCCACATTTTAATCCTGCGTTAATTAACTTTTTTTCGTAAGCATAATATTGTTCAAGAGTAACCTGGTTGTATTGAAATTCACCCTTCTTATCGTAAGAAAGAGCAAATATTTCTTGTCCTTCCAAAGTTATAACTGGTGAAATTGTCGACACACTGGTTCAATGTGAACCCTTCGTAACGTTGTTCAGGGGGCAATAATTGTAACAATAGCTGGTGCTTTCTGGTCATGTTGGGATCCTATCCAATAAAACTGAGACGAGAAATTTCAAACATTGGTATGTTCCATTGCAAGACTGATACCAAGTACGAGAATAGTAGTTTAAATTACAAATTGCAGAAGACGTCATATTCCAAGCCCGAGTCAGAGTTTTAGAACGGACGAGGGCTTGAGATGTCTTCTGGAACGAGTACTTTACAACATTTTTTATATTCCGACTTCCATTTCATTTATATTTATGTTTAAATATTTAAAAATTTCTTTTCTGGGAAATTTCTTTTATCGTGACATTTAAATTGGTATCACTGCCGGTTTCCAGACATCTGTCAATTTTCACATCACTTTCAAATTTAAACTAATGGATTTAAATAAAATCGAAATCATGTCTCAAGAATCCGAATCGCAAGTACAAAATGCATCCCTATCCCATCGACGCGTCGGCCATATTTATTTTTAATTTTGTTTTGACAGACATCAGACAGCATTAGGGAATATCTTGTTACCAACCCATCAAAAAAAATACCAAAAACAATGCTTTAATAAGCCTCATTAAAGCAGTATTTTCGGCCATTTTAGTACTAGAATAGCTGTCTTTTAGTGCCGGAACATAGAAATATTATTATTAGACAGTGGTTAGTAAAATCGGGAGTGAGATATTTTTGGATATAATATGATTGAAAATAAGGGAAAAGGTTAGATTGACAATTGACAATTTAACTAAACCAGTCTATTGGTCACAATACTGGTTACAACCTTCCTTCGTTATCACAATTCGGTAAAGGATTTAGTATTTCTGTATCATTAGAAAACCTTCGACGAGTGAAAAGGAATGTATATTTAAATTTGATGAGTTTTCGGCATTCTACATCTTACAAATTAAGAATGCAACTTTTGCAAATAATTAATGCCAAGTATGGAGCATGCATCAAATTCTGTTTGCTTCTACTTTCATACAAATTGCTTATTACTGTGACTGTTAACCAATTTTATTTTGCCACAATAAACTATGGCCCTTTACAATATAATTCAACACTTCATATTGTAATGCGAAAAGTAAACAGCATGAGACGTGTTTACTCATATCAGACCTGAGCGGCTACTTCAAAAGGAATTGCCGCGACGCTTAATTGAATTCTATAAAAAAAAGACAGCTCCATGAATACTCCGGGATTATTATTTAAGGAAAGTGATATATGACACTCTGGAGCTTTCTACATAATAAAAGATATTTCGAGTAATTACACGAATACGCGAGAAGGTTCCCGACTACAATTGAGATGTATATATAAACGGGCTTGTGGTCGAATTATTATTATTATTAGACGGAAGCCGCGAGAGTAAATAGCGAAATAGCGAGAGCGTTTGAAGTGAAATAAATAAACGATTAAGAAGTGTGATATAAATTAATTAGCTAAGTTAGTTTAGTAATATTGTAAATAAATTAAGTAGTGTCTAGTATTAGTATTAGTGTAAATAAATTACAAAATAAACGTTACAATATGGTGTGTGGTTAAACATTTATAAAGTAAGAGTTGTATCAATATATTAAATCGGCCAAATGTATATAAATGTAAATACCCCACCAGATGTGCTAAATACATGAATGTACTTAGTTCGAAAATATTTTTATTATGAAGTATCGGGTGTTTTTTTTAAATTTCACCTCATAGTAGGCCGTGGATAGTGTTTGTGAATGCGCCTTACTAAAAAATGTCGAAATTGACATAACCCCACTTTTTAATAAAAATTGAAACTGCTCCAATCAGTTAATAGTGTCTTGAAAAAGACAGCTCAGTTATCTACGCCTAATTAATAGAGCCAAGCCAGTCGCCAAGCTGTCTTTTTCAAGACACTAGTAACTGATTGGAGCAGTGTCAATTTTTATTAAAAAAGTGAGGTTATGTCAATTTTGACATTTTTTAGTAAGGCGCATTCACAAACACTATCCACGGCCTACTATGAGGTGAAATTTAAAAAAACACCCGATAGTTTTTATTTAGACTCTGATAACACTTTATTATTTAATATTCGACATACAATTAAAAATTTATATTTGACGCAAGCCAAATATAATATACAATATCTACAAGATACAAGAAAACTTAAGTAAATTTTTTACCTTTTTTCTTGCTACAATCGATTATTGCTTTTATTATTTAATTCTCAGTCTAATATTGACAGAATAAAGTAAATTATTTCCTGAAACTAGTATATTTTAAAACTATTATATAATAAGGCTAGTTTCAAGCTCTATTTATAATTCATGTTTCTACTGAATTAAATTAAGTAGCCTAAAAATGACGATATCCAAATTAATCATACAATTTGCAAATTTGCAAAGAAATTGTACAATTTTTCGATTTTTCCAGAGTTATTTTTTTATTAGTACGCCTCAAAACATTAATTTCGAATTTGTTAACTATCAAATTGACGTTTTATGAAAATATTCTCTTGGAAATGTCATTAGTTCTTGGGCCGGAATATCAATATAATCAAATTTGTATTCAAACCAGATAACTCGAACTTGGATATCTTTAACTGTCAAATTCATGTTCGTTAAAAATTTCACGAGAAAAGTTTCGAAATCTAATTATCTTCTTAACCCAGTTTTCACTCGTAGGGATATCTATATTTCCCACCATTGTGTGTATTAGCTTAAAATTGAAATTATTTTAACTTTAAAATTGTGCTTTTACAGATAACGCGAATATACAGGTTTTATAATTTTGTTCTCTGTAACTAAGTTGATGTCTTTCTTTATCTCAGTCTTCGCTTTACTAAACAAGAATATTCTACTGTTATTTCACAGCACTTATGTGCGTGAAATGTAATCTACAAAAAGAATATACGTATAATTAATTTTAATTAATTAATTTACCGTATGATTATTGTGTTTTCGTTTCTCTCCTCAACTATATCAAACGTTTGCGAATAGAATAATAGCGGGTGAATGCTAATTATTCCTATCAACAAGTCTATGGAATAAAAGATAAAGGAAATGGCTTTCAGTGGGAAGACTTTGATGTTTGCTTTAATTACAGCTTCAGCATGATTTTCGCAGGAACATAGTGTACTTTACCCAACATCGACTGGATTCATATTAAGTTATCCATGCCTTGTTAATAAAATATGAAACAAGAATTTTTAAACTACGAGAGATATTTCCAGAAAAATCAGTAAATTTGCTTTTTAAATTTAAATCTCGGATTTTTTTTTATTTGAGCACATAAGTGTGGGTTTGATGTGTGTTCATTCTGAAAAGTCCGTCGAACATTGGATTCTATATTATTTTATGACATGTAGCGGTGGTAAATGTTTGGATATAAGTCCACACTTGCAGTTAACTAAACAGGTTCTTGTAAGTCTCATCTCCTGCGTAAAACAAAAATTTAAAAATATAAGACGTCCATAAACAAGACCGACTGCTCATTCGGAAGTTTTTATTGCGTCCTCACTTTTATAATTGGGGATATAAAACGTAAAAACACAAGGTCGACATTCACTTTTTAACAGATCATCTGTACCAATTAAACTCCAGAACTTCACGGATATTGGATTAATTGCGAGGACGGGCGACATTAGAGGAGCGCGTTAATTGTAATTGCGGGAAACATTTTAAAAAACACGAGGATATTATTAATGAAACAGAAGAAGTTGAGTTTGAAAGTGAATTAGAAATTCAAATTTCATTTAAACATATCTATTAGGAAAACAAGATTCTAGGTTGGACATTTTTTCCTGGGGCAAACTCAAAAGTGCTGATTAAAGTACAGATGTAGTACTAAACTGAGTAAAGTGTCTTACAGCTTACAGCTGGAAAAAGTATTTTTTCTAGTTGAAAAGTGAAGATTAGGTCAAAATATAAAGTTTTTGGAAGGAAATATGGAACGTATATACAGTCAACTCGGAAATATCACTTCAAGTACAACGGTGGATATTAACGAAAGATCTGTAGTTGTAGTACCGAAATAAGAAGTGTATTTATAGGGGTAATATGTTGGACAGATTTTTCTTGAGACCAACTTTGGCCAATTTCTAGAATGTTAACAGTATTTTGTTAGCGATATTTTCCAACTTTTAGTTGGAAAGTAATATAGAATCCTTTAAGAGAAAATTTGATAAAATACACATTTGAGCTATCTTAATGTTATACATAAGGACTTTTAAGCAATCATTAGGAACTAGTAGGCTTATGGAAATGGAAAGACAAGTATAGGAATAACATCTGCAAGGCCAATAATATGAATTATTTAATTATTTTCATGAATGAAAAATGAAGTTTACCTGATTTTCCCTCTTTTAATAGTGTGAAATGTGCTTAATTTCAAAATAAGAAAATCATATTTTTATATACTATCATTTGTTTTTTATTGTGCACTTAATCCAATCTTTTGAGTTATCAGAAAATATGGAAAGTACCAATAAAAATTTGATCCCCAAAATTGAATAAGTGCTGCCTTCCAAAGTAATACCTAAAATGATATAACAACATTACGGTCAGAACAAGTGTCTGTATTATAAGGAATGGTAGACATATTAAATAATCTCAATTTATGTTTTTGTGGTTTCTTACCTTTCTTTTATAAACATTAAAAAGAGTTACAGTGATATTTTGAAAACGATGAGTTTTATTTTTTTCATTGTAACTAATGATATCTTTTGCGATTTGATTTTTGATTTTTGAAAAAAACGTTTTTCGTATTGGAAAATTCGCAGAAATTTTGAAAAATTTTGAAAAAAATACTTATAAGTTTTCCCGACCAATTTCGATTTTGAAAAATTCTTGTGGAAGCTAATAAAATTCTGCACATTTTGGAAAATAAGATTTAGTAAGATTATTTGGTTAAAAATGACTGCCATTTCAGAAAGCTGCGAATTTTCACGCTCCAAGTAACTCTATGAAGAGGTCAATTTAAACATGGCGCCACAGGAAATGGTTTTTTTCAGAAACACTGAAAAACACGAGAGTCTCATGAAATTACAGATATAATAATATTACAAACTTTCAAATATATCGAAGAGATATTTTTTCCTCGTTGAATCCATATGGATTGGTTTAGACATGTTAACACCACATGAAAAGATCGCCATGTATATCGAGAAACAGTGAGCGAAATGAAAATTGTCGGGAAAGGCGGAGACCACATGGAATGCATGAATTAGGGAAATGTTGGCAGAAATGGGAAATACATGGAGACAAGCGAGTGTATTGACGCAGGACCCTTGTTAGGGTGACCTATGAATAAGTAGTAGGGCAAAATAATAGTTGAATGATTTAATAACTCGTTTTTATTTTTGAACAAATATTCTAGTGCGAATACAGAATAGCATTATTTTTTTAAATTATTTACAATTTTTGTAAAAAACAGAGATCCCTTGTGCAAGGCAATGAATAATAAATATTATATATTTTAATAAATACGATAATGAGAGCATGGGATAGATCGATTGAAATTTTTCAAGCTGTTACGTATTTGTTCTTTGTCATTTACCTGCATCTTCTGAACTTATTTCTCTGTTTAGCGTTAGTATGATTCATTTGTAAAAAGATCAAGATCAAAAAGGGTGGGTATTATAAAACTTGTCTGGCAGTTAATTCAAAGTTAACTTGTGGAATGACGTCACATACAGCAGTTAACTTCAAAATGTCGAAGTTAACTTTATCTGGGTGGAAAGGATATCGGCTAAAGTTAACTTTGTAGAAAATCATGTTTTTTATTCGAATTTTGACAGTTCTTCTGTCAATAACTAACTATTCTGTGCTTATAATATCAATTTTTTTTATTGTGTTTATGTACGTAGGTACGTATTCTTTTTAATTGTCAAAAATGTTAGCAAACGATATTCACGGTATTTTTGAGAAATTTTTAATCGACGATGAAGAAGATGCTGTGAATATTGTTGAAGGCCCTCGGCGACAAAGGATATTTAGAAATCGGTTAGACCATTTACACTTGTGGAACGAACTAGAATTTAAAAATCGATTTCGATTATCAAGAGATTCTGTATACTTGTTAATGGGGCACATTGAAGCAAATTTACAAAGACCAACTAATAGATCAGCAGTAATAATTTAGTTATTGTAGGCTTGTATAATAATTATTTTGATTTTTGGAAATTATCCTCTATCGCCAATGACACAAGTTATAGGTTAGGGGCGGCGGTGGTCGTGTGGTTTAGGCGCTGGCTTTGAGTCAGGCGATCACTGTCGTCGTGGGTTCGAATCCCACGTAATCCATGGATGTTGTGATTGTTGCGGGAAGTGTGTAAAATGTATCCAAAATCCCGTTCCTATACGCCGGTAACCAGGCCGGATAGGATCGGATATCCTGTAGGAGGGCGGGACTAGGATACACACACCCTGAGTCGGTAGAGCACGGAGTGGATCAACTGGGGTGAGAGCCTTAAGGGGTACAACCGTGCTCGAGGACCGTGGTTCGGAGCCCACGTTAAACTGTAGGTCCCGTCCAAATTGGCCACAGCAGCGAAAAAGAGACCTTAACTTAATAAGACAAGATAAGACAAGTTATAGGTTATCTTTTATGTTTGCCCTCTTCATGTTTTTTTTTCGAATTTCGACAGTTCTTCTGTCAATAACTAACTATTCTGTGCTTATTACCCCAATTTTAATGGGACTTTTATAAAACTGGCATTATAAAATCTAAAGCTAACTTGACTGTTAACTTCAAGGTTAACTCGTAAACATGTTTATAATACCCACCCTTAAAGGATCAGACTTTATGCTTCTTCTTCTTCTCTCTCGATTGACTAGGATTACTCCTGTTTGTCCGCTTTTATTCTAGTCTGTATGAAGATTTTATGGGTATACTGCAAAACATTCGTTAAACTACACAGATACCACTTCTCGCCTACGTTTTCCGGTGATTTTCATCTACAATGAGGGACTCACTGCTGTTACTGTTTCCCAAATGAGGTATAGTAATTTACCCTCATAACATTTTCCAAGTCCGACTGTACGTGTGATTGTTTCGATTTAACAGCGATTAAATCACTGCACGTCAGTAGTAAATTATTCGAGTTGATTGAAACCGTGGACTAAACGCTGTCGTTGTTAATGATCAATTAAACAGGAAGATACATAAACACACATAAACACAACACACCTGGCCGATAACGATCGTCACGGGGACGTTTTGAATGTCAGGAAAGATTGGTTCGGCCCGAGGGAAAACCATCCCCCATCTCTCCCCCAAAGCGAGCCGCGATCAGTCCCCGTTTCCACAATGTGACTAGGAAGTTAACACGCGCGGTGATAATCATTTAATTTCCGAGACGTCAAGGAACCTTTACTTTAAAATCATTTAATCTCATTTTTTGTCGATGCCATCGAACCCCTGAACTCGGTTAAACACCCCGTTTTAATTAATTTCAGACGGGGTGAGTGACCCAACGGAAAAGAAAATGGAAAATCACACGAAGTGTATTTACCCATAATTGGACTTCCATTGTTTCCGAGTGATCGGCGAGATTTAATAGTCAATTTGTTCTGCGATACGAAAAGACAGCGAAATTTTATCAAACTGTGTGTAATCTACGTTCGCCAATTAGTTAACTGATTTCGGTTTGTTATTTCGAGATGCTGTAACCGGAACCCGATAGATCGGCGCGTTAAAGTAGCTATCGGCGTCTTGACGTCTCCGTTACATAATAACTTAGTACCTATACACTCCATTTTCGGTCATTCTCATGTGACACAACAGAAAAAAAAACAAATACTACTTAGCTGGGAGACAATGCGAGGGTATCGTTAATTCCTCTCGAAATTTCGAAGTAACTCAATACAACTAGATCATAATATGTCTATTTACATTAGGGTGATATTACAGTGTATATTAATGTGTTTGTACTTGATATAGCGACAACGAGGGTACGATAAGGAGTGCAAAGCTGTGTTTTCGTTTAATTGTCGCTGATAATTTTTTACGTCCGCCACTAAATTTAGAATTTACATGAGTGCGCTCACAATTTCTCTATGAAATACAAAAAAGAATATGATAAAATGCAAACATGAAAGGTGTTGCAACCAACTAAACTGTTTGGTCAAGTTTTGGTCAACAGCTTTGTTCGTTTTGAAAATTTACTCCAAGCTAGCTGAAACTCAGTAACTTGCACAAGTTTCATTTGACGAGTTACAATAGTTATCTAGCTTCTGGCGAATACACCGAAGCAGCATTAGAACTCGCCATTAAGAGAGGTCAAACTTTTCGAAACATTACCTGAAACTAAGTTAAGCTGAAACACCCTAGAAATACCTGCTTAAGTTTACTTTTAAGTTTATGCAGTTTTATTTGTATACTAACTACTACTAATACTAACTAACTACTGTATAAAACTATAAAAAGTTAAATTTTAAAGCAACAGCTTTGTTCAGCTTTCAGTTAGCTGAAACTCATGAACTTGCATAAGTTTCATTTGACGAGTTAAAGTAGTAATCTAGCTTCTGGAGAATACACTGAAGCTGCATTAGAACTCGCCATTAGGAGGGGTCAAACTTTTTCGAAACATTACCTGAAACTAAGTTAAGCTGAAACACCCTAGAAATTCCTGCTCAAGTTTACTTTTAAGTTTATGCAGTTTTATTTGTATACTAACTACTACTAATACTAACTAACTACTGTATAAAACCATAATAAGTTAAATTTTAAAGCAACAGCTTTTTTCGTTTTGAAAACTCTGAAACTCATTAACTTGCACAAGTTTCATTTGACGAGTTAAAATAGTTATCCAGCTTCTGGCGAATACATACACTGAAGCAGCATTAGAACTCGCCATTAGGAGAGGTCAAACTTTTTCGAAACATTACCTGAAAATAAGTTAAGCTGAAACACCCTAGAAATACCTGCTCAAGTTTACTTTTAAGTTTATGTAGTTTTATTTGTATATTAACTACTACTAATACTAACTAACTACTGTATAAAACTATAAAAAGTAAAATTTTAAAACAACAGCTTTCTTCGTTTTGTAAACTCTGAAACTCATTAACTTGCACAAGTTTCATTTGACGAGTTACAATAGTTATCTAGCTTCTGGCGAATACACTGAAGCTGCATTAGAACTGGCCATTAAGAGAGGTCAAACTTTTCGAAACATTACCTGAAAATAAGTTAAGCTGAAACACCCTAGAAATACCTGCTCAAGTTTACTTTTAAGTTTATGCAGTTTTATTTGTATACTAACTAATACTAATACATACTAACTAACTACTGTATGAAACTATGAAAAGTAAAATTTTGAGTTATTATTTAAATTATTAATTATTTTTAAATATTTTTTCAATTTGTTATAAATCAGAAATCACTTAAACACTTTATCAAAAAACATATTTTGTAGATATCAACTTACCCTTTCATTACAGAGTGTGCTTCAATTTTTCAGAATTACACGTTTTGGGCACCTCCGGCATCTTCAAAAACTCGAATTCTATTTATTTCACAAGAGCACAAGGAACAACAGTGTTCAAACGTCCATGAATAAATTCATTTTCTTTTTCTTAAATTGGAGATTTTTACATGACTAATTTTCTAAGAATGGCGTCTTACATATCCCCTAATTGCACTTTGTACTACTGTAAAGCGATTAGATTAACGCTTTTTAAAACTCCTGTTACGGAAATATCTAACTCATTAGTGCAAAGTACGGATGCAATGTAAATCTCATCCTGTGAAAGGTTTGGAGAAAAAAATAGCAATATTATCAGAAATGACATTTTTTAAAAATCACTGAGTTATTAGATAATGCTTAAATATGCATGACATGCACTAAAAAACCTATGAAAACGCATTCTTAGGGTGGAAAGTGGATAAGTGCAAAGTATTGAAGCAATATACCGAAAAATAGTCTAGTGTCGAATTCAGCAAAACTACTTGAAGCATATCGAAACATGGATTATCGTATCCTTAGTAAGTGGGGCCTAATGACAGATAATATTAGAAAATTTAGGTGTTAATAATGTTGTGGGATAATTGGTAACTGATTACTTCTTTTACAGGTAATTATTAAACCAAAGAAATGTTCTTTAAAAATATAAAATTCAAGGTATTTTCAGCTGTTTCCAAAAATAGAGTATTCAGGTAGGTATGGTCATAAGAGGGCGGATGTTCAGGCAAATGCCTGAATACCTGCCTTTTTTGCCTTTTTCGCTATTTTCTTAATTTTTGCCTTTTTAGGGTTTCCTAATATTTTGCCTTTTTGGTAAAAATTTTGCTCATGGGTTGCATCGTGTTTGTGAGTTTTTTAGAGAACAATTTTGTGTAGTTAACAAATTATATTCTTCGACAAAAAAGGTAAGAATATTGTGAGAAGTTTTTAAAAAACGAAATGAGGCACTCTGGGAATGACCGGAAGGGGAAGCATAGCTTTATATAATACTATATATATACGTCATGTACAGAAACGAATCGCGCCGCTTTAGCCACTCTCAGATTCAGCCCACAATCGCCACCCCTAGAGCAGGCAACCGACAATACTAACAATAGTAACACGAGTTGCCACCAAACTGTTAGCGTGACTCCGAAATAAATCACATTTATCTACTTATACGAAAATTTGAACAGCCAAAATTTAATGAATTAATAAAGCGAAGTAGATAAAATAGTATATTACACTCGTTTAATGAGACATATACACTCGTTCTATTAAAGCACTCCTCGCTTCGCTCTTCGTGCTTTAAAACTCTCGTGAGACAATACTCCGTCTTAATAATCTAGTGTAATATAATGTACTATTTATTCTTCTTTATACTTTTATCCGTTTCCGTGAAGGATTTTCTCGTTCCGTGTAGATCTTAATTCAAAATGTCTACTATCTGTTTACGTTTAAGCAAGAGCAGATTTTATAATGAAATATCTTGGTTGATAGACGAAATAAAGTAATTGCCACACTCAGGTAGGTTCTTCTTTAGACGCTGATTCTGCTCATATAATTTTTATTATTGTACAATTAAAGCATTTTGTGTCCAAAACGATTGATAGCTAGCGTTACCATGGAGCAGGCAACCAATACAAAAAAAAAACAGTTGTAACACGGTTGCTACTAAACAGTTAGCGCGGCGCGATAATTGGCCGTTGCGATCGTGACGGTTTTTCGGCGTTTACACCTCTCACCGATTCAGCGCTTCGAGCGAAACCCGCCATAAGAAAGCTATGTTTCCAATAAAATTACCGTTCTTAAATTTTGCAGGTTTTTTAAAGCTATGTTGCCGATTAGTGTCTACACGAAAAGACTTACCACCATTCCTTTGCCCCCAGAGTCTGTCCTAATAAGATGGGGCATCTGGATTTCCGCATATATATTTTATGCGACTCATTTCGACCAAATTAAAGAGGTATGCGTTTCAACGTCGATTTGATACAAATATTCAATTTTTTTTCTTTTTAAGGTAGTAGTAGATTTCTTTGACAGAGCCTTTTAGCAATTTATTACAAAATGTTAAGAAACATTCGAAGATCCACAAGTGAAAAGTGTCTTAAAGCCAATTACGCTCAATTACCAGATGCAATAGAAAATTTGAAAAGCCGTGGTCTTAATTTAGTAGAGTCAATAAAGAATTTTAATGATGTTAAGGCCTCCACAGAAAACGTTACTGGTCGTATTGGTGAAGAAGTTAAAATATGCTCCTGTAACCTCCGGTGAAGTTGAAAGGTCATTTTCAAGATACAATGATATTGAATCAAATAAAAAACAAAGTTTGGCTCCTGAAAACATTGAGAAATTTTTAATTACCGCCTGAGAAGCAAATATTAATAATGTGTGCAGTTTTATTTAGAAATTTCTGTATATAATTTTGTAAATAAAGTTGCCTTTTTAAAAATCTCACTTGCCTTTTTCTCAAGTTTTATTTGCCTTTCTGTTAATATTATCATGCCTTTTTGCGATTTTCTTTTGACATCCGCCCTCTAAGCATCCCTCTCAGTATATGTTTGTCCACCATGTAAGCAATAACATTGCTGAGCGAGAAGGGCAAGGGACCTTTTGCGGAACTTGACCTAGGATTATAGATACAGGTAGGTTTTTGCGGAAGTCGGCACAGCCCGAAAAATAAAGATATGAATTTGCACAAAATCCAGTCTCTACTTAGGTATTACATTGGAGGTAAGCCGAGGCTTAATCGTAAACCAAAAGGAGAAGAAAAAGTGAATTAGTTACCAAGGGCGTTGCTATCTCTACATAAAAGACCGAAAGCTTCAGACGCAGTTTTGATAATTTAAACGGTATCGAATTGCCCAAACATCGGACGAATTTAATTTACACAAGCCGATTAATCGGGACACTCCAATAACAAGACAAAATGGGTTACTAGCCGTTACTGCCCATCCAATTCACGGTTAATGCAATTTCTGGCGCAACAGTTCGGTCTAGCTCCGGTCAAATTTGGATTAGATGCACGCGCGCGGTGCACAATCACCACAGTCGTCCACATTTAATTCGGACGAGCTAACGAACGGTTACGACCTAATCGCGTCGCAGCCCTTTCGTGGATAAAACTTGGCATCGGCGGAACATCCATTAGTATTAACGATCTGATTACGCACACTTTCTTCGGTGACGGTAACCTCGTCGGATAAGTGTGTATAGGTAACCCGATTAAGCGTCCGTTGTTTGGCATTAGAAAGCTTTCGTGGATGGGGTCCGTAGCCGTCCTTCTTCTTTCGGTTTCGTTCCGTCGCGGATCAGCAGGAAGTTAATGCAATTCCCGCCCCGACAGCTCGACGATATGGAATTCCTCTCGGCACGTCGTCGGCTCCCGTGTACGGCTTTTAACGGCGACCCTCCGGAGCGCTAATGGCCGCCCCTGGACGCGCCGGGGGGAGCAAGACGGTACGCACGCACACCGATTACTGACCTGTATTAATTCAATTGTCCTTGGTTCCTGCAGGTTTGTCTCGTTTTCGCCCTAAGTGCTGCTCCCCGCCGGCTTATCGCGTTAGAGAGAGGTTGCGGCCATCGAATGTCGAACCGTTTTAACGGTCATTAACGCCGAAAGTGCCGAATAATTCATAACAAGTAATGAATTTTTTGGCCGCCCTTTTGAGGGGCGGTGAATTTGGGGTAGGGCACACTAGTTTGCTCCCGCGGACTGGTGTCCCCGGTAATCGTATACTATAGGCCTTCACGATATCGAGACAAACTCTCGGTCTCGGTATCGAGAGTGGTAAAAATTTCCGAGACCGATATCGAGACACAATTGACCGAGAGCCTCGCCGAGACGAGACTAAATTTTGAAAACTCTCGGTCTCGTTATAATTCATTATTTTTCCATACATTATCCAAATTTATACATATTGTGATATGCGGCTGGTATACGTTTCATTCATAATGCCTCAGGTAGGAAGGTCAAAACTAACTGTTTTAAGCCCTTAGTGACATTTTACCCGTTACCGGAAACATTTTCGGCGAGCTGCAGTTGCGGTCCCGTTTATAATTCTTACCTGAAAATTTTTAGGTGCATTAATCCCTTGGCAAAGTTGCGGTCCGGCCAATTTCGATGCTCCCTGCTATCTGAACTGTTCGTCAAAAAACAAATAGGAAAAGAAGTGAAGCAAAATGAAACAAACATTTCTATATTATTAAAAATAACCCTTACCCTTTTCGGTACGTTAGTAATCATTAACAAAGTCATTATTCCTGTTAACACTGCTTAGTAGAAGAAGGGTGCGGTGTTTAAACGTGATCAATTCCGATCAAAACGTAATTTTGATTTTTTTTTAATGTTCAGGAATACTTTTAATGACTTCTCAAATGAAGGGCTAATAGCTGGACCGCATCTCAGGTAAAGGATTATATGCCTTCTTTCGTCCGGACCGCAACTCCGTCAGGCAGGTTAGAAAAATCTCCGTCGGACCGCAAGTGCAGCTCACCCAACATTTTGTGTGGATTCTGTGAAAAGAATAAGAAATCCTCTTAAGAAGGAATCCTCTTAAGAAATATCTAATGAAGACAAGATAATGATGGATGCGCTTTAAGCTGTGTATAACAACCGCCATGGTGGTGTTAAATCGGTTATCAGGTTATATTTCAAAATGGTTTCGGGAAGACCAGTAATAAGCACTAAATTAGGGAAAAACCTATAGTTGTCTAAAGTTATATATAAGTTTTATTTGTTTACCTTGCCTCATATAAAATTAAATAAATACTTACAAACTTTTCGTTGCATAAGCAGCATCGTCCATACTAGGTTAAATAAATTTTACCTACAATTTTCTTTTTTTAATTAAATTTTTTACAAATTTCATAAGTAAATATTTTTAATTAGCCATGTAACTGTAAAAAGAGGTTTTAAAAAATATATTCTGTATAAACAAATAATTCACCACTTATAAATTGTTAATTAAAATATTACACCGGGAGATCAAATCTTCTTAAAACACAAATGGACATTATCTTATGACGAGAGTAATTGGAGACCGAGACGAGACCGAGACGATAGTAATCCTTTGTCTCGTCTAGGCGATACCGAGACAAGAGTGGGAAAATTTAATTTCAACGAGACCGAGACGATTCCACCGGCAGGTCTCGGTATCGTCTTGGTATCGTGAAGGCCTAGTATACTAGTTCGCTCTAACTAGCATAATAAGTCGCTTGAATAATCACTGAAATGTTAGGGAAAATAAAACAACATTTTACCAGAGAGTAGGTTAGTATGGTTAGTAGGTGTATATATTGTATCTATTTGGTCAATTTGGGCGCATTCTTAATATAAACTTATTAGATGTGCTCTGCAAAAGTTGAAATTTTGTTATAACGAGTAGCGAATTTTATTGCAGTTAAAATTTTATGAAATTGCAATTACAAAAATACGAATTGAAAAATTTATGAAAAACGTATTTATCTACTTTGCGTTACTAAGAATCTCATTATTACACCGAAAGTAGTGTAATAATATTCATATTATTACACTACATTTGGTAACTTTTAGTTTTGTTAAATTGGTACGTCAGCCTGTCACGTAGACGTCAAGGTTAGATTATTAGTTATTTCAATAAATTTCATGAGCAGCTTTGCGTATTTCTGGGGGTGTACAGGTCAATTTAACATTTTTGTCTTCTATTTCGCGCACGTAAGTAAGTAGTGATTGAATTTGTCCTAGGACTACTAGATTTTCAAATTCAAATACGAAACGTCAACGTCATAGTTTTTGATAACTTTAAAACCCGTATTATTATTTACAATATTTACAATTTTTTTGCGAATTTGTTTCCCCGTTTCCCTTGGTAAAGTGTTTATATGGGATTTAACAGAAATTATTAAATTAATTTGTTCATAAAGGGTATGTCCTTGAATTTCCAATTTTTTTATAATTTCGAAGTGGAATTATTTCTTTTACTTTCTTTACAAAAATTGCATCATCTTCAATTTCCGTCATAACTTCTTTAAATGATAGAAAATTTGTGGAAAATTTTGTTCTTTGCAATATTTACCCTTGCAGATGCCTTTAGGAACATTTTCTTGCCTAAAAACAAACTGGTGAAAATGTTATGCTTTCAAGTGAAAAAATGTTAATTGTTAAACAATGTACACGAAATACCTACCATTATTAATTAATTAATTTAATTAATTATTAAATTATTCACTTCGGGAAACAGTTCTCGTGCTTTCTCTGCTAATCTATGGAAAACAGACATGAGACATGGATCAATTTTGGAAAAAATATTTCAAGCGTTTTGCAGGCTTTCATCATATATGGTGCAGCGTCTGTGAATAAAAGCAATATGTTGCTTTCGTAGCTTGATTCTGTAAAAAGGAACAAAAACTATTTGGGAAGTTTGAAACATGTTTAAATTTAATTTAAATTTTAAACATACATTTTAATAACTCCACATGTAGCTAATAGTTCTAGATTGGTGAAATTCTAAGTTCTAGTTAGTGTACTAATTATGCCAGTTCAGTAAATAAAATTAGGTAAATTAGGAATCTTTATTCATGAACACTTCTTTTAAGGTTAAATACTAGTTTATAAATATTACATCTTAAGGCAAAATTTATTAAAAAAAAAACATTATTGAGAACCATAGAAATCATTAACTGAATATGTAATTACCTATGGCATAATGTGTTTGGGGAGCAGTAACTAATACTAATATAGTGCCTGTTGAAGTATCTTAAAGATGAGTATTGAAAATTGCAGTATATAAAAATACTTCTTGCTAAATGCTCCAAAATGCATAACATAAGCACATTATATATTAGATCAACATATGAACAAATATTTCAAAATTTATCAAGTTGTCTAATATAAATGAAATTAATTGTTTACCCATAAGACTTTTAAAAGTGAAAAGTGCTCAAAACTTAAAGATCATATTACCTCCTGGTTAATTTAGCTTACAGTAAATAATCTGCTTTTGTAAATATGAATTCTCTTCAACTAATATACAGCTTTTATAATGATAAATGTTTGTATGTAGATACATAACTGTTTAAAACTGTATAAACCTAATTATGTATACATAAACGTACGAATTTTTATAATATTGTATATATAATTTAACTTACCTATAAATCAAACATTTTAATTGAAAACAATGAAATTATTGATGTATGTGTAAAAGTGGGGTTACATTGCACATTGCTGAGATCCTTTATGATGTAAATGGTTTATTAATCTGCCTAGAATACTAAAGGACATGTAACTAGATCACAAAAGACCTTCTGGATTACATTTTTGTAAGAATTGTTAGTCTACAAGAAGTTAGGTTGCAGGTAAAAAACAAAGCAAAAAAATTATGTTTCAAGACAAACCTAACAAAAATAAGTAAGCACAATTCTACCTTTCTTATTATCAGAACGTAGGAGTTTTCTAGTCAGTAACTTTTATCCATTACTTCGTTTGCCAATAATACCAATTTATCCCAATATTTTCCAAAATTAGAATCGCAAGCCTGCTATACACGTCTACGTCTTTTGGTAGATTTATATCTAGTATTGCATTCGTTAACGAAGTCGAAAAAATAGGAATTAAAATGCGGTTTTCAGTTTTTTGGTATCTAGAGATCATACCTAATCATTTCCCAAAAATTTATATATATATGTATATATATATATATATATGTATATATATATATATATATATATATATATGTATATATATATATATATATATATATATATACGTATGCGTGTTAAGTTGTCACCTCCGGGTAGTTGATCGGGCGTCCTGACCTCCACCCTTTGTAAAACTATTTTTTAGTATATTTTCACTTAAACCGCTGTAGGGAGACCTCCTTTTTCATAATTTCAAAAGAGGGGTAGAGTTTTTTGAGTTTTAAAATTTATATATATATGAAGATATTATAAAGACGAAGTCACCTCTTTAGTGAGATATATAAGTAGATACTAGATGCTCGTACATACCTCCAACAGCGTTGCCATTTTTTATATCAAAATAACCATGTTTTAATAATTTTCCCAACATTTCCTAAACATGTTGGCGCTTTACATCATGAAATGAATAGTAATATTTTTACTTTTCATCTCTTAAAGTGTATCATTAATGTACAGCAATACTTCAAATCATCTTTATTTTATTTGGCTCGATGTAAGAACAAAATTGTCGGTATTCTTTGTATTGGGCACGACTAGTCGACATTGTTTTCACTCAGGACAACATATTTGTAAATTAAGATTAGATTTTTTTTGTACTCGGTAAATTAAAAATTCGAAAGTAATAATAATTAATTAAGGTATCGTTAGTTATATATTTATGGTTAGAAATTGTAAAAAAAATTCATCGGTCGTAATTTCAGATATGCTAGAACTCACATACAAATAAAATTAAATAGTGTTTATCACATCTTTTATCCATAAAATAATCAATATACCTATAGGGAGCATAAAAAGAAATATTTAGTGGAAATAAAGGATGGAGATGGAGATAGAGAATAAAGGATTGAGGATCTAGGTATGAAAATAAATAAGCTGTTTAAATGTGAAAAAGTTTATTAATTTATTAAATTATTTATTTACAATACAAAATACAGCATACTAATTATATGACTGATTGATTGACGAATGATTAGTGAGAGAAAGAGAGTAATAGTAAATAATCGAATAAATTAAAATTTTCATTAAATCAAGAAATTGTTGAAGTTTGGTTGGTTGGAATGGTTTTAAAAAAAGATTTCGAGAAGGTTAACCAGTACTAGGGCAGATCGCCTTTTTACAACGAATCTAAATTCTTGTAACTAATAGTTGAATATTTTTGTTAGAGTATTGTAAATTTTCAACGCAGATATTATCTCTTTATTTAAAATTGGTTATATTTATTCAAATTGATAATAAAAGCTGTATTGATTTTCTCAAGTTAATAAAGGTAAAAATTGTTTCACAGCAATTTGATATCCGTGGGAAATAGATACCATATATTCAAATTCAATAATATGTAAATTTTGAAAACGCCTTAAAGTTTTAGTAAAATAAGAACAATAAACACACAAAAATAGTTCCCGCTAAGACACGTTTTCGCTCTCGTTCCTCGTTACTTATTAAAAATTCTCCATATTCTCCCCTTCTTTGGTTCGTTCTTCCTTTCCCAGCCTTACCCCTCTGTGATCCCTCCTTGCTTTCGTTATTTCACAAAGTTGATACTTGTGTTGATAATACGGTGACCTTGGCTGCAGTGGCGGATCTAGCGGTTGGCGGTCCTGGCGGGCGCCAAGGGCCCCCAGCTTCCAGGGGCCCCGAGCCTTTGTGATATTAAACTAGATCACTTTTTAACCTTTATTCACGAAAGCAAAGATAACATGGGATCCGCATCTCAAATTTAACGGGCTGCAAGAGAAATTTCTTTTACTTTTCCTAACGTAGAGATTATTTTGAAAATATTTTTGACAATACCAATATGAAATGCATCAAAGATCTTTTTCAGTTTTAAAACGCGACTTTACAACATGACTATTTTTCACTGTTTTTTGAGGTTTGCTTCTAAGGGCCCCGCAGTGGTTACCGCCTGGGGCCTCCAAACGGTTTAATCCCCCACTGCTTGGCTGCCGAAAACAGTGTGTTCAGCAGTAACTATACGGTACACAATGTGGTTTACAGTTTTCTTTTAAAATGTTATTTGTTGCAAAAATATGTTGTAACAATTTTCCACCGCTTCGTAGTAGTTGGTCAGCCCTATAGACATCGGTTTTCATAATAATACTAGTATGCCTCAAACATCAAAAATCGAGAAAACAGTAATTTAGGTATTTCTTTATTTACTATTAAACGGCTATCTTAAATTGAAAATTTAAAAAGATTTTATGTTTTTCAATCAATTGAATGTGAGGCAGTATAAAAAACAAGTAGAACACCTTGCTACTAGTCAGTACAATATTATTAAAATTTTATATACATAAATCGGGGCAAACTTTTTCTTCATAAAAAATGATATTTCAAGAGTAAACAAGGTTTTGAATGACACTGTTATAAACCAATACTTACCTTAACCAACAGCTTACTTCTGGTAATCATGACTAACTTAACTTGACTTGATTGTCACAGAAACACAGTCGATTATTGGTCGAAATTGGTCGATTAAAAAATCTATAACTGTAATCATTCGACGTTCGACGCACAAATGAAACGAAACCGGGAAACCCGGGAAACGGCCGAAACGCAAACCGAAGCGATAGAATGATTTCTGGAATATTCATCTAACAGTGTTGTCAGATTTCTGAGGCAACAACGACGAGCCAGTACCTAATTAAGAATATACGAAGCCCAAGAGGTGGAAACGTACGCACAGTATCTACTTAACAAAGCGCTCACAGCGCCAGCGGCATATACGTGAACTAACCGAAATAATTTTAGGTACCAATGCAACGTTATCACCTCAAATTAACTTTTCGTCAATCGCCACCAGATGCCATCCCTATTCGATTGGCATCGATTTATAGTGAAAACGTTGTCACCTCCAGTTTTGGAGGCGACAGCGTTATATATGAGGTGAGAACATACCATATATATTCATTTTTGAGGTCATAACGTACGACGTATAAGTATATATATATATATATATATATATATATATATATCGGATATAACGAAATTTGTCGGCAGGCTACAGGTCGCATTTTTTAAAGAATCACAACGAAATTTGGTACAAAAATCAGTTGGCAGAAAATCTCGGTCGAGTTCGTTAATGGGCCAAATCGGTCTAGCGGTTTCAAAATGGCGGCTTGTTATTTTCAAAAAAAAATCAAAAAACTTTTATTTTGCGTCTGAGAGAAAAATGTTACTTGGGTTTTTTGTTGCCCTTATAGAGCCGAACGACTTTTGTGTAGAACATTTTTTCGAGAAATGTACAGAAAAAAAGTTATTTTTTTCAAAAATAAATAAAAATAAGAAAAACTTTTATTTCGCGTCTGAGAGAAAAATGTTACTAAGGTGTTTTGTTGCTCTTATAGAGGCGAACAACTTTTGTATAAAACAATCTGTCGAAAAACGTACAAAAATAAAGTTATTTTTGTCAAAATATTAAAAAATAAAAAAAAATTAATTTCGCGTCTGAGAGAAAAATGTTACTTAGATTTTTTGTTGACCTTATAGAGACGAACAACTTTTGTATAAAACATATCTTTGAGAAATGTACAGAGAAAAAGTTATTTGCAAATATTTTAAAATTTTGACGTTTGTACTTTTTCACACCTCGTATGCATTTTTTTGACACATCGTGTGTTATATTACTGTATATCTTACCCATAAATCTACCTTTCAGCCTGGCATGCCATGGGGTTTTTTTACTAATAATACTTATAAATTTCTTTACTTATAAATACTTTTTTCCAAAGAACTCTCAGACATTCAATGTACTTTAATATCCTAATGCATCCCAAGCATCCCTCATCGTTGACGTAATTAATATTTTCGCTTTGACGACAAGCAACCCTTAGAATAGAGCGTGTTTTCTTTATAGCTGATTCCATTTATATTTTAGTTAATCGTGCCGAAGAAAAGGACCGCCCTCCTAATGAATCACTTGATGGTCGCCCTGAAAGAGGCCATTGAAGACGAGGAACGAAAAAATTTAAGGAACGACTTGGATGACAGCCTGTCAAGATCCAGCAAAGATTTCCCGTTATCGTCCGAAGACGTGCGAACGGTAAGTTAATTTAATTAGAGAAAATGCGGTTTCCTTATCAGTTGTGATGATAAACGAGTTAAATATTAACAATGCCCATGCCATCAGAAACGGTTGTATATGTATTTAAATGAGGCTCGACGTCGAACAACAGATAATGATCCGTATTTAAAATTCCATAGTTTTTAAAATTCCGGAATCGTACCAGTTCACTTCATTACTGGAGAATAATAAATGAAGCTGGCACTCAAAGAGAAATTCTAATAAAACTGACGACATTTTTGTTTTCCATCTTCTCTCGGGCCCTCGAGGCGAAAGTTTGCCGGGAATTAACTTTGTTTCTTCTCCATAATACGAGTCGAGTGGCTCGTATGAAATTTAAATTTTATTTTTAACTATGCCTTTCTGTAAAATCGTCGTAATTCACGTCGTCTATTATTATAAACGGGCGGTTTGTCGAAACCACCGGCCCCACATTTATCCGGCTTCAATTGATTGTCCGTCTATAAATATAGCGTCCTTATCGTTATGCATCTGAGCAATAAATTTTCCATCAATTTATCGGAGATATAATGGACGATAACTAATAAAGGATAATTACACCCTTATTGCCTGTAATGTTGTAACAAGACGACAAAAGGAACGCTCGTTTGTGTATGTTGGCGACAGTTAACGCTCAACTCAGTTAAGTTTAATGTCTTCTAATTGTCTAAACTGGAATGTGCGACGTATTTAAATTATCTCCAATTACACTAGTTGTAAATTCAGGACTTTCATATTTTAATTAAAAACTGTTTTTGTAATTTCTGGAATGCATGTAATACAGTGGGCGTTTTCATTTTTTTTTGTTAATTACATTTTGTCAATTATTAACATATTTCAATGAATAAGTTTTGGAATTATAAGAATTTAATATATCGATTGCCATCTTTACAAACGCAAATCAATTTTCAAAATTAATAAATCTAGATAAATTGGAAACTAACATACATACGCCACTGTTATGGGACTGAAGAATGAAAGAAATTATTGTAACACTAGATCTAGAATTTATAAAAGATTTAAGTCTAAATAAGTGGGGACGTTGTTATCAAAAAGTAAATCCCTAATTCATTTTGGTATTATTTTTTAAACCAACGTTGTATTGTTTTTCCAATAAATTATACGATATTAATTGGGGAGCCACTGGTTAAATATGATAATTCGTCTTTCCACAAAAATATGTCCCTACTTAATAGTTTAGTAGTTATTAATTAAAACAATTTTCAATAAGGTCTGCACCCCCTGTATATCTATAGGACGTGTTTATATGAACTTTTCCTCTTAAAATTATGCACTGATTAACTGCATACAATTGTTATTATACGGAGCTTTTCTATTGAAACGCCTGTCCCGAAATCAACAAGAGCAAAAGAGAAACGTATAGTAGTTCGTTAGTATGACAGTGAAGGATGTTTTGCAACGTTGCCGGCCGAGCAGGCAGTCCAAGTCAACGCGTATCGCGGTCGCGTATCGCTTACACTTTCGGATGTGTGCGGTACAGTGAGCGGAGCGGATGACTGTGATGTTTCGCCAGCTAGCAACATCGCAAAAGTTCATCCTCTGTTTAGCCAACGAGAAATATATGGCCTTTCTTTCGCTTTGTAGAAACGGTCTGTATATAAAAAGTCATGCATGAAATATCCTGTATATATTTTGGAGACATGCGATATGTAATTACTGTATTAGATCATTTTTGCAAAATATGTTGCTGGAGAGCTCGAAACTCGGTAAATACATTTGAAGCTGATAGTAATAATTAAAGTCACTATATATCCAAAGTAGCGCAATTCGGCCGCCATTTTGATTCCAAAATTACGCGGTAAATTCAAATGTTGCTATTTGGTTGCATATCTTTGAAAAAAATGACATGTTTGACATGACATGACATGACAAACAACCAAAATGTTTTGCATTCGACTGTATGTGGAGTAGTTTGTGAAAGTTGTAGAAGAAATCAAAACGAAAGCTTGTAATGGCAACGTTTTATTTATTACGATTGAACTTGAACTTACTCCCGTGACAACTTAAAATGGCAGTTGACAAGCGTTTGACAACTGTAACTCCGCCATTTTGATTCCAAATAGTGTTTTCTCTGTCTAACACATTGTCCTTACCAATTGCGCTACTTTATATATCTAGTGACTTTAGTAATAATAATAAATATAATTAATCTAATCTAATAAATCTAATTAACATGAGATTTTTCAATTTGTCGGTCGAATCTCATTTTGATATGTAGTTCAAATACTGCATTTGGAGTTTTCCGGTGGTATCTATTACGAAATTTCGTGTAAATTCTAATTATAATAACTCTATTATTACTTTTCCAATTTTCCTCAAGTAGCAAGCATAGCAGACGCGAATTCGCCAAAACATGTTATACAAAATGGATGTGAAATCGCGTTTCTAACAGTCACTAGTAAATGTGACGCCGTACCGTGACAAAACCTATCTTAAAAAATACTGCAATTTGAATTTTATACAATATGTAAATTGTATACAAAAATTAGGATTAGGAAAATTAGGAAACACCATCTGTTAAATTGATACAGGTATGCGATATGTGATTACGGGTCTCTTTTGAAAAATAAGTTGCTACTCCGTTCTCGTGTTGAAGAGCCCGAAACTCGAAACTCAGAGGTGGCTATACTTGAAGAGGGTATTAACATTACAGTGACATCCAATTGAGCTGAATTTTTCAAATTTCCCGGACGAATCTCATCTTGATATAAGCTAAATTTGGAATTTTCGGTGTTATTTATTATCTTAAATTGATTCTCAAACCTCAAATTTAAATTGTAATAATTTTATTATTGCTTTTGCAATTTTCTCCCAAGAGCATCCATAGCAGAAGCGAATTCACTAAAACATGTCAAAATTAAACAGGAAATCGCATTTCTGTCCGTTAGGAGCGAATATGACGTAACGTAACGCCACGAAATCTATTTAAAAAAATCCTGCAATTTTAATGTTGAATAATGAATCACTCTGTATACCTTTTGGAGATATGCGATATATGATTAATGTACTTTTTACAAAATATGTTGCTACTATGTTCTCGTGTTGGAGAGCTCGAAACTACTCGTCTGAAGTTGGCGCCCGAATTTTTGAAGAAAAATCCAAACTTTAGAGTTCTGAGGCGGGAAGGAATAGTTCTGGAGTTCTTTCATGAAAATTTCAATAGTTCTTCAAAATCTCCCAAAAAATGCAATAAACATATTTTAGGACCAGCGCCGTGTTTACACTTAAAGGAGTCCTGATCGTTGATTTCGGCTCATAAACAAGAGTTCTGGAGTTCTTTCCGGTTTTCAAAAAAAATTGCAATTTTTTTTCAAAAAAATGAAAATTTTGGAGAACACAAAACAATTCTGGCCAGAGTGCTCGGTAGCGCCCAAAGAGTTCTACAACTTTTTCCTCTTTCCTTTTTCGATCAGACTCGAAACGAAAAAGTTATTCGCGAAAATCATATTTTCGATTTTTTAGAAAATATTTTTGAAAAAAATGCTAGACGAGTTTTGATTAGAGTTCTAGATAGCGCTCAAAGAGTTCTACAACTTTCTGGAATAGGACACTACGGGGCGTATTTATTTGATGGCATATACTGGAAGTTATACGACGATCTCAGTCCGGTCCTCAGAAATGCTGATGCCCATAAGGAAATAGTCCCGCACCTTCTGATGTATGTCAGAAAAGACGGGCAATTTTAGTAGTCACGATATTAGAAGACATGGGTGACAGTTGATAACATCCGCATTGTCTACCATGTAAATACCAAGTACAGAAACACCTACGTGCAAATACAAAATAACAATGTACAGATATTACATATTAATGTTTGTTGCATATTTTATAAGATTTGAGTTTGATAAATATAATGGATTGTCTTTATTTAATGACCGAGGCTTAAGAATATTTCGGCATCTAACAATTTGTCAGGACTTATTTTACGAACCTTTATATTTCGGTTTATTTATTTCTGTATTTTGTTGACGATTTTCGCGACTAACTTTCTCGTTTTGAGTCTGATCGAAAAACGAAGGAGGAATAAGTTGTAGAACTCTTTGGGCGCTACCTAGAAGTCTAATCAGAACTTGTCTAGCATTTTTGTCAAAAATATTTTCTCAAAAATCGAAAGTATGATTTTCGCGAATAACTTTTTCGTTTCGAGTCTGATCGAAAAATGAAAGAGGAAAAAGTTGTAGAACTCTTTGGGGGCTACCAAGAACTCTAATCAGAACTCCTCTAGCATTATTCGCAATTTTTTCTCAAAAATCGAAAGTATGATTTTTGCGAATAACTTTTTCGATTCGAGTCGGATCAAAAAATGGAAGAGGAAAAAGTTCTAGAACCCATCGAGCGCTACCGAGAACTCTGGCTAGATTTTTTTTGTGATTTCCAAAATTTTCATGCAATTTTTTTTTGAAAACCGGAAAGAACTCCAGAACTCTTGTTTATGTGCCGGAATCAACGATCAGAACTCCTCTAAGTGCGAATCACGGCGCTGTCCCTAAAATATGTTTGTTGTATTTTTTTGGGAAATTTTGCAGAATTATTGAAATTTTTATGAAAGAACTCCAGAACTATTCCTTCCCGCCTCAGAACTCAAAAGTTTGGATTTTTTTTTCAAAAATTCGGGCGCCAACTTCAGACGAGTCTCGAAACTCAGGGGTGAATACATTTGAAGTGGATAGTAATTATAAAGGGAAATATACTTGATATGAATGTTTCCCATTTTCCGGGCGAATCTCAGGTTGTTATATGATTCAAAATCTGCATTTAGATTTTGCGGTGTTATCTATTACTTAAACTTGAGTGAAGTTGTTGTAAATTCAAATTGTAATAATTTCATTATTGCTTTTCCAACTTCCTTCCACAACACAAGCGAATTCGCCAAAACGTATACAAAATAGAAAATCGTCTATCTGTCCTACAGTTGGCAATTAGTAACGTGACAAAACCTGTTCAAAGAAAATCGTACAATTAGAATTTTGTGCAATATAAAATTTGAAAAAAATGCATTTTGTATGAGAAATGTTTTATATTTCTTTGGTGTATTTCGGTAAAACTTTGTTCTAACTGGATCGCCTTTTCCTAAAAAAGATTGGGATCATTCACAGGATACCGATCGCATGCACTTTGATTGTCAGAGCCTCCCCGAAGACCTGAAAACCCCCCATCATCCCTCCGCTTGACCTCGCGGAATAAAAACCTATTCCATCCCTCTGTGTTGCCGTGTCGATATAATGATTTATCGAAAAATGTCCACACAGCTATAAAAAGGCGATATAGCGGGCGTCTGAATAAATTGCGGGCAAATTGAAATTCCGACCGTATGCGGGGGCGGACGTCTTCTTCCTTCGACACTAGCACACGCTTTGTGCCGTATAACATACACAATGTATACATGTTCCGGGGGTGAGAGGGAAAAATCTATTAATCACGCGGGGGTAGTGTGATAAATCTGCCACCTGTTAATTCCGTATTTTCATAACTGCGCAGCGATGAGAAGTCGCCGCGTTACGTGAGCCGCACGCGGGGGAGGAAATAATTGGATTTATTCGTGGGGAGATCGCTTGTGGGTCGGGGGAGACTCGTAAACAAACAATGAGGGATAAATTATAAATCCGATGATCAAAAAAACAGGAAAAATATCAATTTCCCATCTTTAAAAAGGACGATACGAATAACGAGGAATTAAGTTTGTTGTTTCTGAGGTCGAGTCCGTCAAAGGAAATCATCGATCCATTTCCATCTCTGAGCGTAGTCGAAACACGAGCGAAAATAATTGAAATCGTCATGGGACGTACGTCGAATCACTTCCACAGCTTGAATCGACGAACAACTCAAACTCTCATTATACCAAACGTTACAAATTACGAAAGTCTATTAAATTTGGATTTAGTGGAAACTCCATCAATTTCTACTACAGTTCAATTAAACATGATTTTCAGGGAGTTCAAGGGCCTGGATGAGCACTTGGAGTTTCACCCACTCAGGGTGTGAGGAGGGCAAGAAATAGATTACTCAAAAGAAACAAATATATTAATTCATCTACTTTGCGTTACTATAATGATCTCATTATTACATCGAAAGTAGTGTAATAATATTCATATTATTAAACTATTTTTGGTAACTTTTAGTTTTGTTAAATTGGTACGTCAGCCTGTCACATAGACGTCAAGGTTAAATTATTAGTATTTCAATAAACATAACCTTTAAAATTTTCATGAAAAATGTATTATTTGGTATTATTTTATATTATTCTAGTACAAAATGCATTACAATTTACAAAAGAAGAACAACCAATCAGTAGGTAATGTACAATTAGTGAAAACTTTAACTACTACATTCTGTGGGCTTGGGCATTGATGGTAATGCCAGGGACGTCAGTGTAACCAACCTACGCAAAATTCCCTAGTGTTATACGAAAACTTGAACAGCCAAAATTTAATGAATTAATAAAGCAAAGTAGATAAAATAGTATATTACACCCGTTTAATAAGACGTATTATCACACTCGTTCTATTAAAGCACTCGTGTGATAATACTCCGTCTTATTAAACTAGTATGATAATATACTATTATAACAGTTGGGATGGAAAGGAGAAATGTATAATAACGAAAAACGGTGGGAATGTACTCACTGACTCCTCTTTCTAACCATTATGTGCAAGTTTTAAATTATGAAAGGGTTGATCCAATGTCCATCCCCTATTTTTGAGAAGGTTTGGGAATTACCATCGCCAAACAGAAAATATATAGAAATACTTCTGTGAACATTTACTTCGTAAATTTAATAGAGGAATGTGATGTGTTTCGACTTTTAATAACATCTTTTATACTTAAGGATTTGTACCTTTATAAGAACAATTTTTGTTCCAGGTGAAATTAGATTCCATTAAAAATCTAAGGGTGAACTAGTGTTGTGAGTCATTTTATGCAAATTTTTAGAAATCTAGAATTACACTTGCAACATTATTAAATTATGTGAGTCCAGTATACTCGTACAATAACTGACTAAGCTAATTAAAACATTCCCTAATCATTAACAACAAGACGTACCCGGCATGCGTTGCAATACCACTTGAAGTTTAAAAAAGAAAGATAAATAAAAATTATAGATGGCTCGGTGAACTTCTTATCACCTACATATATTTTTCAAAAATATGGTCAAAACTTAATACAAAATTTTTATCTACATTAATTTAAATGCAACACAGTTATACATATATTCAATTTAAGGCTTTCTGATGTACTATATTCTTTTTTTTCTTTGCGATGCGTAAATATATAAAGATGATGGTTTTTCGACTCGCGAACACGCGACATATAATTGCTCATGCGCGAAACAGGGAAACTTCAAGTTGATTCCGCAAACCGTCCATGTATCTGTTTAAATTTATCTTTTTAAATTGTTAATAAATAATTTATCAAAAACTACCTTGGAAGTGGGCAAGAAATTTTCCTGTATAATATGCTTTGCACCAAACGACGTCATTTGAAAGCAATTATTATATTTTTGGATGTTAGCCAAGAAATGTTTAGAGCCATTTCCCACTCCAGAAACTAATGAGCGTAATGGATCTTGTGGTGGGAGCAATTGTGACAATTTTATTTTACCACCAGCACAACATAATCCAGTAGATTCACCGCTGTATTTTAATGCTTTACGATATTGACAAATGATTGTCATTTCTCCAATCGTTACGAATTGGTCGGCAAAATAATCTATTTCCGGGTCGTAGTTGAATGCTACTCGTTCTAGGTTTACAGGAACACTGCGTCTGCGGAATCGCTCTATTTCATTGTGTCGTGCTCGCTGCTGTTGTATTTGATGTGCCCGAAGTCGTTTCATTCTAAGCTTATCTACTTTATAATTATTCACTGTTGAACGCAATTCTGTAATTCCAATACGGATGTTATCATTAACTGTCTCTCGCTGATCGTCAGCGCGATTTACACGTGAGGTAGCTCGTCGCACATTTGATCGACTTCGACGACGTAAGTCAGGTCGTCTTCTACTTGGCATTTTAAAATCAATAAAGTTCTCGCGCACTGTCAAACTGATGACATATTTTTATAATCGTCTAGACATTTATTTATTTGACAACCAACTGACACTATATTTTCATTTGTTTGATTGGTTGCCTTGGCGATTTGTACCCACAATTATAAAACTTACCGTTTTTAGTATTTCCGTTCCTTATTATTTATGTTTCTCACCGCTTAAACCTTCCCTGAACTTCCACAAATATTTCAAGATCAAAATTAGCAAAATCGGTCCAGCCTTTCTCGAGTGTAATCGAGACAAACGAACAGCAATTCACTTATATATATATATATAGAGATAAATCAAGCATATTTAATTAAAATTCCAGTTGAAAATTCCAGTTGAAAATTCCAGTTGCAAATTCCAGTTGCAACTAATTGCAACTGACTGGAAGTACTGACATTCTCGTCTCGGTCTCATGTCGGTCTCGAAAAATCTAGAAATAATTGAATGTGTTCCTTCTTGACAACATTCACTAATTTTATTGAAGTACCTATACAGATTTGGTAAAGTTGATCGTACTTAGTCTTCTCGATTTAACATTTTCATGCAGGGTATTTTATTTTTATTATTTGAAAATATTAAATTAAAGATTTATAGAAAATGATTAAAGATAGATTATTGGATGGAGGGACGAAATCGAAAATTAATTTTATTTCTAAGTACACCTACGTATACGTTAGGATAACACGAAAGTAACTTTTAATTATAAGAACGAGAACGAAATTGTAAACAGTATACTTAAACTTACTTTTCGGAAATAACATTAGGAGGCCCTAATTAGGCCCTTATTAGAAATTCGAAGAAGTAATTTGTCCTTATTCAAATTTTATATGTAAGCTTGTATACGGCGTCGTAACATTTAATTCATGTCATTAATAGGTTTTATGAATATTTCAAAAGGAAGATGTCTTTTGAAAATACATGGGACGACCATGTATTGCTCACGTCATCTAGCTTTATTTTATTTCATCAATCTTTTCGCATTGGACACTTGTCTTGTCATTACCTGTCGGGTTATTGAATTACAACAAAACTTGTTAAAATAAGGAAAATTACGCTATTAAGAATGAATACAATTCCTATAATTAACCTTTCTAGAATTCTAATACAACAAAGTGATTACCAAAAAATGCGCAGCACCGATAAGTGCTGCAAATTTTACTATTTTCTCTCCTTTTACTGGTTAAATGTCCAACGAATGAGCTTGCTGTATATCGCTTTTAGTTTCCCTTTACCTGCATTTTTGTCATTAATTGCTCTGGGGGTTTTACAAACAGAAAAACGCAGGTATAAAATTTGAGACTCGAGATAGATCTCGTCTCGTATCGACTTATCAACATTTAACCCTGTTTCGTCCCAAAATTCATGACGAGACAAGACGAGATCGAGATAAGTCTCGATCTCGTGTTTAATAGTAAATGTACCTGCATTAAGGAAACAAAATGGCAGTTTCCATTAAAATAAATCGATGATGCCATTACTCGAAACCCAGTGATGTCATTTACTGCTTTTTTACCAAAACGATGTAATTTTAGGAACTTATATCGTCTTTTCGAGTGATTTGCTTGTCACCCTTTAATACCGTCCAAATAAATTAATTTTCACAAAATCCAGGGTTGGCTTATAAACTCTATTTATTGAGCTGTATGCCGCCTTGACAAAAAATTATGGGAGAATTTGTTATTTTATGTTTATTACTCGCCCTTTATGAGGAGATATTAACTTACCCTAATTGTCTACAGATAACGACAGTTTCTGATAATGCCAATATTTTAAACGTTTCCTTTTCTTATTTCAGATGGAGTTGGAGAGAAGCGGCAGGGGCAACCTCGGGCAGAAAAAGGGAAGGAACTACTGGAGATGTTATTTCAACGCAGTGACATGTTTCTAAGAACTATTCAATTAATTAATATAACTACTTAAATATATCAATAGTTCAACTTACTTCCTTCATGTGATTCCTTAACGTGTTTTGCTGACGCCTGAAAACTTGTCCCTAATACTCACCTCTTGGCAACTGTCTAAGTAATTGAATTGTCGTTAATTAGACAAGAAAAAGAAACAAATCGTACTTACTTATTTTTATCTCCTTGCGTCTTGGGTGTTTATACTGTATAACGTATATTATTATATATTTTCGATTGCATATATGGTGGATATATTCCGTATTGTATATTGTGGAAAAACTAAAACTTTGTGCTAGTTGTGGACGCCTTTTGATTTACCAAAATGTATAAAAATTAAATAAATAACTACTACGAGGAAATTGCGTTTTCATAACAACTAATCAACTAATAAAAATTATATACTTGTTATTAACGAAATAAGAAATATTGATTTTATGAATTTCAGACTTTGAATCACCACAAATACTTGAGCTGTTTGATAGACAGTCAACTGAATCCTGAAAAAGAAATAACGTCCAGAATTGCCTAAGCCAGGACAAGATTTGTAAAATTGAGGAGGCTTCTATCATATCTTGATATAAATGTTAGACAAAGAATAGCAAAATTTTGTATATGGTCAGTCTTACTTTACGGAGTAGAAACGTAGAGCCTAAAACAACAGGTCTGAGTAAATTAGAAGCCTTCGAGATGTCATTGTGTAGAAGTATTCAAAATATCATGGACAGCGAAGAGTACGCAAAGATGAGGTCCTGCGAAGAGTTAACCGCGACAGAAAACTCCTTCTAACAATCAAAGTAAGGTCTAGGACATCTATTGCGTAATCCAAAAATACTATATTCCTCAATTAGTAATAGAAGGCAAAATAGATGGTAAAATAGGAGTAGGTAGGAAAAAGCTCTCATGGCTAAGCGATATTAGAAACTTGACAGGATTAGGCTTCGAGGAATTGTCAGAACAACGAAAGACAGAGATAAGTTTGCTACTGTAATCGCTAACCTCCACTAATGGAGATGGTGACGCAGGAAGAAGAAAACTTTGAAATTGTTATAAATTGCTATGATAAAAATTAATCAGACAAAATATTTCATAAAACCCTACCTACATATCGTAATGTTTATTAATTTGACAATTCCCAATTATCTGATATTTGGCATTGTCGCAAAACTTGTAATTATCATAATGTAATTCCAATTTTTACCCCCATCTAGCGCCGAGACAAACACATCGCGAATTTATCGCTACGAATAAGAGAAAGCGACTGATCGAAATCGATAATGAGCCCGGTAACTCCCTCGGCACATTCGGGCTACACATTGTAAGGTGTCTCTGACGATAATGGCGGGAAGAAAGTTCCGGGATTAGTTTTAAGGCGATTATTAATTGAACGTCGCCAAATTGGATCCGAAACTGTTTTAAGATTCGCGAAGGAGTTAAGACTCGACTAAACGGAGCTAATCCCAGTCGTTGGTTGTCGTAACGGCTTTGGGGACTCGTCCGGGAAGTTTTTCGCTCCGGGGGAGATGGAAATTTGGAAAGTAACTGAAAATACATGAAAATTTAAAAGGGGGGGAGGAAACTTCGTTATTTCCCACACATTTTTATAATTACGGGATATTAGGTGGTTTTTGTGAAGTTACCTTGTTTACCAAGATTTTAATTAAAATTTCCGTAACAAATATTTTTTCTTAAAACTTTAGAAATTTTGAATTAAAAGTATTACATAATCCATGAACATGGATTAATCTAACTGAAATCGTTATTATTCAACATAAATTGAGAAAAGCCCACCCAAATTTACAGAACAAAACATATAACGTCAAACATGTTTGGGCCTCAGCTGGATTATAGTGCCACAACCACTTTAAATTAAATCACAATGGTGTAAAATCTCGTTTCAAACGTTGACGTAGTAACTCCTGCCGACTCCCACTTTCCGCATGTCGCACCTTGTCTTTTAAGTAAAGAAGACCTTCCGGTCGATGGGACTTCGCATGGAAATTAAACAATGGGCATAACATAGTCGGGTGTAGGAGTGGCAATCAAGCTACTTACTTATTCTATTGATATGGTCCTTCTGTGTACGAATTAGCTCAGTCAACGTTTTGATCGCCCGATGACGTAGAATTATAATAAAAATGTTTATAGTAGATTCAGAAACGAGATATTGTTTGGTCAGATTCATACTAGTAAGAAATCATGTGTTTGTCACATTGATGGAGATTTATTATTGAATATATGTATGCTAAAGGGGATAGGATAAATCTTTAAAAATTATTTTAGGAGTTGTAAATTATTCGAACAAAAATTTCCCAAAATGATGAGATCTAAAATTCATGTATATTAAGTACATAATTGTCAACACTTCTGATGAAAATGTGTATATATGTATTTGGATGTCAGAGTCTCCAACAGAAATCAGTATCATCTTCTCCACTCTAAAGTTAGTTTCTCGAACATACTGTAACGTTTATTCTAATTTATTTACACATTGTCTTAACACTACTTAATTTATCTAAACTATTTCTTAACTAAATAATTTATATCACATTCTTAACTGCTAATTTATTTATACAAATTCACTTGCCCGTTTATCGCATTGTTTACTCACGCGGTTTCTTGTCTAATCTGCCTCTTCTTCCGCAGCGTTCGCTTTTTATAGTCCTCCATTATGTCTCGAGAACCTACTAGTATTTACTCGATGATTCTTCCCTAATTTGTTTGTTCTAGAAACGACCCGAAAGTAATAAATCATTCTTTCTTTAAATGAATATTCGCGATAATCGCGATTATTCTGGAACTGTTTTTATGACCCAATTAGCGGAGCGGCCTCCCTTTGAGGTGGGCCGCCTCGTCCGATAAGGCGTACGACGCTTACGCTGGTTGTTTACGCTTACGCTGGTTGATTACATTTCGTGTTACAATACTTACGTCTCTAGAAATAAGAGAAATAAAATGATCCCAACGACACTATCAATAGTAAATAGTGATCACTAGGTCCACCTAATTTTAAAGTGTTCTAATTGAACGGCTCCATTCAGCCACAATAATCCCTATGAAAAATGTAAGTGAATTCGATGTTAATCCAAAGCAAGAAATCCACAAGGTGATCTAAGGCCACACTGAGAAAAATACTGAGCAGTTTCAGACGAGATATTAGCTTATTTTACCAAAGGAAACAGTTACAATGTAACCTACATTAGCAGGTTAAATTAACTGTTTCAAGAAAATTAAACAACAACAACAAACAACAACAACAACAACAGTAGGTTGGCTCAACCTTCTGATTAGCTAAATTGAACCGTCCTGCTGGGTGTATTAACATCACTGATCTGTTAATGTAATCATTGTAATCGTTTAGCCTAACTGTTTTATTAAGTTGAATTAACAGTTATGAGTCCATGTAACTGTTCAATAGGCCAACTGAACTCTAGTATCAAGTTAAATTAACAGTCCTTATACGTTAACGTAGCCCTTGTAATAGGTCAATATGACTATTATAATGATTTAGATGAGCAATTCCAATAAGTCTCTGTAAGACTCTAAACAGGCTATTATAACTGTCTTATTGGGTAGATTTGCCTACCTCATTACGTTGAGTTTTTCTTATTTCATCTGTTCCAACACTTTTTCTTAGTTAAGAGTCTTCTCTTAACTAGTATACTTTGACTACTATCAAATAATTGAAATATTACTTTTTCACAACTAATCCTATATTGGAGATATACTCTTTTCCAATTGAAGGATTTACCTGAAATTTGCCATTGGATACACATGGAGGGGGGGCTTAGTTCGGGTAACCGTAGTAATGTGCAGAGTCACACATTATCACATGTGATAAATGATCCTTCCCAAAGTTGGACTTACTTTGTTGCTTCTGGGATGCCTTCTATCCCATCTGAGTTCCATAAAGGATTTCCTCCCCTTATGCCCGTTTACACCAATTCTACTTAAATCAGTACATTGCAAAGTGATACTTAATGTTTAAACCCAGCTTAAAATTGTGTGACTTGTACCAGTTGCACTTAAAAAATACCTAGCTAAGGTACGGTGGAAGGTTGGTAGCACTTGGAATTATCATGTTTCGTGATTAAATTGTCAAGTGACAACTAGTCAGGTCGTTGTTGTGTGGTTATGTTTGTTAGTTGTTGTTGTTAGTGTTAGTTACTGCAACCTCTAAAATGAGCGAGAATAAAAGAATGAGAAGTGCCAATTACACTATCCAAGAAAAGGAACTCCTCCTGAATCTGGTTAACCAATGCCAACTAAACAATCAAGAAATATTTATTTTCCATATTGTATAAGATACTTACAAATCACAAGGATATTCTAAATGTTAATCAATTTCTTCCAACAACAAAAGTGCTTTCGAGATTTGAAACCTTTTATAACAGGTAACATCATCAAATGAATAAAAATATTCTTCTCTGATGTAGATCGTACGTGGTATTTCAAATTATATTAAATTAACTGCATTTAATTCAAAAATAGCTTAATCATCTGCAAATATGTGCAACATTTCTTTGCTTCTCAAAATAAACAGCACAAAACCGTCAAAACCTCTATACACAACAAGGTTAAGTCATAGTTAAACCGAGAATATTCTTGGCTTAGTTAAACCCCCATACTAAGGTGAGCTTAGTGGGGAAATGTCACCATGTGCAAACCATTTTTTGAATTAAAGTGTTACTTAGGGTTAAGTGTAACTATCCTTATTCAAATAGGAGAAGTAAATTTATGATCTATAGAAGGTGTTGAAACATGTTTCGGGTAATTTTTCTTCATTCTGTAGATCACAAATTTACTTCTCATATTTGGATGGGAATCAGATTTGGAGTTACTTCCCTTGATTTATTGCCCCCATCTTTGAATTACGGACTTCTTCTTGAAGGGTTTTTAGATACTTTACAGCTCTTTACTCTTAACGCTTTAAAACGTTTTACGCGTCTAGTGCTAGTCGCTATTTCAATTACGAAACCATCAGTTGGTAACCCTTTGCTCGAGTTTACGTGGATAATAAATACTCTTTACAGCCCTTTACGCTTCATAACTCTTTATATTTATCGCCCTTTGCGCTTTACAGCCCAAGTATCGGAAATTCACCTTTAGAACTCGACATGTTTTCAGATCTGCGAAAGTATCGGCTTCGGCTCTTCAGTGTTTCGTTGTTTTGCGTACCGCCAAAGCTGAAATAAAACCCGTCCGGGATCGTGCTCTACCATGTAAAACGTGCGTCGTGTTATTGGTAGAGAGCAGCGGAATTATATCAATTCGTAGGGAGATAAACGCTCATCTTTGCGACCCGAAGCGACAGGATCGTTTTTCCAAAGGGCCGTAATAAATTTCCTAATAAGTTTGAAAGCTTCGGGGGTGGCGCGTCGTCTCGACCGCTCGCGGGAAAGGGGGGATTACGCCTCTTCCTCTTCGCTTACAACCTGACGGATTTTTTCCGGATTATTATTGCATTATTAGAAAGGTAATTCAATCGGGACTAACGACTGGTTAGGGAGGAATAAAGCGCCCACGTTGAAGGGCCGCTTTTCTTATCCATCAAACTTCGTTTCGGTCGCGGAGTGACTTAAACAGGCTCGAGCTGATCCCACAGCAAATATGGGCGCATATCAATTGCGGTTAAAAGTACAAAAGTCATTAAAGGGTTGGTAATCCCATACCCGAATTGCGGTCCAAGAGGAAATCGTACTTAGTCCAGTCATTATAGGGGGTTCACTTAGAAAAATCGACATACCCAGTATATCAAAACGTAAAAACTTCTAGTTTGGCATCCTAAAACTTTTCTCAAAACTCACATATAATTGGATTGCCGCAAGTGTTAAAGTCGGGGGTGAAAAGTCACAAAAATCGATTTTTTCTATATTTTTTTGGAAATATCTCGTTTTCTATGGGTTTTACGCTATTTGTATTTATTATCAATATTGTACAGAATTAAATTCTATACAACTTTTGTCTTTAAAATTTCTTCATACCTCTAACTGTTTTCGAGATAGAGGGCGGAGAGCGCTGGTCAGAAAATCAGGTAAGGTCAACTGGTAGTCCCGATCAAAAACTCGTATATTAAGGTTATAAATTATTACTAAATATTTAATTAGCATTTATTATTAACTTTTACATTAAATTCAATCTTTCTTTCTAATAATTCTAAAATTTATCAATTCAATAACACATAATCTCTTTCTGTAATTGAAAAATTATTAAGGGACATACTTTAATTACATTTTAATTATATTCTCATTTGCACTAATTGCATTTGAAGTAAAACGTAATTAAGTAAATCTTGTTTAAAATCCGTAAACTCTTAAATTCTTTCATAACTTTAAAAATTTATTGTCAGAAGAAGAAGAAGAAGATAGAATTGAAATTAGAACTTGTTCTTCTCGAAATTTTTATTCTTTTATATTAATTTTGACAATATTAAATTAATCAAATAACTCTTTTACTAAAAACGTTAATTACAAATTTAATTCTTTTCTTTTTTATTTATGTAGAAAGTTATGAGTATAAATTAGATTACAATTAAACTGTAATTTAATTATTTTCCTCAACAATTTTTTACTTACATGATCAGGTAAGTTTATTAAATAAATTGACACTTAACTAAAAATAGATATAAGTAACCGAACAAAATGAATTTAATGAAAAAGTTAATAAAAATGATATTTATATATTTAGCAATAATTTATAACCTTAATATTACGAATTTTTGATCGGGACTACCAGTAGTACCAGTTGACTTCACATGATTCTCTGACCAGCGCTCTCCGCCCTCTATCTCGAAAACAATTCAAGATATGAAGAAATGTTAAATACAAAAGTTAAAGAGAATTTGATTCTCTACAATATAGATAATAAATATAAATAGCGTAAAACCCATAGAAAACGAGATATTTCCAAAAAATTAAAAAAAAACGATTTTTGTGACTTTTGACCCCCCGACTTTAACATTTGCGGCCATCCAATTATATGTGAATTTTGAGGAAAGTTTTAGGATGCCAAAATAGAAGTTTTTACGTTTTAATATACTGGGTATGTCGATTTTCCGAGATTTTCACCTAATCCAACCTAAGATTACTAGACTAACTATGGAGCTCACTTTAGCGACCAGTATCAAGAAAACCATGATTATCTTCGTTGAGCATTGTTTAATAATCATGTACATATATGTGATTTCTTTTTAAATTTTCTGATCAAAGTTTAGTTTAGTTTTGGCTTCCATTGAATAAACATGGAATTTTGTGCAATGCGTAGTGAGCGAGGGCATCGTTTAATAGTGTTGGAAAATTTTAAACACCGCTCTTATCGCGAACTTAAAAAAGCGGTGAAACGGTGTGGTGTTGCACAAAGTAAAACTGTTGCGCTAAAATATTCACGTTAGGAGACCAACATATTTTTTCAAAAAAAAAAAAAAATGAACATAATTAGGAAGTAGGTAAGTAAAGCAGTTCTTAAGAGACAAAAAAAATTAATAATACAGTAAAACGTAAAGCTTCAACTGAAGTTTGCGATATACCTTCAAAAATAATACATGCTAAGAACAACCGTCAAAATTCAACTATACGCACTTTGTCGATCAATATAACTCGATAAAGTGGCTATGATGTGGTGTGGCAACACCGCGAATTTATCGCACGCGTCGCGAAACATTGACCCCGCACAGCTGTTTATATGTATACGTGTCTATTCTTGTCGGTGTTGCCAAGTTGTGGTGAAATGCCTTGATAAAATAATTCGACTTTTCTCGAAAACGGTTGGTTTTGGGACCCCCGTTATATGAGGTTTTTTTGTTTGTATTGATGAATACTATCACCTTTTAAAATAAAGGCAGTCAAACACCTAACACCCTGTATAAGTAAGTCAGTTCGAGCACACCGGCAAATATGAATCGACTAGCAACTCATACGTTGCTTCGATGGCTTATCAAGGGATCGGACACGTAATGGGGCAATTAAAACGTGGATCCGGTATACGGCTATCGGTACGTTTCCGCAATTCGGCCGCGTTTATCTGAAATGAGGTCGATTTTACATTATTGTTCACGTTTTAATCGGCGGTTAACAAGATTTTCCCTCTTGAACGCAACGTGCGATAGTCGAGGGTTGTAAATGTGGCTGAATCGTCGGCGGCATTAGGGAGGGATAGGAATTTGAGTTGCGATTGCAATCGAGCCGAATACAGTTACAGTCGGATAATGTCATATGGTAAAGGTCGTAATTTGTAAGCTTTAGGAAGATACACATAAGTTCGAAATTACAAGTGAAACAGGACTGTGGATAATGGCTTGATTAAAATTATTTACCTAGCTTAACCTGAAGTGATTTAATTTAACACAACCTAATGTTTTCTTGATATTTTTAACAAAGTCAATTAACCTATAACTTAAATTCAAAAATAGAAAGGATAAAAAATAAAAAAAGTGAATCTGACTTCACAGGAAATAGTTTGAGCTACTGTGGGCAATCTTCCCAAGACGGAATAAGTAGAATTAGATGATCATCAGGCTTAATATACCTAATACAATGTGTTTAAAAATGATTGTCATCTAGTCTGCTGTGGAATTCCCATGCAAAATGAAAAACCTGCCTTGCGAAAATAGGAGTTTCAACTAGCTATACATAACCTCAAAATAACCTACTTAACCTCTTTTGACTTCTGGTTTTTCTCTGTCAAAAGCAAACGAATTCTGCGTATTTGTCTATTTGTAGTATTTGTTTTGGTCCTGGAAAAAATTTTTTGGAAAAAATTGTAATAGAATTGTGTAATTAAATTAGTATGAAACCAATAAATACTGTTTCATAGTGGGGAATTTTTGTAACCCGTTTCTTTAAATAAAGCATAATATTAATATACCCATTAATGTGCAAGGGTGTTACAATTTCCCTTACAGAGCATTCGGACCGCGCTACGTTAAATTTAACACTTCTTCCACCGTTATCGAAATTAAAAAAATAACAAATCGTGCTCCAAATTTACATTTCACATCTCATACTTCTCGATATGCCATTATTTCTTTTATATAATACTTTTACAAACTAAAATTCAATATTCCGTCCGTCATACTCTTCCTCTGTCCATCTGACTTGACTACTAAAATATTCTATACTCAGTCAATGTAAACAACGATTCCACGTGTATTTCGAGCGTGTATGTGACAATCAGGATTACGACCTAAAATAAACCTTTGACACGTCCGCCTGAAATGAAACGTGAATGGACCTTTCACGTTTAAGAGCCCACGACATATATTTAATTAAAGGTACGGAGTGCTAACATCGTATGATCGAATTTCAATCTTCCATTGATTAATATGGCTGTGATTGTGTTGTTTGACACTTTCTCGGTGCACTGATTGTTTGAAAAGTGATTGAAGTTCTAAAGTGATTGATACCGAAGCATTTTAAATGGTATCGTTGTCTACCAATACGACGGACTTGGGTTCACTTAAATTTTGAACATATTCCCAAATTTTCTGATTTTCGCAATTTAAAAAACAATTTTTCCTTTCCAATATTCACTTCACTGTTGCTTGTCCCGCACTTCAGACTTCACCCTTAAATTGAACACATCTTTAAATATAACACTGATTTGATTATGTTTAGGTAATATAATTTTCAATTAAAACTCAAGCATATTTACTCTTGGTAATCAATATCTCATCAATACCCAAATCGCGAGCGAAGGTGCCACAGCTAAAATGTCACAAAATGTGACAAAATTGTTAAACATAACTAAACCTGTTTTCCGTTGTATCAGCTTGTTACTATACTACCTGGAAAAATAAATAAAATGAAGAGTTCCTCGTAATAATTAAGAAATGATGTACGTATCAATCGCAACTTCCCCACTTCCAATAAGCTGCGTAGTTATCTGTTATCGCTCTAATTACGCCCCATAAATAACAATATATCTATCTTTCTGTGACATTATTGAGTCAAAATTCTATTGATATTAATGTTTTAGGATTATCGGTTTTTTATTGGGAGAGTACTTATTTTCTGGAACAATTTACTTGTTTTTCTCGTAAATGCAATTAACCGAGACTCCATAAAACGTAATTGACAGCGGGAAATGGATTTAATTTTCCCTAATCGAGAACCAGTCGTGAAATATAATTCTGGAAATACCTGCGGTCGTATCGGGGAGAAGGGAATTTTTAAAACAACAGGTTGAAACATTAATTTTCGTTGCGTAAAATTTGAGAGAGTACGTACTTACGTATCTTGTCATACGTTTTGAAATATGTATTTGCTGCTCGTAACGGACCCTTAATTGGCGTCGTCGAGGGAAGTGTCATTCGTTGTAATTATCCCAATTCGACTTTGTGATTTATTATCCAATTATTGACATTTCGTTAACAACAAGGCGTACACCAGAGATTCCCTTTTAATTCGTTTACACGCTTGGGACTTTTTCAGCATTTAACCAGACGAAAAATATCAATTTTCCACATGCAGTCTCAATACTTAACCAATATCCGCAGCTTATAAATCTATAGAACTCCGCCGACGTTGTTAAGTTTCTTATAAAGTTGTACAATGGAATAAGGGACTTATTAGAAAACATCACTCCGTAGGAAGTTAATTACCCGGAAAGTTTGAAATTCTCGAGGGCACCCTTTATTGCGAGAATTCCAAAGAAATATTTATTGTCGCCGTGATTACGACGTGTTTAAAGGTAGCGCGTAATTAAAAGAAAAGAGTCTATCAACAAGGAACACGGAAAATTTCGTGTTATTTTGTCTCGGTTGTGCAAATAAAACTTCAAACTTCGGATAAAGTGTAAATGATGAAACTTTGCAGGAGTTGTGAGTTGCAGGAGAAGTTGTGAAATTTTTAAAAGTGTTTAAAAATCAACTGGCTATTTTCTCCTTAGAATTAAGCGATTATAGGCACTAATCAATACTAAAATAATAACTAAATAAAAAACTGAAACAAAACTGAAGTTTTTTCTATGCCATTTTTCCTAGCAGGTAGCTTATAAAGCAGGTAAAATGAAAAAAAATTAATATGTATGCTTGATTAATATGATGCAAGAAATGTGGTGTCAGCAGGTGTCTGTAGTGTTGGCTACTACACTTAAATCCACAAAATTGTAAAGAGACCTAATAGTGCGCCACCGCCAAATGTTCAAATGTTAAAAAACATACAACGTGATCAAGAATGACTGTTTGAGTTGGCAATACTGAATTTCATTTTTAAATTGTACAACTGGTAATTTGAATTTGCTATTTCAAATTAAAATTTCTGGTATTCTTTTCAAATTTATTTATTTAAAATGGTTTTCACGTTACAACACGAAATTTTCATTGGAATGGCGTACTTTCGAAGCGGGATTTATAACCCAATTTCTGGTTGGCAGTACTCTCTCGAAGCGACATACCAGCAATTTCAGGAGTTGTTTCCGGAGACTTTGGTCTCATTTGCTGTCTTTCTGCAACATTGCATGCGAGTAGTTGAACGTTATTTAAACAGAAGGAGCGTAAGCAAACAAAAATCAACTGGTCGACCTTCTACTCTAAACGAGGAAGTTGTCGAGGATATCAGAACTCGAACGCAAAGAAGTCCACCCAAATCCTTAAGAAAGCTCTCCCTTCTAACAGGTTTGGTCCTTATGCCTTCTATTCAACCAATTTTCATTCTTACCCATAAGACTCCCACTTTTCCATGTTGTTCTAATTCACGGTTTTACAGGTTTATTATATGGAAGTTGCTCCACTGTGCTTAAAGAGAAATTAAAGTACTACCACCCTTACAAAATTTCAATCGTCCAGTCAGTAACCCCTCTTGATCACCGGTAGAGAGTTTTATTTTGCAATTGGTTCAATGACATATTAAATAATAATGATATCCTTGACAATACCTTCTTTTCCGACGAAGCCTGGTTTCATCTCAACGGCTATGTGAATAAACAAAATTACAGAATTTGGTCAGGTGAAAATCCTTACGCTATCAGAGAGACATATTTGCACCCTGTTAAAGTTTGTGTTTGGTTGGCAGTCTCAAGGACGCGAGTGTATGGGCCTATATTTTTTAATTTTACCGTCAACTCGGAGAGATATATCCAACACCTTTTGAGGCCTTTTATAAACCAATTAACAGACGAAGAGCGTCAAATTGGATATTTCCAACAAGACTCTTCAAGGGCACATACAGGCTCGTGCTACTATGGGATATTTAAGAGAGAATTTTGGCGACAGAGTAATTAGTGAGGGCATTTGGCCAAGTAGGTCAAGATCTCACTCCATTAGATTTTTCGTTATTTGGGCTCTCGAAGGACAATGTCTTTAGGAACATATTGCATACTGAAGAAGAGCTGCGAGAGGCAATAGTTCAAGAAGTGGTAAACATTACCCCCAAATATGCTGGTGAATATCTTCGAGAGCCTAAAAAGAAGAGTTAATTTATGTCTGGACCAAAATGGGGGGCATTTTGAGCATTACCTTTAGCTGTTTTATTAAATCAGTGTTCTGTATTTCGAGTTTCATTTTTTAAGCGTTAATTTTTATTCACATAACCTACAATCTTATCGCTGATTGTTATGTCAATTTTTTGTCAAATAAACATATCTGGTTGTAGGGTTGCAAACCCTTAGGCAAAAAAATCCTCCAGGTAGGATTGCCAACTCAAACAGTCATTCTTGATCACCCTCTATATTTGAACCATGAGTTTTTCCAATTTATCGCTCCCAATAAACAGATTTCTATTTTTAGATGTCATCTTGATTTTTGTTTTGATAACTTTGCCATTAACTAGTAAACCATGTAATAAGTTAACAGGCACTCATCTATATAAAGCACATCGTAATAAATTATTGCGTACCTACACACATATTTAATATAAACGAAAAAAAACACTGCAACTGCAACTAAGCCCTACGCATAATTTTCGATACTTTGGCGAAGCTTCTCTAATGTAACTATTCTTTCTCTATCCGGGTATTGTGACTTGTGCATTGCAACACTCATTAATCATACAGTGCCATTAAAGTCACTTGATATATGAATTTACTGTGTTCTATATCCACTTTTGGGTGAACATGACCTACTTCCATTATTAGGTACTCATTGTTCATTGTTACTTGTTCTATATCCTTTGAATCTAGTGTGTCAATTTAAATTCTTACATTGTTGAAAAATTATTATTAATACGTTGGTATCCACAAAATATCCACTTTTATGAGTAATAGCTTGAGTTTAATTACAAATGTACACTGGCAGTAATGCTGTGCTGTTTAAAGGTTAATTTTTGTAAATTCAGAAATGCTTAAACATGTTTATGAAAATGAACGGCGCTTGATCACTGCTTCCTGAGAAGCTATTGGAGTGTCTGATGGAGTAAATATAACTGTGATAGACTTACCTATAACCTACCTGCCTTCACATCTATGATATATATGTAACAGAATGTTATAATTGCTACTTCTTATTACTCAAATTTTAATATTAATTTTAGAATCAGCAGTAGCAATTATTCAATCTTAATTTTGCCGTCTTAACAACTCTTTATTCAAGAGAAATAAACTAGTGTTAGCCCATAAAACCACCCATTTCATCTTGTAGATTACAGGCCATGACCCATTATTGGAGCCATAGGCACCTTAACAATAATAGTAGGATTAATTTAATGATTTCATCAATTTAACCATAACTAGCTATTGTTGTTATTGTTTCATATTAAAGTGTTACTGATTGCAATTTTGACCTTAATATAGCGGCGACATAGAGCTATCAAATCAATGAGCTTATGAGTGAATTTTACACTTAGAAACGAAACAACTTTATCTTCTACATGACGCAGCATGAAACCTCAGTAAATACTTCCATGTGGTAAGTTATTAACGTTTTCGTTATTTCTACATACAAGTGCACAAGCGCAGATTTGAATTTAACGTAAACGTAAATAGCAAATGACGTTACTTTCAAATGCGCAGTCTCTTTAATGACGATATCACTGATGCTGTCATCAATATCAAACAGTATGTCAAAGGAGCACTGTAACGCCCGAGAAACCCCTGTGAATCAATCAAATGAACTCTAACCTAAAACGTGATGCCAGGATTGGAACAATCAGCGTCAGTCAGCAAAACAGAACAACGTCGGTTTAATTGAAGATATTCATTTTTTAGTTACGTTAAGCAAATTAATTTCAAATTACTAAATTATGTACGTATCTGTTTTACCGGCATGCCTTTACGCTTCCAGGTGCCACTCACGTTGAAATTCCCCTTTAATTAATTTCGAATTAAACCCTATCGACTCTACCTTAAACTTAATCGATCGAAATGAACCGCGAGGAATATTTCCGTTCGCACACGTAACATAAACCAAATATACCGCAGTCAGACGTGAACGCAGCGTCGCCCACCTTTCCCTTTAGTTATAATTACGTGACGTCAATTTAACGTAGGTGAGCTCGGTTCGCGGGACAGATCCGAAATTTTTTCTCTCGTTAACTCAGGACGAAAAACGTCGCTTTTACGGCAGTTAGTTTGATACTGGATAGCTAATTATCCTTGGGTCTTTGTGGGGAGTTATGGAAACTCGCCTTCGTTTAACGAGCCGTTAACAGGATGGGTTTTTTCCATGGGAAAGCTTTAGTTACATTTAAAACATGTCGCGAGTTGAGGAAAGTCGTTTTGGGGGTGTAAATGTAAAAAGGAAAAAAACTTGTACAGTAGTCGTTACCGAAGAACAGTGCGAAGCTTGTTACTACTTCTTTTTTCATTATTGGAAAATTACATTTTTACAATAAATAATAAGGAACTGGAATTAACTATATCAAAACAAGTGGTAATTGACAAACTACGCGACACTGTTCACTTCATGACACAATTCGACACGCTCACCACTTTCCCACGAGAACGGCAACGTCGCTCCATTACGACCGATCTTACAGATCTACGTCTTTAACATCGATGGCGGCAACGTGAAGCTGATAACCGGCTGTCGAATCACCGTGGCGTACCCAGAAAACGAGAGAGAGAGAGAGAGAGAGAGAGAGAGAGAGAGAGACTAGGGGAACTTTTATTCTCTCCCCTCCATTCTCGCCATCGTGTGTGTTATATTATGGGTATATCTGGTGTATACAGTGTTTGATATCGCGGTAGATTATCGTTAATTTTTTGATATTCTTACCATACGATAAGAGAGTTGAGAAAGAAAAGTTCAACAAGACGCGTTTAGTACTAACTATATTGTAATAATGTTACTGGTTACAATGTTGTAAAGTCAGAAGAAAGAAGAAGAAGAAAGAACTCTGGGTTTAGCTCATACCCTTGCCAACCTCTGCAAAATTTAAAAGGTTGCTAAACTGATGGGTCGGTTTTACCGCCAGATGTTAAATAGTAAAATAATATTGATTATCTCCAACTCAGAGCATGTATAGAATACCATATATAACTACAGCGTTACACATTTTCGTGACGCTCGCTCCAGCGTTTTGCTCGACAGGAAACATAACATAACCCCAGTATAGAAGCTTCGCATCAATAAGAAGAGAAGAGGGTCCGAAACGACTAATTTGGCCAATAATATGTTCGTTAATTTTTGCTCCACAGCACAGTCTTCGTTTCCAAAGTTTCTCTATTTTTGATGATCTTTTAAAACGGTCCTGGTACAAACTAGTTTAGGTGCGTCAGAAATTGGGTGCTATTGTATGTTACCCACTCTAACTATTTTTGCTTGAAAGACAACTTGGATTTATTTTCTTATCAAATAAAAAAAATTAAATTCGCGTGCTATACTTAAAAGTTCGACCAATTATATTATTCCATTATTACTTCTGTAGGTTATTGATAATCACAATTTCAGAAACTGCTACCTCAGATATTAGACGTGCAATATTGATCCTATTGCAAGGATTAGACATTTAGGCGAGGGTCTTCTCAAGTTACAAAAAGCATTTATCTGTTACGGTAATATAATTTATGATATTTCTACAGTAGGTAGTTACACAATTTCCTGAGTTGTGCTTTGTTGAATGGTTTTTGTTTTCGGGAACTCAGCCCACAGTTGCAAATATTGCATTTTCTGACAATTTTTAGAAATTTATGTTTAGGTTGTAAAGTTCTGATGTGATTGTAACAAGTACAGTAAATGTTATACGTATGTTAATATCCATATAAGGTACTGCAATTTCTGTCATACCTAATAGTTTCGTTTTCAGGACCTGTAACGCCACAATTTTAAAAATATTCTCTTCTTCGTCATTAAAATATCTGATGAGTGTGCGGCAGATGGATCTGTAGCTGTAACATATATTTGTTTTAGATATCTTAAATAGGTCTTCTGTTTCGTTGTACATGTGATGATGCATCAATAACGGTAATATCTTTCTGTGTACCAATTATCAGTTAGTGAAATTCCTGTGATTCATTTAATGATTTTTGGTTTTTCAGATGATTTTAAAAACTTGCAGCTACTGTTCAGCAACAACTTAATTAGTCATTTTGAAATATTGATTGCTATTAACAACAGGAAACAATCTGCCACTTTAATTCCTTTCGAAACATTTCCTACAATTTTCTCACAACGCGACGAGGTGTAAGAGGCATAAGAGTATCGAACAAGTGCAAGAGGGACTCAAAGGAAAATACAGCATATAGGACGCCCCCAGAAAATTACGCTCCCAGCAAGTTCACATACAAAAGTCACAGCCTCCTACGTCCCCTGAAAAGTTACATCATATGATGCTACTAATTCCGAATGGCAGTGGGTAGGCAAATTTGGTGACGCATTTCCACGCTTTTTGAACTTTTTTGAATGAACGTCTTAATTATAATGTCACTAATGGGATCAGTATAATTAAATTAAACGAAAATAAATGTCAGGGGTGAAACGTGTATATTTCCACTTCGATCGCCGAAATGTATATTATATTTCCTCAGGCCAAACTGTATAGTAACCGTAAACGTCTATAACACTAAACACTAAAACTAAGTAAACAATTGGAATCAGTAGTTCATGTGGTTACTTAGTAATTAACGAGGGATCAACTGAGCTGACTTACTATGTAACCACCATGGTGGGCCTAGTACAGCCCCTTTCACTTGTAGCAACCCCAGAATAACGTAACTAAAACTCGTCACTTTAATTTTCATTTTTATTTATTTTTGTTCCCTTTGTGTCATTTTGGGGTTTATGTCAACTCATGTATACCCTTATTCTCTGGCTAAGGTCGTTGATGCAAGTGTACATACCACCTTCTCTAATCTATTTGTTGTCGATAGCTCAAAATTAATGTCGTTTTGGTCTGATTAACTTGTAGTACCTCAACTACCATTCTCAATCCGAGGACCTATTAGGCCCCTAAGCGTGACATATGGTGAAGGCGCTAGGCAAGGTAACGATAATATTAATAAAAAATGATGGGATCTATAGAAAGATCTGTAATACCAAAAATTTTTTTACAGATTTTCAAATACCATAAAATCAGTACCTATTAAACCTGAGAAACATTTCATATCGTAAATATCAACTATAGTAAATTTTTCATGTTTTTCGTGATCATGTTTGCTCTGAAAGCAAAGAATATTTTGAAAGGGGCAGCGAACAAAACGGTAGGCACAATTTCGTTACTTTAGGAATTGAATTCAATTCATTCGAAAAATTTCACTTTCCCAAGGAAACATATACGCTCCCGTTGATGTTTTAACACTCATTTCATTATTCATCTATGTGTGTTTCCTGGGCTCTTTCTCGTTTGCGTTTCGTTCCTTCGGAAAACCGTGCACGTTCCGCTTGTAATGCGGCAAATTGTATTAGGTAAATAGTTTCGGGGAGGGTGCATTCGTCCGACCGCAAATGACGTGTAATAATTTTATCAATCGAGAAAGCGAGTGTCCTAAAGCCACTTCCGTACAAAAGGGACAAATCTTATAGCTATGTAATGATAATTATTCCAATAAAGACTTGTATTTTGGTAGGCCATAGTATAGGATCATTCTATGTTAATACGAAGTCCAGTCAACGCTAGTCTATTGTGACGTTTATTTTTAATTTATTTACACTGTCCTAATTATACACTATACACTACTTAATTTATCTTAACTATTTCCTAACTGATTAATTTATGTCACACTCTTAACTAATTTATTTCACTCGTACGTTTTTCGCTTTGTTAATTCACTGGCGGCTTCACGCCTAATCTAATCTCCGACCGCAAGCCCGATTATATACATATTTCCATTGTATTCGCGATGATTCCAGGTCATTCTTTTCTCAAATAATGTTTACTTAGAAACGTCCAAAAGGTCATAAATCATTCTTCCTTTACTAAGATGTTGCCGATACGCTCGGGACGGTTTTTATTGCTGACCGCTGCGCTTATTAAGCGTAGTGGCGTTCCATTGAGGTAAGCCGCCGTCCGATAAGAGTAAACACGTTTCGCGCTGCTGTTTACATTTCGCGTTACACTATTTAAATATCAATCATCGTTGTAATATTAATTAATTCTTCTTCTTCATGTCCCTTGTCAATATTTCCCTCATCCATTTCTTTTTGGCTCCTTTTATTTCTTTCTTAATTTTTATTTGTAACTGTCTATATTCTATATATTTCATATTCTATATTCGTCAGTTTCAAAATATCTTATGTCCCCCAGGGCTCTTGTGACTTGTCTGTTTTAATACCCAACAATGTCATTAATTCCTTGAATTTTATCCTTGAGTTCGTTCCATAGTTCTTCAGGATCTTCTACTTGTCCTCAGATGTCTTTTATTTTGCAATTTAATTCTTGTTTGATTTTGTTATTTATTTCAATGTTATCGAAGTTCGATTTTGGTCGTTGATGTCTTTTCAACGGTAATTTAATGTCCGCCAAGAGAGCATGGTGGTTTGATCCCATATCTACTTCAGGAAATTTTGTGACTCTTGATGGCATTTCTAAAACGTTTATTTATGAGTATATAATCTATTTGACTTCTTGAAGACTCAGGGTTGCTTCCATTATCTAATGCCGCCTTCCAAGTGTATAGGCGTAGTTAAGGACGATTATACAAACCGTTTGTAACGACACTTTCATTTTCCTCGCAAAATTCGTAGTCTAACTATAACTAACTAACTGATAATAAATTAAATTTAGTTGTCATATTAGTAGGCACCAAACGGCAAGAGGAGTTATTTTAAGTTATTATTTCTTTTCTAGCAAAGTTAGCATAATAGCGACTTTACGAGATGTTCTGCGCTAATGTACGGCTTGTTGCGCAAAAAAGTAGTTCCAACAGATCCGGCGTCGCAATGAGATTAAAAGTAAATAAGAGCTAATTTCCACGCCGGGGGAGACTTCAAATTTCCCACGAAATTATACAAATGGAAGTCTAAAACGAAAACATTAAGTTAGAAACAATTTCCACGTCGAAGGCTCAATTTTCATCAGGTGAAACCATCTCTCGATCATTAAACCGTTTAACGGCGCTGACATAAAGAATTTGCGATGCGATGCGTCGGTACGTCGTAAAAATTATAACTGCAGTTCCCGCGTTTTAAAACTACGTATCATATTACCCCAGACGGATACCGGAACCCTCGCGAGCAGTTAAATACTGCCGGCAGATAAATATGGAATTTTCCAGCGATATCCGGATGGGAAAGTCTGCGTTCGTTGTTTTCGTCTTTTACGAGTATTTCCCGGGAAATACGAGAAAGTGCGATAATCGCAAGTCAGTCGGTGTTGTATGACAACGACGTTAAATCGAACTCGCAGTAATCGGCGAACGCTACATTTAAATATATGGCTCAGGGAAATAAAAATTTAACAGGACTGTGAAATATACAGGTATCTGAGAAGGGTTTTAGGTAATATTGACCTATAGGAAGAGATTATACCACTTTTCTACGTGAGATTTGGATTTGGTCGTATTTTTTATTTATTAACAATTATGTTCAAAAAGTTCAAATTTTCGCTATTATCACCTGTTATTGCAAAAAGCTTAGATCTAATAAATAGTTATAAGTAATCGTCATTTGAAATATAAAACAAGCTTTAAAATGACATTTTAAAAATGTTGATAAGTTGACTTGTTGCCTAGAAATTTGCAAAATAAGGATATAATAAAAATTAATAATAAATCTTTAAAAAACTCACTGAAAACTATGTAAAACAAGCAAAAATATTATACTTCTGGTACTACAAAAAAAGCCTCCAAATTTCAAATCGACCCATCAAATAGTCTAAATTTTATCATAATATATATGTTTATTTCAGAGACCAGTTATATGCAATAACATAAGTCAGAAAATAATAAAGATACAGCAATTGTACAAATAGTATAACAAAGAAGAAGAGGTAATATATCAATGGGGGTGCACGATCAATGGGAATCAAAAAAAGTAAAAAAAAAAAGTTTTTCTATTACAAAATCATGGTACAAATATATAAACATTTTTAATCGTAAACATTTAAGAATACTTAACTTTTCCCTACTGCTCGAAAACAAAATATTTTCCATATTCGAAAAGCTGACCTTTTTACACCAATTATAAAGGAAGAAAAATTGTTCCAGGTCAATTTGGGCCAAAGTTACCGTTTTTTTAACATAATAACATGATTCTTAATTTTTAATAACATAAGTCACAAAATAATAAAGATACAGCAATTGTACAGATACCATAAAAAAGAGGAAGAGCTAAACTATATAAGAATCAAAAAAAGTAAAAAAAATCTTTTTTTCTATTGTAAAATCATTGTACAAAGATATTAACAATTTTAATTATAAACATTTCAGAATAACTTTTTCCCTATTACTCGAATAATAAAATATTTTTTCATATTCGGAAAGCTGACACTATTACACGAATTATAAAAGAAACAAAATTATTCCAGGTCAATCTGGGCCAAAGTTACCGTATTTTTAAAATAATTCATAAACAATTTGTTTATCACTATTAAGAAATCTGACTAACGCCATTTTGAAGTCAAAGGTTGACAGTATCCGTACAAAAATTTTTAAGTGGTGTGCTATTTAACGAGATCATCGGTGAAGCTTCAAAAGTGATGCAAACATGATTACTAGTCGGAGAGTGAGATCAAACAGTGGAAAAGCCTATTTAAACTGGAACAATGTTCTATATCTTTGGATCTAGTTGATGGATTTTAATATTTCTTTTTCTAATTTGTATGTACTCTTTGCGTAAATTACAAATGTACAATTTGATTCTCATTTTATTTATAAATAAATACTGAAATTGGTGTAAACAAATAATATTTTAAAAAAACAATATTTTTGGTTATCGTAAGAATGGGTTATTAGCACTTTTATTAATAACTAATTGTCATGAAAAATTTGTTGTGATTAACTGTTATACGAAAAATAAGCTAATCTCCTTTATTTCCATTTTACTTGATTTCTTTTACATTAACAATTTAATAAGACTTCAAAAATTATTTACCAGGTAATATTTTTTATTGTTTACAAATATTGCAACAATTTAATTATTAATTAACAATATAAATGTTTAAGATATGACAAGAGTTTTTTCCCAAAATAGTTTTTAAGTTTGTAAAAATTTACACTTTATTTTTATTGGCAAAAACAATTGTTTGACAAATGGCAAAGACTGTTTGTAAGTGGATTTGTTAAAAATTTAATATTAATTTTTTGTTTTTCCCTTATTTTGCAAATTTCTAAGCAAATAGCGAAAATTTGGATTTTTCTTACTTAATTGTTAATAAATAAAAAATATGATCGAATCCATCGCAGGAAAGTGGTAGAATCTCTCTCTTCCTATAGGACAATATTACCTAAAACTCTTCTCAGATACCTGGATATTTGACAGTCCTAAACAACGTCCTTTTCTTCCTTATTTCCCCGGTCTAACACTCTCCACACGAGCTCGACGTTAAGCGATATCAAACCTGATTTTGTTGGCGAATCCATCAGGTTTGGTTACACGCGTGGGAGAAGTCTCCTTGCGATTTCGCTGCGGATTAGATGATTAGACCTTTTGATCTTTGACGCGAAAGCTAACGATTCGGAATCCGGAAACGTTAATTTAGGTGGGGCGGCGAGCTCATAAATGGAGTAATTGGCAATTAGAGTCCCTCAAGTGAGAGGAACCGTCCCAAGGTAAGACACTTCGGTAATGGGACGAGACGGAATCCGCTGCAACGGGAGAGCTCCGGTTTTTTCGAATCAATTTGGAACAGAATATGTCTCACGTTATCTGATGGCTTTTAACCCGAACCCCTTCGTCTCGACGTAGCTCGATTTAGCTTTGAGAACGTAGTGGATGTACAGTAGGTTTCCCCACCTGTTGATAACCCTGGCTGATAACGAGAGTTTACAAATATGTTTTCTTAAACGGGAGAGCTAAATGTAATTTTAATGAAAGGCGGGAGAGCTACGAATGATTAAATCCTTTCATACTCAGGACTTTGCAAGGACCTTATACCAGTAAACAAATTGAAATGCCATAAATTAGTATTAATATTTATTAAAATCTAAGTACAAGGACGCCTTTGAGTGGAAATATTTCATGAGAATTTTGCTAAATGAAATTGTAATGAAGATATGAATATTCCGAAGTAATTGAGGAAATTCAGGACTATTCGTGTCCGGCAGATTTGTGTGTCACTGTATGATTAGTAGAATGACAAAGTAAGAGCAAAATTGTGAATATAAAGTAAAACAGGCACAACATAAAATATAGCTCAAATAAATACCATAATATTAACGTCACACATATCCCTAAAATAACGCAAAAAATTTGTGAAATAGCTACAATTGAATTTTTTACAAAAATCGTTTAGACATGTTGAATTTAATTGTGAAATTTTTTAGAATATTTTGTATTTTTTCTTGACGTTACGCTCGAAGTTATGACGTCATCGACTGTTTGCAAAATAAGCAATAGCGTTTTTAATGGAATTTTAAAATACTTTTAATACACCATGGAGAAATACAAGTTGGCGTGGATGATACAAGAACTTTTTATAAAAAAAGGAGTAGAAGCTGAAAATGAAACAAATTTAAACGAAATTACGAATATTCAAGACCATGGCGATAGCTCTAAGCGATTAACTTTCCTCCAAAAGTTAAAGACTATTTATTTATTTATTTCACAATCAGAGTTCCATAATAGCTGTTTCTACGGTGGCAAGTATAAAATTTAAATCAAAGTTATACAAAACGTATTAAGTAAATTAAAAATTAATAATTAATCTTCTCTCCAATACCTGTCTAAGGTAAGTTGAAAGCTCCAATATATTTTTTATCAGGTACTAAACATTTGGTAAAATATATTAACATCTGTTAAAACATGTCAGTCAATCTTTTAGTTTACTTATTGAAATATCCGAAAAGTCCGTATATTTTCATTTTGAGGTAATGTTCAAAAAGTGAGGCAGAACCTGCCTTGTACTCCTACTGTAATTGTTATATGCTCCACCCCAAGTTATGCTTACATAAGGCTATAATAATAATAATAATAATAATAATAATAATAATAATAATTAGAATAATAATAATAAAAATAATAATAATAATGATAGTAATAATCTATAATTCAATAACGTTCAATTCTTAACATATGTTTGCATAATTTTAGCAGCTTGTAGGATAGAGAAATTCGGTATATTACTTTGTTGATAACATGTCTAATATATTTATGCCATTTCGTATTGAAACCGAAATATATTTACACGTGAAGGTTTTTGTTAACTGTAGTTCCATTTGGGTGTATGCATATTGAGCCCAGATCTACTTTTAATGATAATTTATTTAAACAATTTAAAGAGACACCCACACTTCTTTTAAACTTCTTTATTCTTCAGTATATTAATCAGCAGATGGTTAACATGAAGGATATAAATATCAAATGGCCAAGTGTTGTTCCATGAGGAATGTCAGTAGTAATAATTGGTACTCACTAACATGCTCCTTAATTTTCAATTTGATATCTATTTTAATACTAAAATATCGGGTTGGCGAGGTAGAAAGGTTGAGGGAAGGATTAAATATCAATTACAATTTTTTATTCTATGCGCATGGTATTTGCATTGTTTACAAGCCTTGTAAATTGATTAGCCAATAAAAAGTAGTGTGAATAAAAATTTAAACCGTCCCATTTCAATTGACATTGATTGCATTTAATAATATCAATGTAACAAATTTTTAAAAACGTTGAAATATTTAAGAAAAAACTTCATAGAGCAGCTCATACCTTATATATGACTTCCACCTCTAATTTCATCACATCCGGAGATATTTGCGAAAGCCCCGCCCGATTTTAATAATTAAAATAGGGGCGACATCTAACAAACTACCCTTCAGATTTCCATAACTAAATAAACCTAACTCGACGAATTTGATCACACATGTAGTTTTCCCGGCTCTAAGCGAATTACCAATCCACGTGGATGATTAATATTATTACGTAACGATATATCTTCGCTTCAATTGGAACGTCCTGGTGACTTTCCATTTCGGCGAAATAAGTAGAAACTCAATCGAAGCGTTGTTTTTGGTGGTGTGATATTTCCACGTTCCATAAAGGGAAATTCGACACTTCGCGAGATGGAAACGTTACCTAAGGCATCGGCAATACAATAAGAAGTAAATCATCATCAAACATTCTGGTATAAGATGGCCCTTTTCTCCCTAACTCGCAATTAACATCTCGCTAATGAAACTTCACGTCCGCCCACGATACCGAACTGGAGTTAATCTGTAGTGGAATTAAGTTTACAGGCAACTTCTGTATGCAAATTTTATAATTTATCTCGTACAATCCTTGCTGGCAACTGCGACACTCAGAGTCGACTTAAACAGATAAAGTGTGAATTATTTCAAGAGAGGGCAGATAAATATGATATGAGTGTAGATTCATCCAAAACGCATATCACGGTAATGTATTTGTCTACTGTGAAATTAATAAGCAGAAAACGTGGAGAAATCAATAGATGTGGTCGTGTCAGTGGTCACGGTCAAGTTTGTTACTCGGTATTTCGGCGGTACGGTCCTGACCAAAAGCGAGCCAGCCGAAATGTGTTTCTAAATGTATTCTATTTGTTTCCAGATATCAAATCAATTTAGCAATTTCGAATCTTAGACAATCAAAGGGAAATTTCAGCGAGGAACACAATTTCTTACACCAATTCAATTATCTCACATGACCTAACTTTAACAGCTTTTAGGTGAGTTTCAATTTCATATGTGCGTAGGTATGCATCCACTTACGTATCTAACGTGGATTGTTCATGTCGCAAATTCACTGTATCAAATTGGTACGTCGTTTTTCCGTCCGTTACAGACGCCTTTATGCCATGTGTTATTGAAAAGTTAATTGAAGCGGAGACGAAGACAACTCGATCGATATTTCGCGAGCGCCGGAGAAGCGAATAACTAAACTGTAGATAAAATAACATAAAGGAGAAGTTAGAATTGTAATATGTATCGCTGAAGGTCTTAAATATAAGGGCATTTGTATTGGTAGAGATATTTTGGACGTAATATGGTCGAAGTTATTGTGATATCAAAGTTGACGCAAATCACTTATCAGCAATTTTATAAAACAGAATTCAACATAGATCAAACGCCTTATAGTCCAGTCATCTTAAGCCAAATTAGGTGAATATCTCGGAAAATCGACATACCCAGTATATTAACACGTAAAAACTTCTATTTTGGCATTTCAAAACTTTCCTCAGAATTCACATATAATTGGTCGCAAGTTTTAAAGTCAGGGGTCTGAAGGCACACAAATCTATTTTTTTCTAAATTTTTTGCAAATGTCTCGTTTTATATGAGTTTTACGCTATTTGTATTTATTATCGATATTGAAGAAATCCAAATTCTCTACAACTTTTCTATTTAACATTTCTTAATACCTCAAACTGTTTTCGAGATAGAGGGCGGAGAGCGATGGTCAGAGAATCATGTGAGGTCAAATGATAGTCCCGATCAAAAGCTCGTTGGGGTTATAAATTATTGCTAAATATATAATTATGATTAATTATTAACTTTTACATTAAATTCAATTTTTCTCTCTAATAATTCTAAAATTTATCAATTCAATTACACTCATAATCTCTTTCTGAGATTAAACTTTTATAATTTTTTTATAATAAATATTGCATTTGAAGTAAAAAATAATTAAGTATATCCTGTTTAAAATCCGTAAACTCTTAAATATTAAATCTATCAAATGACACTTCTAATAAAAACAGTAATTCAAAATTTATTTCTTTTCTTCTTTATTTATTTAGAAAGTCATTACATTGGTATAAATTAGATTAGAATTAAAATATAATTTAACTATTTTCCTCAACATTTTTTTAATTACATGGCCAGGTAAGTGTTATTAAATAAATTGACACTTAATTAAAAATAGATAAGTAACCAAAAAAAAATTAATGTAAAAGTTAATAACAAATGCTAATTAATTTATAACCTTAATATTACGAGTTTTTAATCGGGACTACCAGTTGACCTCACATCTTCTGACCAGAGCTCTCCGCCCTCTATCTCGAAAAAAGTTCGAGGTATGAAGAAATGTTATATACAAAAGTTGTGGAGAATTTCATTCTCTACAATATCGATAATAAATACAAATAGCGTAAAACCCATAGAAAACGAGATATTTGCAAAAAATGTAGAAAAAATCGATTTTTGTGACTTTTGACTCCCGACTTTAAAACTTGCGACCATCCAATTATATGTGAATTTTGAGGAAAGTTTTAGGATGCCAAAATAGAAGTTTTCATGTGTTAATATACTGGGTATGTCGATTTTCCTAAGTGAACCCCTTATAATGACTGGACTATTAAGCTTTTCTCATCAGCTTTTTACTCAGAAAGTGTGTGCTTCATTACCCCCCACCACTGTGAAATGTAAATAATAATGTGATGACTATAGCAAAAATATGATCAGCAATATAATCACCCAGTAAACCTAATGGAAAAATTGACAGTTACAACGAAATAACAAAGTTCAGTGACATATTTTAATAAATTTATGTCATAAAAACTCAGATTAACATTTATAACAAAATTACCATTTTTGTTCTATTATCATTAAGCGCTATTGTGCTATTGCATTTATAATTAAAACCGTTAATGGAAAGTTTTATTTGTTTCAAGTAACGAAATAAATAGTTGTATTAAGTTAGTGGGTTATTAAAATTAAAAATATATATAACAGAAAGTAAAAAAAATTATCGAAAAGATTCAAGATTCAATTTTTTTTTAAAACCCATTATTCCAATAAAGAGTGGGTAATATTCAGTCAATTTTTGGTAAGTTAACTAGTTAAATTCTTTAAATTAAATTAATTAACTAATTAGTAATTAAAAAGATTAGAAGTACCTACCTACCAAACTTATTGAAATTTTTCCAAAGTTTAATTTTCGTAACGGAACAAATTAACTCAATAAATGTTTGTAATGGGTAATTGTATTATTTCTCGTACACTATTATGCAACTTTCAGAATTTTTCATTTTGAGGAAGATCATAATTCTGAAAAACTTGTCAAGATATAATACAAAGTTTACTGAAAAATTAAGAAATTTAGATTAATGCAACAAGTTATATTGTATTGCTATTTTCAAGACAAGTAGTTTTCTTTATTATACCTGTACCTTAGATTTCACAACGCATTACTTTGAATTTATTGATTTTTTGTAAATTTGTATAATTACATATAAATAATTTTAACAAAGATGTATTAGATTATGGACTGAATTTTAGGAGACTCAATGATTCATACGGCTTTATTAAATTTATTTTTATATTTTATTAAGGTTAAATTAAACACTAATTGGTAGTCGAATTAAAAGTACCTAAATGAAAAATCCAATTTCGTTTCTAGTGTTTACTTGTGACAAATGCGACTTTAATGTATATATATATAGGCGAGTTATTTACAGCTCTGGTGGCCGTTTCTCGCATCCTAATTTCCAAGCCTTTTTGTCGCGCCAGTCGCCTTCTTTTAACCCTTTTCTGTCCATGGCTTCTTTCACTTCTGTTACCCAGGCGCGTTTTGGTCTACCTCTTTTCCTTCTATTGGGCGTAGACCACTCTAATAATATTCTTTTTGGCCATCTATCGTTGGACATGCGATTGACGTGCCCATACCATTTCAGTCTTTTTACTTCAATAGTTTTCAATATACTTGTGTCTATGCCCATTTCCTCTCTGATATCAGTGTTTCTAACTTCGTCTAATCTTGTTTTCCGGCAGAATCTTCTCCAGAAGTCCATTTCCATGGCGTTTATGCGTGAGCTATTACGATTCGAGATTTCCCAAAGCTCAGCTCCATAGATAGCTATACTTTCCACTATGGTTTTGTAAATCCTAATCTTATTTGTTTTGATATTTTCTCGTTCCATAGGGTGCTGTGTAGCTGGTGGATAGCTGCCCTACCTTGTCCGACTCTGCTGATTATTTCCGCATTGCTTCCACCTGTGTCCGTCAATTTTACCCCCAGATATTTAAATATTCGTGTGTTTCTGATTGTGCCGTTTCCCAAGATAAGATCAGATCCTGTTCCTCCAACTATTAAATATTCTGACTTTGTGCTGTTGATTGGCAGACCCTACTTCTTGTATTCTTCATATAGCTTTCTAACCATATAGTAGATGTCCATCTCGTCTTCCGCCAACACAACTTGGTCGTCTGCGAAATGTAAGCTGAACAGTCTCTTATGTCCTATCGGTACTCCGCGATTTAAGCACTTCTTACTCCAGCTTTCTAAAGCTCCTTTCACGAATATTTTGAACAATGTTGGGGCTATGCAACAGCCTTGTTTAAGACCTTTCGTAACGCGGAATTTTCGTGATATTTTACTACCCATTTTTACTCTGGCGGTCATATTTATATACAGCTTCTGGACTGCTTTAATATAGTTCGATTTTATGCCCTGTCTCTCCATGGTTTCCCACAGTCTGCTCAGGGGAACGTTATCGTAGGCTTTAGTTAGATCTATAAAGACTGCGTGGGTTTCCATGTTATGCGCAAGTCTTTTTTCTACTGTCTGTTTGAATGTAAAGATGTTATCCACACATGACCTACCGGCTCTAAACCCGCATTGTTCTTCGTTGTCCTTAATTAATATTTGATAATTTGAGCACGATCGTCTGTCGCCCTTCTTATAAATATTACTGATATAAGAGATGTTCCATTCTTCTGGTGGGTCTTCTCCGCGGATAAATTGATTAAATACATATGCTAAGAGTTCGTACAAAATATCTGGTGCATACTTCAGTAGCTCAGCTGGTGTACCTCCAGGGCCAGGAGCCTTCCCGTTTTTTTTAACTCAGAAACAGCTTTTTTTACTTCAGTCGGTGTTAATTCGTCCTCTTCGTGCAGCAGATTGTCTTCCAGTTGGGTAGTCTCAGAGTCTTCTGTTGTGTTATGTAAGAAATTTGGTCTGTTTTCCGTTAGTAGATCCTCATAGTATCGTACCCATTTGTCTAATTGTATGTTGTTTGGAGTTACTTTTTCTTTACTATTAGTCTTGAGGCTTTTCAACACTTTCCACGCTTCCCTTGACTTAGTCGACCCTATGTAGTTGTCTAAGTGTCCACATGTTCGATTCCACGCTGCGTTCTTTTCTTTTGTTACAAGTTTTTTGACTTCTCTATTTGCTGTCGCATATCGTTTTCTATCATCTGGGTCTTTTGTGTTGAGCCATGTTTGGTATATCCTTTTTTTCTGGCTAACAGCTGATTCTACTTCTGGACTCCATCATTGGGGTATTTTTCGTTTTTGTGATTGTCTAATTCTCCGATGGCTTCCGACGCTGCTTCGTGAATGATCCTAGTTATTTCATTATACATATCTACAGCAGATGAATAGTACACTTCTTTTAGTTTTGCACACAGGCGCCACTTATAGAGGAAAACGGTTGATTCACTGTTGAAGCTTTGTAAGTTATACCTTGGGACATTTAGGTCCATAGCGTATTCTTGATGTTGTCGGTCGCCTCTTTTCAATGTATTGTAGTAGGGCAAATATATTTTTGCACGAACCAGGAAGTGGTCAGACCCGCATTCAGCTCCTCTATGCACTTTCACATCTTGAACTTCTTTTTTTTAACGTCCTTTAATGTATTAACCTAAATTTTTATGTTGTTTTGAAAAAGTGAACAGGATAGCGAATCGCCTTAAGACGCGTGAGTGTCAAAACTGGCACGTTTGACGTCGAATCGTCGTGTTAACGTTTCCATTCCGTATTCAAATCCATCCCACGGCGCTAATTCCAGAACGTCGGCTAATAAACTGTTATTATTATCATTTAGTAAATATCTCGTTCTCCCCTCGGCGTAAAACAATCACAGAGATTATCCTAACGTGAGTTAATTCCTCTTGATTATGCCCCTCCTTTCTCCACATCTCGAATACAAATTCACTACGTCTTAACTTACCCCCCTCGCCCTTTTCGTTCTCCCCGCATCTTTTCTTTCGTGATTAATAAATCCTAGTAATTTCGCTCTTCCTCCCCTTTCTCGAATTATCTAGTTACCAACAATGGAGCTTTTAAAACGATAACCCGATTTTATGGAGTACTTGTTTCGGCTCAAAGTGTAGACGGTAATTACACAAAACTAAATTGACATGTACTCGTTAATTATATAATCGAGAAGGGATTTACGCGGGAAGGAGCATGTGGGGTTAGAGATTAATTTTATATTTCCTATTTTAGCTCTTATGTCGTATTTCAAAATGTGAAAATGGTTCTCGTCGAACCGATAGAGTTGAGTTTAAAGAATAGAGGAGTAATGGGTTTAGAGGGGAGCCCAAAATCTACACGTCGGAAACGTTAATTGAAGTTTCTGCTGCATTGAACGGAGAGGGCATTATTCCACTATTGGTAATGCCGTCAGGTGTAATTCCGTTAACTCGCTAATGGTACGCGAAACGTTCTTTAACGTCATGACAAACTTCCTTTATGAAACGGCAAACGGAAACTTTACATGACAATAAAAACGTTTAACGAGTTACGTCCCGTGAGCGCCGCCAACTTATCAGCAACTACACATCCGATCCCGAGAAAAAGGTAAATTACATAAAAGGTATACATACATATGCATTTAGGTCTTTCTACTTCTAACCTCGAGATTAACAATTAACAATTGAGTTAACAATAACTTAGCTCCCAATAATCACCCCGTTTCGTTTACCACCCAAATTTGCAAAATCCAAAATTGGGCTATTTTCTGAAAAAAAAAAACCGTAAGTGGATAACCTTCCTCGGTTGTAAACATAAAATTAAACTTTCGTATTTCGGGATGAAACTCGTAAAGAACACATGTTAGTATTTTAGCTAAGTCTTAAATCACAAAAACCGACAATTTAGGAAGTATTCCAATTTTTTAAAAGGTAAAATTAAAAACAAAATTCGATATTGCGATTTTTTAACGGTTGCACATAGAAACTTGTTGACCCAGATTTAATATTCCCCAATATATTTTAATTTTTGAATGGTGAATATTGAATGTTGATTCAAAAAGGCAATTTTGTAGGGATGAAACATATAGGTCTTTCTAAAGTTCGTATCCCAAAAATTAATTGTATGAATAAAGAGAGGGTCTTAGCTTTTATTTCAAGCACTCGTATAAGAAGTATTGCAATTTGCTCGATTTTTGGAATTTGTGTTAATAGCATTTCTAGATGTTTTAAGATCTCCTGAGATCCCCTGATCTTCAGAAAACGTGTTTTTGATAAAATGACTGTGTGTGTGTAGGGTACGTTTTTCTCTCGGTTATTAAAAACTAGAAATGGTTTGAATTTAAATTTAGTGCTACACCAGGACCTCTTGATAAGCTTTTAATTAATATCGGCCGTGGTAAAGGGGTAGTTTACTCTTACTATTTTTCGGTTTCTGAAAATTTTCACAAAATTTGTCCCCAGAATTTGATTAGGCTATTAATTTCGTTCCAATGTCGAACATATATAACCTAATTTATTGACATTTTTTTGCTACATCTCTAAATGGCACTTTATCATTGTAATTTTTTGTTTTGGAAATTTGCTCAAAATCCACTCCAAAATTTTTTTTAAGTTTGAACATTTATTCTACTATCGAATCTAAAATCTATCTAATATCATTTTTGGCTAAATCTTCTCGAAAGGGCCCCCTTACCGTTATCCTTTTTCGGGTTTTGGAAACTAAAAAAGTTTCAGCCTCCCAGCTCATTTAGAGGTACCTATCCTATTATTGATTGCAACATTTGACTCAAACAGACAGAAAAAGTATAGTTCTTAAAATGTTAAGTATAGTTCTTAAATGTAGTAAGTTAATTCGACTTTAAATATTTTGTTAAAATAACCGACAAAGTAACTTTAAAGTGTATTGCCATTTCACAAATGCCTATAACGTTTCTACCTTTCAGCTCATTTAGAAGTTTCCTAATATTGATTTGCAACATTTATCCCAATCAGATGGAAAAAGTGAAGTTACCTGCTTGGAAGATTGTAGGAAGTTAATTCAACGTTAAATATTTTCTTAAAGTAACCCAAGAAATAACTTTAAAGTGTGTTTTCATAGGCTGATAGGCATTTCACAAATGCCTATCAGCCTTTTGCTCATTCAGAAGTGTCGTAATATTGATTGCAACATTTGTCCCAAACAGACAGAAAGGGTGAAGTTACCTGGAAGCTTGTGGTAAGTTAATTCGACTTTAAATATTTTGTCAAAATAACCCACGAAGTAACTTTAAAGTGTATTGCCATTTCACAAATGCCTATAAAGTTTCAACCTTCCAGCTCATTTAGAAGTGTCCTAATGTTGATTGCAACATTTATTGCAATCACACAGAAAAAGTGAAGTTACCTGCTTGGAAGATTTTAGAAAGTTAATTCAACGTTAAATATTTTCTTAAAGTAACCCAAGAAATAACCTTAAAGAGTGTTACTATTTCACAAATGCCTATCAGCCTTTTGCTCATTCAGAAGTGTCGTAATATTGATTGCAATGTTTGTCCCAAACAGAGAGAAAAAGTAAAGTTACCAGGAAGCTTGTGGGAAGTTAATTCGACTTTCAATATTTCCTCAAAATAACACACTACATAACTTTAAAGTGTATTGCCATTTCACAAATTCCTATAAAGTTTTAACTTTCCAGCTTATTTAGAAGTTTCCAAATATTGATTGTAAAACATTTAACCCAATCAGACAGAAAAATTGGAGTTACTTACTTGGAAGGTTGTAGGAAGTTTATTCAACCTTAAATATTTTCTTAAAGTAACCCAAGAAATAACCTTAAAGTGTGTTACTATTTCACAAATGCCAATTAGCCTTTTGCTCATTCAGAGGTGTCGTAATATTGATTGCAACATTTGTCCCAAACAGACAGAAGGAGTGAAGTTACCTGGAAGCTTGTGGTAAGTTAATTCAACTTTCAATATTTTCCCAAAATAATGCACAGAATAACTGTAAAGCGTATTGTCATTTCAAAAATGCCTATAAAGTTTCAACCTTCCAGCTTATTTATAAGTTTTCCAATATTGATTGCAACATTTATCCCAATCAGACAGAAAAGTGAAGTTACCTGCTTGGAAGATTTTAGGCAGTTAATTTGACTTACATATTTTCTCAAAGTAACCCAAGAAATAACCTTAAAGTGTGTTACCATTTCACAAAGGCCTATCAGCCTTTTGCTCTTTAAGAAGTCTCGTGATATTGATTGCAACGTTTGTCCCAAACAGACAGAAACAGTGAAGTTACCTGGAAGCTTGTAGTAAGTGAATTCAACTTTCAATATTTCCTCAAAATAACCCACGAAATAACTTTAAAGTGTATTGCCACTTCACAAATTCCTATAAAGTTTTAACCTTCCAGCTCATTTATAAGTTTCCTAATATTAATTACAACATTTATCCCAATCAGACAGAAAAAGTGAAGTTATCTACTTGGAAGATTGTAGAAAGTTAATTCGACGTTCAATATTTTCTTAAACTAGCCCAAGAAATAACCTTAAAGTGTGTTACCATTTCAGAAATGCCTATCAGCCTTTTGCTCATTCGGAAGTGTCGTAATATTGATTGCAACGTTTGTCCCAAACAGACAGAAAGAGTGAAGTTACTTGGAAACTTGTGGTAAGTTAATTCGACTTTAAGTTATTTCTCAAAATAACCCACGAAGTAACTTTAAAGTGTATTGCCATTTCACAAATGCCTATAACGTTTCAACCTTCTAGCTCACATAGAAATTTCCTAATATTGATTGGAACATTTAACCCAATCAGACAGAAAAATTGGAGTTACCTACTTGGAAGATTGTAGGAAGTTAATTCAACGTTAAATATTTTCTTAAAGTAACCCAAGAAATATCCTTAAAGAGTGTTACTATTTCACAAATGCCTATCAGCCTTTTGCTCATTCAGAAGTGTCGTAATATTGATTGCAACGTTTGTCCCAAACAGACAGAAAGAGTGAAGTTACTTGGAAACTTGTGGTAAGTTGATTCGACTTTGAATATTTTCTCAAAATAATCCACGAAATAACTGTAAAGGGTATAGCCATTTCACAAATGCCTATGAAGTTTCAACCTTCCAGCTTATTTAGAAGTTTCCTAATATTGATTGCAACATTTATCCCAATAAGATACAAAAAGTGAATTTACATGCTTGGAAGATTGTAGGAAGTTAATTCGACTTTAAATATTTCCTTAAAGTAACCCAAGAAATAACCCTTGAAGTGTGTTACCATTTCACAAATGCCTATCAGCCTTTTGCTCATTCGGACGTCTCGTAATATTGATTGCAACATTTGTCCCAAACAGAGAGAAAAAGTGAAGTTACCTGGAAGTTTGTGGAAAGTTAATTCGACTTTAAATATTTCCTCAAAATAACCCACGAAGTAACTTTAAACTGTATCGCCATTTCACAAATGCCTATAACGTTTCAACCTTCCAGTTTATTCAGAAGTTTCCTAATATTGATTGCAACATTTATCCCAATCAGATGGAAAAAGTGAAATTACCTGCTTGGAAGATTGTAGAAAGTTAATTCAACGTTAAATATTTTCTTAAAGTAACCCAAGAAATAACTTTAAAGAATGTTACCATTTCACAAATGCCTATCAGCCTTTTGCTCATTCAGAAGTGTCGTAATATTGATTGCAACATTTGTCCCAAACAGACAGAAAGGGTGAAGTTACCTGGAAGCTTGTGGTAAGTTAATTCGACTTTAAATATTTTGTCAAAATAACCCACGAAGTAACTTTAAAGTGTATTGCCATTTCACAAATGCCCATAACGTTTCAACCTTCCAGCTCATTTAGGAATTTCCTAATATTGATTGCAACATTTATCCCAATCAGACAGAAAAGTGAAGTTACCTGCTTGGAAGACTGTAGGAAGTTAATTCGACTTTAAACATTTTGTCAAAGTAACCCATGAAATAACCTTAAAGTGTGTTACCATTTCACAAATGCCTATCAGCCTTTTGCTCATTCAGACGTCTCGTAATATTGATTGCAACGTTTGTCCCAAACAGACAGAAAGAGTGAAGTTACCTGGAAGCTTGTGGTAAGTTAATTCGACTTTCAATATTTCTACGAAGTAACTTTAAAGTGTATTGCCATTTCACAAATGCCTATAACGTCTCAACCTTTCAGCTCATTTAGAAGTTTTCTAATATTGATTGCAACATTTATCCCAATCAGACAGAAAAGAGAACTTATCTGCTTAGAAGATTGTAGGAAGTTAATTCGACTTTGAAAATTTTCTCAAAGTAACCCAAGAAATAACTTTGAAGTGTGTTACCATTTCACAAATGTCTATCAGCCTTTTGCTCATTCAGAAGTGTCGTAATATTGATTGCAACTTTTGTCCCAAACAGACAGAAAGGGTGAAGTTACCTGGAAGTTTGTGGTAAGTTAATTCGACTTTAAATATTTTGTCAAAATAACCCACGAAGTAACTTTAAAGTGTATTGCCATTTCACAAATGCCCATAACGTTTCAACCTTCCAGCTCATTTAGAAGTTTCCTAATATTGATTGCAACATTTATCTCAATAAGACAGAAAAAGTGAAGTTACCTGCTTGGAAGATTGTAGGAAGTTAATTCGACGTTAAATATTTTTTTAAAGTAACCCAATAAATAACCCTAAAGGGTGCTACCATTTCACAAATGCCTATCAGCCTTTTGCTCATTCAGAAGTGTCGTAATATTGATTGCAATGTTTGTCCCAAACAGAGAGAAAAATAAAGTTACCTGGAAGCTTGTGGTAAGTTAATTCTACTCTAAATATTTCCTCAAAATAACCCACGAACTAGCTATAAAGTGCATTGTGATTTCTTAAATGCCTATAAAGTTACAACCTTCCTCTTATTTAGAAGTATCTTAATATTGATTGCAACATTTAACTCAAACATAAAGAAAAAGTGAAGTTACTAATACGGTTGTGGTTAAGTTAATTCTACTTTAAATATTTCCTCAAAATAATCCACGAAGTGACTTTAAAGTGCATTGCCATTTCATAAATGCCTACAAAATTTCAGCCTTCCAGCTCATTTAGAATTGTCCTAACATTACTTTCAACATTTGACCGAATCAGACAGAAAAAGTGAAGTTACCTAGAAGCTTGTGGTAAGTTACTTCGACTTTAAATATTAAGCAACATAGAAGTTAGCAGACCGCAATCCCCCGTTCCTCAACTAAAAATCTGAAATCCTGCTGAAAACTTCCCCCTACCGATTTCGACGTAACATTAACGTGACCCACTTCTCGTCGGTGGGACGAAGAAAACCTGACCAGCCGGACAAAGAAAAGTCTACGTCACCGCCGACCCCCTCCATCATGCCCACGATAGTCCCAACTTATCCAGGAGGATTTTTTTTTTCGTTCCAGAGAACCACTCGATGCAAGAGCGACTATTGGTCGGATATCGCGTCGCACCGTATTTATCGGCGCTGCGATTGGTCGGGCGCTTCAACAAAATCTCGTGTTGGCGCTCTCTCGGCTAGAGTAAGTCTGGAAGTGCTTTGGCGAAAACGGGAAAGTCGTCGAGAACGGTAAGGGAGAGAGAGTGTGTGTGCCTGTGTGTGTGTGTGAGGGTGCGTTTTCCTCGTTTGTTACGCTTTTCCACTTGTGTTGCTCGCTTCCGGAAAGATTCGATATGGTCTTTTGTTCGGGGGATTAGGGGATGGCGACGAGGGGGAGAGTTTGTCGTCGGGATTACCTTGATAATAAAGGGGATTTATTTCGCGGGCTTTTCTTCGCACCGCCAAGGGGGGTATTATGGGAGAGCTGTTGCATTTCCACGCGAAAAATAAGATTTCTCGTTCGCGAAATTCAATTGCTTTCAGTGGATAATCGTGGTGAAATTTTGGGTTGAAATGGGACAAGATTTTTTTTTGTAAATATGCTTTTCTCGGGTTGATGCATATTTGAATGCTAAGTATTCACTTTTAAGTAGTTCGTAGGAATACTTAGATACAGTAATATGTATGAATTATGAAGGTATTGTACACATTTACTTGATTACTAAATTCCTATACACATGTTTTATAAAAAAATTATGTAAGGTATTTCTCGTACTATTTCATAACCGAAACTCACCTGAGTGCATTCAAGACAACCTACCCTCTTTAAGTTAAAAGATACAAATTCAGGCAACCATTTACAAAGAAGAACTTCAGTATCGAGTTAATCTAAAAAAATTTCTCTATTGTTTATTGTCCAAATTTGGGTCCTTTAAAATAGTAAATGTAATTAACCTGTGGTAATAGAAATCAAATAAACCAGTTTGAAACACGTTATATTTTAAACTTGTAAAATGTTACTATGAATTATTGTATTATAAAAGGAAGTGGTGTCAAAAGCATTACATATTACATACATGCATTATCTTTGGTAGTATTTGACAGTTCTCGCCAATGCTTTTAGCTGAATTGCAAAACAAATTTTGTTATGGTAAACGTAATATTAATCAATTAGTTCAATTAAACTACACCCTTCTTGATATAATCGTTGATGCGATACATATTAAAAAAGTTTTTTAATTTCTTTTCCCCCGCAAATCTGGTATTTAATATCAAATTATTTTTCTACAAAAATGTGACTGACGACGTCTCTTCCAAATAGTAATAATAAATAATAATAATAATAGTGAAAAATAAAGTATTTCTGCTTAACCAATAGTGTTTTACCGAAATTTATAATTTATACCAAATAAAAATGATTTTTTTAAATAATTATGAATTTTGATAAAGGAGATGTAATTTTTGATTTTTTTGAAGCTCAATATTGAGGAATAATTTTATAAATTACATATTTACATTATAACTCTCCTTTTGACACATTTCAATTTTGATGTCTCGGTAACCAAGTCAGATTAGAACAAGTGTGTATTTTTAATTTATTGCTAATAGTTTAATGAATAATACCTTAAATTTCATATTTAATATCAATAACATTTTTTAGAAAATATGAATGAGTAAAGTAATTTGAAAAATGCTTTTTGGCCATAGAAATTATCTTTATAACAATATCTAATTGTTCAAGAGTCATTAAATTTTTTTTTCTTAATTTGGTTTGATTTCTTAAAATCTATAAGCTGTTTAAAAACGGATTTGAGTATTAAATGGAATTGGGGTACGATTATCTTCATCAAGTAGGCGAAAATTAATTTTTTTTTATCTACTTTGCGTTACTAATGATCTCATTATTACACCGAAAGTAGTCTAATAATATTCATATTATTACACTACTTTTGGTAACTTTTAGTTTTGTTAAGTTGGTACGTCAGCCTGTCACGTAGACGTCAAGGTTAAATTATTAGTATTTCAATAAATTTCTTGAGCAGCTTTGCGTATTTCTGGGGGTGTACAGGTTAATTCTACATTTTTGTCTTCCATTTCGCGCACTTAAGTAGTTATTGAATTTGCCATAGGACTACTAGATTTTTAAATCCAAATACGAAACGTCAATATCAGTGACGTCAGTGTAACCAACCCACGCAAAATTTCCTAGTGTAATACGAAAACTTGAACAGCCAAAATTTAGTAGTTAAAAGTAGTGTAATAATATTCATTTTATTACACTACTTTTGGTAACTTTTAGTTTTATTAAATTGGTACGTCAGCCTGTCACGTAGACGTCAAGGTTAAATTATTAGTATTTCAATAAATTTCTTGAGCAGCTTTGCGTATTTCTGGGGGTGTACAGGTTAATTCTACATTTTTGTCTTCCATTTCGCGCACGTAAGTAGCTATTGAATTTGCCATTGAACTAATAGATTTTTAAATCCAAATATGAAACGTCAATATCAGTGAAGTCAGTGTAACCAACCCACGCAGAATTCCCTAGTGTGATACGAAAACTTGAACATCTAAAATTTAATGAATTAATAAAGCAAAGTAGATAAAATAGTATATTACACTCGTTGAATAAAACGTATTGTCACACTCGTCCTATTTAAAACTCTCGTGTGACAATACTCCGTCTTATTAAACTAGTATAATAATATACTATTCTTTCATTTGAGGGTAATATATATAAATCAAATTCAATATTTTTGAATTCGGAATATTCATAGGTTAGGAAACATATTAGGTAGGTACATATTCAAAGGTAGCATAATCATTAGTTTTTTAATTGAGAACTGGAATGGAAGGTTTGATGAGAAAATAACTGTCTCTTTTATAAAAATAAAATTTTATTTTTAAGTTAAAAAGCTCAAATTTTGCTAAAAGACGAGAAGACCCTATAGATAAAGTATTTAGTTGACTAGCAACCTTACACGGAACCAAATTGATATTTTCCCCATTTCTATTTACAATTGGTGGGTTACAAATTAAAATTGAACTACATTTTTCCAAAATTCTAATAGTAACAAATGTTTTCAATGTTCTAAAGTCCGATCCTGAATTCCAAAAATTCCTAATTTTTATGCTCAAATTACAATTCTATATCTCAAAAATTTGAACTTCGATATCTTAATACAGAAATTATTGAAAAAAGCTAATGGAATCTTAATGAAAACCATTTTCAATTTACAAATTTGATACACTTAAACATGACAACTTCAGTAGGGTCAATTTTTCGATTTTTAGTTATGAGCATTTTTAAGTGTTTTAACATCCAAAAAAACAGATTTTAAAAAAATGTCCATGAAGGTGTACACTTGAAAATTTGTATTTAGGTGTGAGTTCAGGACCTCCTATTATGTTTTTTATTAAAATTGGGTGGGGTAAACAGTCAGTTAATATTAATTTGAATTTTTGAAATTTGAAGTATAATTTTGAAGCCCAGAAAAAATCCAGAAAAAAGTTACTTCACAATTTCTTGTTTAACGTAAAATTAGTTACAATTCTCGACAGAATTCTGCGAATTATTTACATTAAAATTCTTTTTTTCTAACAACTAAATTTAAAGTAAAAACTAACTTCATTTCTTTACTGAAAGTCCTGAAAAAAGTTATTTCAATTTTTTCCCAAATTTCACAACTAAATCTTTAAAATTGTTTACATGAAGAATATTTTTCACATTGTCATATGAGACTCAATTATGAGAAGTGTTGTAATTTTTGAGGACTTTTCCAATTTGTGTTATTAGCATTTTTCAAGTTTTTATGTTCACTAGATTCAAAAAATGGTTTTTAAAACAACGTCTGTAGTTTTTACGATTTAAACTTTATATTTTTGTATTTTAATTGTAAAGTTTGATAACATTTTTGGCTAAACCTCCTCTTAATATCAGCTCTTTCGCCATTTTTTTGTTTTTTGAAATCCTCTCGAAAAGAGCTACAAGAATTTATTAAACTTTTTTAAAAAATTTTAAATAATTTAAATAAATAAATAAATAATAATATTTATATTATATATAAATAATATATTATTATATTATTAATTATAATATATATAATATATTATATTATAGTATATAATAATTATATTTAATATTTAAATGAATAATAAAATAAATTTAAATAAAACATTTTTAAATATTTTGTGCTGCAGCAGATTTATAATAAAATATGAGGAAGTAGTTCAATATAATTTTTTTAAAACATATACCTGTTGATATGTCGTGTCTTCCGAGTGCAAAAACACAAATTCAACATTTCTTGCTTAGAGTAAAATACTGGATTCTCATAACTACTTACGTTTTTCTACAAATCTTTAGGATATTTAATTTAAAGCGATGTTTTTCAAAAATTTCAACTTTTGGATATAAATAGCATACCGAATTTCTTTGCTTAAAGTTCAAAGTTATATCACAAAAATTCATAAAGTAGGTAATTAAATTTAAACCCTTTGTTAATAATCCTACTTAGATGTCCCAAAAATGATGTCTCGCTCAAAAGTTCAATCATTTACCGAGATTTTAATTTTTAAAAACCCAAATTCACCTCAACTTCAAACAAATCAACGAGATGAACAGAGAATTATTATAATTTAAATCGCTTCAGTAACTAAGTTCCGTTCCAGCCATTCCACGTGGCAATTTCCATTCGAGGTAATTACCTTAGGATTGAGACTTTGGGGTTGGAGTGATTTTAACCTTTTCTCGATATGTTTCTGCTAGAATTCCTAATGCTAGGCAAAAAGTATACAATTACAACGCTCCATCTACGAGAACTATTTGGAACGTAAACAACTACTTAGCACTTTCCCTTGATCATCGCACACCGCTTTGCCCCTTTAAGCACACATGAAGGATTTTAATTGGGAAATTGCCGGTCCAAAGCCGCTGGAAATGGAATGCGGCATAATTGGCGCGAAAATCGACTCCCATTCAGTAATTTATAGTCACGTGTCGCGTCTCAATAAGGAAATATGTATTGTTTGATATACGATTTTCTGAGATATGTTAATTGTAATGTGACGAGATCTTCTGTAAACATGCGGGTAGATGATTAAAATTGATAAGGGTTACGCATGGAACTATCAACGTAACTATAAAGGTAATAAATTGCGTTCGGTTAATAATTAAAAGTGCATCGGACTGGTAATAAATTATCGTGGATGAATTATGTTTGATTTGTTACTCATTAAATTAAGCGATATCGTTCTCGTATTTCCCCACGAACTGCACTGGAAACGTTCATTAACAGCAAACTTATTTCGCAATGTTTCGTACTTTATTGTTCAAATTAAACCACTCGTACAAATATTACACAAACAACGTTTAAAAGGTTTATATACCCTTCAACGGGCGATTCTACAAGTTCGCCTTTTATCGCCTCCCTCCCGAAAATCTAACGATACATAATGGAAAACGGAATGAAAAGGTATGACGATAACGTTGAATGTCGCATTCAAATATACATTTCAAACAGTCAATAATGCCACTCATAATAACGGCGTGGAAATTATTCCAAACGAACTATTCAACTTATTTCGAGTCTTCGGGTCGTGATCGACACGTTCGTACCCAGAGGGTTTGATTTCTCGTTTCGGGCTGATCAAAAATTGATCAGTGAAATCGCTTTAGGGGCGAATGAGGGTCGGGAAATGTTGCTGGTTGGGAATTATTTATTCATTTATTTTTGTAAGGGCGTTGTTGTAGTTCGGTACGTTTGCTCGACTTCGTTGGTTTTAAAGCGTAAAAGTTCCTCTTGGTAAAGCTGGATTTGTTGTTACGGTAAAGAAACTGAACGTGAGAATTGGGAGAGATAAATTAAATAAAAGTAAGGGGAAGATTAGTAGAGGCTGGTATAAGAAGTAGTTGTGTACTAATATACGTACTATGGTTTGCGTTTAATGCTTACCTATGCATTTAAGTAACAAAATATTGATGTATGGTCCAATTCTGCATACTTTTCGGACCAGGCACTTCAGATAGTGCCAAGATCAGTATTCTGAGCCTTTTAAATTAAATATTCGTTAAAAGACTTTGCGATAGTCTTCGTTGGTTTTAAAGGGTAAAAGTTATTTTTGGAGGTAAAGCTGGATTTGTTTTTATGATAAATAAACCGAACATGAGATTTGTGAAATATAAACTAAATAAAATTAAGGAGAAGATTAGTAGAGACTGGTATATGAAGAAGTTATGTACTAATATATATACTATGATTTGGGTTTTATACTTACTTATCCATTTAAGTAACAAAATATTGATGTATGGTCCAATTCTGTATATTCTTTGGAGCAGGATCTTCAGGTACTATAGTATTCTGAGCATTTTAAATTAAATATTTGTTAGTACACTTTGCGATGTTCTTTTAGAGGTTTTGTCATAGTGCTAATCTCTTTCAAAATGATAAAATTTCAACATAGAAATTTTATCCAATAAGAATAAATATATAGAAATAGAAATAGAAATCCAATAAACATATACGACCATTTATTATTACTTTAAAGGATTTAAAACATTTTATCGCCTTTGTAATGTGCTTTTCTTCTTTATATTTATTATTTGTATTTTATTAAACATTGAAAAACACTTCTTGAAAAACCATAATTAATATTGCAACTCTTTATCTGGTACTTTGAACTGTCGACTCGATTTTTGAATTCATTAAGTGTTAACATAACGAATTTTGAGTATTGTCACGCTTAGGGGTTCATTTAGGCACTCATGTCAGTATTTATATTTTGCTGTGTGACATCCGTATACTATGGGTCAAACTTGGAGGATAGATCCATGATCTTCAAGTGATATTAATACTAACTTAAGATTAATCATCTATAATCTATACTTTGATTACATTTATGATTCATTACTGTTAGATGTTTTGAATTGATATGGTAATACAATAGATAGTAGTGGATTATATTTTCCTTTTCTAATTCTTTAAAAATTGAAACTTCTACACTTAAAAGCCCTTCTAGGTAGCTATGTTTACGGCCACTGGGCCACATCAACCATAGTCGTGAATATTCTGTCATGGTCATTCCTATCTATTCATTGCTTTCCAATTGTAATTCACTAGTAATTCAATTACTCGTTTCGGTACAATTACAATTACATCTTGAATTACTTTTCACAATTACATTCTACAAAAGTGCTTTTAATATTTATAGTAGGTAATATATGTAAGTAGCTTAAAGTTGCTTATTGTGGGTTCTGACTACCTGGTTTCTTTAACGCAACTCTATCACTGTCCCAACCAGTGATTAGCATTAACGATTACCTTTAACTATCCTATTATTAATCCTAAACAACGAAGTTTTTTGTAACTCTTCGTTTTTTGACCTTATGGCATAATCATAATTATCTATAATAATTTTAACAAGTATATTTTGTTGGAGCAGTTTGTAGCGTAGATGGGCCACATCAAGAACAACCTTTTTTTTTCATTTTTAATTCACACTTTTTTGTAAAAAAAAGTATAAATTTCAGCTTTTCCGTAAAAAAGTGAGTTTACACTTTTTTACGAAAAAGTTTAAATTCACACTTTTTTACAAAATTTCGTAAAAAGAAGGGTAAATTTACACTTCTTTACGACTTTACTTAAAAAAAAACCCGTGGCATGAAAGGCTGAAAAGTACATTTATGGGTAGTGGGTAGGATATAATATAGTAATATAACACGATGTGTCAAAAAAATGCATACGAGGTGTGAAAAAATACAAACGTCAAAATTTTAAAATATTTGCAAATAACTTTTTCTCTGTACTTTTCTCAAAGATATGTTTTATACAAAAGTTGTTCGCCTCTATAAGGGCAACAAAAAACCTAAGTAACATTTTTCTCTCAGACGCGAAATAAAAGTTTTTTGATTTTTTTTTAAAAGTAACAATCCGCCATTTTGAACCGCTGGACCGATTTGACCCATTAACGAACTCGGCCGAGATATTCGGCGTACTGATTTTTGTTCCTAATTTTGTATCGATACGTTAAACTAGGTGTTAAAAAAATACAAACGTCAAAATTTCTAACTTTTCACATATAACTATTTTTATGTACATTTCTCAAAAATATGTTTCGTACAAAAGTCGTTCGCCTCTACAAGGGCAACAAAAAACCTAAGTAACATTTTTCTCCCAGACGAGAAATAAAAGTTTTTTGATTTTTTGAATTGAAAAGCAAATGTAATTGTAACTGTAATTGCAATTACAATCGCATATTTTGTAATTGTAATTGTAATTAATTACAATTTACTCAAAGTAATTATAATTGTAATTAATTACTTATTGTGAAGTAATTTTAACAACACTGGCGTTAGGTTAAGCTAATGATAAAATGTGGTGACATAAAAATTTCCTCTAAGGAGCTTCATTTTAGACTAAAAATATTCTAGTAATAATCCTAAAAGCCTCCTGCTTCCAATAACCAGTCGAGTTTTACGGACACGTATTTTTTAACAAGGAAAACAAGAAGGGTTGTAAATTCGAGGTTGAGGGTGAATTTTCCGCTTTAAAATTACTAGGGTGGTTAACCGTAGGGGATGGGGAAATTAAGGGTGTAATCAACTGCCGGTAGGGTACCTTCGAAATAGTCGTTTTCCCTAATTCCAGGAGTGAATTTTAAGTCGAAAACGAGGGCATCAATATATACGTTTTTAAAATTTGTGAAGGAGTCAGATTTGCTCAACTTTTTACGGTATCCAAAAACTGGCAGAAGTCAAAATAATGTAAACAATAATTCTTTATTATCTTTCCCTGCCATTTGATATGAATCCACAGTATTTTCGATATGTGTTTCACCGCTAAGTAATTTTTTTTTATTAAATAGATTTGACTTGGAGTCCTGACTGACTTTATCTACGTAGTCTTCGTTGAATTACGGCAGATTTGTTTACTGTCCCGTCAACAGATCCAACAAACCACTTGAACGAGATTTTTCGACGGCAATTGATTTTCCTATTTTTACCTATTTGTGTTATCTTATCAAACGTAATGATTTCCCCATCAATCCCCGCTGCGTCCCCTTTCGCGTAACGAACAGTCGAATGTACGGGCGGTATCGGGAACATATTTTCCCGTAGATAAACGCAAAGCCGCATCAATAAAAAGAAATCTGAACGCAAAGTGATAGAACTCCGCCATCAAAAATTCCATTATTCCCTTTCGCGATCCGCAATTTGCGGTATTCACGATCTGCCGCTAAAGAATCTAATCTAATATTTTACCTGTGAGGGAAGGAGAGCGGATATATTCAGAGACGGAGTATTTTGCGAGAATTTATTCTTGCGACTTTTCGGGTGTGGGAAGTCCCGCGGATTGGGGGGAGAGGCGACGTTACACAACCTCACCTCGTGTAGGGCTTTAGGTAACGGGAGTAACGGGGATTTAGGACAACATCGTCGCCGAGGGGAGGAAAGGGCGATAAATTACGCGGAAGGAGGACATTGCCGGGATGTTCGTGGGGTTAGAAGTCAATTAAGTCTGGATACGGCCTCTGAAGGGGAAGGAAATTGGGGTAAATTTTTCTCGGAGTTATGGTTTCTTTTGAAGCATACGACACACACAATTAAGCCGTTAGGGAACTCGGAATGAGGTGTTTTGCCATTTCTTGAAAGCAACCTCCCGCAAATTACTTGTGTCTGAGGGACTCATAACTGGAGTTGAAGTTGTGTTTTGTTCGATCCTAATTGAAATATTGCTACTGTAAAGTTTATTTCTAATTTATTTACACTGTCCTAATTTTACACTACACACTACTTAATTTATCTTAACTACATCCTAACTAATTAATTTGTATCACACTTTTGCTCTCGCTTGTCCGTTTTTCGGCTTGTTTATTCACTCGCGGCTTCACGTCTAATCTAATCTCTCCGACCGCAAGCCCGCTTATATACACCTCAATTGTATTCGCGATAGTTCCTGAAATAACTCGAACCTTCTTTTTATGTAGAAACGTCCAGAAGGTCACTAATCATTCTTCCTTAATAAGATGTTGCCGGGACTCAATTAAGCGTAGCGACGTTCCTTTGAGAAAAGCCGCCGTCCGATAAGAGTAAACACTTTTTGCGGTGCTGTTTACATTTCGCGTTACACTACAATATTACGTATTGGTAGAGTTCATATTGCATATTGCAAGAGCAAAAATTACTAAACAACATTCTTGAAGTATTAAGTTCCAACTGGTTGCCCGGTAGTTGTTACTGCCACAGTATATTAGTCGCCAGAACTATTGAACATTATTTTTGAATAAACTTCCATTTCAGTTGGGTACGGCACATTTTTGTTTTTTGTAAATAATTTTAAAGGATTGTTTCATTGAAACTTTAAAGTTCTGTTTAATCCGATCCAAACTCAAATATTGTTGCAATACGTAATGATGAAGTTCATATTGCAAAAGTCACGATTACTAAAGAAAAAATATTAAGTTTCAACTGGTTTCAACTAGGCCTGGAAAATTGATATCAACTATTTTCAGCAACATCTACATTATTAAAATAAAAATTAAAATATTGACGAGTACTATGCAAAAGACTGCTGGAAAAAAATTAGCAGTTAAATTGTTAAAAAATTGAGATCATTGTGTGTATTGAATTTTCGGTGATTTTCTAGGGCGATAAAAATATATTAATTGTATAAAAATATAAAACACAAAGATAATTGTATCTATTGAATTTTCCGGGATTTTCCAATTTTCCACGGCGATGAAAATAGGTTAAATGTTAATATTTCGTCGAGTTACCCCAGAATAAAAAAAATTAAGGTTCTACGTTGCCTAGAAGCCGAGATATCGCAAAAAAATTAGCGCGTCCAATTTGAAGTTTGTGTTTCAAAACGATCTTGCTATCCCCTCCACTACGACATCGTAGACTTGAGCGAAAAACCTTAACTTTAAAGAGCTATAACTTTTTTCAATGTTCATAGATATTAAGCCTATAAATCCTATATTAACATTTAGATCTTTATGTAAAACTGGTGAAAATTTCGGCTCTTAATATTTATAAACAATGAAGATATGTTTTTTTAAATGATGCTATCTCGGCTTCTATTGGCAGTGGGACCTTTTTTTTAAATGAAAGGGTTTTTTACCACCTTTTCAATGCATTTTATTAAAAACATGTGTAACAATAGATAAAAAAGTTATTCAATTTGTTTATAAGCAAAAAATTAGCCCCTTGTTAAAATGATTTTTTTAACAACAATTTCATTAAAAATGAGTTGGTTTTCAAACTTAACTTACAGTTCGGCATTCAAGGAACGTATTCCACCTTATTAAATATCAGTAGGATTGCAGCCTGGGCAAGCTCAATTGTTTAAACATTTAGTCTCTGGGATAAACAAATAAGATATCTCTTAAACAAATAACACGATCTGGCTGAAATTTTGCACACATATAAAGACCCCTAAAGGCTTCATAATTAGTGTATTACATTTCACTTATCACTATTATTGCAAAAGTTATTAACATTTATATAATAATGAAAAATTGATGGTTTTTTGGTAATAACTCAATTGTTTATTTATCGATTTTAATTTATAAAAACCACATTAACCGTCTTATTATTCTCTACAACTTTCCTGTTGACCACTTTTCTCTAAAATGCAACCGAAAAATTCTATGAGGAAAAAATCGATTTTCACACCTTAATCCATTGTTTATAAAAAACCAGGGACATTCTAGCTGTATATAGTCATACAGTGATCTTTCTATAGGTCCTTCCTACCTTTTACAACTTTCAGATATCTGTAGAACATTATATCAAGTTTTTTTATAGCCTGGCCTATATAGAACCAAACCTACTATGAGAAGAAGTGATGGAAATTATAAAACAATTAAAATACATACAGATAAGATCAGAGTACATCACGGCACAAAAGTATTACTTAATATATGCAGTAAAGCATGGTACAACGACACTGTTTATCGTATTGAACTAAATTCACATTAATCTCTGTAAAAAAAAAGATCATGAAATGATAGGCGATCATTATGTAACAAAAATTCTATTTAACATAAAATAATATAGAGGGTGTTAGGGGTTTGACTGCCTTTTTTTAATAGGTGATAGTATTCATCAAACAAACAGAAAAACCTTATATAACGGAGGTCCTAAAACCAACCGTTTTCGAGAAAAGTCGAGTTATTTTGTCAAGGTATTTCACCACAACTTGGCAACACCGACAAGAAAGGAAACGTAAACATGACGTTTTTGGTGTTGGCTCTCGGTAAACATGACGTGTACACAGCTGATCGTGCGAGGTTAACGTTTTTGCGAACTCTTCCTAAATGCCGTCTTTACGCTGTACGTAATAGTAAATGAAATAATTGTAAGTGAGTCCAATCGATTCAATTATGTAATTATTACACTTGCATGTATAAATGGTAAATCAATAGCGATCAGTAATTCAGGGCCACTAACAGCATTAGAAAAGGATCATGCTGTTATTGATATGTTGTAATTTTCAATATTTACCTGGTTATTACAGCATGTGTTCAAAATGTCCACCGTTGTTCTCTCACTTCAACAAATGTTCTACGGTTAGGCAGTCGCCGTTGAGGAACTCGTTCATGATAGACACGACGTGCACTTGTAGAACTCGAACGCGCCTCCCCGTAAATTAATAGCATATCGTGATATTCACGTATACTGAATATTTTAAGAACAGAAAAATTTACACGCACCGAAAAGAAACCGTAACGATCACACGTATCTTTCGAATTCAAAGATGCACACTGTCACTGTCACTAGTGTCACTGTCTGGCTCTCATTTCGCGACGCGTGCGATACCTTCGCGGTGTTGCCACACCACTTCGTAGCCATTTCATCGAGTTCTATTGATTGGAAAAAAATTATTCTTTAAAGAAAACATTGTTTCGTTACAAATTAAACATAAATACATTAAAAGAATACATCTTATAGTCATTTCATGTACAAAATTATGTGACATTCTTTAATAAAACTAAATTTTCACACCTTAATATTAGAAGTTTGCTAATTTTTTTTTTATTCGAAAACGGTTGGTTTTAGGACACCTGTTATATTAGGATTTTTTGTTTGTTTTGATGAATACTATCACCTATTAAAAAAAGGCAGTCAAACCCCTAACACCCTGTATACTCTTTTGAGTATATTTAAATCGAGGTAGGTACTTATCGCGCATGCTTACCGCCATTGTGAATCCACTCTACTAGAGCGGTTAATTAAAGCACGATAAATTTATGAAATAGGCAAAAAGACCAATATCGGCAAATATATAATCATAATACATAGTTTAGGAATTAATGGAATTTGGTAATTTAAACAAGATTTTATACTAAAGACCCATTTCCAAACAAGTCACATTTTGGGGAACGTTTTTAAAATTTTGATAATATATGCCAAATTAGCTTTTACACGTTTTGGATATTATTGCTGCTTTAACTGTTATAATACTTAGTTTTATTCGGTGAAATTGAATTTTTTTAGTAAGTCAATAAGACATACAATCAAGGATTAAAATATTATTATCGTTCAAGATTATTTTCGCATTTTCCCATTAGTTCATTTCAAAATTCTCTTAATTTCATTGAAATGTATTAAAAAGACCTAATAGTAAAATAAAATATGAGAAATCAGGCAAAATCTCAGAAAACTGATAATTTTAACAATAGGGCAGGTATGAAGTTAATGTCGTAGTTGTCTAATAATAAATGGAGTAACTAAATCTAATTGAAGTATACTGTAAAGTTTACATCTGAACCACAATTCACACCACATTTTTCTAAGTAGCTCTGTTTTGGTCATTCATTCTATACAGAATTAAATTACTAGTAAATACTATTGACTGGTTAAGTTTTTAATTTTTCCTTAATGTTCATATTTTATCAATACTCCACTCGAGGAAGATATTTTTACATCTGATGGAATTAAACGCGACAGATATTAAAAAATCAATAGGAAAATTACAGCAGACCTATCTTTATTAAAGTTCTAATAAAATTCAGCATTGAAGCTTGGGCAAATGTTATTATTGTATAAAACTATCAGACCGTAAGGTCGCATTGTCGCAAGACGACTGCCCCTGCTAAACAAACAACCTATCCATCGAATTCAATCAAAAGACCTGATGATATCGATGAGAAAGCACCAAAACAACAAAACTAAGAAACTAGCAAAAACAGACAAAATTGTCCACGCTGGGATATTTTCACTACGTTAAACGGGTATTTGCAATTCATAGTCCCCTACAAAAATTGCTTTGATACCGTAGACCGTTTCTAAAATGTTCCATTCAATTTATTAACGAGTGAATGAACCTCATCGAACTCTGGTAATTGAATCATTCGTCGATATGCTTTTATGAATTTTTCGGATAGTTCCGGCATCCGAATAAATCTCTAATCCACTAATTTAACATCGCTTTGTTGGTAGTAACGTTTTCTTCCTGGGTAAACACCGATAGGGCCCTCTACGTAAGTCTAAATTCCTCTCCGTCCATTCCTAAAATCTCCAAAAATGACGGAGCTATTTGTTCCGCAATCGCCCTCGGACTTTCCAGGGAAATCGGTAAACAGTACGCGTACAAGTCCTTTTCTTTAATAAGAGGTGAGGCTACCGGCGATGTTAAATTTTATATACTTCGCTCGAACATGTTACTGATTGATCTGGGTTTGTTAAAAAATAACGAGGATGTCCGACGTCCCTACGGACCTGTTACGTTTCCAATTCGGCGACTTGCCCGAAGTCCCCAGAAATAAAATTGAAAATTCGAGTACTAAATTAAACATTTTCGAGATGTTTACATCGAGCAATTCAGCTCGAGTTTCGAAATTTAATGAGTGTAATAGAAAATATTTTCGTCGGCCCAAAGAGGCGAAATATCGCGACGATCAATTTAAAATTGTAACAAAGCCGTGTAAACAGTAAAAAAATGTAATAAATCGCAGCCTACGTAAATTTGAATTTATTGGATATACTGGAATACCATGTTTCCTCATAATATAGTGGCGGTAATGATGCATATCCATTTCATAGTCTCTCTATAGAAAAACTGGAATAATCAAAAATTTTAATTGCGATTCAAGACCAGATGTCTCACTTCCGGTACTTAATTTGCACTTTCTTTGTCTTAATTTAGCTCAGTAAACTGATTCTCAAAGTATCAGCGAATTCGCAGATCTCCAGGAAGAAAATTGTATCAGTATGTAAAGCATGATTCATATACAAAACCCTATAATCCTATAAAATATACTTGTCACTATTTAGATTTCATCAATGTGACATTGAAATTATTACATTTTATATTGATCTCACATTAAAACATTTTAAGTATTTATTGAAATTTATGCGTGGTTGTTTTCCATTTTCTATCATCATGCCGGATCATTTTAAAAGCTTGGAGGTTAACACCATGTTGATTTCATATCAGGAATTATGTACGTTTTTGATGCGACCATCATTGATGAATGACTTGCCTTTGCTGAATTTGTACATTTCACAACTGCAACGAGTTCTATTTTCTTTAAATACATTCAAAGGATTTTCCGTACGTTTAATTCTTCAACTGCTTAAATAAGCTTTAATAGTCCAGTTTTAGTTATCCGAATAGCTGCTCGCTTATAGCTATAGAAGTGAGATTACACACAGATTTATCATGTAATGTGTAATCCTTGGAGATAATCTATATTTTAGTATTTTAATTTCAGCAAGTTGTTTGAATGTTATTACGATTTTAGTACAGATCATGTAGCGGCTGACATTTTGTTGCGCTAAACTAAAAATAATAGTTAAAAACTTTTAAAAAAAACACACTTTGAATCAAGCTGGTGAATCAAGCTAAAGATGTATTTTTTTAGAAATTAGAATAGTATAATTAACGAGAAAATAGGTGTTATTGTAATAAAGCATGGGGTGCTTAATATAGATATGCTGTTATAGTATATTAAAGTATGGCCGGAGTGCTCGAAATAGAGCAAGTGCTTGAAAGAGCAGTTATCCACGAATACTTTACGCGATTTTTTTTTATTGGTACCATTTTTTATACCAAAACCAAATGCATACCCAATATGATTATTTGAAATGACCTCGGGACGCTTCGTGACGGCCCGTCGCACGTCGTGCCACCAATCGGCTTGCCCCGCTCCGGCCAAAAACGCTCTGTTATTGGTTGATATGGCCGTTGTTGATACGTTTCCATGGCGACTTTAAAACACGCGCGTGCGAAAAAGCCCGATTTACGCACGCCAAAGCATGTTTTAAATAGGCAAAATAGCGTACCAATAAAAAAAACTATTTCATCAGTACGATTAGTATAAAATTATTGCAAAAGAAGCACCAGAAGAAGCGCAAAGAAGCTTGATTACAATAACATCTATTTTCTCGTTAATTGTACTATTCTCATCCCTACAAAAAATATATTTTTACCATTTTAGTTTTATTCGCCATTGAAGAGTGTTTTGGTTTATCCATTTATCACTTTTTAGTTCGATTCATTACTTTGTCTTATGAAGTACTTTCTCGCAATCTAGTCATTTCTTATAATGCTTCAGCTTTACATGGGACCCTCCCCGTTAACTTTGAGCAATCAAACATGCACACAGGAAGAAATCTCACAAGACTTTCGAGAGCCTAGATAAGGTAATAATGATTTGGTTATTAAATTATTGTACTGTCATTAGTTGTTAATATGCGAGGAAAGTAATGACATAAGACATTTGGGAGAGGGAATGGTAACCCATGGCAACTGCTTCTATACAATTTTTACAATTTTTTCCTTATGGGAGATCATCATTAGAAAATTTTCAAGCAGCTGGTAATCTACGTACTTAAACAAAATTTCATAACTATCAGCTGTGAAAGATACGACACCTAGAAGTAGGTATATAGTTTTCTTGTATCTATGAGGATTTATCAAGATTTCAGGCAATTGTCATTCCACGCTAGCCTGACTTGCGGGTTGGAATGACCTCCATACTAGCAGGAAGAGAGTGGTAAGGAATATTGGAGAGGAAATAGCAGGTTTGGTTAGGACCTGGGGATGGGACAATGGTTTCCCCCGTATGGTATTGGGAGATAAACCACGGCTCACGTAGGCAGGGGTGCCACCCTGAAGTAGATCTGCCATCTATCGGGATCAAAGATGGGGATCTACTCGCTACCTATTGTTTTCTTGTATATGAAAAGGAATATATGATAAGTTATGGAGAAAGAAAGAAAAACGTAATTTATTACGCAGGTGACATTTCATTTTAAATTAAATTTGGTGCCACTTGACAAAGTATGATATTGACAATTTGTTTTGTCAATGTCACTTCTGCAATTATGTGTAATTAGACATATACAAGGGGCGGAGGTGGTCGTGTTGTTTAAGGCGCTGGCTTTGAATCAGGCGGTCATTGTCGTCGTTGGTTCGAATCCCACGTAATCCATGGATGTTGTATGTGTTGCGGGAAGTGTGTAAAATGTAGCCAAAATCCCGTTCCTATTCACGCCGGTAACCAGGCCGGATAGGATCGGATATCCTGTAGAAGGGCGGGACTAGGATACACACACCCTGAGTCGGTAGAGCACGGAGTGGATCAACTGGGGTGAGAGCCTTAAGGGGGTACAACCGTGCTCGATGAACGTGGTTCGGAGCCCACGTTAAACTGTAGGTCCCGTCCAATTAGCCCTGGCAGCAAAAAGAGACGTTAACAGAAAGACAAGACAATGATTTGGTTATTAAATTATTCTACTCTCATTTTTTAACAATTTCTTTTATAAAAATGTTGTTAAATAGATACTGGAAGCATACTGGAAGGTGAATTTTTTATGACACAAGAGTATGAAAAAATTTTTTCCCAACTAGTATGAAGTGAGAAAATTGCCTTTACTCATGTCCGACCTGCGGGTTAAAAAATTCGAAGGTTCCATCACTTCGCAATCCCGAAAAGTTTAGTTCATTTTTTGACAATAATATAACTTTCCCTCTCGAACAACCCGACCGAGCACGTAAATATTTTATGGCGGAACTTTCAGGCCGAACGTAATCCGGAAAAAACTTGTCCCGAAACCGCCCCTATCATGTGTGTAAGTGTTACCCAATTACGAGACGTGTTGACGCCGAAACCGACAAACATGACAGTCGGGGTGTAGCCTCCCTTTGTTCCTTCGTAGATTCTCGATCCTCGACTCGATGAAAATTTCCTGCACCTGTAAGCCTAAGTTATTACGTCTTATTAATTTAACTTTTAACAATTTCCACCTCTCCGCGCACTAATTACCATCGCGGGGCCGTCGTAGATACGAAAAAACTTTCCAGGACTTCGGAGAATATTCATAATTTTAAGACCTCAAAGGGAATACTTGTGACCGTCGTTTCGGAGGGAAGCAACAACTTTAATGCCGACGAACCTCCGATACTTTACGTACGAGTATATGAGGGGGTGTCTTAAACATTTGCACCGGGGACAACAATGCGAAGTCCTTGAACTTAAGCCTCCGTAAGAGGAGTTCGAAATTTTCAATTTTCCCATGTAATTATTAACAGCGTGGCTTCAAATACCCAATTTGACAAACCGTCGGGCGGACCGTCACAGGAATTTTAATTAATGCCACGACTTCTTGTGCGAATGACAATGGAGCATTAGTACCGAAAATCACTTGTGTTTCAAAACAATTTTGTAAATTCGAAAAAAACGAGATTTATTTAAAAACAAGCTAGAAGACAATGTAAGGTTTGATGTAGAATTGAAATACATAATAAAAGTCAAAAATTTGAACAAAACATTGCTTTAACAGTTGTTAAAAAAAATATTGAGATGTATTGAAGTATATATTCCACCTGTAGAATAATGTGTTTTAATCAAATTACCACATGGTGAAGACCATGGTGAAGACAGGAGTTTTATTATAATAGAAAAGCGATGGAATCAGCGAATATGGACGAATTGCTGAAATTAAAAAACTAGAATATATATAATTTCCAAAGAATACACATTTCAAGATTAATCTTCATGTAATTTCATTTCTATAGCTATTAGAAAGCAACTATTCAGGTAACTAAAATTGGTTTATTAATGCTAAATTACCAAAGCAAATGAAATATTTGGCAAAAATAACAAATGACAAAATGAGGGAATTTGTGATCTAAAACTCTTATAACAAAATGAAAATCGCAAAGAAATCAAACACAAGAATGTATAAATCTGCATTTATATGTATGCTTATACTTAACTTACTATGTGAATATAAATCATGCAGCCTAATCGACGAACTAAACAAGAAATCATTACTGGTGTTATGGAGATATTAAAACAATTATGGCGATAATTAAACTCGATGAAATAAAAAGTAATATCACAAGAACCGAACTAAAAGCAACAAGTGTACTGCTAAAAAGTGAACAACAAACAAGAGTGAGTCAATCTTTGCATTTTGTTATAAATTTGAAAAAATATTGATTCAGTAGTTGTGATAGGTAAAAATCTATTAGGGTGTTTTGAAGCATATATTCCACTTGTTCTAATAATGCTACTACATTGAGTCCATAGTGAGCAACAAGAGTTTCATTAAGATATGAAAGTGATGGAATCAGCGAATATGGATGAGTTCATGCTGGTTGACTTTTATAGTACTGTGAAGCGGGAAATAAGCAGCAGAGGAATTATACGTACGGAAAATCTTTTGAATATGTAATGAAACACGTTGCAGTTATAAAATATATACAAATTCAGCAAAGCAAGTCATTCACCACTGACAGTTGAACCAGAAACGTTCATAGTTCCTAATATGAAATCAACATGGTGTGAACCCTCCAAGTCCGGCATGATGATAGAAAATGGAAAACAAAAGGAACGTCACTGCGTACAAATTTCAATGAATACTTAAAACTTTTTTCACGCTGCTGCTATCGTAAATCGCTCTTATATGCATAGATACGTAGCATGGAAATGGCAAATAACATTCGTGTATTATTTTTCCTTGACGACGGAATGTAAATACGTCATTTACATTCCTACGAAAATTAAAAGAGTAAATCTTGTTGATTTATCGCTAGTTACGCATATGCCAGACTGACATATGTTGGTCAACTTATGTCACAGTGACGTATGTCAAAACTAAAGAAAACATTTCATTTTTTGAGGAAATTTTCAACGGCAGCGTGAATAATCTAATAAGCCACACGGAATGTATCGACTGTTAACATTCTCGGTAAGTGACAAGCCTCGAATGGTAAAACGTCTTTACATTCCTTGTGACATAAATAACTATTAATGTCAAGTCAAGATAATGTGCAACAATTTCAACTTCGCATTGATACAATCTGTCTATCTATTGAAAGGTATAAGTTATAAGTTATGGGATAGTGGTTGGTTTTGTTAATGAGTCATTCCCTACATAACTGATGCGTTTTTGTACCTGGAGAATTGGGATTTCGCTGAAACTTTGCTAATTTGTTCTATGGGCTAAATTAAGACAAAAAGTTGACAATTTGGTCTCGCAAATGACATAAATGGTCTTCAAGCGCAACTGAAATTTTTGATAATTAGGTTTTCCCTTTAATTTTCTTTTCAGAGACGAGATTTCCTTAACCAATTTTTGACCACACAAGATTTGGGAGAATTTTCTCAGTTTTCCTAACAAAATTAATATTTGAAAAAATGGAAACATGAATTAGAAGGAAGCATGTGGGGAAAACTTTGTTTTTAATGTCCTGAAATCAATATGTAGAGATGGGTCTGTACGAAATGGAAGAACGGAAGGGATCTGAAATTTGTTTTTTAACTGAAATTGGGAAGAAATGTACGTTTTAAAGGCCACCTCTTTTGAAAACACAATTACAGGAATTCGAGTGGTGAAACCCTATTTTTTGGATTACCTGGAAACTCATGTGCACGCCCGATTTGAGTTCAACATGTCGAAATGTACATATGGACCACATCCGAATCTATTCGTTGATAGTGATGCCCACGATATTCTCGTTTGCGAGAGTCTCGTCTCGTCTCGTTTCGTTTGCGAGACAAGACGAGATTTTCAAAAAGTCTCAACTCAAATCTCGCACGAGAGTCTCGCAAAAGTCTCGAAGTATCGCAAAGAAAAATGGTAAATATTAATTAATTATTAAAATTATCGCGAATATTATTGAAACATGTTTTTTAAAGCCGCATAATAGCGAGCAGCAGCCTGTAACTGTTACGCAATGTTTATCATTTGGAGCTTTCCGCGATATTGCCACGTGTACGACCATTATACTATACCTTGTCAAAAAAACCGGTGGAGTAATAAAACGATTAATTCGAAAAAGCAAATTTGATAAGCATTTAGATATAATTGAGGAACAAGGAGGAACCGGACGTAATAAAACGGCAAAATGCAAGATATGCACGATATCGCGAAGTTTTGTGAGAGATTTACGAGACATTTGCGAGAGAATCTCGCGCGAGACATGAGACGAGACGAGACTTTTATTGCGAGACGAGACTCGAGACGAGACTTTCCACTTTTTTTCCTAGACAAGACGAGATTTTTTAAAGTCTCGTCTCGTCTCGTGGGCAACACTGTTCGTTGATCTACTGGGTTGCATTAATTGTTAAATCGTCGTCCACTATCGCTTCATAGCAAATATTTAAATATTTCTCCAACGAACCCTGGAAGCAAATTTCCACTACTTCAAATCCCTTCTCTTCTCGTAATGTTCACGTCGCTGCAGTAAAAATGCCGTTCAAACCCCGTGACTTTCCCCCGCAATCCGTTTACATTTCCGTCCGGTGATCACTTAGTAAAACGCGATAAACGCCATTCCTAGTTTTCCTCTCGTCGCCCTATTCGAGTTCATTAGAGCGAACGCGCGCTTTTATTTATTACTTTTCGGGGATTTACAAGGATTTCGTTTTCGAGTTTTATTACGGCGCGATTATGATTAATGACGGGATTCGTGGGAGGGGGGGGGGGTTGATAACTGACGCCAGTGCTAGATGAAAATGGATTAACGTTTAACAATAAACATAGTGTTGCTTCCTTTTTTGGAAATTTAAAAAGAATTGAGTGTCGGATTTATTAAACTCGTATCGTTGTACGCAATTTAGCGTCTTATTTAACGGCGAAATTTAATAAAACGCCATCCACATCGTTAAGAAGCGGCGGCCCGTCACTTTGAATAATTATGCGTTATCAATCCTACCTCGGCTTTCTTCACATTACGAGGTAACCTAATACGGCCGACTTAACTGACGTCCCACGGTTAAAATGCCAGTAATTAGTGTTAACCTCCCGGTAAGGTGGTGATTTTGTAAAACATTCTTGGGTTTGCGGTCGCTGGGAAAATGTAGTCAATTTATTTTAGTTGTTCACAATCTACTTAAATCTAATTAGTAAGTGTAATAATTAGAGGTTATTTAAAAAAGAGCACCAAAACATTTTTTGGAAAGAAAATAACAGTTCAATATATTGAACATAAAACTGAGCAAGTACTTAGCTTCATATATGTAAAATACCTTATAAAAAATTCAATAATTTCGTGAATTTAATTTTAACCTTCAATTTATCTCGAATCAGATTAAATTTACACTCAAAATAAAATACAATATTTTATCCAACACATGAGAGTTATGACTGTCATTATTAATGTCATTTTAGACAGGTAAACAAAGTAAACAAATAACTCACGTTCATATTTAAAGTACAGGGTGATCAAGAATGACTGTTTGAGTTGGCAATCCTACCTGGAGGATTTTTTTGCTTAAGGGTTTGCAATGCTACAACCAGACAAGGCGTATCAACTTTAAATAGGTTGCCTCAAGCGATCCTGACCTACCACAACGGCATCTACGTCACACGGTGACCGGCGATGCAAAAAATACTTTAAAAAACTCAAAAATGTTGTCAATTACAAACGAAAACGCCAGCCAAACGCCGAATTGTCATAGTAATACAGAGCATAGTTGAAACCAGAGTTAGATTAAACACAGGTAATAAAACTCAGACCTGTGTCGCCAGTCTACGTCACGAACTCTGCCTCCCCTGCGCGACCCCCTCGCCAGAAGCTGTTCAATAAGGTAACTTTTTTAAAGTTGATAGGCCTTGACAACCAGATATGTTTATTTCATTTATTTGACAAAACAATCAGCGTTATTTAAGTGGCTGGATCGCCATAGCAGCGAAGGCCAAATAAAAGAAGAAGAAGAACAATCAGCGATAAGATTGTAGGTTATGTGAATAAAAATTAACGCTTAAAAATGAAACTCGAAATACAGAACAAAGATTTAATTAAACCGGCTAAAGGTAATGCTCAAAATGCCCCCCATTTTGGTCCAGACATAAATTAACTCTTCTTTTTAGGCTCTCGAAGATATTCACCAGCATATTGGGGGTAATGTTTGCCACTTCCTGAACTATTGCCTATTGCAGCTCTTTTCAGTATGCAATACGTTCCTAAAGACATTGTCCTTCAAGAGTCCAAATAACGAAAAATCTAATGGAGTGAGATCTGGTGACCTGCTTCACCAAATGCACCGACTAATACCGTACTCTGTCGCCAAAATTCTCTCTTAAATATTCCATAGTAGCACGAGCCGTATGTGCCCTTGCAGAGTATTGTTAGAAATATCCAATTTGACGCTCTTCGTCTGTTAATTGGTTTATAAAAGGCCTCAAAAGGTGTTGGATATATCTCTCCGAATTGACGGTAAAAATATTGGCCCATACACCCGCGTACTTGACACTGCCATCCAAACACAAACTTTAACCGGGTGTAAATGTGTCTCTCTGATAGCGTAAGGATTTTCACCTGACCAAATTCTGTAATTTGGTTATTCACATAGCCGTTGAGATGAAACCAGGCTTCATCGGAATAGAAGGTATTGTCAAGGATATCATTATTATTTAATATGTCATTGAACCAATTGCAAAATAAAACTCTCTGCGGGTGATCAGGAGGGGTTAATGACTGGACGATGGAAATTTTGTAAGGGTGGTACTTTAATTTCTTTTTAAGCACAGTGGAGCAACTTCCATATGTTAAGCCTGTAAAACCGTGAACTAGAACAACATGGAAAAGTGGAAGTCTTATGGATAAGAATGAAAATTGGTTGAATAGGAGGCATAAGGACCCAACCTGTTTGAAGGGAGAGCTTTCTTAAGGATTTGCGAGGACTTGTTTGCATTCGAGTTCTGATATCCTCGACAACTTCCTCGTTTAGAGTAGAAGGTCTACCAGTTGATTTTTGTTTGCTTACGCTCCCTGTGTTTAAATAACGTTCAACTACTCGCATGCAATGTTGCAGAAAGACAGCAAAAGTGACTAAAGTCTCAGGAAACAACTCTTGAAATTGCTGGTATGTCGCTTCGAGGGAGTACTGCCAACCAGTAATTGGGTTATAAATCCCGCTTCTAAAGTACGCCATTCCAATGAAAATATCGTGCTGTAACGTGAAAACCATTTTAAATAAATAAATTTGAAAAGAATACCAGAAATTCGAATTTGAAATAGCAAATGGCATCTGTCAGTGTCACCAACCGGATGTTACTCCAGTCGTACCATTTAAAAATGAAATTCAGTATTGCCAACTCAAACAGTCATTCTTGATCACGTTGTAGTATGCTATTTATTTATTTTTTTATTTATTGCCCGTGGTAACCAATCAAACAACCTATTTTAACCAAAAGTTAAAAATTCACTGTCAAGTCATTCTGATATTTATAGGGTACTGAGACGCAAGTAGTTTAATTTGATCATAGAGCTTATTAATCATCTCATAAAAAATTATTTCTTCCACTTGTTGGATAAAACATTGTATACCACTCGCGTGTTATGTTTCTTAAGTCACTTGAGAATTTATACCTTTTATTTATATTTAATTTATTAATCTACTCGCGTGACTTAATTTCAACATCTGAACCTATAAAAACGTAACTTTTACATCTATTCAATACCAAAAATTTTTCTGATCCTCAATACTCCCTCAATATCACATTACGTTTTTATTCAATACATATGTCAATTTTTAGCCAACTTTATATTTTGTTTTCTTAACTTTTTCGACCACGCATGCTTAGCACTATTTGCCAATATACTAAAATTATATGTATCTACGACATTTTTTTGAATTATTTTAACCTTATTCCTAAATAAACTTCTCTTAGTCCAGTCATTTTAGGCCTAATTAGGTGAATATCTCGGAAAATCGACATACCCAGTATATTAACACGTAAAAACTTCTATTTTAGCATCCTAAAACTTTCCTCAAAATTCACATATAATTGGATGGTCGCAAGTTATATAGTCGGGGGTCAAAAGTCACAAAAATCGATTTTTTTCTACATTTTTTGCAAATATCTCGATTTCTATGGGTTTTACGCTATTTATATTTATTATCAATATTGTAGAGAATCAGATTCTCTACAACTTTTATATTTAAAATTTCTTCATATTTTGAACTGTTTTCGAGATAGAGGGCGGAGAGCGCTGGTCAGAGATCATGTGAAGTCAACTGGTACTACTGGTAGTCCCGATCAAAAAGTCGTAATATTAAGGTTATAAATTATTGCCGAATTTATAAATATCATTTTTTATTAACTTTTCCATTAAATTCATTTTGTTTGGTTACTTATCTATTTTTAGTTAAGTGTCAATTTATTTAATAACACTAACCTGGCCATGTAAGTAAAAAATTGTCCAGAAAAATAATTAAATTATATTTTAATTGTAATCTAATTTATACTAATAACTTTCTAAATAAATTAAAAAGAAAAGAATTAAATTTGTAATTAAGGTTTTTAGTAAAAGTGTCATTTGATTAATTTAATATTGTCAAAATTAATATAAAAGAATAAAAATTTCGAGAACAAGTTCTCATTCTCTTCTTCTTCTTCTGACTATACATTTTTAAAGTTATGAAATAATTTAAGAGTTTACGGATTTTAAATAAGATTTACTTAATTATTTTTTACTTCGAATGCAATTAGTGTAAATGAGAATATAATTAAATGATAATTAAAGTATGTCCCTTAAAAACTTTTCAATTACAAAAAGAGATTATAAGTGTTATTGAATTGATAAATTTTAGAATTATTAGAAAGAAAGATTGAATTTAATGTCAATAATAAATGCTAATTAAATATTTAGCAATAATTTATAACCTTAATATACGAGTTTTTGATTGGGACTACCAGTTGACCTCACATGATTCTCTGACCAGCGCTCTCCGCCCTCTATCTCGAAAACAGTTCGAGGTATGAAGCAATGTTAAGTACAAAAGTTGTAGAGAATTTGATTATCTACAATACCGTTAATAAATGCAAATAGCGTAAAACCCATAGAAAACGAGATATTTGCAAAATATCTAGAAAAAAATCGATTTTTGTGCCTTTTGACCCTTGCGACCATCCAATTATATGTGAATTTTGCGGAATGTTTTAGGATGCCAAATTAGAAGTTTTTACGTTTTAATATACTGGGTATGTCGATTTTCCTAGGTGAACCCCCTATAATGACTGGACTATCTGATATTTGGTTCTAGAGTTGCATTATTAAGAGTTACCGTCTGCAATATATAATTGCTTAGCTTTATAGGTAGTTCGCCATGAGGCTTAACATCCCTGAATATTTTCATATTTATGTTATTCACACTATTTAATATTTAATCCTTAACAAGATGGGCGCAGGTGAGTTGATACAAACTTAACGATGTAACGCAGGGAACAAATTTAATCCAGAGATCTCAGACATAGTGTTTTATTGCTTCACCTACGACATTACTTATTTATTTGGGGTAAAGGAACATACCAAATTGGTCGTCAATGATTTACGTAGAGTTTCATGGAGAATGTATTTTATTACTATCAACACAAAACGTGTTAAAATGGTAATTATTGGTAGCAATCTCCAAAAAGAGTTTCCAAATAAAAATTATAAAAAATTTTTGGGTTAACACTTTATTTAGCCGGTGATATACTTGAAATTATGTGATTTAATTTAAATGTTCTGAAAAGAAATATTGCATCGTCGTAGTTGATAGCATAGCTTTAATATTAGGTAATTAACTGTAATTCGCTTATCTTCGTTGTAATTCGCGCCACATAATTTTATTTTTGGTTGAATTGGAGTTGGAATAATTTAAAGTATAGTTACGCACCGTCGACTAAGCAAAATCTTTGCTCAAAATTTTTATACAATTTCTATGTTACTATTTGTTTGAACGAGATAAGACACTATATTCATCGTTTATAGTGTATCGTGTGAGTACAAGTTATTGTACATTTATTACAGATATGCATTACATTTTTAAATTCATAACCAGACCTTCAGAAAAGATTTAGTCTTAAATTTGAGTATACACGTCCGATAGTAGAAGATTAGAAACGAATATTGGAATGGATTTTGAGAAAATTTTCAAAAACCCAACAATGAGAACTGTAAAGTACCTTTTAGAGAAGTTTGAGCAAAACATGGTATTAAAGTATTTTTATACACAACCGTATTGGAATGATTTTTTAATATTTGAATGAAAATGCAGTGGAATTTGAGAAAATTTCTAAATTTCGAAAAATGACAAAGGTAAACTACCCTTGTATCCCAGCCAATTTTAACGAACAGCTTATTGGAAGGTCCTGGAGTAGGACTAGATCTAAATTCAAAGTTTGAACCATTTGTTAATTTTAAGGTAAAATTAGTGTCAAAATGTAATAAGAATACTTTATTTCTAATTCCAAAATATCCTTTTTCCAGAAAGTAATCGCATTTTTCTATCACCTTAAAACAGTTGAGTAAATAAGAATTTAATTTTTTTTAGTCCATGTCAAGAAAGGACACATCGATAAACACGCAATATCTCTATATAACACAATTAATTCATCTAAAGAAGTCATTTATCCTTCGAAATTTATTCATTTCCACACATTTTCTGAAAAGTCAGGAGTACATTTATCCGTTCTTCACACTAACTACCACGACACGACCTAACCGCCACAAAGAAACTAATGAGTAGATAATGAAACGTTAAGCAAAGGTGTTTGTTGAAATAACACAAACCGTTCGATATTACAAACACACTGTGAACATCAGAGAGACTACTGTCGCGCAAAAATGATCTTTGAAGAGCTCGGAATTTGGAATTAGTACACGATGTAGTAGTGACATTCAATACAGCACAAAATTTTTAGAGTTTGTTATAGAGGTCAACCGTTTTCCTAAAATGTAACGCTGGTGGAAATATTTACAAACGTATCAGTAATTGTCTCGAAAAAATGTAGGAAGGTAATCAAACACTTTATCATTCCCTACACATTTTTCGAAGCGAAAAGAGACACTTTTGGTGTTGTCTTGCGTGTTGGGATGGAATATTTCACACAGGAAAAAATTCACAACGCTGTTACCAATTTACACATTTTTCATATTGTAATTTTGGAAATTGCGTCTCGTGGGTTATGTAACAAATGTAACTGATTAACGATTGGTTTTGTAGTTGACATAAACTTTATGACGGCAAACTTTTCATGGTATATCGAAAACATGTTTACGAATAAGCAAAAGAGAGTTTACCTATCGGGAAAGTCTACGTTTACTCGGCTAACAGTCATAAAACTCGTGCTCTAAGTGAATCCTGGTAAAACGAAAATACATAAAACAATACAACCCCTTCAAACATTAATCGAACTTCGTAGAGAGTCAGGTGTTTGCTATGAAATACCCTTTCGACTATTCCGTACCAAAACTCTGTTTTAAAACACCAGTCCATTAAATCCCCTGTGCAAACCCCAAAAGATCCCGTTTTCTTGTTGAAACCTAACGCCGCGACGGAACAAAGGATGCATCCTAATTACAATGCTCATTTCGCAGAGAGAAATATCGATAATTGCCGTGCGGAAGTGAGATTTTAATTTCAAAGGGCAGAGGCTATGACAGTTACGTTCGAACAGAGCCAATTACGGATAATTAAGAGGCGTACCAAATAGCTACCCTCTACGATTCTTAATTAAAGTGTTCGGTAACAGTGGCGATGATGCATGAAGCTACAGACGTATTGGATATGTCTTCAAGAATTTTACAAGCATGGCGGATGGATGGTAGATTAATACTTTTTAATGGTCGATAAAGATTTGTGCGTCTCAAGGGAAGCTCAGGTCCAATTAAATTCAGTTTTTGGTTAAAGTTGAATGAATTTCACTTAATTTGTGTTGTAATTGTATTACAATACTGTAGTATATCATAAGAAAATTTTGCATACGTATTTAGTAAGCTTCTAAATTCATTTTCAGTATTTCATAGGCGCAAGTTGAATGAACAAGTTATCCTTTAACGAAAGTGAGAAATTTTCCAAAACAATTTTTGTTCCTCAGCTTTTGTATTGTAACATTTATTTCTAATTTATTTACACTGTCCTAATTTTACACTACACACTACTTAAGTTATCTTAACTATTTCCTAACTAATTAATGTATATCGTACTCTTAATTATTAATTTATGTATACGCTATCGCTTGTCCGTTTTTCGGCTTGTTTATTCACTCGCGGCTTCACGTCTAATCTCATCTCCGATCGCAAGCCCGCTTATATGCACCTCAATTGTATTCGCGATGGTTCCTGAAATAACTCGAACCTTTTTGAAGTGAAACTTCTTTGCGAACGTTGTATACATATTGGGATGGAGTGTTGGTCGAAAAACCGCGTCACGCGTGATAAGAAAAAAGCGGTGTTGCCAGCATGCGCGTAAAGTGTACCTCTTCGTTTCCGTGCGCTACCAGCGGACACGTGGCAACACCGAAGAACGCCCAGGTCAGCGAATCGTGACGTACCGGGTGGACGGCCGGGTGGGGGGAACAGTCCGTTCAAGAGAGACGCGGTAGACGTATTGCTGCTTATAATCCGTGTAATCAACTATTAATTATCGGCTTTGTCTTTTGAGCGATTCGATTCTTTCAATCGAACCTATTTAACAACGGTTTGCACGGGAAAAATTCTGCGTTAATAAATATGTATTATTATTTATGTTGATTAATTATAAAATCTTTTTATATATAAAAAATTGCACTGTATTTAATTAAATAAGAATAAAAAGTAGTGCTTCCAATTTAATTTATATTCGTTGTTAACTTGAACCGCACATAACTAAAGCAATATTAATAACATTAGTTATTATTAATAATTATTAGCGTTATATCTTGAAAAGTTTGAATCTAGAATATTTGTTAGCTACTTTATTTACCATAAGCCGATTGTGTCTTTTCTGGAATACGATATGATTTCTAATGACCAACCACGAAATGACCATATTGAAAGAATGATTATAGAAGAAATTACTGATAATGATAATATATAGGTGTTTAATATAATACTAAAGTCACTTCTATATCAAAAATTACCTTTATATATAATTAATGATGAAATATAATGAATAACTGGAAAAAAATCTCTATAAATAATTCATTTGTATATCCGGTCACTCTGTTTGTATGTGTGTGTGCGTATATGTGTGTGCATATGGCCAAAGAAGTTTCACTTCCACTGTCTGGTCCGACGTAGACTTTTTTTATGTAGAAACGTCCAGAAGGTAATAAATCATTCTTCCTTAATAAGATGTTGCCGGGACTCAATTAAGCGTAGCGGCGTTCCTTTGAGGAAAGCCGCCGTCCGATAAGAGTAAACACATTTCGCGCTGCTGTTTACATTTCGCGTTACAGTATCGTATCTAATCTTTTTTAGGAACAGTAGAAATACTATAAAAAATATTATATGCATTTAGACAATCTCGAATCTATCATAAGGAAGTCTTGAAACCATTATTAATTATTTTAAGTACAGGTTGAATGGTTATATTATGAAATGACATTACTTATTAACGAAATTGTGAATTTCAATAACGAATTTCGTATCTCTTAAGGAAATCTCGAAACAAGTAAAGTGTTGGATTAATGAGAATTAAAGGCAATTCTAGATGAAGTTCTAGAAGTAGACAATTTATAAATAGTAAAAACTTTAAAGTGAAATCTACTTCAGAAACAACTCAAATCTTTGTCAAAGAGAGTCCATAAAAATATAATTTGGTGTAAATTAAATAAAACAACTAACAAGTGACAGCAATCTTATGAAAAATGAGTACATAATAGTTATTTATTATACAAGCGGATGAAATGAACGTTTAACGAGCGATCTGTTTAAACGCGCGCTCGGCGCAGCGCAAGCGCGTTAATATCGCGAGTTAAACGTTCATTGTATCCGCGAGTGTATTACAACGTTTTATTTAATTTTGCCATATATAAACTGACGTTTAGTGGAGTAAGCCCAATTTTGAAGAGAAAATTTGACAAGATGACAACTTTAGTGCCGCACCTTGACAACGACGAAAACAATTTTAAGCATATAAAATGTCACTTTATACGGCAAAATTGAATAAATAACTATTGGTCAGCTGCCTAAATAAACAAAATAAACAATGACTTTATTGGTTCAATTTGACGTCAATAAACGTTAGTTTATATGGCAAAATTGAATAAATGTTAGTTAATTGCTTTTTATATGAAATATACACACACAAAAAATTGTTTTTTTTTCTCAATTTCAAATTTCAAAAATTTTTCACGATTTTTGTTTGTTTATTCCTTTAGTTTATTACAAAGTTAGTTACTTAGTTTATTAGACGTGTGATTTTAGTGTAAGAGAGGGCATTTCATTCTATTAGTTAGTTCATTTCGCAATGTTATTATTTGGTAAACTTTGTTGTTAAAAGTAGAAGGGTTTCAAACTTTTAGTCAAATTTACTGTTTACAGTATAAATCTTGAATATATTTTAATTACGCACTGAAATCCACCTTATTTACTTTTCGGAAGCACATACATTGAATTTTATATTATGTTTTAGTAAGAGAACGAATGTTCCAATATGATTTTTGTGCCTGTTAAATAAATCTTGAAACATTCTTAAAAAACTTGTTTTATAAGGAAATACGAATTTTCCAAACAGAAGTGTCTCTTAAGGGGACAGTGGAATCAACTTAAAGGAAGAATTAGACCTAACTGAAAATTTGTTTGGGAGAATATTATATTTTTTTAAGGATAATTAGAAAGGAAAATAGGGTAATTAGAAAGGTTTTATACGGAAATACGAATTTTCCAAAAAGATATGTCTATTAAGAGGACAGTGGAATCAACTTAAAGGAAGAATTAGACCTAACTGAAAATTTGTTTGGGAGAATATTAAATTTTTCTAGGGTAATTAGAAAGGTTTACACAAAATACTATAGATTAATTCTGAATTAGTCTTATGTAAGTCTTTATATCCAACATAATTATCTCTTCAAGTGCAGATTGAATGAATATTAGATCACATTTTAAGAACATTAAAACATTTTCTAAAAATATTTCGTGCCTCCCAAGAGACATATTAAATCATTGAAACATTTTTGTGTCCCTTGAAGAAATCTTGGAATTATTTTTTGTAGTACAAATTGTCTACAATAGATATTATGTCTTAGAGTCAAGAATGCATATTTAAATTCCTAATTATATCTCAAGTACGAGATGAACGAATTATAAATTACCTTTAATAGAAAGTAGAAATATTTCATAGGGAAGAGGTAAGTTGTATGTATCGTTAACGTTGAACTTATTCAGATAATTTTTTTTTAAATATAACCGAGTTATAAAAAATTTTGCAGCGGCAAATGTCTCATAACACGCCTGCATTATAAATAAACCCAAATTTTATTTAACTCCCAAAAGGATAATCTTACCACTTTTTGGGTTTCAGCTTTCTTAATGGAAAAGCCAACGTCGTTGTTATCTTCCTTTATATTATGCTAATGCCCTGTTTTGTTCGCAAAGCACCATAAACGACATTAAACGACCGTCTAATCGATTAGGCGGTACAGAAAATTTATAATTGTTATAAATTTGTTTTTAAATCCTTTTCGTCAAAAGGACGACTGCGCCATTTATGAAATGGCGAATGCAACCAGATTTATGAGCAATGTAATTGGTTTTTAAAGCAGCAGTTTTCAGACCGGAACTTTGCTGTAACTCGGCACAAATAAATCATACGTACGTGAAGCGGAGTTAGAGCAGTGTTAATTCTAACAGTAAATAATTTTGTTTTTCGTAGCTGACGCGAGATATGTAATGATTTCCTCTTAATATAATAAGAATATTTATGCAAATCCTCATCCTTATTATGCGTGAAGGGTCCGTCCCCATTCCAGATAAAAATTCGTAGAGTGCAAACGTGCTAAGTCCCGGAAAATTTTTCCTGAATCCCAGCGATCTTTTCATGTAAATCCGACGGAATTAACAACCGGCCTACGGAGGGGGAGGACATTCCGAAATTGGTTTTTATACTTAATTCGATTAATTGACTTAAGAACTAATTCGTATTTCGTTCCAGACTTTTAATTCGGGAGCGCAAACAAATGGCAAACTCAAAAACATTCGTGACGCGTTATTAAGTACGATGCTTTATCGGCATCGACCTGGAGTTATAAAAAGGGAAATCTGTCAGATTGTCAGGTCAGGTCGCGATAAAATCGACGACCGGAAAACAAATCAAGGAGAAAAATATTTCGGGGGGGAAGACGGCATAACGATGAAATCGATGTCCTGTAAATTTAAGATTATATCTAACGTTAAATTTCCGCTAATTAAATTAACTATAAAATTAGGTCGATTCAAGAGCACAAATGTGTAACATGTGTGTTTGTTTTCTCAGACCAAAGTTACCGTAAGAAAATTTTTGAATGCATTACAAATGCGACGACGAAGGATTTTATACTTATACAAGCCGTACCCGGCATGCGTCGCAATGCCACGTAAAGTTTAAAGAAAAAAGATAAATAAAAATTATAGATGACCCGGTGAAATTCCTATCATCTACATATATTTTTGAAAAATAATGTCAAAACAATACAAAATTTTTATCTACATTAAATTAAATGCAACACAGTTATACACATAATCAATTTAAGGCTTTCTGATCTACTATATTTTCCGTCTTTTTTTGCAGTGCGTAAATTTATAAAGATGATGGTTTTACGACTCGCGAACACGCGACGTATAATTGTCCATGCGCGAAACCGAGAACCTCCAAGTTTATTCCGCAAACTGTCCTTGTATTAGCAATTGTATATTATCTTTTTAAATTTTTAATAAATAATTTATGAAAAACTACCCTGAAATTAGGTATGAAATTTTCCTGTACAATATGCGTTGCACCAAACGACGTCATTTAAAAGCAATTATTATACGTTTGGATGTTGGCCAAGAAATATTTAGAGTCATTTCCCACCCCAGAAACTAAAGAAGGTAATGGATATGGTGGTGGAAACAATTACGGCAATTTTACTTTACCACCAGCACAACATAATCCAGTAGCGTCACCGCTGCATTTTAACGCTTTACAATATTGACAAACGATTGTCATTTCTCCAATCGTTACGGATTCTTCGGCACAATAATCTATTTTTCCGGGTCGTAGTGGAATGCTACTCGTTCCAAGTTTACAGGAACACTGCGTCTGCGGAATCGCTCTATTTCATTGTGTCTTGAAGTGCGCTCCATGTTTTGGGCATTTGTTGCTCGTAGTACGTGCATGATCATCTTGGTGTTGATTCTGCCATGTCTTTTTCAGCTTGCCTAAGTAGTTTTTTGTTTGTTTGTTATTTTTACCTTTAGTTCGATTCGTCGGTAATTCTATTCGGTCTGTTGTTTGGGTTTCTTCACTTCCGGTTTTGGGTCTTGTATTTGTACCTCATAGACTTGTTTCTTGGGTGTTTTATTCGTTTGACGTCAGGTACAGTCGAATTGTCTTATAGTTTTCCTCGATCCTTTTGAAATAGTGTGATATTATATAATTGTGCTGATCGTCAAACCCAAGTTCATGGAACGCCTCGTTGTTCTCTTGGGCTTTCCCCCATAGTGCTTCTAGGTGATCAATCCTTTTTTGTAAGTATTCCTTGGTTTTTCTTGCACTTCCGTTTTTCTTGCAATTATTTTGTAGTTATATGATTTCTTGGGCTATTTTTTCTTGTTCTTGAATCAACTCATCTGCTTGTTATATCTTGTCGTAGTTGAAATTGTGAAATTTTTAACTTAAACCCGACGTTGTGTTGGTGTCGAAGTTCTTGAAGTTTTGGAGTTGTAATCACTGGCGGCTTTTCCTCCAGCTGCAGTGACTGGATATGTCCGTCGTTTCAAATTTGTAGAATTTGTAGACTTGGTGTCCTGGTGAAGTTGCTTTGACTTACTCAGGACTCTTCTTGGTTTCTTGACTTCCCGCTTTTGTGTTGGCGTCGTGTAGACTTTGTAGAGTCGGTGCCCTGTCGATCTAAATGCTGTTGTATAAGACGTGCCCGAACTCGTTCGATTCCATTATTTACTGTTGAACGTAATTCTGCCATACCAATACGAATGTTATCTGTGTCTCACCGGTCGTCAGTCGTCAGTGCGATTTGGACGTGAGAGCTCGTCTCGTTGCACATGTGATTGACTTCGACGACCTAAGTGCATCTTCTCCTTGGCATTTTAAAATCAATAAAGTTCTCGCGCACTGACAAACTGATGACAGATTGTAATAATCGTCTTGACATTTATTTATTTGACAACCAACTGACACTATACTTTCATTTGTTTGATTATAAATGTCAAATTACAAAACGTACCTTTTTCAGTATTTCCCTTAATTATTATTTATGTTTCTCACCGAAAAACCTTCCCTGAACTTCCACAAATATTTCAAGATCAAAATTAGCAAAATCCGTACAGCCGTTCTCGAGTTCAAGCTAGACAAACGAACAGCAATCCATTTTTATATATATATAGAGATTATCCAAAAAATCATACTTATTTGAAATAAAACTGACATTTTGGTCCTTTTGAGTTATCTCATGGAAACAAGCTGCCTCATGGTAATCACTAAAGATAACTCTCAAAGTTGTCTTCAAATATCTCAAAATTGTCTCCAGGAGAAAACTTGTTGCTCCCTTTATAACTGCTCTATTAAACTAATCGTATATTATATGTATATAATTCATTAAAATATTACAAAAGAATTACCAAAATTTGATTTTACAATTACGATAGGGATATGTCCTACATATAAACCCCATAAGTACAACCTATACCAGCGCAAAGATGTACTGCCTCTTCAATCATCGACGTCTAAACCATTCAGTCCCAATCCACAATCAGAAAATAAATTATAGCAGCGGTTTCAGCGCTTCGTAAAATTTAATTGGCGTTAATAAAGCCGTATCGATATCTATTAAACCCTAAGTAATTTAACTTAAAATGAATGCCACTGGAAACTCGCATTACATGCTCACATTTTATGTGAGTCAATTTAATTAAATTCAACGCTATCCGCGTCTGGACGAGGTTTAAACTGTTTTAAAACTATTCGCAGACTTTAAAGCTCACAACGCCGACGAAATTAAAGTAAAGTTGTATTGGGTTGATATAATTTTATCCGCGGGGTCTTACTTCTGGAACTTACTTGAACTTAAATCACAGTTCTAACTGAGTCGATCTTGCTGGAAGTTAGTTTAAGTAGAAACTAATTGTCCATTCAGAGATTTTTAAGTTTATGTAAAGAGTACAAGACGAACAACACAACGCAAAAAATTATTTTCTATAAGGTTTAACTGTTTTTCTATTGTAATTTTTAGGTTTGATTAGGTTTTATTACTTTCTGTTTTTCAGGTACATTCAAAATGCAGGAACTCCCACAGATCATCTTCAGAGCAGTCCTCCTCTTTTTGGCCGTATCAGTAATAGGAATCACCTCCAGACATCTGACTGAAAACAATCAAGTAAGTCCCACCAATAACAAACGGACATTGTGCTTGTTTATTCATGCAGATTTTCGAATTAAACCAACAAGCATTCAAACCACGTCACTTGCGTAACGGATTAAAATCTACAATATAATGAAATTTCAATTAAAATCGTTGTGTTAATAAATCCAGGAAAAGCAGTCGAGTACACCCATCGGGATTTTACTGTTGTGAAAAATTTTCCGATGTTGTGGCAGAGGAACGTTCTTGCTGGAAACCTTTTTGAATTTCTATGGAAATTGTATTTGAAAATAAGGAAAAGATGGGAAAAATTTTGGGGATTGTAATTAGTTTCACCAGATAAAATATCATTATACACCTGTGATAAGTAGAGGGTGGATGTTCAGGCAAAAGAAAATCGCAAGAAGACATGATGACATTAACAGAAAGGCAAGTAAAACTTGAGAAAAACGCAAGTGAAATTAAAAAAAAGGCAATTTATTTATAAAATTATATACATAAATTTCATAAAACTCCACACATCATTAACATTTTCTTCCCAGGCGGTAATTAAACATTTCTCAATGTTTTGAAGCTTTGTCTTTTATTTGATACAAATTTAAAATGATCTTTTAACTTCACAGGAGGTTACAGGAGCATATTTCAACTTTTTCACTAATACGACCAGTAACGTTTTCTGTGGAGACTTTAGCATTATTAAAAACCATTATTAACTCTACTAAATTAAGACCACGGCTTTCCACCTTTTCTATTGCATCTGGTAATTGGCGTAATTGGCTTTGATAAAGATTAAGTCAGTTTTCACTTATGTATCTTGGAAAGCTTTGGAAGCTTTGGAATGTCGGGAAGTCTTTCCTTGTAGACATAAATCCGACATAGCTTTTAAAAAACCTGCAAAATTTAAGAACGGTAATTTTATTTAAAAACTTCTCACAATATTCTTACCTTTTTTGTCGAAGAAATTAGTTTGTTCACAAAATTGTTCTCTAAAAACTCACAAACACCATGATGCAACCCATGAGCCAAATTTTACCAAAAAGGCAAAATATTAAGAAACACCCTAAAAAGACAAAAATTAAGAAAATAGCGAAGGAAGGCAAAAAGGCATGCTTTCAGGCATTTGCCTGAACATCCGCCCTCTTAATGTTAATATTAACATTAGTATAGGTTTGTTTGGCGAATACAATTCCTTAAAGTGGCGAATATCTCAATTGAGTCAGTTTGGCGAATGCGCCATAATTGAATTCTTGGTCAAGTTGATATTTTTGATTTTATGACATAATAGGGTATTTGACTACTTTTGGGAATTCATGTTTAAAGGTTTGTTGTTGTATATTATTCCAACCACTTATATTTAAGTATTTTCAATGAAACAGTCCACCACAAAATTACTATTCGTTTCAGTCAGAAACCATCTGCTGAAAATGACATTTTCAGCAATTTTATTTAAGGCAAAAGTGAAATTTTACATATAATTTACGTAGCATCTATTTTAGGTATACTTCTGCCTGATTTCAAGAAATGGCTCGCCATTATATATTTCTTTGACTAAATGCACTAATTTTATGAATAATAATCATTAATCAGTGGTCGACAATAAAAACTAGGAATAGCTTGATAATTGTCGCATAACCCATGACCTCAATATGAAAATCCTTCCATTGTTTACAGACATGTGATGTCATCAGAGACAGAACCAATCTCAGAGCGTTTTTGATCACATAGCCAAACATCAGATTTCAGACAAATTTAAAATAAATTTTAAATACACGTAATCCATATATTTTCTGAAAATGTATAGAAACTATCATTTAAATCCGTTAATCTTTTAGAACGGTAACAATTGGAACCATATTTTTAATATTGTTAAATATCCTACTATTGAGCAACGCCCAAAAATTGAGGAAAATACGACTGACACTAAATTAAGAGTTACTAAAGCAAAGCAAAATAAATCAATCATTTGTGTAATATAAAAGTTATTTATGGTACTAGTGCGTTATGTTGAAAATAAGTCACTCGAGAAGGTTTATAAATTCTCAAGTGACTTAGGAAACATAACACGCGAGTGGCATACAATGTTTTATCCAACAAGTGGAAGAAATCGTTTCATTATGAGATAATAGTTAATAAACTTTGTGATCAAATCAAATCTACTTGCGTCTCAGTACCATATAATTGTCAGAATGACTTGATAGTGACTTTTTTACATTTTGGTTAAAGTAGGTTGTTTGTTTGGTTGCCACGGGCAATAGATATATAAATAAATACAATGTGTTTCAAAATGATTGTCATCTAGTCGGTTGTGGAATTCCCATGTAAAATAAAAAAACCGCCTTGCGAAAATAGGGGCTTCTACTAGCTATACATAACCTCAAAATAACCTACTTAACCTCTTCTGACTTCTGGTTTTTCTCTGGCAAAAGAAAACGAATTCTGAGTATTTGTCTATTTGTAGTATTTGTTTTGGCTCTGAAAAGGGCCAATTGGCCATTAATACCAAGGGTATTGATTGCCAGTTTGACAATGTGTGACAACAAGTGACACTTGTTGTCAGAATTAGATAGGTTCAAATCAATAGAGCGCGGCACATCAAAAATTACATGCACAGAAATTCCAACGCCAACTAGATGACAATCATTTTGAAACACATTATAGAATACTACTTTAAACAGGAACGTGAGTTATTTGATATTTTACTTGTCTAAAATGACATTAATAATGACAGTCTAAACTGTCATGTGTTGGATAAAGATATTAAAGTAATGGAAAAGTCGCTTAAATTCATTGTGAAATAATTTAAATTAAATATTTCATTTCTTACAACCCATACTCTATACATTTTTTGAAAATTAAAACGTAGGAAGGATTGCACCTATGGAGTACGAGAGATGACATGGAAATTTTTTGGCAATTACTTTGTTACCTAATATAGATGACCGTGAGGATATTAAAATTTTCAAAGAACTTACGTTTACAAGTTTAATAGCGAATACAAATTTTAGATATGTTGCGTACGGTAATGTGAATGAATTTTAAGGACAGAGTGGAAAACCTAGTTTCACTCCATGGTCTCATGTTTCAAATGATCTATGTATCTATGTATGTACTTAAAACTGATATCATATTAATTAAGGAAAATTGTTAACCAATAACCTTAAATTAAAACGCGAAACTATATCGAAGCAATGTATAAAAATCACCAAGACAAAATGGCTCAAACCGTACAGTTAATATGAGAAAAGACATAGTGTACAAGGAACACAAGACAACAATAACAACCCTGTAAATGTACGGTAGTAAAATTCAGGACTGCTTCTTTATTAAAATTAGAAGCACACCCCATCAAAATTGCGATCCCCAGGGTGAAAAATTAAACTAATTAGAGAGCGATGTCGCCAAAATGCCACACTAATAATTTAGTCAGTTGTTATATAACTCATTTAAATGGTGTCGAATACCTGGAATTTAATAGCTTCGTATCAAAAGAGGGCTGGTAGGAAAATTGTTATATGTAGGTGTTACTTGCATTATTTACATCCAAGCTTTGGCCAGGCGTTTCTGGGACACTCACACCGATACCTATTAGGCTAATAATGTGGATTTCAACATCGACTTTCCATAAGATAACCATTTTGAGCCAATATTAACATTTATCATTTATTTCAACATTGACTAGATACAGTTTGTCAATATTGGATCAATATTGATTCAACCTTACGCCAACATGCTGTTCTCTAGCTTACCTGACGAGCTTTAGAGGTCTTTCTGACTGTCTCAAATACCGGGTCGACACATTTCCGTCTGATTATCGAGAGGTAGTCCCGTAACCTGAACTACTTTATCCCTTCAACCTATATATTTTCGTCTAATGAGATGCACCGTTTACCCGTAGTTATCAGATAGAGGCAAGTTCGTGTGATACGCTCGAAAGTACGTTGGAAACACAGGGGGCAAGGATCAAACATGTACTCAGAGAACCGTTGCGGGTAGTCGCAGATAATCAGACGAAAATGTATACCCCCAAAAGGGATTAGACGAAAATGTCTACCATCAACTGGTCAAACATCCCTAATCAGACGAAAATGTCATCGTCGTCAAAGACCATTTTCCACTTTCTCCTCACCACGATCTCCTTCCAGGTAATCTCCGACCCGGACTCGAACCAGCTCTACGACTCCGGCCTGAAGCCGTGGCAGATGGAGCTCATCGCGCAGAGACTGGCGGAACTGAACCAGATCGGCAACGAGTACCCCTTCGACAGGTCCCTGAGGAGCGACTCGGAGAGGAAACGTCGCTACCGGCCGAACACGTGTTTCTTCAACCCCGTCAGCTGCTTCAAGAAGAAGTAAATGGTTGCACGGGTCCGTCTGCCGCTGGATGATTTAAGCATTACTAATATGTACCGACGAGATTTTATCGTAAGAGTCGCACGCCACGACACGTTTGAGCCCCAAAAATTTCATCTCTATCTGTTCCGGAAATTTATCCCAGGCTGTCCTAAACTACTAGGTACTTACTATTTCTGTTAATGTTCCAACAAGTTCTGAAGGACTCTTACGATAAGATTTGCCACGAAATATCTCATCACAAAGCTATGTAATATAATCGATGTTGAATGTGAAAACCTTTAATTTTAAATGTCATAATTCAGAGCAACTATAACAATTAAAGGTAACTTTGAAGGCTGACTCGTTCGGTCGATTTCAAGTTACCCGCTAAGTATCTCGATGTGATCGCAAACCTGTAGAGTTTTAAACAAACATATGAATAAATTACTTTAGTAAAATGAACATTTATTATTATTCAACCGACGCGCGTTGTTTCGCATTTCGCTCTCGCACGAAATAAATCTTTCTCGTGTCCGAATTGAGAACCTCACCGTATCAATTCCACTCTTCGTCCCAAAGGAGGCACATTTTCTCTTCACCTTTTTCTGAGGGAGAGATTGGCTTCTTTTCTCTCCTTCCCCGCGTGCCCTAACAACCTTATTTGATGTGTATATTCCTGCAGGAAAAACAGGATTACCTCGTCCGCACGGCAAAATCTGAATACTCGTCATCAACACTACAGGATTTTGCAGCGGCTTTAATGCCGCCTTTTTATAAAGGATAACCCAGGGATTCGGGGCCGGAATGGAGTCGGTGCGAACATCTCAAACCTAAAATATTGTTATACATTAAATCTAAGAGAAAATCCCAACGGTATTAAACCCAGAGAGGGTTGTAGAATCAGTTATATGAAAACATAACTTTCAGAAATTATACGATACAATTAATTCCAAGGGAAACTCACCAACTAACTCTAATGACATTACACGTTTCCCGGGGTCGGTTCCAGGTCAGGGGTTAGCACTAAAATCAACATATGTACTGATGAAATGAAACAAAACGTTCTAAACTTTTTAATAAATTATTTAGTATTAACTAAACGTATCATAAGGTACAATCAAGAACAGTTTTTACAATAACAATGCACAAAAGTCCGTTTTCCTTAAAGATAAATTGCATGTCGTTGCAGGTTACGAAAAATCATACAAACTTACCCTAGTTTAAACGTATATAAAAACAAAAATATACTTATCAACATAAAAAATACTTGTATTGACAACTAAATGGTAATTACATACTATTTTACACACGTCAGGCTGAAGTGCCTCCGTCAAAAAATTTATAATATCCGTTACAAATTTACTCGACACTTCAGTCCGCCGCTTTGCGACTTTACAGACCTCCTCCGAGGAATCGCGATATCTAAGTAGAGATATTGAGCAATCGATTTCCTTCGTTCGCCGTTTAGGAACTTTACATTACTGTCGATATAAGTGCTTGCGGAATCTTACCGGATCGCAACTGTAATCTCTTAATCGTATTAAAAAGTTTCATTTGACGACGTCTACGATCCGAGGCGATACGTTTTTCTGCGAGATGTACAGGAGAGTGAGGGTAATTGAATTTAGCCGCATTCGTCTAATGCACTCACTCCACAGGTATCCGGAGAGAAGATACGGAGTTCGGTTTGTCGGAGATTTGAAACTATTTGGACAGTTTGGAATGAAGGGTAGCTGAAACGTGAAATGGTGGAAAGACAGTGAAGTTTAAATTACGAATCAGTGGAATAGGTGAGAAACTACGTAAATGTGGGTCGAGTATTTGAAATTTTTCTTAAGAACAGGAAACTTCCTGAGACCGACTTAATTTATTTTTGATATTTTAATGTTCCCAATTTTGCTTTTTTGAAAATTCATCTGTTTAAAAAGACACCCAAAAATTTATTAACATTTACATTTTGGGCAAGTTAAGGAACATTTGCAACCAACGTTATAAATCCTGTCGCACAAACATCAAAATAACTGTGGGTGCTGCGTACCTAAGGCTCGGATTAACGTCAAAATACATTTATTTAAATATAGAATTGACCTAACTATCCTTTAAATGATTTCAAATACGTTGATTACTGTTGCATACTCAACATATTTTAGCCTGCCCCTGTATATTTATTGAACATTTGCATATCTGTGCAAATTTTAAACAGTTTTCCAATTCGCTTGAAATTCACGTGTTCAACTCATGATAAGGCATTTAATGAGGGACAAGTCGTAATATTCTTCGCAAACAAGTACTAAAAAATGTTTTTTTTTTAAATTCGTCAATATCTTTGGAATTTTGCAGGTACTAGTTAAAACTTATACGTAAAGAAAGGTTTGTAGATATGCAATATACATAATTTGCACATCCTGCATATTTTGTGAATAATTGAAGTCAATTGCATATTTTGTCCAGAAACTGCATACAAAGAATAAAATACAGAACAAATATACGCGAAATTAGGTTGAAATAAATTTTGTTTCAGTTATTGATTAAAAATTTTTCTTAGCTATATTCTTAAGATTGATAGGATTTTTTATAATTGTAATTTATGCAAGATGCAATTGAGTAATTGTTCTCTATTTATACGACCATGCTAGCATCGCATATTCTATTGAAGCATATTGTACTATAATTTCCCAATTGTCTGTCTTACACGCTATTTACAATTTTACTCAAAATCGGATAGCAAAACACTGCATTTTTACAGAAAGACCTTGCTGGTAATTGATACGTTTGTCATTGAGTATAATCCGAGACTTGGTTATACACTTACCCAGTAAAATTGACGCAGTTTCTCGTACAGTTTAAACCTTTACACAACATACTGATCTCCATAAAACAAGAAAAGAAGTAAATACGCTTTTTTCAATGAATAGGAGGAGTAGCGCAATAGGTTGTCATATTGAGGCGAATGTGGCAGTGTTATGATGTTCATATATCTGCAATTGCAAAGAAGGCATTGCACAAGACTTTAAAATTTTAACGGTACAGTTTTGACTTGTGATGTAAGTACAGTTACAAACTCTTATCACTTTTCTCCATACAAACAGGCAGAACATCAAATAGTTACCTAACAAATTTTGCAAATTAATAATATCTAATATGAATTTAATTAATTTTGTAACATTGGAGGTTTTAAAAAGAGAAACTGTTAAATTCAAGTTCAGCTTGTATCATAGACACAAAAAGTAAGTGAAAATGATGTTAATATACATATAACATACTAACACAGAACATCACATAACATCCCAAAATGTGAACAAATAACGAGAGAGAACTCTCATCTTTATATCTCATACTTATAGTTTGCGCTCCTCCTCCTATGCAATGCCTGAAGCGCCCATCACAGTTTTGTGTTACAAATATTGTATCGTTTTCTTATGGTTGACCGATCCGCTATCCTCTAACTTGCGTTCCGTGCCCCTGCAGTGCCCCTCCATCTTACTTACCGCCCGTTGCTTCGCCTCCTCCGCCAAACGACAGATGGCGCGAACGGTCGCGTCCCCGTTCAGGGGATTCCCCCGGAGTCCGAGAGGTTCCCGGCGTTGTTATTGCTGGCGCCGGACTCCGAGGAGGATCCGTTGGCGCCGCTACCACCCCCGCTGCCACCCCCGCAGCCGTTGTGGCAGTGGGTGCAGTGCAGGCAGACGCTGCACGAACCGAGCCTCTTCGCGAGGATCGAGCGCAGCTTGAGAGCGGGGCCGAGCTTCATGTTCATCGTCGAGATGAGGTGCTCCTCGGTGAGCATCGGCAGCCCGGAGCCATCTATGCGCTGGTCCCGGAACGTCTGGAACAAAGAGAGCGGATCGATTAGGGTGAGGGTACGAGCGTAACGGGGTAGGGGGCGTCCGCGTCGAGCGCGAAAATTTTTCGTTATTTCGTGATGGATTTGTTCCAGCCGCACTATATGCAACATGCCTACTGTAACGTAGGCATTTGGAAAAGTGACGGTAACTCAACGATTATAAACTAAACCAGGATTGCTCACTTCCATTTGACCAATGTTGGACAGTTTTGTGACGTCACCACCGGTGCTGAAGTCGTGCGTTTACGTGTTGATCTGTGGATGACGTGATGTGGATATCGTACGTAAATATGGATTACGTAGAGTGCGTACGTAAACCGTACAATTTACTGTGATACATCTCACTGTTTACTACAGTAAGATGAATAAACCGGGTCTTAGTCATAATGATTGATTTTACTATGTATAGATGAGCGCTTTCCCCATGCTCTATCTCAAAAATGGTTAACCGTTTTGTTAAAAATGTTTTGAATAAAATTTGAAGAAATTTTTTGCTTAACCACCCTTGTTATAGGTGCAAATTGCATCGAAATTAGGACCGTAAGGAAATTAGTGCGACCGTAGGAAGCGAGATATTTGAAAAAAAATTGATATCTTGTGACATTTGAGAATCAATATCTTAAGACGAGGACACGAGATTTTATGAAACTTTGAGACAACCTTTAATATGCCAAAATAAAGGTTTTTACGAGTTTACAGCTTTTTATATCTCACTCCGAAGTTGACTCTATTTTATCTTAAATGACAGCACTAGGTATAGGTCTTATAGCCACGCTTTCTGTCCAGCATCGGTGGTGACGTCCCACAGTTTGCCAGGCAGATTCGGCGAACTGAGCAATCCTGGTAGTCTATAATCGTTGATGGTAACCCATGGTAACTTGGTAAATTTCTTTCTTATGGAAATTAACATAGGGGACACTTTCAAACAGCTGGTAATCTATGTAAACAAACCTTCTTTACGCGGCCTTGAAAAAATCAACGTTTTTAGATGGGGTAAAATGTTTAAAGTGCCGTCAGCAAGATACCCGTAATGCTGTGAGTTATTGTATGCCCAAACGCGTGTTGCAAGTTGCAAGTTGCAGGAACAGAGTCATATACCCGGCGTACCATTTCGTTGCGTTCGCATCGGGAAAAATAAGACACCCGACGGAAAACAGAACTGAAAAACGAGACTAAACGAAGGGTATAGTGAACCAAAAGAAAGGGTATAGTGGGGTGTGTGTAGTGAACTGTATATAGAATATCTTAGTTCGTAAATTGGCTGCAGTGGTGAATCTTGTAGACAGGTTGTAAGACTGTAGTCGGTTTTGAAGAATGGAGACAGCGCGTGACGTAATCTCAGGTGTAAACTCTCAGGGCGTATCATGAGAGCTAGTCAACAAATGTAAGAGAATCTGAAAATGGAATTTCCACAAATTCCATTTTCAGATTCTCTTACATTTGTTGCATATACACCTTCAATTTGAATTAATTTCGAGAATACACTCCATCTGTTTCAATTTAATTTCCTTGGAGGCTGAAACACCAAAGGAACTGGACGTCCGCCACTGTAACAAAGCCGCAAGTATAATTTTCGAAATTCTGGCGCACCAATGGAGTTTTCGCCATTTTATTACCCCATGAGTTAATAAATCCGGGCAAAATTGTATCTTCTGAGTTGTCCAATGGTTCATTGCAATAGCTTTAATTTGATCAATAAAAAGAACTTAACTGAATATAATGGTGTCTGATTGAATAAATTGATCCACTGCGCTTTGATGTAAGTGTTCTCCTGTTCTTGATGTTTTCAGCATGTCCACAATTTTATAACAAAACTTTTCCATTCATCTCTGTATGTGAGTATAGGAGGCACATCTTCATCAGGAAAATTTGTGTGGAAGGACAGTCCTTGTTTCTAAATTCGTGAATAATTATGTAAATTCTGAATTGTCCACTAGCTCATTGCATTAGCTTTAAATGAACTAAAAAAGTTCTCTAACTGTCATTGTTTTATATAAGGATTCTTTTATTCTTGTTGTCAGCATGTCTATAATTTCATGACAGAGCTTTTCCAATTTTTCTCTGTATATGAGTAACGGGAGCTCATCTTCACAAAGTGAATTTGTGGAAACCTTTTGCTGAAGAAAAATGAAGCTTTCACAGCTCTCAAATGATCAATCACAATTTATTTATGCTTCAATGTTCCAATGATCCAATGTTCCAATGCGTAGTTTTTGATTACTTTTACTTTATCCATGCAGGTTTTGGTGCGACTTTTCTATTAAAAGTTATGAAACCTTTCCCTTTTGGTATTGATGAATAAAACCTTGAACTGTGTTGATCCTCACTCAGAAGGGCTCGAGATCTCTCAGCCGTCTTTCTGTCAGAAGATTATTCTTCAAATCTAATTTTTTAAGCAAACTTTCATAACACCCAATGTAGCATGTATAAAGTGTGACGGTGAATACTGCATTACATCTTCAATGTGTTCATTGTTCGTGTATTGTGTATCAATTTCAATGTTTAGTCATAGAATGCTAGTTTGGACTCCGCCACCAAGTTTTGACTGGCGGAAGTAATCCAAAAACCAGCAGCCGGCCCAAGATTTACGTCCCCTCGGATAATATTTAAAGCGAGCGTAACAATCGGAAAGCGATAAATGGCCCCGCGATCTTTTTATTACAAAACGCGATCGGCTCTCCTCTTCTCTCTCTCTCTCTCTCTCTCTCTCTCTCTCTCTCTCTCTTTCTTCCTCCCGTTTCTTCTCCGAGAGTTCATAAAAACTGGCCGTGGCTATCGGCTACCATATACATACATATAAAATAAATAGCGGCCGCAGGTCTAACGATCTCGTTGCTTCTCATCGACCAGTGGCGGAAACGGAACACGGATCGGATAATAAAAGCGGAGCTTTAACGGTGTAATAATAATTAAACTGTACAATTGCTTCCTGTTTACTTTATTTTTTGGTTTAAATTATTTATAGAAAAAGTGAAGTTGACCTGTAACGTGAATGTCAGTAGCATACATTCACTTAGTCGAATGGTGTAGGTCGGTTGTGGTTCGTTTTTCGGAATTTTTGGAATCAAGCAAATCCCTTACTTCAGGTTTTAACATGCTTCTGGAAAATGTGTGCTATAAATCCACAAGGTTTGATGCATCTAAATTGACAGTTCTCAAAAATAGGGTAAATTAATCTTCCCATTACTCATCCAGGAGTAAATTTAGGTTAAGAGACGTACTTTTCTCTAGTAACAGTTTAATAAAAAATTTGTATTTCATTCAATTGAGCCAAAACTTTGTCAGGACGCTTACCAGGATTACTACAAGGATTAAGTTCATAGTTCTTACAAATACATCAATGATTTCATTCCATTACTTATCCAGGGTTAAATTAAAGTAAGAGAAGTAGTACTCTCCTCGAGTAAAATGTTTGTAACAAATTCATACTCTATTCAATTGAGCCAAAGCTCTGCCAGGGTGTCTACTACGATATTTACTATACTATCATTATTCATTATCATTATCATTACTTATTCAGACTCCTCTTGAGAAAAAGTCTTAAAAAATTCCTTCTTGTGTCAGTTGAGCCAAAACTCTATCAGGATTTCTACCAGGAGGTTTCTTATAAAACTACAATATCCTATGCACTCAAATTGATATTTGTTTTCGAGTGAGTGATATTGTGATCGAGTAGTTTTCCACTGGTTATCCAGGAGTGAGTCATTTTGGGAAATAGAGAGTCGCAATAAGTTTCTACATAAGTCAATTGAGCCAAATGCCGCCAGGACGACTAACAGGATTTTTTTATATATTCACAATATTTCAAATGCATTTAAATTGCTAGTTCTTGCAGAAAAGTTAATGGATCTTTCCACTACTCAACCAGTAGTGGTTCGTCTTGCGTACAAGATACGTATCATATTGTCATTTATTTAATTGAGCTAAAACTCTGTTAGAACGTTTACTAGAAATGTTCTCAAACAAACACAACACTTATATAAGTGCTGAATTTTTTCACATTATTATCTATGATGTACTTTTTTGAGTAAAATGGTCATATCAAATTGTTACCTTCTCGATTGAGCCAAAACGTTCTCAGGACGTTTGCTAGGATAATTAGATATCATAAAATGAAATCCTAACTTCAATAAATTTAATAATATTTTATTGTAATATTTTCCAATAAATTTTCCGTTTCTTGCTTGCTACGCCCCTGAACTTGATCTCCTTTTCTAACACAGGCGCGCATTGAAAATGTCATACCTGTGGAATTATGTGAGATAGAGAGAGGCCGTCAGGGCAGGAAATGATAATTATATTTCTAGCTGACCGGAGGACAAGCACCAACCTACCGAGTGCTCGTAAAATGTATGGCCATTAACACTCCCTGATCGTTATTCATTGCTCGAGATGTCGATTTTACTTTGAGATTTCGCTCTCGTCGAGTAGTCCTCGTTTTTTCCTCTTCTGTTTCATTCTCTCTCTGCTGGAGGAGCAGAGCGGAATTTACGAGCGGTCCACGGTCGAGTTTCGGCTTTGGATTTATTAGATGAAAATTTTGGAATTTATTAGGAAGCGAGGACCTTTCAAAGTTTCAAGTTTTAGTTGTGAGCGGTTATGTTGGTTCCGGCGCAGGTGTTTGATCTAATTTAATCTTGTACGGTTAGAAAAAAAAATATGCCTAAATGGTGTTTTAAGTATATAGAGTTTGGTCGTAACATGTCTGATTGTACGTCCAATCACTTCATTAATTCATTTTTTTTTTTATTGGCACTCTATTTTGTCTATTTCAAACACGCTCTGGCGTGCGTAAATCGGGCTTTTTAGCACGCGCGTGTTTTAAAGTTGCCATGGAAACGCATCAACAACGACGAAATCAACCAATAACAGAGCGTTTTTGGCCGTAGCGGGGCGACCCGATTGGTGACACGACGGGTGACGGGCCGGCACGAAGCGTCCCGAGTGTCGTTCAAATTAATCATATTGGGTATTTGAGTAATTTTACACTATTTATTATTTCAAAGGTAGGTACCAATAAAAAAAATCGCGGACAATTGCTCTTTCAAACACTTGCTCTATTTCGAGCACTTTGAAAGAGCTCAATATCCACTCATACTTTAATATACCTAACATTAAAATTGTGGGAAGAAAATTTAAAATTTGTCGGTAGAGAGTGTTCATTACGAACCCAATTCCGTAACTATAAAACACTCAGCTACCCAGATACGAAACGATGCAACTATTCAAAACTTTCCTAACGAATTAAATCCGAGCGCTCAAACGTCTCAGATCAGATAAAATCTGAGGGAAACTCGGTTAAACGCGGATCTCCTAACGAGCGTAAATAGTAAGTAAATGGGAGATCAGCACCGAAACTATCGACCTCGTCCATCTCCTCCTCGTTTTCTCTTCTCGTTTTGAATAATTTAATTAGCGCATCTACTGTTTCGAACGGAATCGTCGGTAATTGAAGTTCGCGCGTCCAACGGCCCGAAAATGAGAGCTTATTACTCGCGGCGTAACGGCTTTCCGGCACGAGCCGATTAAATTAAACCGAGGTGAAAAATTACCGGCGAAGTGTCCGCTTATATACACACGTTGCGACTTTCCTAATAAACAATTGCTATTAGTAATTAATTATTTAGTATTATTTATGATTCTTTCATTTGTCATAAGTTTCATAATTACAAAATTGTTATTATTTTATATACTGACGTGTTAAATGTAAGGAGCTTACTTATTCTATGTTATTTTATATAGCAATTATAACAATTTGCGTTTAATATTCAAGCGGTACGATACGTCTATATTTAAATCCTTCAGTTATGAATCATTACCAGATAAAAAATCTTATAAAGCTAATAAAAAGTTTTATAAAAAGCACAAAAAATTAGCAGAAAATGCAAATAAAGTTAATGTGTTCATTAGATGTATTATTATATAATATATATATATTATTATTATACTATCAGATATCTATATGTGCAAATATATACCTATTTCAAGTTAAAGAAATATATTTTAATAATATTTACTTTCCAGGAAAATATATTCTATTTTTTATACTTTTTGGCAATAAATTTAGTAGTTAATTCGTAATAATGTCATTGTACATGAAAAATATTACAATACTTCTTATATTATCCCAAAAACCAATGATTTTATTGAAATTTTATAAAATATATTTTTTTACAAAATAAATTGATATTTTAAAAAGGTGCTTATAAATTTTGTAGTTAATTCGTAAGAATGACATTGTACATAAAAAATATAACAATAATTCTTACATTATCCCAAAAACCAATGACTAATGAAATTTTATAAAATACATTTTTTTACCAAATAAATGAATATTTTAGAAAGGTACTTATAAATATTGTAGTTAATTCGTAAGAATGTCATTGTACACGAAAAATATGACAATGCTTCTTAAATTTCCCAAAAACCATTGATTTTATTGTACTTTTATAAAATGCAATTTTTCACAAAATAAAAGAATTTTAAAAAAAGGTACTTTTTTAAGGTTTTTAAAGCTACTAAAAAGGAACACAAGGGGGATTCACTGTGTACTGAACGCTCCGTTTAGACTCTTTAATAATTGCGTTTTGTACTTTTTTATCTCAAAAATTATCTTGATACATATCTAACTGACTTATCTACTCACTCAAAAGAGGTTTTAAAAATATATTCTATATAATTAAATAATTCACCACTTATAAATTGTTAATTACAATAATACGCAGGTGAGATCCTATCTCCTTAACAAAAATACAAATGGACATTATCTTATGACGAAAGTAATTCGAGACCGAGACGAGACCGAGACCGAGTGGATAGTGATCCTTTGTCTCGTCTCGGCGAGTGGAAAAATTTAGTTTCAACGAGACCGAGACGATACCATCGGTAGGTCTCGGTATCGTCTCGGTATCGTGAAGGCCTATTTGGCCTTAATTGCTTTTCTGCAATTACATTCAAGTTTGAGGGAATATTGACAACCCTTAATTCAATTATTAATCATACCACTAAATTGACACTTCGTTGGCAGATCTCTTCTTCCTATATTTTGTATCGTTTTAGAATCACAAACAAAATTGCTTTTAGTATGTAGAAAACGAGTTTTCCAGAGGTGTCATGCATTTTTTAATTATACCCGAACAGTGAGCGTCACTTTAAAAATATTTTTTGGTAATTTCCTGAGGATGTCTAGAAGATCAACACAATTTTGAAGAATTTCATAAAGGGAAAACGGTAGTTGAGAGTAGTGATGCCCACGATATTCTCATTTGCGAGAGTCTCGTCTCGCCTCGTCTCGTTTTCGAGACGAGACTCGAGACGATACTTTAAGTTTTCCTTTCGAGACAAGACGAGACTTTCAAAAAGTCTCGTCTCGAATCTGGCACGAGAGTCTCGCAAAAGTCTCGAAGTATCGCACATAAAAATGGCAAATAGTAATTAATTATTCTAATTATCGCGAATGTTATTGAAACATATTTTTAAAGCCGCATAATAGCGGGCAGCATGTGTTTACAATAACTGTTACGCAATGTTTACCTTTTTCAGCTTTCCGTAGAGGTGGACACGAGACGAGACGAGACAAGACGAGACGAGAAACGACATGCTCTCGTCTCGTCTCGAAAAATTCCCAAAAATTATGTCTCGTCTCGTCTCGTCTCAATCTGGTACAGGTCTCGTCTCGTGTCTCGAAAAGTCTCGAATTAAATAGACGTATATAGATGGTACTTTTATAAATGCATACTTTTTTGATAACATTTACCGATTTTCTTGAAGTACCTATACAGGTCTGGTAAAGTTGAATGTACAGTAGTATTCTATTGATGTTATGTTTTGATAAAGAATATTTGATTTTTAGAAGATATTGAATTAAAGAAATTAGATTATAGAGAACATCTACAAAATCGAAAATAAATATCATTAATAAATAGACTTGTAATGATACGAACTATAAAACAAAGTTATTAAATAAACTTATAAAATAAACTATATATGTTTATAAAGACAAATAAGAAATTAATATCATCTGTATATTATATATATATATATATATATATATATATATATGAAATTGGTATTATTTGATAGAATTATCAAATTTTAAAAGTAAAATTACCTACCATAATTTTAGTAAAATGTGCTGGTAGTGGTATAAAAAAAATATATCTACCTTTCATTTTACAAAAGAAAGATAATTCATAAATTGCAATTTCTTTAAAAAAAAATCGAGACTTCGAGACTTTTCGAGACGAGACGAAATTATGTCTCGTCTCGTCTCGTGTCGAACCAGTACTGGTCTCGTCTGTCCACCGCTAGCTTTCCGAGATATTGCCACGGGTACTACTATTATACTATACCCTGTCAAAAAAACCGGTGGAGTAATAAAACGATTATTTCGACGGGGACCAGAGGCTTCCTTAAAGAAATGAACGAAAATTAATAAATGCATTAAAATGGTCTATGTAAGTTTGCTTAAAACCGTTATAATTGTTTTAATAAAAGGTAGGCATTTTTACCTGATTTGTTATTAACTCGTCATTAATACTTATAATATAAGTATTACAATATCTGAACTCGGTATTTATTTATAATATTTTACGTTAAGTTTTTGTATCTCCTATTTAAAACAATTTGTTGGATTTTTGACGTCTAACTTTCTAACGTCTAATAAAAATTGAATTGTGGTAGAAGTCTTAGGAATACAAAGACTATTCACATTTTCATGTTGGATAAAACATTTTTTTTTTCTGTAACGGGAAAAAAGTTTGACATTTTATCCCTGTTGACAGGGTTTTTTTGTTAAGCTTTACGATTAAGTATTAGTTTGCAAAATGCAAGATATGCACGAAATCGCGAGATTTTGCGAGAAATTTGCGAGACTTTTGCGAGATTCTCGCGCCAGACATGAGACGAGACGAGACTCGAGACGAGGTTTTCAACTTTTTTTGCGAGACAAGACGAGATTTTTCAAAGTCTCGTCTCGTCTCGTCTCGTGGGCAACACTAGTTGAGAGGTACACCTCTAAAAAAAATTAAAGACACGTATTATGATTGTGTCCAGATATGTAGAAATAATTAAATGTATATGGCTAATGGTAAATACTTGCAAAATGCTAAGAATACGTTCAATATGCATCCTGCTTATTTTGTAGTTACAATATCCATCGTTTTAGTTAAGGCGCTGACCACTAATTGACCAAACCTGGGGATTCGCTTTATTCCATTCACTATAACTCAGTCTCACAACTTCGACGTGGTAGCGGAGTGATTTGGATGTTATTTAATGGAGCTTTCTAAAGCTAAAGATAAAATTTGATTTTAACACTCAAAGCAAAATTTACTTTGTCGCCATCAATCATCAGCCAAAACCAAGACAAAATATGCAGCAAACATGTCATTCCATACAATTCTGCACCTGCTTTTACATTCATTAGTGATGTATGATTCTAAGTGGGATGATGTTGCGGTGTATAGTACCATTTACGATTGACTTTCTCGTCTCGATAATGGCTATTCATCTCAACTTTTCTCCATAAACGATTTTTCCCTGTATTAAAAAAAAAAAAAGTGGGATGATTGAACAAATCTGTTTTGTTACAGCTACAAGTATGATTCTAACATACGACTCGTACGGTCGTAACCAAACCTTTTACGATTATTATTTTCCCTTTTAACGGATCCATAGAGGTGACGGACCCCCGTCGTGGAAACTCCCAAATAAAATACTCAAAACCGTCCGATTACTTTTACGACGCTTTATAAATTAAATTACACGAAATTATCTGACACGTCCATCGAGTTTAATAAAGTTTCTTAATTTATTTCTACACGCTTTCTAGCGTCGTCCTTTCGAGCGTCCTCCCCGTCCGACTCGACAAAAGCGCTGCACTGCCGTAATTGTTGTAATAACAATATAATAAAATTTAAATTGCCGGAATCTCCATGTAAATTTGTACGTATCATGAATAATCTGCATACATCATCTCTCGGCGAGCTGGTTCTCGAGGTGGGACGGCGGAGGAGAGGCGAGCGGATAACGTATCTTTAAATGAAGACTATTAGGATATTTATCTTAAAAATTACCATCTAGTGACAGTGAGTGCGGCATAAAGTTATACGGAATGACACGCGGTTATTAATGCGACGATGGTAAAAGTGGTGGTTTCCGTGCGAACGATACGAACGATCCGAAATAAAACGTCGACGTGTGGATACAAAGATAATTTACCGTCCTGATTGAAACGTTAAATTAGTTAATTGGCCACAGGAAAGAACGACTTTCTTTTGGCGATTCTTAATTGAAATTCTAAGAGTGTTGTGAACTGTGACATTCCCAAAAGTTCCCGTTAACTATATAATCTTAATACGAAGGGAATATTAATGAAATCCAAAAGATATGTCGATCCAAATATTATATTAAGTTACAAAAATCCTGTGATAAAAGCATTTATTATTTCATATTTTAAACTGTACTAAGTGCGGCAGGAAGTTATTAACACAAGATCAGTTGGTTTATTTCTGTTTGATTAAAGACATTGCACGGCAGAAGATGGAGGGAAAATAATCGAGGTAGCAGAGGAAGCAATCAGGTAATGAAGGATATAAACATTAATTAAGCATGTTAAAAGTGCTGCTTAATATTAGACGAGAAGATGGCAGGAAAACATATATAAAGTAAAGGAAAAAGTATATAGAATGCGCTAGAAGAAAAAAGGAACTCGACAGATCGAAGCTTGACGAAGAACGAAACAGTAAGCCAATACAAGTCGTAATACAAGACCATTTCACGAATATCTTAAAATAACCAGAAATGTAATAACAAACTGACAATAGTTGGAAAAGAAAAATGGGTGCAATATTTCATTTCGCTATATGACAGTATAAGAACTTAGCTTCACCGCGTAATTTCCTATAGCTGTAAAAAAATAGAAAAATTGACATGAACTTAGATGAAATAGTTATAGAAAAGATAGAGTATAAATCGACATATGAGAAAGCTAACGAGTGTATTACAAGTAAATTTGGCTGATGTCCCACTTGAACTTATGTATAAACTGGGATTTAACTCAATATATTATAGCTATATATTCATTTTTCTTATTTAAGTATCTCAGGTTGAAAATTCGTCTCAACAAAAGTGTAGCCTGTATTAATTAAGACCAATTATTGTAAACTTGTTAAAGTTTATAAAAAGAAATATATTGGGGTGAGGAGTGTAAAATTTTACAGAAATTAATGGTTCATTCCGGAAGAACTTACAGAAATAACAGTTTTGGTATTGTTCGCCAAAGTCACAGTTAACGGTAGGTACCTTTTGGTGAAAAAATTGTTATATTTCAGTGAATTACTTAAGTTCGTCCAAGGTAACCAAATAAAGTGATGTGAAAATTTTCTAAAAAAAAGATTCCTAATAAGTAGTAGTTAAGAAGTATCAGATCACCTAATAAGCCGCACAGGAACATAATTACCAAACAGGTAGAACAGGGTCCATGACACCACATATCACATATCACCTAATAGGTTGCTGATTACTTGCTGGTAGCAAATTTGGCTTTGGGAAATATGTGCCATACTGATTCACCTATTACGTCATATTCTCGCTTTATTGCTGTCACGAACCTTATTGGTGACGTAAGTCAAAGAATCTTGTATTCCTAAACAGGTTGTCAATTTACATTAAAAAGAATTATTCTTGTCATATTGCACGTTACCCAATGACGTGCATGTGGTCAAGTGGTCAAGATTATTAAATTTTAATATCCTACAACTTATTCATCAAAATAGGTGCTTTTATTTTAATTAGCTTATGAATAATTTAAGAGAAATGTCACTTAGACATTTTGAAAACATATGGTGCAACATATTGTATTTTCCAAATTGAACAAAGAGTTGCTCCAAATTTTAAGAACTCAACTTATTTGACATACTTAGTAACATTCGGTTTGAACAGCATATCGAAGCGCTAAAGTGCTATAACATAACTATGTATTACACTTGATAAAATATTTAAACAATTGATCTTAATAACAATTAATTTGAAAGACCTTGCAATTTTTCGAAGTATAAACATGTGTAAGAGTTGAAATAAAATTTCTTGTATATAACAATTTACGGCGTTAAATTGATCTAAATTTAATTACATCAACATATGAAATATATCTATGTAAGGTTCTTGATATTGATGTCAACGAGAAGTAGTTTAGTCATTATAGGGTGTTCACCTAGGAAAATCGAGATACCCACTATATTAACACGTAAAATCTTCTATTTTGGCATCCTGAAACTTTTCTCAAAATTCACATATAATTGGATGGCCGCAAGTTTTAAAGTCGGGGGTCAAAATTCACAAAAACCGATTTTTTCTATATTTTTTGCAAATATCTCGATTTCTATGGGTTTTACGCTATTTTTATTCATTATCAATATTGTACAAAATTAAATTCTCTACAACTTTTGTCTTTAAAATTTCTTCATACCTCTAATTGTTTTCGAGGTAGAGGGCGGAGAGCGCGCGATCAGAGAATCATGTGAGGTCATGGTAGTCCCGATCAAAAACTCGCAATATTAAGGTTATAAATTATTGCTAAATTTATAATCAACATTTGTTTTTAAATTTTACAATAAATTCAATCCTTTCTAATAATTATAAAATTTATCAATTCAATAACACTCATAATCTCTTTCTGTAATTGAAAAATTATTAAGGGACATACTTTAATAAAATTACATTTTAATTATATTCTAATTTACACTAATTGCATTTGAAGTAAAAAATAATTAAGTACATCTTGTTTAAAATTCGTAAACTCTTAAATATTAAATCTATCAAATTACACTTTTAATAAAAACATTAATTAAAAATTTATTTCTTTTCTTTTTTATTTATTAAGAAAGTCATTACATTGGTATAAATTAGATTAGAATTAAAATATAATTTAAGTATTTTCCTCAACAATTTTTTAAATACATGGCCAGGTATGTGTTATTAAATAAATTGACACTTCATTAAAAATAGATAAGTAACCAAGAAAATGAATTTAATGTTAAAATTAATAATAAATGCTAATTAAATATTTAGCAATAATTTATAACCTTAATATTACGAGTTTTTGATCGGGACTACCATAACCTCACATGATTCTCTGACCGCGCGCTCTCCGCCCTCTATCTCAAAAACAGTTAGAGGTATGAAGAAATGTTAAAGACAAAAGTTGTAGAGAATTTAATTCTGTATAATATTGATAATAAGTACAAATAGCGTAAAACCCATAGAAAACGAGATATTTGCAAAAACTCGATTTTTGTGAGTTTTGACCCCCGACTTTTAAACTTGTGGCCATCCAATTATATGTGAATTTTAAGGAAAGTTTTAGCATGCCAAAATAGAAGTTTTTACGTGTTAATATACTGGGTATGTCGATTTTCCGAGATATTCACCTAATTCAACCTAAGATGACTGGACAAAAGTATAAGTTTAGGATAAAATTTTTGAATTTCAACATGAAATAAATTTTTAAATTAAATGGATATATTTCTCTGACAATCGTAAATTGGGAAGGTGAGTAGTTACCAAATATGCCATAGCTAGGACGTAATTTCGGCGTGCGACTTCACCTAATAAGTAGTCCACTACTTGCTACCATATAGTGGAAATTTACCAAATTTATCTAAATTTGACGTAAAAAACTGGCACCACATTGAATTGCCGCCAAAAATCAATAATTTTCTATCAAATACACTTAGTGAAAAAATATTTGTTAGCTGGGGGTGGAAGCCACAATTGGATGTAGTTTGTAATAGAATTATTGTACATTTTTTAAACACACAAACACAATCACAAATAATTAATCACAAAGTCATAAATTGACACATAATTACTTAAGTAGGGAATTATTGAACTGAAAGTGAGTGAAAGACGAATTATGTATCGAAGTGACCGCAGGTAAGCGCGAGGAATTGGCACTGGTCCCTATATCTCGTGCGGGAAATTGGCATACTTTTAATTGCCGCCGGGTCGTAATACACCGTCGTAATTGCAGTGTTTAAGGACAAGTTACAAATAACTCGCCATTGTTTAGTTAATAGCTGTCGTTTTACCGAAAGCGGGATTGTTTGCATGGGCAGCACCTTGCCCGAAGTTATATCTGTCGTTCCGATCAGGCAACGGTTCATCGACGTGCCTCTCAATATTTATGATTCATTTTCGTTTTGTACACAATAATCATTGTCATACCAACAAATGTAAATAATCGATCTCAACCACATGTCGTCGACAACATATTATGAGCATATGTGTGAGTGTGAACGTGTCATACCCACGACGCTCTCTACGTCTTCGTACGCCCTTGCTAGGTCACCGTTAAGGTCACCACCGTTTTAGTCTTCGCCCCCCTCGTTGTCACAAACACGCACGCACACAAATATGCGCGCACTCCGCACCTTTGCGTGTCTCTTTATCATTGTTCGCTCTGATATTTTTAAATGTGTAAGTCTGTGTAGGTTTGCCCAACGTGTACGTATATATGTGTACGTTTCCGATCGAGGATGAGGAATTCGAATGGGAGGTTAAGATGCTAATGGCATGGATCGATGGATAACGTTCCAGTCGGAGGGAATTCCGATCGACCGGCCTCAGCCCGGAAAGAAGTTAAATCTTACTTCCATTTTTCTTAATTTGTGATTTTTCCTCTAAACGCAGTTTTCCAAAATTCCAAAGTTGTGTAATGGATATATTTAAGGGATAACATAGTGAAAGTCTCTAAAGTGCTTTTACACTAAAAACAGGTCGCTACACTCCCGCCATTTAATAATATTAAAACTCTCAATATCTCCTCAACTTAGGATCAGCTTTAGTTAAAATATTAGTATAGGTATCTTAACAAAGTTATTAGCTTTAATTTGAGCCCACTCCTACTCCTTAGAGTAAAGTAAAAAAGGAAACCGCAATGCATTAATCATACTTAAATTAAATTAAGCCCATTAATATTCAGTTACTTCCGTTTCGATTTCTTATTCCACTGGCTACGTCCGGTATACCTGCCACAGCCCTATCACATGATATCCTAAAATTCACTGTGGGAGAGGTCACGTGATTAAAAATCACCAAATGGTTTAAACAATATTTTTCATATTAGGTACCAGCAGACTTGACCAAGTGTTCGACGCAAACACATGTTCGCGGTAGCACCTTTGATGATCTTTTGAGATTAGCGGAATTATCTTTGAGTTTTGCATGATGCCGGTGCTCATATATGGACAATGTCAAATACTCGAAAATCTACCAATAACCTGCAAACCACCCAGCGAGCAATGGAAAGGGCTATGCTTGGAATCATTCTAAGGGATGAAATCCGCAAGGAGGAAATTCGGAGAAGAACTAAAATGACAGATGTACTGAGGCTGGTGGTACAACTGAAAAGTAGATGAGCTGGCCATATAGCAAGGCAGGAGTACCTCAAGTGGACACATTGAGTCTTTACTTCGTGCCCAAGAGAGACAAACTGGAGTGTTGGTAGACCCCAGAAGCGATGGCGATATGATATCTAATATCATATTTAATCAGAACATCATGCAGGGCAGAATGACCGGAGAACCTTCGATAGGAAGAAGATGGTCATGGTTGAACAATTTACGTGATTGGTACAACTATATTAAAAATAGTCTATTCAGAGCAGCAGCTTCGAAGATAAAAATAGACCTAATTATTGCTAACCATCGTAATGAAGACTGCACTTGAAGAAGAAGAACTCTTGGATGTCTACTATCAGGTAATCCAGCAGGAATTTAGATTACATAAGTAGGTTTTAAGTAAATAAGAAAAGATTTTGAGAAGGCTTTCATCCAAGAGTGAATAAGCACGGGCTGAGAATAAGAAGAAGAAATCTGAGAAGGGAGAAACATCAGTAACTCCAGAAACTTATGCAAGGAAGAATGATAGGAAAACCTTTTATAGCAAGAAGAAGATAGTCATGGCTGAAAAATCTACGTGATTGGTACAACTGTAATAAAGATGTCTATTCAGGGCAGCAGTTTCCAAGATAAAAATAGACCTAATGATTACCAACCTTCGTAATGAAGACGGCACTTGAAAAAGAAGAACTCTTGGATGTCTACTATCAGGTAATCCAGCAGGAATTTAGATTACGTAAGTAGGTTTTAAGTAAATAAGTAAAGATTTGGAGGAGGTTTGCATCCAAGAGTGAATAAGCAGGGGCTGAGAATAAGAAGAAGAAAACTGAGAGGCAAGAAATATCAGCAACTCCAGAACATTATGCAGGGAAGAATGATCGGAAATCCTTCGATATAAAGAAGAAGGTAGTCATGGTTGAAAAATCTTCGTGATTGGTACAACTGTAATAAAAATAGTCTATTCAGAGCAACAGTCTCGAAGATAAAAATAGACCTAATTATTGCCAACCTTCGTAATGAAGCCAGCACTTGAAGAAGAAGAACTGTTGGATGTCAATTATCAGATAATCCAGTACGAATTTAGATTACGTAAATGGCATCCGGTGTTCTGTTCCTCCTCACGCCCTGTATTAAAATCAATTTCTCGATTCTCGTGCAGCTAGCCATGGCAGAAAGTAGCTGCGATATCTCTTAAGAGAGAATTTACGAATCGGAAAATCGTTACGCCTCAAGATAATTTCGTAGTTTGGTCGACAGCACTCAGGGATTCTGAGCAATAACCAAAGGGTGCTCATCACGTAAAGTACGTATTAATCAGTTGAGTAAGTTCCTCCGTTCCGTACAGCGTCCGATAGAGTGACGTTTACAAGCTGTTCCACCGTCCCCATCAATTAGATAAACGTAGCCGTATCGAGCGCACAAAAGCGGTAGCACCGATCCATCCGGAGAGCGTCCCTCGCTCAGTCTCCCCCGGAGACTGTTTCTTCTTCTTGTTGTTATTTCTCCGGTGCACCGGTCAATTTCTTCAAAGAGAGAAAGACAAGACAGGTTATTTGGTGTGTGTATGCGTACGTATATGTGTGTGTGTGTGTGTGTGTGTGATCTGGTTCAGCAGCAGCCCGGAGGAGACTGACCTCGACGGGTTGGGTCACATGCCGAGCCCTCTACGATATCGGCCCCCCCGTGACCCCCCGGGGACCGCGCCCTTTTCCCCTCGCGCGACCAAACGTCGTTCTTGATCTAGATCTCTTCTGTATGTATGTATGTGTCCGCCGTTTGTTCCACGGTTTATAGCCGCTGTAAATGACGTTTAAGACGAGTATCGGTACTCCACGTAATTGTCACGTTTACGGGACGTAAAACGCCGATCACCATTCCACTAATGCGACTAACAGATCGCGATTATCGAAAACGATACCAGATCCGGGATCAGGTCGCGAATTGAAGATGGAAACGAAGTGTTCGCCAAGTAGTTGCTACTTAAAATTAGTGTAAATAATAATAATTCGTCCTTATTCCCTCAAAAGTACATAGTAACGAGAGGCATAGGAAGTTATGGGCACCAAGCCAAATTCAGCTACTCTTACCTTTAATCTACACTTTACTAAACTTATCTGAGTCCTAATACTAACCTTAAATCTTAAACCTATAAACCCATAACTAATTAGCGTTCAGAAGTTTACGTGTCATATTACCAGAAAAATTGATTTACTAAATGTTTCTTAATTATTTTACGAAAATGCGGTGCATGTCGTTGTTTGAATTTGTCGGGTATTAATTTATATACTACAACGATACCGTATGTAAAACTTCTTTCAAACAGAGATGCGGTATGATAAGGCATAGTTAATACCTTAATTTATTCCTAAACGGTCATACTGGTTTAACCATCACTTAAACAGCCAACAGTGTAACACTGTTATTTTAAAGATACCTTCTCATTATCAGAAGTTTCTGTTTTGTGGTTACTGTTAATACCATTGGTCGGGCCCGGCACCTCCACCATATGTCACGGTACTCAGGGCTTAGGGCCCAGAGGGGTGCTCAGTTGCAGGGTGAAAGAAAACGCTTAAAACAAATCAAATATGTTCGTTTGCAAAAAAGGCGTTGATCGTAGCTAAGACAAGGTTACTCAGGGGAACGAGAGAGATATGTTACGTACATGACAAAGTAAGACAACAAAGGCAAAGTCAATAAATTTAACAAAATGGTGAGAAAAAGACAAAGTTCAATTACTTTTCCACAAATATTTTTCCGCCAAGACCTTTATTGGCGACCAATGTCCACTGATGTTCTTTTTTTGGCGGCGGTGTTGATCGATTCGAATGAACATACGTGTCTCGCTAGGCAATTACTTTACGGGATTATTTTACGGAAATCCATTTATGTATTATTTCCGGAATTCCGGAATCCTGCTATGTTGTGCGTTACAATATACTACCGTTTATACGTAGCCTGATTACCCTTTCCCTTTTGCCACCTCATTTCCGTTTTCTTTTTATATGGAAGTTTTGGTGGCAGATAATCAAATAACAAATCAATTTTTTCATTTAATCATTTAGTATAACGTAAGTTCATTGTAGCGATTAAACAAATAAAAATTTGTAAAGCTTTAGTTTCTGAGTTAGTTTTGTAAGTTTAGCACCTGAGCAGAGTGAAGTTTATCTTCACTCTTTCAGGGATATGTATCTCCCTATGGAGAAATGTATTGCTTGCTAATAAATAAATAAATAAATGAATAAATATGTTAAGTAAAATCTATTGCTTTTGTTGTCAATTCATGTAAAGATTGTGTGCAAATGCGTTTTTCCGGGCTATTTGGCCGTGGTCCAGAAAGGTTTAAGTAACCTGACGTTACATTAACGTTACACTAACTATTAACTGTATCATTATTTAAACTTTCTCCCATTGCCAACGTAGAGGAAGTTCATCTGTAAAATCATCTGTCGCATAGATAATAGTCTGACATTCTCAGTAGCACGTTTGTAATCATTGCTGTCTATATTATTATAATAGGTTGCAGTAGGTTGCAATAGGTTGGTATTTCCTATCCAGAGCATAAGTGTTATATTCCACGTGTTTAAACTACCTCTATTTATGGCTCTTTAAGGTATGTAGTTACCTGAAGAAGTCTTTTGTAGCCAGTTAGGAAATCAGCACGCAATCAAATGACTTTATCGATAGTTCTGTTGGTATGAAAATTCTATGAATCGTCATATGAGTATAACAAAGGCATTTTCTACAACTTTTCTGTCACGTAACAGACCATAATTAATTTTTTTCTACATCCCGGAAACGTTTTACAATAAGTTTTGATAAGATTTGTTCTTATAAGGAAAGCAGAGATCCCATTCCAAATCGGGATTCATCCCATTCCATTGCAATATCTACAGTACTGCCCCTAAATCAAGCACATTGAGCAAGTTACACACTGTAACTTTTTCTAGCTATTTACGTGAAGCAGTAATTAGCATCAACCATAGCAAAGAACGATACTATAAGTTGTGCAACACTGAAAGGATTGCCAACTGCCTATAAGAACGCTTCAAGAACAAGTGGCCCGTAAAAGAAGACCACCAGTGACGCCATATAATGACAAATCGAGCAACAGCTGAGAAACAGTCAGCTTCTGAAATATCAGCAACGATTAACAAATTGGACAATGTTACAAAGGGCGCAGCTGAGAAGACGCTGTAGAAGATCATTTCGGAAAGTTCGTTGTAGCTGAAGTTTATCAGCTACCACAGCAACAAGACATTTTACTACACCAAGAAATTTAAGACCGCATCATTAGTACGAGCATGTGGTTTATCAAATCCACAACAAGTTGCATTTTTACCTTCCATTCCATCGCTTATAACGTGATGTGGTGACGTTTTAAAACAGGTTAAGACTAATATCTTTACTATGATCAAGTATACTGTAACTATACCGCTATCAAATAAAAGAAATTAATCTCTATGAATGGCTGATGGGCGCCAAAAGCTACGAAGAGTAAGAAGCTACAGGTATTCTAGAGACTTCAAGCAATCACTAGTAGCTAGACGAAGCAGCGTAACTTTAAATTTTGAGATAAGTGGGAGTGCCTTTCTTAATTCGTATCGCCTTGCAATCATCTACATAGGTCTAATCACAACTTTAACTGTTTCAGTAAACTGCTTAATTAAACATATTGCTCATGTCTTCTTTATCCATGTCCTTCATTTATAGAGATCCATAAATCGCTTAAACCTGCTTGTAAGCTAGTGACTAGTGTGAACACCGGACACTATTGTGAATATAGTGAAAAATAGAGAACAATAGTCAACAATAGTGAGAGCAGGAAGCTACAGGTATTCTAGAGACTTCAAACAATCACTAGTTGCTAGATGAAGCAGCGTAACTTTAAATTTTGAGGAAAGTGGGAGTGCCTTTCTTAATTCGTATCGTTTTGCAATCATCTACATAGATCTAATCACAAATTTAACTCTTTCAGTAAACTGCTCAATGAAACATATTGCTCATGTCTTCTTGTCCATGTCCTCCATTTATAGAGATCCATAGATCGCTTAAATCTGCTCGTAGTCTACTGACTAGTGTGAACACTGGATATAGTGAATATAGTGAAAAATAATGAACAATGGACATGTTTAGCAGCAGTTAGTAAATTTTGCCAGATAGTAGCTAGTAGCTCATAATTGGATCGATGTTAAGACACAACGACATGCAAAAGCTGCAAAGGCCGCCAGAGACTTTCGAACGAATCCAAAATGTTTTACATTCGAGCACGAACTCCGATCCGTTTTCCCTGTAAAAGTTAGGAATTTTCCGCTGCCGACAGACAGACAGAGAGAGAGAGAGAGAGAGAGAGAGAGAGAGAGAGAGAGAGAGAAGCCGCATTATTGAATTACACGGTGCCGGTACACGTACCGTCGTACAATAATTCTTCTGGCCCAGATACGCACGCCATTTTAAATCGGACCACTACACGCCCGCAATTTGCACGCGAAATTACGCTTGAAAAAACAAGTTGTACGTATACCATCGTCGTCCGTGATCGAGATCGCGACGGCATTTTGTTGTAATAGGGATGCATATTAATCATTAGGGATTTCGTGCGGCCTGCGTGTGACGAATCTCTGGATCAGCACGGAGGAATCTATCTCTAGGATGATACGGGACGGAAGGAAAATGGGTTTATTGAAAATTACATACCTTGGGCAGAAATGTAGATATAAACGTATGGCGTCAGTGGTGGGAATGTTGAGAGTCGACCAGGTATCATTTGTTGGCTGAACTCATCTAATAGCTTCATACTACAAATATGTACTTCTTCACAAATAACAATACGAACTAGTATAACTCTACCCTCCAGAGTCCATCATTTGGACGCCAATCTATGAATTATTGCCTCAACAATTGAGTAGGAACCCAGAACTATCAATTCATCTGGAACTATCAATCTTTCAAAAAATTTCCAAATTTTTCAAATGATGATTTTGTACTTAAAAATTCTTAGGTTTGAAATTCAATGATCAAGAAATTGGTTGGTTGTAATATTAGTATTAGATAGTAGAGCAAACGGGGGACTAGGATGTATTGGGTGTAGCTTCCAGGTCCATAACATCTGAACTCCAGGTCTTCGATTCAAAACTTCCAACGTATTGAAGTTTTAAGAGAAGTTAGTCAAGAAATCTGAAATTTCGAAACTTCTGTTCCAATATTATGAACCTCTTGCACAAAATTTTTAAGGAGACTTTTTGAAGTTTTAAACGATTAGTCATGACTATGAGATCTAGCTTGTGTGATCAAACGGAAAATGTTCCACCTCCTCAGGTCGATGAGGTCTCGCTCCGGGGCTCCCGCATCTCTTCGTCATCATTAATGGCCGACGTTTTCGCATTTTCATAGCCCTACTAAAACGGATAATATCCCGATGCATATATACGCGATACGTATCTAGACAGCGGCGGATATGTCGGCTGTGCAGAAAAGAGGAGAAGGAGGCGACGGAGGAGGAGGAGGAGGAACGAATCGCTCTCTTTTATTGATAGAAACAAGGAGAGCGTTTTGACGTTGATCATACCAGATCGTTCTGAAATCGATGCGGAGACGATTTTATACAGGGCGATACAGGTTTGGACGAACCGGCTGAACCACACCTGGCTCCAAAGGAAGTAGTGTTGTATTAAATGTACAGATAATGATTGGGTACTTAAACAAATTGTAAATTACGAAACGTTCTTTTTCTAAGACAGAAGGTTGTCCAGGAGCTCCAAGTTAGCCATTTGGATACTAAATGAAGCAAGAACTGAGTTCTTAATCAATAATTTTTAATTCAAATAGTTTGTTAAGACTTATTGCTTGCACACTTGGTATTATTTTTCATGTTTTACTGTTTAGTAAAATTAGCAACAAATGTCAAAAAATTGATAACATTACTCAACAACTCAAGATTTTACCAAAAACAATATTTTGAAATTCTTATTATGCCACATTCTAAACTTCACTCTGATATTCCTACATCAAAGCAAAGCGTAACGTTTGATAAGCAATATATTATGCATTCCATACTGGTAACATATAACATATCTGGTGTATTACTCTTCATAAAATTAACACTTTCGAGCTTTTTTCTTATGAGAAGTGGAAGTAGCATTTTCCGCACATAAGCAAGCTTCCACTGATGAAAGACCAAATTTGAATACAAAAGATTAGAGCAATAATTCGTTGTATACTACGTATTATCGTAACACTAAATAATAATTGGCTAATCACACACACAAACAGATAATAGTTATTTATTGTACTAGTGTGTTATGTTGAAAATAAGTCACGCGAGAAGATTTACGAGGCCGTCAGGCCGAGTGGTATAAATTCTCAAGTGACTTAGGAAACATAACACGCGAGTGGCATACAATGTTTTATCCAACAAGTGGAAGAAATAGTTTTTTATAAGATATCTAATAACTAATAAGCTTTGTGATCAAATCAAAGCAACTTGCGTCTCAGTACCCTATATATGTCAGAATGACTTGACAGTGACTTTTTTACATTTTAGTTAAAGTAGGTTGTTTGTCTGGTTGCCACGGGCAACCTTTAAATATAAATATCGGGTGTTTTTTTTTAAATTTCACCTCATAGTAGGCTGTGGATAGTATTTGTGAATGCGCCTTACTAAAAAATGTCAAAATTGACATAACCTCACTTTTTTAATAAAAATTGAAACTGCTCCAATCGGTTAATAGTGTCTTGAAAAAGGCAGCTCACTCATTTACGCCTAATTAATAGAGCCAAGCTGTCTTTTTCAAGACACTAGTAACTGATTGGAGCAGTTTCAATTTTTATTAAAAAAATGAGGTTATGTCAATTTTGACATTTTTTATACATTGACATTATTTGACATTTGACATTATTTTTGATACTTTGAATATGAACGTGACTTATAATCCATAACTCACTAGTGAGTTATGGATTATAACACATTAGTGTGTTATTTGATAGTTTACTTGTCTAAAATGACATTAATAATGTCATAACTGTCATGTGTTGGATAAAGAAGTCTTCTAAGTAATAGGTATGTCATATTTAATTTAAAGTTAACATAAAGATTATGTGTCATTATATTCAATAATAAGAAAACTTTGTAACACTTAAGTTTTAGTAAATGGTTAAAAATATATGGCATACTTGCACTTAAACATTTTATGCAATATAAAATACAATCAATGCATCTAGAAAAAGTAAACGCAATTAAAGGTTCATAAATGCATATCTAGCAGGTTTTATAGTGCATCATATTTGCATACTTTAACGGTTTTCACTGTATAGTTTCCAAGCTCTAGTTATTATAATATGGAGGGTTCAGAATACAAGCGAACCAAGTCCACTTTTTGTTATTTTTGAGTTAGCAACGCTATAACATACACCAACTATGTAAAATTTCAGTGTAATAATGAACCAAGTCCTAGATCTGATAATATCCGCTAGGCAGCAGCAAGTTCCGGTGCTTACGGACAGATGTTTATTTTCTTTCAGAATACTACTGAACCAAGTCCAGGTAATCTTTGTTTACTGTTTACAGTTCCGTGTTGACTTGCTTTAAACCCTTCATTTAGAACTTTTGGCAGTTTATAACACATTACTTTTAGTTGGCTAGTTGTATTCAACTTCAATAGCCTACTATAAGAGAAATCTTTATGTCTACAACTTTGGTATTCATTGTTTTAATAACAACACTGCCTATATGCACGTCTGGGATGAGACTACTGGTGGAAGGGGTTCTGAAGATCTAGTTTCATGGGCAAAACTGGAATATAAAAACTAGTCTTACTCTACTGAAATTTGTTCAAGACCCTCTATTGGATGTGGAAACAATTGATATGAAATTTATGATACCAGGCCACTCATTCCTTCCCAAAGATACTGGATTCGGTATAATAGAGAGAGCAAGCAAGAAACATGGGACCATCAATGTACCTGATGACTGGTATAACATCGTTAAAACTGCAAAAGTGAAAAAGCCTCAGTTTGAAGTTGTAAAGATACAGCGAGAAGAGTTTTTGAGCACAAAACCCATCGGAGATTCAATCACAAACAGGAAAAAGGACACTGAAGGTGGGAAAATCAATTGGCTTAAGATACGGTGGTTGAGGTTTGAAAAAGGAGCACCCTTCCAAATAAAAATAAAAAAAATCATTCAGTGAAATTTCGTCGTTCCGAACCTTGGACATTTGGAAAAAGACCAGTAAACGTAGGCCAGGAAGACCAGTGGAAGTGCAAACCTTGTTGACTGAATAGCAGGGTCAGCTTTACCCAACCAGAAGACAAATGGCTTTCAAAAAAAAGCAAGACATGATGTTCCTACTCCCTTACATACCCCCTATTTTTCATGGATACTTCAGAAACCTTCCAGGGGATCAGACAATTCGTTAAACCCAGGACGACGAAGCAACTGAAGGAAATGACATTGATGATGAGTTTTTTTATGTCAATTAACTTTTCATTTCAACTAAGAAATGATATTTTCTTCTAGTATTTCTAATTTGCTCTCTAAGGGGATGTACAAATAAAGTGTATTAACAATACTTGGATTTGGTTCATTATCTTCCTAAAATTCTTCAGAATACATTTGAACCAAGTCCACTATTGTGTATTTTTTTTGGATTATAACATGAAATTTTGCCAATAAAACCTATGTAAATGTCTAAGTTACTCCTTGAACTTCTTAAATTGAATATATACTTTTAAAAAATGTTAACAGGTCATTTTGTTATGAAGCTTTAACTTTAAACTTCTGTAGCTCAAAAGTATTTCAGTGGGCTTGGTTCACTTGTATTCTGAACCCCCCATATACAGAATGTACAAGATTCTACTGTAGTTTGTATGTTATTTTAACCTCTTTATTGAAGAACACAAAACTTCATTTTGTTCTCTTTCTAATTCTGCCTAAACACCACCCTTCTTCATCGCTATTATTAAGGGTGTTTCCATTTCTCGCGCTTATCGCCATTCTTATGGGAACTGAGATGAACCCCAAATCAGCCAAATTTTGTACTCTAGTATATATTTTGGTGGATGCGCCAACCACCTCATAATTGCCCCTAAGTGAATATGACGTTGAATATACTAGTAAGTACTGGTAAGTAGGTTAATTTTGGTACACACATGGTTCAACATTTAGATTACACTATATAAAACCAAGCTAGTAGTTCCTAACAGTAACTAAAATGGTACGAAGAGATCGAGGTTCATGTCGAAGAAATATCAGAAAATTTGTATGGAAATGAGTTCAAGGTTCTGAGCAAGAGATAGATAAGGAGCCTGAAAATGTTTAGGAAGTAGGTTCTGCAGAATCATCACATTTTTATTAGGTACCAAAATACAAAATGTATTAGATTGAATAGTAGTCCAGGAGTATTCACACATTGCACGATTTAAAAAAGGGATGCTTTATACGCTTTAAACTGTGATGGTAACAGGATATATTGAGAGTAGTAACAGAATTGTTGTTTAAATCATTTATTGATGTATTTTGTCGAGAATTTAAGATTTTTGTAATTGAAATTTGTAATTGGGCAAACTGGGTAAGGGATGCAACCCCTTACGTCATCCTCGCGTTGTGATTTTTGTATGGCAAAATTTAGGGTTAGAGAAATCACTGCAAAACGTGTTATTGTTTGTTAAGATATGCTCTATTAGGTACTATGAAGGTACTATAAGTCGAAATGTTCGAAAAAAGTCGAATATGATGAAAGTTCGCGCAGATATGGAAGGTGGTAAATGTTACAGGTTTCTTCCAAAAATCGACGTTGTACGGTGATTTCAATAGGCGCACAAGCCAGAAACCCGAAGTCCCTTCCACTTTAATTTAAGTCATGTTCAATCCACACACGACCTAACCCTTCCCATATACCAATCCAAGTTGTATACCTACATCATCGTCCCGTACTATATACGCATCGTTACGTCGTTCCTATGGCGGCGTCCACTTTTATAAATTAGATCGGATCTCGACGACGTAAAATAATTCGATTTATAGTTAAACAAATCGAGGCAGAGCTCGTTGCTCACTTCCTTCGGGCCTCCTTTCGCCAGACTTTTGATTAATAAACATCGAACGTCGCTGCGACCTTGCGATCTCAGTCACGAAGCGATCGGAGGATTTATGGTCCGGCACGGAGAGTCGTTCTAGAATATCATCGAACGTCAGAAAAGAGAGAATTTCGAATAAGACGAATCTGTTTGGAAAATTTTGTCAAGCTCAAATGGATTTTCGAGCAAATACACAGAAAATAATTTCGTACGTAAAATCAATGAACGGCCGTCGTCACTTTTGTGAACATTAATATTATGAATCGGTGATTGTTACAACGATTTCTGGTCATAAACTTATGACTTCATACATTGAACCGATAAACGAGCCAACATTAAACAGTGAACGCAAAACATTAGAATTAAATATTTCATCCATTAATCTAATGTAAAAATTCATTGAGTTAATGTTTGAGGATTATTAAACAACGTTCTTCATCATTATAACGATAAATTTTCGTCATAGATCTATGAACAGCAAACATAAAATATTTATGAACGGTTTTCGTTGTTTCAATGAACATCAAACATTGATTTTACGAAGCCAGCCATTAACTTTTAAAAACGCATCAGATTTAATGTTGTCGGAAGTTGAAACGATGTCGGCGAACATTAATATTACGAATCACCGTCGTACACTTCTCTGCTCGTACCACTTTTTATGCGAATTCTTCTGAATTTCCTCCAGTCGATCTGATAAAGTAGAAGAGGCAGTACAGCGTTCTAACTATTATACCAATTGTGCCAAATTATTGTGTGATAGATGAACAGGCTCGAGAAAGACAGTATTTCCCTTTAAGAATGGAAAATTGGTAAGTATTAGCATTATCGGAAAGTTGAAATGACACAGTTCTATGCAATCTCTTACTAGTAGGTAGTCTTAAAATTTTATTTTTCTTTCGAATCATTTAGGAAAATGTCTAATTTTGTATTACTTGTAACACTTTTATTTTTTTAGGTTAGTATAAACTATGAGATTGCTTTCGGAAATTGGGAATTACTTTTAAATAATTGGGAAAAATGGTTTCCCCACACAGTGACATTTCTACAGAATGACGGACACATGAAAAATAAAACTACTAAAGGCCTTCTAAATAAAGCGTTTGAGGATGCTTGTAATGAAAGTAAGTTCTATTTTACATACTTAAAAAAAAGGAAAATTTGCTTTTGTTAAACCTTCCACATTAAAAAACATTTTCTTTAAATCCTTGTTTCAGATAATGAATATTCGTTGCTAAATAACTGTAATATGTCTTTTTGTGCTTGACATCGTGCTCGGACTTTGTTTTATGTAGAAATAGTTATAAACACACCTGTTAATGTTCTAAAACGTAAGGTGTTTAACTAAGGTTTTTCTAACGCCATAAAACGAATATTTTTTTAAAGCGTAAATCTAGTTTTGGTTTACCTTTACCATTTCCCCTTCTTTTTTCAGATTGGCGATCCATGGATATTTGGTGCCATCGGGCAAGTTTTGCCAAATGGAAAAGACATTTTATAAACATAACGTGTCGCTTAGAGCCCAAAGGTTCATATGATTTGTGAGTTTCTGATGCAATAAAAAATTGATGTAGCAAAAAATGCTATTATTCTGCAAATCCCTTTGCGAAGAATTAGAAAGTGGTATGTATTAGTAAGATTTTCCACCTTCCGCGTTCCAATGCTTCTGAAACGCTGCATACAATATTTTTTCAAAAGTCACTGCAATTAATAATTGGAGGTCATAGGTCTATAAACACCAGTTAATGATTTAATGTACAGCAATCATAAGCCAATGTTGATCGTTCGTAATATCAATAACCGGCGATCATAGATCCATGCTCACTGTTTATTAATTTAACGTACAGCAATCATAGGCCTAACGTATGTCGTACATAATATTAACGTCCGGCAACCTTAGATCTATGCTCACAATTCATTGGTTTAACACATAGCAAACATCACATTAATAACCGCCAACATAGATCCATGTCTACTGTACATTGACTCAATGTACAGAAATCGTAACTTAATTAACAGAGAAATTTATGTACGACCGTTCATTGAATCAACAACACTCGTCATCGGCCCGAAATTAATGTCGACGTTCATTGATTTGATGTACTTTTTTATTAATATCACGTACCTTTTTCGTTCAGTGTACTGAAAGCGCGTGAGTTTACCTGGCATATGTCACGCCAGTAAAAGTACATTACACAACGTACCTACTTCGTAATTAACACAAACCGTCCGTGAGATACTAATAGACATTAATGTTGATGTACACCTACTAAGATGGTACAAGCTTCCATACAAACACTCATAACAATCTTCGTTCTTTTTTCCAACAGTTACCTAAGCGTATAGGTTAATCATCCTGTATTTAAAAATATCGACACATCGAGCGATCATTAATTAGTTTTCCACACATCGGAGGGGTCACAAGTCCATCTGCGTGCGATGAGAGAAATAATTGTCGTGCGTAATGCCAAACCACGCTTAATAATAATGGTACACTTTGACCTCGATGAGTGGCATTCGTACTTTCATTAAAGGCAATTAGATACTATATGTGTCGACATTGAATTCTGTTTGACTAGGTGACATTAGAAACGTTCGAAAAGGTCAAAACGCTTTATTATTATGCGTTATGCCAAGAAAAAGATTTAGTGCAACAATCGGTGAAGGATCTTTAGACCTGAGACAGATTGAAACGAGAATATATTATAATAATATGTATTTATTTCGACCTTGTTTTTATGATCTTCCGCATGATCACTTAAAAAAAATTTCTGGCAAATATTAAGAAAATTTAAACTGAGACATATAAAGGATAATAAAGAGTTCATGACTTTGGGTCATTCAGACCAAAAGTCTCTCAAAAATTTGCAAGAAAAATAATATTTTTGATATCTAAAAAATCCATATATCCAAATGTTCAATATTTGAAAAATAGGTTTGTTTTGAGATATCCTGGTTTAATGTTTGGCAATATCTGCCTCCTGAACTACTAAATCCCTATTCAAAGTCGTATTAGCACTATTTTAATATGGAGATACTTCACTTTTAATCGATTAAGAACTCCTGTCCGAGCAGTGTTACGAAAAATTCTCGAAATACCCATTTTTGCACCTTCTGTATAATTTTTCCTTTGAATATTAGGTCACGTGTCCTTTGGGCGGTGGTCACACTAAATGTAATATAATCATTGGCTGCTCAAAAGTTATTGGGAGAATTGATTAAATCTTACAGAATGCTAGTAGATTTAAGACCAATCAGATAGATTATGCACTTCAACCGAATATAAGAAACAAATTATTCCTCAAAGAACAGTTTCTGTGTTGAACACGAAAAAATCGAGCATTTAAGGGGTCCTTTCTGAACAATTAACCTACCCATAACATTTTAAAAGATTTCAAGCATTTCCGACTTTTGCTCAAGAATGGAATTTCGTCATTGGTACAGAATTCAGAAGACGTGCAATTCTCGTGAAAGTTTTTATTGTACTATTTACAAGAAAATGGATATTTAATGACCGAAGCGGCCATACTGGGCGTACGAAACCCCTAAGGCCAACATCACGAAACTGAGTCGACATCAATTTAGGGTCAACAGGTGGGCTAGTATCGCGTGTGGCCGTATAATTGGGCGAAATTTACTTCCATCAATGTTCAAAGGTGAAATGAGCTTTTTTTGGCACGGCTTGCGGCATAAAATGCGGTTTCCTGCGGCTGTGTAGCGGGTCGAAATGCTCTATTTCCATTGTTGGTATGTAGGTAATAAGACTCAATTAATACATAACGCGATTTCAAACGTCACAATGCACTAAGAACGTTCATAAAAAACTAAATATATCCTTCCAAGCTCAGTTGAAGGCCCAAAAACGACAAAGGTGCCGAAAGTGCACTTGCATCGTTTTAGGACTGTAGTAGCCCCACTCTAATAGTGGATGTAGACGAGTCAAGCTTATTGCTTGCAAGGGAGGCTGAAGGTTTTTCAGCAAATTATACGAGAGCCGGTCGTACATAAACTGTAAGTTAGTAGGTATGGGTTAAAGGGCACTTTTGACCTATACTAAATTTCACATTTTCCTTTGAGATCCAAGTGCTTTTGTAAAGACATAACCCAATGTTAATATAATTCTCATAATGACTAGCATAGGTATGGGTCAAGTGCCTTATGACCTATACTAAGTTTTCACATTTTCCTTTATGACCCAAGTGCTTTTGTAAAGACTAATGTTAATATGATTCTCACAATGGTTTTCCATAGAACCATAGCCACTGAATAGTTGCGGTCACAATATCGAGCCAAAGCGGCATCTACTGAAAATATTTGATCTTTCAATTTCCTGGGAAGAACTGGGATTTTAGCCAACGCTTAAAATTTAAAGGTGGCTATTAATCCAAGCCTAGTTATTTGAAAAAAAGGGTTTTCTGCAATTTTTGCCATCTCTATTCCGAAAACCAATCCATCGTAGCTCGTAGGATTGTGAAGGCTCTGCTACTCGCCTCCCCCCTTTAACTTTGTAACATGAATCCCGAGTCACCCTGTACGTTATCACATCTTCATTGCAATGGGCGATAGGAGACCCAAAAAGAACAATCTTAGATCCCACTACGAGATATCCAGACCGAGCGCGTTCCCTACATCTTTTGTCATAAACACGGCAATTTTCTGTAATTCTATCAGTTTACAACTGAAAACGTACAACACGTGCGTCCGCTAAACCTCACTTTCGTGTAATAACTGCTAATTTACGGTACGATACGTTCGCAGCACGCACGCCATTGATAATCGACGATTACATTGGAAGACCCGAGCTGATGCGCACAACCATCGAGATAATGTTTGCTTTACGATCTAACCTGAAAACGCGTTTTCAGTATAATGTAATCAACTTTAAATATCTTTTTGATTTGTTTGAGAGAGAAGGAGACTTATTAATTCAATCAAGGACGTTTGTAGTTTGTCGGTACATCCGAATGATTACTTAAGTAATGGCATCAAACCATAAATTGTTATTATTATTATAGGTGTATTTTACTGGTGGGCCTACATTCGAGGTTGTCCATGACAAATTCCTTCATTAACGATTTGCGTGTTCATAAGAAAACGATCGAAAGTGTAAGACACTAATCATAGTAATCACTAATAAGAGCGAGTGATATGCAAAGTGCATATATTTTAACTTTTGCATATTTTTAAATAAATATACATATATTGGCATCACAATCCCAATTTTCAAAAAAGGTGAAAAAATGGATCCACAAAATTATAGAGGTATCAGTCTGTTAAGCGCACCTTCAAAGGTATTCACAAAAATCCTAGCAGAAGAAATAATACAGACTGACATCAGTGAGGAACAACAGGGGTTTCGACAAAACAGATCCACCATAGATGCAATATTCATTTTAAGACAAATAGTGGAAAAAGCCATTAAGTATAACAAAATTGCCTTTATGTGCTTTATTGACCTCACGCAAGCCTTTGATAGGGTTAGACTCTGCGATGTCCTGAAATTATTAAAGGAGAGGAACTTGAATCCCAAAACAATTGATATCATTAAAAAAATGAACATCGGAAATAGCACCTTTATAAGAGCAAATAATAAGCTTTCCAATAAGATACCAGTCTCAACAGGAATCAGGCAAGGGGATAGTCTTAGCCCAATACTCTTCAATCTTTTAATGGATAAGATCATCGAGAAAGTATAATCTGCAGGGAAAGGATATAAACTGGGCAAGGAAGAATTTAAAATAATCTGCTATGCTGACGACGCGGTGATAATATCGGAAGATGAGGACAATCTGCAGAAATTACTTTATAGATTCGAAAGAGTAGCAAACGAATTAAACATGCTGATCTATGTCCAGAAAACGAAGTCTCTGACAATATCGAGAGAACCGAGAAGGTTTAAATTAGCGATCTACAATAAAAGCGTAGAACAGGTCATGTCATTTAAATACCTAGGCGTTAATATCACAAGTAACAGAAACCTTAAAGAAGAAGTCCGAACATAAACGATAGCGGCAGCTAGGGTATCAGGATACCTACGGGACGTAATATGGAGAAACAATCACATGAGTATTGAAGGCAAAACGCGAATTTACAAGACGTGCGTAAGACCTATTATGACCTACGCCACAGAAACACGAGCAGAAACAGCCGCTACTAAACAACTGCTAAGAACAACTGAAATGAAGACGCTAAGATCAATCAAGGGCAAAACGCTTAGAGACAGAGTGAGAAGCAGCGATATAAGAACCCAATGTGACATCCATGACATTGTAAGATGGTCCAGAATAAGAAGACGAGCATGGAGAGACCACGTCGGCAGAATGGCTGATAATCGGCTACCAAAATCGCAAAAGAGGAGAAACCGACCAACCGTAGACCTCCAGGAAGACCACCCAAACCATGGTACGAAAGCTGGTCATCGGAGTCACAACTTAGGCTACAGCTTTGAAAAAACAAGACTTTGTCTTAAAATAATAATAATAAGAAGAAGAAGACATATATTGCATATTTAGGCTATATTACGCATATTCTTTCAAAAGTGGCATATATCACAAATTCACGTCTTTAAAATAAAATTAGAAATGCAATGGATGACTCTCTCAAAATGAAATGAAACATTAGACACATTCGATACTCTACGTGAGAACTGAGAAGTAATATTAAACATTTGTAAAAAGTAAGTACCTAACTGGTTTTTGAAAATAGGAATAATTTTTAAAACTGTAGGTGAACTTCTTTTTCAAAAGTTATGCACTCAACTATGAATACGAATTTCAAAATTTGTAAAAGAGCAATTAACCCGATTTTGAAAAGGGGCAAACTGTGACTCATGTAATTAAAAGTTGTGATATTCTAAATGTCACCTACAATACGCATATTTTCTATAAGTTTTTTGGATAGGGGTAATTTTAAGACTTCTAGTAAGTATGTTTATTTTTTTTTTGTTTCGTTATCATAGTTCACATATTTTCGCACTTTTTGCATATATATGCAAAATATATATACATGCATACTTTCTAAAAATTCGCTGCATATATTTCAGTTTTCTTCTGCATATATTCCGCTCTCTACCAATCACCCATCGGGTATTTGGTGTGACTATTTTTAGAAATGACCGAAATAATATCTAAACGTTAACAACTCTCTCTTTCTTTGATCGAGAGATTTAATTACCAGCGTGCCCATATTCCTAACTTGACTGATTTTCAAATTACACCCTACCTTAATTAAAAACAACGTATCGAACACGTGTTTTTAATTCCTTAACATCGCGTACCAAATTTCGATTAATTCCCCTCTGGAGGCGGACTTTGTTTTGAAATAGACACACACACACACACGCACATCGTTCGGCTTTTCGTTTATATATCGATAATTTATTGGTGAGCAGTTTTTTCTCGATCCTTTTTTTCCACAACGTACTGACCTTTAGCAGCTACCGACCGCCATTCTTATAAAAGGCGAACGCAACATATCCTTTTAGGAATGAAATGTCAACGGGTAAATGAGCGCGAGAGCGTGTGTGTAATTTTAAAAGTTCAAATGATCCAGTTTTTGCGTCAGTAGCGATAAATAATAGGCGATCTATAATCGAAACTCGGCGGAGATTAAGAGAGAACATGTCAAGGATTTCGATACACATTCGAATAGGTGTGACATCAAATATTCTATTTGAGCAAGTTTGGAATTCGTCAATTTATGAATGAGTGGAGGTCAATATGTTATGTCAATTTTGGGAAATATGAAAACAATGTCATTTTGGAATAGTTCACTTCGTAACTAGTTAATGTTAGGTTGGCCTACTATTAACTGACACTTACTGATGGCTAGTAAGTAACATAATTATTATTAATCATAATATTAACACTACAATACTTAAACTATGGCTTAAATAATATTGCACTTGCAGATAAGTACTATGTGCGTCCAGTATTATAAAAATTAATACCAAATGATATTCCAAATTTTCTAACATACAACTTTAATATCGAAAGGATCTTTCTACGTAGAAGTAAGTAATGCACACACACATTTTCAATGAGCTACGATATTGAGGTCAAACTTAATAATGTCTGCAAATTTTCCATTAAAAATTTTAGGAACGTTTGAAATACTTTATGTTTTCTTATTACTGAGCTTAGCTTCTCAAAATTGATTTCTCATTAACATTATTAATGTTAATTATTTAATAACTAACATTGCTTTATATCACTGGTTGATTAAATATATTGATTCAGTCGAAAGCAATGCTATAAAATTGCAGATGTTTATACAGAAAAATTACCCTCAATAAATGCTATCCCGTATGTTATGGAAATTAATATTAATAAATAATAATTCAATAAAAACTGATTAATCAAAAATTATGAAAATATTTTTTTGTTTGCAAGAAAGCATTTCATTGATCAGACAAATCTTCAAAGAAAATTTTCTGCAAATTATTTACTGAGAGTAACGTTTTACAGCAACTCAAAGAATTTTAAATATTGGATTTACTAATGGATGAACCAATCTTATAAAGTAGTAGTTCAGAATATGTTAACGTTTTCAGATTTTCAACATTCAAAAACTCATAAAATAATCACTGACACTCTAGTTACATCAAAGTTATCGAAATATTGTTAATTGAACTATTCTAAAGATGCCCCGTTAACTTGAACTCATATTCGTAAACAGTTTAGGAATTATAAATATTTGTCTATCAATTTGATACTTATTCAAAGGAAAACTTGTACTAACCTATTACTAAGTTTCAAATGCACTTCAAATAATTAAAATGTTACTGCAGCTTCAGCAGGATCTGAAATATATAAGTTTAACGAGTTCGCCAAATTTCAACTAAACTTATTAAGTAGGTAGAGAAATATGAACATTTTCAAATTTTCAAGATTTAAAACTCCCTGAAATTATTACTGAAACTTCAGTGACATCAAAAATATTTGAAAAATTTTAATGGACGAAGTGGATTTTTGAATTTTTTCGACCAATTGTATTAACTGAATTTTTCAAGGTTAATTTGAACACATATTCATAAAAAAATAGTAGTTATAACTAATTGTCTATGAACTTAACATTAATCCAAAGCAAATTCTTGTAAACTGAGACTAAAATTCAAATGTCTGTAAATTTATAACTGGCACTAAAATTTTACTCTAACTTCAGTAGAATTTCAAATAATGGTTTTTAAACGACTTCACCAAATTTCATCTAATCTTACAAAGTAGTTTAGGATATATGAATATTTTACCATTTTCAAGATTGAAAAATTTGTAAAATTATTACTGAAGCTTCGTTACAGCAGACAAATTAGGAGATTGTGTCTTCTGAAGATGCTCAGTTAGTTTAAACTCATATTCAGAAGAAGTTTAGGAGTTACAAATAATTGTCTAAGGACTTGACACTTACTCAAAAACACTCTTATCTGTGTCGTCGAAAATTATACAAATGTCCCTAACTTAACTAAATTTTTACTGCAACTTTAGAAGGATCTGAAATATTGGAGTTTAAACGAGTTAACCAAATTAGAACTAAACTTGTAAAGATGGTTAGGAGTTATGAACATTTTCACATTTTCAAGATTAAAAAATTCTAAGGTAAAAACTGAAGTTGTAGTTACAAAGTTACATAAAGAATATTGGAAAATTGGAGTATTTTTAAGGTTCTCAGTTAATTTGAACTTTTATTCCAAACAAGTTTAGGAGGTATAGCTAATTGTTTAAGAACTTAATATCCAAAGGAAACTCGTCTATTAACCTGTGACTCCAGAATGACTGTAAATTAGTTACTGACATTATATTTCACTGCAACTTCAGTAGAATTTAAAAAAAAGTTTTTTTACAGGTGCATCACATTTCAACTAAACTTATAAAGGAGTTTAGGAGTTATGGTTATTTTTCAATTTTGAAGATTGCAAAGAAACTCCAGTTGATTTCCCCCAAATAGTAATAATATTTAAGGCACCCCATAACTAGTATTGTATGCTAGATTGTATAGTTGTATAGTATTATATTGTATAGTATAGTATAGTATAACTAACTTGAACTAGTATTCAAAAAAAGTTCAAAAATTATTATAATTTTGGTAATAATTTGAAGGAAAAAAATTCTTGTAACCCGTGACGTAGATAAGACAAATGAGTTAATTGCTGAAACTATAACTTTACTGCAACTTTACTACAAATAAATTAAATGACCTTAAAGGAGTTCCCAAAATCTCAACTCTCCTCATAGAATATTTAACAATCTTGAAAATATTTATTATTTCCACAAGTTTTAAGATCCAAAAACTCGTGAAATATTTACTCACATTTCAGTTCATTAAAGTACTCTTGAGGTGCTCCGTTAGTTAAACACATATTCCGAAGGAGTTTAGAAATAATAACTAATTTTGTATGAATTTGACATTTTTTCAAAGGAAATTCTTATAACATGTCAGGATCAGTTTATTGATACCATAACGTTTTGGTTTGAGAAAACGGTATTGAGGTATACGTCAATATGTTCAATTGGGGTGTGCCGAGTTCCGCAAAAACCTACCTATGCCTATAATAACCCTAGGTCGAGTTCCGCGAAAGGTCCCTTGCCCTTCTCGCTAAGGATACGATAATCTCTTTTTCGAGATGCTTCAGGTAGCTTTACGGAATTCAATTTGTACCTAAGAGATGTAATCAAGCAACTATTACATCAATTAAATAATGCAAAATGACAAAACAAGCAAATAAACGGAGTTTGCTTGTACGGGTTGTGGCAAAATTCGATAGGCAGACATTTGGCAGACATCCTGTGAGCTGACAATTTCAGATATATCCTTTTTACATGAAAATTTTAATATCGTACTAAGTCCTCGGCGAGCCTTTGTTTTACCAGCCAAATTAGACGTAGGCGAAGGAAAAGCAGCGACCGTAACACTTTCGGAAATTCCGCCTTCGGCTCGTGCCGCGAACCTCCCGTACTCGTTACGGAACGGACTCCTCGCCTCCTCCGCCGCTGAATGAAATAGATTAATCCTTATCGGGGGAGATCGCAATTGCGGCCCCAGACGTCCGAGACCGAGAGGAAGATAATTAAGCGAAAACGCCCCGGAGATTCGCGGCGGTGGTGCGTAGGCAGACGGGGGAAAGGAAGAATGAGTAGAAGAAGAAAAAAGAAGAGACGGAGGAGGACGGGACGTCGAAACGCGAAGAGGAGAAGATGTAGAAGAAGAAGAGAAGAGTGAATATAATAATAATCATGCCTGAAAATACGAATCACGCGAGTACTGGGCGTCTCCCGGTGCGTCCGAGGCCTGTGATTACGGTGGCCCGGGGGCGCGTGCCCGGCTACCGGCCCCCGGTGCGCAGGACCGACTTAGCCGTGGAAGGAAGTTTTAAACGAGACAAAGTAATGCTCTTAAACCCTTTAAAGCAATGCACATCCAGTCATAAAACAATTTTTCCTTTATCAGAAAAATATCTCGACGTCTGGACCCATCATATGAGGCAATATGTTTTTTTTATTTCTCAGAGACATGTTTCTTATGTACACCTTCAGTCGGCCCTGCAGATGACACCAATACGCGCGAACTAGACAATTTGGAAAAAGTTCAACTTAACAAAAGTACTTTTCTAAAAAACAGTCTCCAAATTGTCTAATTTTCACGTTCTCGACAGGTTCTAACTGAAGATGGACACCAATTTGACCAAACTGTGTCTTCAAAAAATGAATGTACGTAACAGATTATTGTTTCATTTGATGGGTGTAGACTACTAGACTTTTCTCCTACAATCTTACCATCTCTCATCTTCGGAAATATACCATTTTGCAGTGTTGTTTTTACAAGTATTTAAATACATGTATTTTAGATTGTATTTAAAATACTTTTAAAGTATTTAACTACATGATGAAATACATTAATTTGGTTTGTATTTCAAGTGTATTTAAAATACATTTTTTGCACATGTATTGCAAATACTGTATTTAACTCTTAAATACATTAGGTATAGATTATTCAAATGAAAAGAATTTTGAATTTTAGAATTTCAGCCCTTAAGGCCTTAAGATACGATGCTTTAGCAAAAGTGGAGAGAGAAGGCAATACGATTAATTAATTAAACTTCAATATATTGCCAATAAATTAAAATATGAAATTTTGTTCCTTACGGTACTTAACTGTAAAGTTAAAAGAATTCTGAAGCTAAAATAAGTGAATTCTTAAGCATTTAGGCACTAAATATTACCAAAGGCCAAAAGTCATAAGAGAATTAAATTTTTTTAGAAACTATTTTTCTCATTTTGACGATTGAAATACCTATGCTTAGGTGCAATATTTTTTTTTAAATATGATTAAATGCAATTAGAATGGCGTTATATACATATATTGGTAAAATTTTAAAAAGCATTTAACTACTTTTTAAATACATTGTAAAAGTATTTCTATTTGTATTTAAATACATTGCAAAATAAAGTATTGCAAATACATTAAAATACAGTTTTTTTAAAGTATTTGAATTTGTATTTAAATACATTTTTCAAAGTATTTTTAACAACACTGCAATTTCCAATTATGCCAAAGTGTGCAAAATTTTATCAGATTTCAAATAGATTCTTTAAAATCAAAGTTCCTCGAAAACCTTTTGAGCTAAGAGGGAAAACTCAAAAAAATTCTTTTCTTCAGAATTGAATATAAAAAAATTAATCAAAAAGTCCCTAATTTTTGGGAATGATGGATGTTATTTAAGGCTAAAGGCTATCTGCCTGCAAACGGTAATACGCCATTTTACCCCATTCGCAAGACACGGCCTTTTAAAACCACCTAAGTGAATTTAAGCTTCATATACGTTATGTATCAGCTAGTATCGTTTTTTTTTTTGAAAATATGCAAAATTTTATCAGTTTTTTCATGAATTTTTCTGAAACTTCTTAAGTTCAACGGACAAAGTGGAAAAAGTCTTTTTCTTCCAAATTAAATATCACAAGAAACACCCCTAATTTTCACAAATTTCTGATATATCATTCAAGGCAAAATACTTAAGCAGTTTTTATGCCAAACCATACAAATCAACACTTACGTTAAGTAGAAGTAAAATAAAGTACACCTTTTATACGATACACTGTATGACAGTAATTTAAACATGTGAACTCTGTACGGAATAATGGAGGACAATCAGGCATACCTGTTGATTAACATTTAACACTAAACTATTCATGATTGTTCGTTTCTCCTTATCGAACTTTCTTTTACATTTCCTTAAACAACAGTCTCTCGGATAACTAGCCAAATATGATTATCACGAATGTCGTGAATTGACCGAACTGCTTTCCGTTTTTCAACCTTTGCCGTTCGAAATTTTTAATACTTTTTGAAGATGAAGAATTGAAAAAATTTCGACTTATATGTATGCCTGGTTGTCCTCCATTATTTATAGTTATTATACTGATTTCACTTGTGTAAATTACTGTAATTAGAAATAATAGTACGCTACTTTACTGCTACTTATGGTAAGTGTTAATTGATATCAATTGTTTTATTATTTTTACCTTGAGCAATTATATTGGTGTGTTAAAATTATTTGAAACGTTACGATATGAGCCTATACTCAACGCATATAGGGATTTAATGAGTGAAGATATATTCATGGACTTTGAGAGGGCTCTTCTGAACAGGGCAAAATGACATATTGCCGTTTGGCATGAAGACAGCTTATTTGGGCTTGAATAACATATCCAAGATTCGCGAAAATTAAGGGTGACCTTTTTAAGATATTCAATTAAAAAACCGATTTTCAGACCAATACAGGTCAATAGTCACAAAAATTTCGAAAATTCGCAAAAATTAGGGATGATTTTTGAGAATATTTAATTTTGTAGAAAACGACTTTTTTTCAATTTTCTCGTTTACCCTAAACAGTTTTCGAGCAATTTGGATTTGGGTAAAACCCTATGAAAACTCATAAAATTTTGCACCTGTTGGTATTACAAAAAGGAGTATTACCTTTCGGCAGAAAATAGCTTATTTGGTCTCGAATCATATATTTAAAATCCACCACATTTAAGGGTGGCATTTTGAGGTATTCACTATTGAAGAAAAAAGTTACTGTTATATACATGTAAATAGTCACATGCATATCCAAAATTCGCAAAAATTAAGGGTGGTTTTTGAGATATTCAATTTTGTAGAAACCTTTTTCGATTTTCTCGTTTGCCTTATAGCGTTTTCAAGCAACTTGGATTTTGAGCAATCCATGTGAAAACTCATAAAATTTTGCACATTTTGGCATAACTACAACATGCCGTATTACCGTTCAGCACAGAGATTGCTTATTTGACCTCGAATAATATATTAAAAATTCGCGACATCTAAAGGTGACCTTTTTGAGATTCAATTTTGAAAAAAAAAAGTTTTTTTTCAGTTTTCCCATTTGCCTTAAAGAGTTTTCGTGCAATTTGTATTTTGAAAAAAAGTATTTATTTGCTTACAAAATTTTAGACGTTTTGACGTAATAAACCTTACGATACGAGTTAACGCATAACGCATATGAGGCTTAACTTAAACGGCGTAAAGTATCATAATATCATTTGGTAGAAAAGTAGCTTATTTGGGCTTGAAGAACATATTCAAAATTCGGAAAAATCAAGGGCGGAATATTAAAGATATTCAATTGTGATAAAAAGAGAGATTTTTTGAGTTTTTCACTGTCACCTTTAAGAGTTTACGAGGAATCTGAATTTTCAAAAATCGATGTGAATGCTAACACAATTTTGAACATTTTGGCATAATTGTAAAAGGGTATATTATCGTTCGGCAGAAAGATAGCGGATTTAGCCTCGAACAACATATCCAGTATTCACAAAAATTAAGTTTTGCATTTTAAAAATATTCAATTTTGAAAAAAAAATTATATTATTTTTCAGTTTGTCCTGTAAACATTAACGAGTTTTCGAGAAATTTGAATTTTGGAGAATTTATGTGAATGCTGATAAAATTTTACACATTCTCCCGAATGGGGTAAAGTAGCACGACACCATTCGTCAGAAAGATAGCTTATATGGCATTGAATAACATATCCAAAATTTTTAAAAATTACTCTTTGTATTGTTAAGATATTAAATTTTGGAAAAAATATTATCTTTCAGATTAACTAACGAGTTTTCAAGCAATTTAAATTTTGAAAAATCCATGTGAAAGCTGATAAAATTTTATACATTTTTGCATAAAACCAAAATGGCATATTATCCTTCGGCAGAATGATAGCCTTTGCAAATGCAAAATTCGTAAGAAAATCTTTTGAGATATTAAGTTTTGGAGAAAACGGCTTTTCCTGTTAACTGTAAAGAGTGAGTTTTCGGGCTATAAATTTGAATTTTGAAGAATTGATGTGAAAGCTGATTCAAAAGATGTACAAACTGTATATTCAAAAAAGTGTTGCGGTTGGGTAATTTGGGTTAAAATGACAGCTCCTTTAAAAAATATGCGAACCTTTTTTCACGTACCTACAACACGGTCAAGGAATTAATTTTGACGTGACGCCACAGGACTCCAAAAACGGTCTTCGGTAAAGAAAGCAAAAATAAGTATCTCATGAAATTCTTATTAGAATAATATGACAGTTACAAATTCAAAAAAAAAATCGAAGCAATCGTTTTTCTTGCTCTTTTACCCCATACGCATTGGGTTAGATGTAGTTACACAAAAGAGACATTTGGGCTAACCCTTCGACCATTGGACCAGCGCTCATTTTCCCTTCCACTCCCTCTTCTGATGAACCCTGTCAAGACGCCTCACTGATATACACGTAACAAACGTCGATCATGACCGGCGGATCTAATCTATTTCGATGATTAGCACGCATGACAGACCCCAGAGTCCATTTTCCTTCTATCCCTCTCTCTCTCGCTCTCCTTCTCGTTTTTCATTTGTATTCTTCCTCCTCTCCCCCGTCCGTATGGGAATGTCGGAGTGAGAACCGTGTGAACGTAATCAGTAGCGGTCGGATCGAAAAATTTCGTTTCGCCGATAAATGAATAAAATGAGTAAGAGAGAAGAGAAAAAAAAAAGGAGGAGGAGGAGGGGAAGAAGAAGAAGAGGAATGGTTGCGGTTGACCGTCATCGAGACGATGACCGTTCGTTAAACCGTTTCTGGTTCGGATTTTCGTTTGATGGATTTTCGTGGGCGATCTGGAGAAGATGAGCCTACTAAAAAATTGCGGAAGCTAAGATCGACTGATTTTTTCCCAACGTCGTCAGCTTGAAACGAGTACGTCTCGTACCCGTGGATTAGTATTATTATTCACGGCTAGTCTCGTCGACACCGCAAGTTCGTACCGTGAATATTAATCGCCGGTAAGCTTAGTTTCGTATAATGTAACCCGTGTTACATTCGATGAGGTGATCGAAATTAATCGACGAAAGGTTACACCTCAATCCTCAATGCCTCGTACAGTTCTGTTTATTAATTGTGCGTATTATCTAACAGTTTCAAGACGCCCCACAAAATACAACATAGAAAAGGTACTACTCAATCCGGATCATTAAAATTGTTTACACTGAATTCAAACTACAGCAGAAGGTTCCTAAATTACATTTTTCGCTTATGAAGTAAACCGATGCATTTTGAAGTGTACATACTATATATCAAGGGTACTTATGGACATATAGAAAATTGAAATACTTGCTGCACTAGATTGGAAGCTGAAGGAACTTAAGGTTGCAAGACATGGCGAAAACATTTTGTTCCAATATTGCAAGAAGAGCAAATAATAGTATATTAAATGAGGGCAACGAGTAGAACAACACAAAGTATGTGGACGTAATAACCACGTACTGTAATTAGAAGGAGATTAAGAGCGTTACGAAAAGAACCCGGCTATAGCTGGTTTAATGAGGTTCTTTGATGTAGGAATGTTTTTGCAATAAATTACTCATTACTACGAGATCACTTTTTGTTGGGCGACTATAGGTGGGAAATTCTTCATACGTACAGTATATCCACATTCAATAATCCCGTTAATAGAAAGGAAGATCTATATCCAGGAAGATCTCAGTGATTGAAAATTCAATGCGTCTCGCAGATCAGTAGTTTGGGGACTGTGATCCTCCTGTGTAATAGGTACTTATTTCTTTTTTTTTTCAAAGTAATGCACAGGATTCAGGACCTCAGTAATTTACGCTTTTGGATGATCAGTCAAGATTCGTTGATCGCCGATCGAGAATTTCTAGATTTCTCCACTTCAAGATTCAATGAATCCCATTGATCAAGAGTTCAAAGGGTGATCTTCAAAAAGGATGTTTCTGGATTGCTTATGGTGAAATATTATGGTTATTTAAAATTCAGGATTTATTAAATTCTGTTGATTCAGATCAAAAAGATATCATTACAGCTATTCAGTGTACATTGGATTACTTCTGGAGAGGAACCTTTAAGTTCAGTCTGAATTTAATGCATTAAATATGCATTATCCTCTTGATCCCGTTATTTCGAAGTTTAAAGAATTTTCCAACACAAAATACCTTAAATTTAGTTAATTTAAAGTTACTGCAGATAGAGAGTATTTCAGAAATACGCATCTCATTCTACGAGATACTACACGATATGTGACAATATTTTACCAATAAGATTCAAAATTATTGATAACTTTTCCCACAGAACTATATTGATATAGATTACTGAATTATGATTGTTCAAAGCAAATTTTGTAATTATCTCATATCAATCATTACTGAAACATTTGGGACTATTCTAAAAGTAAAGATGTATTTTGCATCTTGTACAATTATTCAATATTTACTGAACCTCTACTATACAGACTCTAGGGATTTTTAAAATGCAAAATTCATTGAATTCTGTTGATCCAAGGTTTACGAAATAATCCTCCAAAGTGAAAATTTTAGAAACAATATTTATATCGAATTTTGGGGAAAACGCTCGCATGCCCTTAAGGCGAATTCTCCAAATATTGAATCAAATTTTGTTGGTTCATAGCTTGCAGCTACAAAGCAAAAATTCGTTGAATTTCGATGATTCAGAGTTGAGGGCTAACTTGCAAAGAAGCAACACAGTTTATTTTGTACAGTGAATTTACCAGATTATTAGGGGATTCTAGAATACAAGATACAGTGAATTCAGTTCAGACAGAGTTTAGTAATAATTCCCCAAAGAGATTGTTTCACTTCCATGTAATCCAGATATTTAACGACAATGTAAGATTGTTAGATCTCAGAGATCAAGAATTTTGGAGACACTTCTCTCGTTGATAAAGATATGAGATGGAGATTTGGGTAACTTACAAAGAAGGAACACAGTGTATCTTGTACAGTGAATCTACCAAAATATTAGGGGATTCTCCAAGATAAGATATAGTGAATTCAGTTCAGCCAGAGTTTAGTAAATAATTCCCCAAAGAGAATGTTTTACTTCCATGTAATCCAGATATTTAACGACAATGTGAGGTTGTTTAATCGCAGGGATCAAGAACTTTGGAGACACTTCTCTCGTTGTGATGGTGATTTTCCAAATCAGGATCCATAGAAACACTCCAATATATATCTTCTGGATAGATCCTTCAAATGCAAAATTTGTTAAATCTTGCATTTTCTTGTATTAATATTAATCCAAACTGTGGGGGAAAAGACAATTTGGATATTCTCTGCAGTCTGGCTTAATTAGATTCGGTGAATTTTACATATAGAGAAACTGCCTAAAAACTCAAAGAAAAACTCAGAAGTATTGTTCCAATACTTCTGAATCAATCATTTATGTTTCTCAAATTTTGGATTTGTACTAATGTTGTCACATGTAAGGCTTTAGATCTTGCCTTTGATGAAACCATCTAACAATTCTAGTTTGGGAAGATTCCATCATTAATCTTGTTTTGAAGAAACTCTATCCAATTGTCTGGATCAATAAAATGCTTTAGAGAAGTTTTTCTCAAATTGCAAGAAAGTTCAGAGAATATTGCATTGTCGTCCAATAACTGCGTCGATGAACTAAATATATCTGACACCTTCTCTTTTGTGAATTATTTTCTAATTATTTGTTCACACAATAACAATCACATTTCCTCACGCTTCATATTGACCAGATTCAATAAATCTTACTTAAGCAGAAACTGCTTAAAATATCTGGAAGAATTGTCCCAATCTCTGGATTCTGATTCTTACAGAGTTTTTGAGCAGTTTCTTCTTATGTATATTCGCTGCATCTCGTTAAACCAGAGTGCCAGATATATCCACATCTTTTAAATACAGTTAATTCGGAAGTTAGAGAACAATTCATCAAAGAGAAGAGTTCAAAAAGACCTACCTCATCGATGTAGGTCTTGCACGACAACGCAAGTCACCGATTCTTGCAATTTTGAAGGAACTGCTTTCTAGCATGTCAGAACTGCTTAAAATCTCTGGGAAAATTGTCCCAAAGTCTGGATTCTGATTCTTACAGAGCTTTTAAGCAGTTTCTTTTTATGTATATTCGCTGCATCTCATTAAACCAGAGTGTCAGATATATCCACATCCTTTAAATACAGTTAATTCGGACGTTAGAGAACAATACATCAAAGAGAAGTGTTCAAAAAGACCTACCTCATCGATGTAGGTCTTGCACGACAACGCAAGTCACCGATTCTTGCAATTTTGAAGGAACTGCTTTCTAGCATCTCATTAATGAATTGATGATAATTGGATGAACATTCTCCAAAACAAAACTAATGATGGGATTTTCCCAGAATTTTCAGAGGGTTTTCGAAATGTTAGATGTTTCATGAATATTGGATTAAGCTTGATCTAGACTTACGATAATACTCTAAAGTAAAGAGAACGTTACAGAAAAAACATCTAAGTATAAGAACCATTGATTCTTGTTGATCCACATTTCAGTGGGTAATTCTCCAGAGAAAAGGTTTTAGCGTTTTGGTAGCTTGATATTCTCACATACAAGATACCAAAAATGTAGACAAATGTACAAAAGATATATGGAAATGTAGAAATAAACATTCGGGCATAGTCATTGGTTAGTCACCTATTGAGCTAGTCGGTTACGCTGCAACTGGAAGATATGTCCCTACATGAGGTTCTTAATTTCCTGACTATGATGTACTCCTGATGACTCTAGAATCATGTAAGTACTATACTCCATTCGAAATAGGGAGAGAGTAATAAATAACTCAAAATCGGAGGTTAGGGTTGTAACAAAGGGCGTACCATCCTTATTTCCCTGATTTTTAAATATAAATTAAATTCACCCATCGAACTGTTTCCATTTTAAAATTTCTTGAAGTTGTATCGTACATATAGTGATTAAGGATTGAACCTAAAAGGAATGACTTCATATAATTACCAATTTAATCGGTGCCGTTAACGAAATATATCAATGAATGATATTACTTGTAAATATTGAATACTTTTAGACAATTCGTCAACTCGGAGACCATTTTGGAAAGGGTCTTTTTTAATGTGGACACTTAATAATTTGTTCAGGCACCTTTACTCTTCCACTAAACTACTTAGTTAACTGTTACCAGAGATTTACCTGTAGGATTAAGAATTACCTGGAAATGGGGTCGAAAGTTCTCCCTCCGTTGAAGGAGGTATAAAAGGGAAATACCTGAATTTCGGTTATTCTTATTCTAATAGTCTTACTATCAAGAATTAAATATGTCAAGTCTTATGAACTTTACCCCGTGTAAGTTACCGAATAAGCAGGCGTTATCGTGTCGTGAAAAAGTGGTTGTTTTAAATGTATTTAACGGATTGAAACATCTACATCCTAAATCCAGCGTAGATGACCTAGTTGAAATGTGTCACAAAATGACGGGATATGGAAAATCAACGATATATCGCGTCAAAAGGGAAGAGAGGAGTGGAGAGGTGAAGGCTCCAAAATCTGCACCAGGAAGACCTCAAATGCTTGTTGATGAGGATAGCAAGAGACTCATTCGTCGAACGCTTCATTCCTTTTTTTTCTAACGTGAAATCCCAACATTGGATAAAATGTTACATGAACTGCCAGAAGACTGTATGACATTGAAAAGGACCAAGTTGTGGACGATTCTGAAGGAACTAGGTATTTGTTGGGATAAGCGAATTAAAACTTCTCCTCTTCGGGAATCCGATGAAATTATTTGCTGGCGAAGAAGCTACCTCAGAGATATTAAAAAATTTCGACAAGAAGGAAGGGCTATTTTTTATCTGGATGAAACCTGGGTAAACCAAGGATATACCGTGGGAAAAGTGTGGCAGGACAAAAGTGTGGTGAATCCGCGACAAGCCTTTTTAGAAGGTTTATCAACAGGACTAAAAGCACCGGCTGGAAAAGGTAAACGACTTATTGTTACCCACATCGGCAGTACTAGTGGCTTTGTGGATGGCGGCTTACTTCTTTTTGAATCGAAGAAGACGGGAGATTATCATGAAGACATGAACGCGGACGTTTTCGAAGAGTACTTCGTTCAAATGCTCGATCTCATCCCACCTGGTTCCGTAATTGTCATGGATAATGCGAGCTATCATTCCAGACAGGTCGATAAATCCCCGGTAATTTCTTGGCGGAAGGCTGAAATTTTAAATTGGCTGATAAGAAAAAATATTCCGTATAAGGAGGACATGGTCAAATCGGAATTGATATCAATTGTAAAGACCTGCAACTTTCGTAAAAGGTATGCAGTTGATGAAATGGCACAAAATCGCCAAATAACTATGCTTCGTCTTCCGCCCTATCACTGCGAACTCAATCCCATAGAATTAATATGGGCTCAGGTAAAAGGCTATGTTGCTCGGGAAAATAAAACATTTAAATTAAAAGATGTTAAAATTCTTCTGGAAGAATCCATTCGCAGAACCACCTCTGAAAATTGGCAAAAAGTCATAAATCATGTTATAAAAGAAGAAGAAAAATTTTGGGAGTTAGATTTTATGATTGATAACGCCGTGGAACCCTTAATCATTACTGCACAGGATATCAATGAAGAGAGTTCTTCAGATGATTCTGAATATTAATTAATTTCAACTTGAAAACATTCCTGAACATTGCGTCTTTCCAAAACCTCACGATTACTCCTTTTTCTTTTGAACGTGTAGGTACCTTTTGTATACCTGAACGGATTCTTGTACGAGAAAATGAGATTTCTGAAAATCGATTTAGGTATACTTATAGTTACCTATATTATTATTAACTTAAGATTTAAACCGTTTTGAACTGTTTAAACAAGATTTGTTATTCTTGTAAAAAAACGTTTATTTCCAATAAATATATTATTATTTTAAGCCATTTAGTTACTTCTTTTGTATAATTTGTGAAATTGTGCCACGTTCCTCGTTTTAAAATTTTTTTGTTTCTTATAAGCTTGGACAAAAGTGATGTTATGTATACTTTGTGCTTTTGATATATTAATTTAGTAAGTAATTAATTTGGATTGATGTATATTTCTATCCCTTATGGCATATGCCAGTGTTAGGTATAATATTAGGAAAAGTTCAGTTCTTTGAGTAAAAGTGAATTAATTATAGTTTCATTTCGACCTCACGGTATAAATTTATTATTTATATATAGGTTCCATAAATTCTAAATAAACAAATATTGCTTATGATTACTTTTTTTCTTTAAATAAAAAACCCCATGGCGTGACTCTGATGTGACGATTTCAAGTAAACGAAAATAGTGCGAAATAACCGAATTGGAGTAATAGAGAAAGAGCATTCAATTCTTCATAAGAAAGATAAAGACGGATTATATCCCTTGACCCGAACGCAGGTAGAAATTTGATCCGGGTGCTTTTCAATGTAATAGTTCCTAGGAACAGTACAGAGACGTATAACTAAATGCAATGTTTATACATATCTCGCCAGTACTACAGTTTTTGAGGATTTGCATTTATAATGACATTTTATTACTCTCTCGATTTTCCGAATGGAATATACCAATATTGAACTCACCCCTTGTATCTCGTTTTCAACTTTGTTTCTTGTGTACCTCTGATATCGTTTTCAGGATTGTTCAAGATGGTGGTTTTCATGATGTGTTTAATCTCTCTGTCTCTCTTAAGTGACTTTGTCGAAGCTGTTACTGACCATTTCCTTGTAAGCACTAATTAGTGTCTTTAATTTGCTTCACCCATTCATTTTACCTCAGCTTCTGAGCTACCATCCCCAAAACAAGCATTAAGTGTTGAGGACGTGACAATATGTTATAATTGACGTAAATTTGTGATGATCTTGTTGGGCGACAATAGCCGTTCCGAGGGCTCGTAGCCGACCAGCAGCGTCGCAAAGAGCGAATCATTGCGATACCATTGCTTCACCTCGCGAGGCAATTAAAAAGAGAACGACTTTTAAAGTAGCTGGATATGCGGTTCAATTAAGGCAAAAGCCGACCGGAGAGATCAGGAGCGGAATGTTGTTGCTTGGCTCTCTTTCTCTCAGCCACTATTAAGCTGTTATTAGCCGCTGCTGCTGCTGCTGCTGCTGCCGTTGCTGCTGCCGGTGGAGGATTTTTCTCCGGCGACCGGTATTAGAAAAGCCATTAATTAAGCGCAACTTGTTCGCATAAAGTATAACATACTGAGCGTTTACTACTGGACGCGCCCATAAATATTAGCCCGGCGGGCATGGAAAAAGTGCCCCGCGTAAATCATCGCTTTATTTCCGTCATTTTGCTCCTTTTTTTCTCTCTCTCTCTCTCTCTTTCTCTCTCTCACTCTTCCACTTCTTTCGGTACTAATGGCCTTGACGGACGCGTTACGGATAGAAACTTTATGTCGTCCGGTCGAGGATTTGCATAATTGCCCGTTCGACAGATGGGATGGGATTAATGAGGCTCCGGAGTAAGGATGCCGGGGACGACATCATATTTCCTACTTTAAATTATACACGCGCGCTAATCGCGGAACAACAATCGCGCTATAAAAGTCCGCGTTGTAAACACTTTTACAGCCCAATCAATTTCGGGACTTGGCGGACTGACGACTTTATGGCGAGGTAAATTTGGAACTGGTCGCAGCCCCCGTCCTTAACTTCCTATTACAGAAACATGTTGGGTAATGTAGTCTATATAGCAGTAAACAAAGGTGCCAACCTAGGCGTCAGGACGGTCCGGCAATATTCTGTTTTTAATTTGCAGGTATTCATGGGTACATTCACCTCAGAAAATGTCAGGGACGGGAAATTACTGGAGGGGCGGGAAAATGGCCCATTGGTCCCAAGAATGCTCGAAAAGTGCTTTTCGAAAATACTCTGGTCTATCGGGAACTGATAGATAATAAATGACCATATCTGCTTTCAACGCACAGTATTGGAAATCTTAGAATATTGTCTTGTGGATACCACTTTTCTTTTTTTTTCAAGTTTCCGAGTTTTCCGGAAAAATGGGAAAATTTTCAGCTCACTGAAAACTAGACTTTTTTGGGTATTATTTTCTCTTCACGGTCAAATTTTTTCAGGTCAAGATTCGTACGCAATGAAATTTTTACCTTTTGATGACATTCTACACAATGACATTCTGACCTTTTCATCGATATACATATCAAGTATTTTATTATTATTGACTTATCTTTTGTCTTTAAACAAAACCGGGAGGATATTCAAGTTTTTCCAGTTTCTTTTCCTTTGGACCACAGGGTAACGTTTCATTTTTGCTATCCCAAGTTCATTAAAGAACATTAATTTATTGTAGAAACGTCTAATGATTTGGTGTATTTTATTTGTTGTTGTAGAAACATGGAAGCGGCAGGGAACTCCGGTACGACGGTATGGTTTATTTGCAATCTGGATCTGTGTGAAGACGTTGTGACAGTTACACGTAGGTTAGAAACTTTAATAAATGTAAGCATGCTCAGGAAGGACAACCACCATGTGTTTCTGGAAAATAAATTCACTGTGGAAGTTCATCGTTAAGTGTTAGGTCGAGGTACTCCATAATGAAAAATGGCAAGTAGGAAATCGCTGATGGCCATTTTACCAAGGAGTCGACAAAAAGATTTGAGTATTTACTTAGCCCTAAGAAGAACTGTAATGAACTAAACTAAACATGGAGATCAGTGTATTTTCAGACCCCTCATCCCAGAGTTTGATAAGGAAGTGCCGTATGTTCAGATTCTCAAAATCGTGAGTTTTTGAAACCCCGTTTTTGCAAAAAATATTAGTGTAGCGAAAAAAATCATAGGGACCACTTTTGTAGGTAATGAATTTCTCTTCATTTTTTGCCTAAACAAAAATGCTCTAAGGGTCACATTTCGGTAGATATTGTCAAAAAACGGATTTTCGGGAACTCTAAAACCATTTTCCCCTTCTCCCCAGTAATTTGACATTTTCGTAGGTAAATGTACTTATGAATATCTGCAAATTAAAAAAAAATATATTGCCGAACCGACCTGGTGCCAGGTTTGGGGTTTTTCCGGCCTTCATTTACTGGACTAATTTAAGCAGCCAGGTGATATTGGCGTCCTACCGTTTTCATCAAAGAAATAATGAAATCCCTTACACTTTTCTGCTAATTAAAAGAAACGTTACTAAACACTTTTTGAACATAACCTCAAAATGCAACTTAAATAACCTCAAAGTGAAATGGTTCCATCACCGCCATATTAAAGGGTACAGATTGCTTGTCCGCAACCTGCTCCGTTCTCCATAGACTGGCGAAAGTAACATCCGGTGTACTCAAGGATCGCATTTAGATCCCTTCATGTTGCACTCTGTAACCATTTCGGGAAGTATGACTGGTTAGGTTATCTGTCATTTCTATCAATTTCTATTCTTTCTACTTCAAAATACGAAAATGTGGTCAGCACAATTCTACATTTTCGAACGTTTAGTCCGACTCAAGTAAATCCTAGATAACTTTTTCAAACTTGCGGCTCGAAGATGCTTCGAACCCGTCCTCAAATTACACAGCTAGTCCTAAGATCCATAGATAATTTTACCGGATTCCACCTGAGAGAAAGAGAGAGAGAGACAGAGAATCGAAACGAAAATAAACCAGAACCCGATCAAGTTCATCGGGCATCGGTTACGGACTACTAGAGCGGACCGGACGGTCAAACAATTGAACGCCCGACCGCAAGCTTTCCGGTCACTAGATTCACTAGATCGAAGGCGACGTTCTCTTTCTCTTTCTCTCTCGCTCTGTGCGTTCTTTTTTCCTTTCATTCCTAGCGCTTCCATTTTTCTCCGTGTGCCGACTTACACGTTTTTGATTAGCTATTAATTTCATTTCCTGCCCGGCAGAGGGGAACGGAGAGAGAGAACAAAGGCGACGACACCGTTGCTCGATCTCGATGATTGTTGATCTGGATTAGATTTGCGGGAGCATGTGCGGGCTCGAAAAATGGATTTTGGCGCAGAAATTGCGCTAATTGATGTTAAACGCGACAGCGCGTACGTCAACGGACATAGTCAAGGATGTCGACTGATCTAGACGTTTGGACTTCATTAATATTCGTAGTCGGTTCGTGTTTGTTTTCGTGTTAAGTCATGCAAATTGAGAAGGGATCTTGTTACGATTTGATTTATCGAGTTGACGGTCCTGCAAATTCGAATATCACCGTCGAAGTCCGTGGGTCAAACGTGGAGGGGGGTTGATGCACGGCTGGTCTCGACTATTAGAGTCATTCCACCAAAAAAGTAAAAAGTAGGTATAGGTAGATATACAGGAGAAGTGAAATAACTTTCGGAGCAACTGCAAAAGCGTGCGCAAAATTCATGTTGGCAACAATGCGCGGTGTTGTCCTACCGTCCTACGATCAGTCAGATTCACCAAACAGATGATTTTGTGTGCATTATCACTCCTCCATCTTAACTTCATAGTTTGCATTAAATACAAGCAGAAAACCTGTCAAGTTTATCAACTGTTCCTTTAAGATCTTTGTGAATCGTCTGTGAATTAATTAGTGAACACGTGTGCATTCATTTACATGTGAAAAGTAAAGTTGAGGTTATTCATATTCGACCTCTTAGTTTTGATAAATTCTGGCAAACAGTATCTGTCCTTTTATCTGACAACTAAATTATAACAAGGTTAATAACAAAGTAGAGGATATGTATAGTGCTTTGCAAATTATTTCGGACGGGATTTCTTAGCCTAAAAGGGCGACAGGGTCGGCTCTATGGGTCGTACAAAAATATATAAGAAAGTACTGTAACCAACTAATAGTTGTTAGATGAAAATTTTATTTCAGAGAGTAGAATATTAAATTTGAGTGACTAATAATTAGTATCTATACACTATATTAATATACACTTCACTGGAAAGACACAGCTCGAAATATAACGAAAATAACTTCAAATACTTATATTATATAAGTGCGTCCCTGATACAAGCTACTACATGATGATCAGTACAAGGGCGCTAAAGGGCGAAGGAAGTTTGGGCCGCGACCAGGTGGGGCCGATAAGCTGTTGTGAATTTTGGGCAGCATGACCGAAAAGGTGGTTTTATTGTACCGGTATTTTGGGCAGTAAAGAAATTTAACCCTGGCGCATTGGTCGTTGAAGTAGGAATCTTTATCACGAAAATATTAAAGGGCAAGGAAAGTTGGTAAGGCCAAGGGAATACGCATATTACGGGAAATCCCATCTAAAAGGGCAAGGGAAATAGAAATCCCATTTAAAAGGGTAAGGGAAATCCTTGCTGACCGTTCCTACCGATACACTTGTTACCTACCTGTCTTAAGCCGCGGCCCAAATTTCTTGTAAGATTATTTGACCCTGCAATTAAAGCAGGTACCCTCAATATTTGAGGCCCAAAGATCGCCCGCCGCAGTACAATACCTCTGTAACGAAAATAATTCCTGATATTTATACTAATTTAAAAGTGCATTAAGGGCCAATTTTCTTAGACGGGATTCGAAGTCTATGTCATAAGGGAGGTTTACCCGACGGCTTTCAACTAGCTGGAAATCGATAGGATTTTTCGATAAAATTTATAAACAGCAATTCCTTTTTTTAACAAAAAATAAATCACATTTTATAAACATTTGAGTTTTTCAAAATCAGCCTAAATTTCCGGAAAAATTGCAAAGAAAGCTATTTTTCGACAAAATTAATAAACAGCAATGCCATTTTTAGCAAAACATAAATCACATTTGATAAAAATTTGGGTTTCCAAATTTTTAATATTCTAATAATAATTTTCGTCTATTTGTTACAAAAAGTTAGATTTGTCACAAATAACGACTTTAATGCTCGGAGAGTATTTTCGAAATCCGTATTAAAAATTTGCCTGAAAAATACCATAAATCTAAATTTAGCATTGCATTTTTGAAATCAGAGCAAATTCACATCGATCAATCATCACAATCACATCACAATAGCTGTTAGTTTTGTTCGGAAAATCTTCTTTGAAACCTTTCTAAATCGAAGATAGTCTCTTTCGCAGCTGAGTGTATATTGAAGTTCTAGAATTTTAAGCAATTCGACTTTGCCAAAATGTTAAGATAACGTAAAAAAATCAAGGTTTCTCAAATTTGCTATGTGGCCTCAAATTAAAAGAAAGAACTTTTATACCTATATTGTTGGTAATTTTATAAAGCAACCATTTTGTAATTTTTTAGGGTTACCTGCGTTGGGCACGGGTCAACTCGTAAGAATTAATCCCCGGTCTGCATTTGACCTTCGCGAGATTGGTCAACTCGTAAGAATATGGTTCTCTAGATCGATCAACTCGTAAGGGTTAGAACAACCAGAAAAATCCCAAAAAGGGGATTATCGAATTCCTTGCGAGAGGGCAAGGAAAACCCTGCGGAACCCGACCCTAGGGTCATAAAACGCATCTGATCATTAATAGTCGGAGAGCTAGCTACATAAAACAGTATCGATAAGGTACACGACATTTGAGTTCATAACTAATTGTAAAAACATTAACCCAACTGAAGGAACTGAAAGTAATGAAAAACGCCTTGTAGGAACTGCATGGAACGCCCTGTAGAAACTACATGACGTTTGTCATGTCACTCATGACTTTCAGTTCCTACAGGGCTTTCCATGTAGTTCCTACAGGGCGTTTTTCATGACGTTCTGCCAAGGGTTTTCCGACCTGCTAATGTTCTGTCACTATCGCACAGCTCTTCCTTGGGGCCCAAAGGATGTACGGAAAAATGTTTTTCACGTGTACCTTATCGGTTTTTTCATGGCAATTTTCCGCGACTTTGAATCATTTCTGCGGAGGGTTTTCCGACCTTCTAACGTTCTGCCACTGTTACACCGCTCTTAGTCAAGGTCTAAAGTCTAAACAATGTCTCAAAAAAAATTTCAAGCGTGTACCTTATCGGTTTTTCAGGCATGTTTGTCCGACGTGGAAAACTGGCCGCCATTTACATATCCGGCCTATGCGAACCGGCAGAATAGCCATTTGGTGTTGGGTTAATGTTTTTACAATTAGTTATGAACTCAAATGTCGTGTACCTTATCGATACTGTTTTATGTAGCTAGCTCTTGGACTATAACAACCAGTAAGTCTTTGCCGCGTTGACTTTTAATAAAATCCATAACTATCTCGATACTCGTCACCGTTCAGTTGGAACGTAACAAACCACCCCCTTATATCATATTCTTAGTTTCAACAAATATCCGAACTACTTCGTTACAATTATCATCCCCTTGATTATTTCTGAGAATCCTCTTACGAGTTGACTCATCCAAAACTACCCTTTAAAAAATTACCTGTCGGTTCGCTTACCAATTGACCGCTCTTAGGGTTGGGGATTAAAATTTCTTACGAGTTGACCGCCGCCGCCTGCGTTGCAGTCGGAGTGAAAATTAAGACGCAAGACTGCAAAATTTACGCGAAAACTGATTACGGACGAAAGTGTAGCTGCCGAGCCTTGGGCCGAACACAAATTCAACCTTTATCTGTCCCGAGATTTGAACAATCCCCCGATTGTCTCTCTCTGAACCGATCGGATCCGAAGGAGAAGAGAAGCGGAGGAAAGGAGAGAAAGAGAGCTGCAGGAGACAGGAGCGTCACGACCGTCCGATAATTTAGAGATCTTCATTGAAATAAAAGTTACTTATAGATGTTTCACGCTGGTACAATGCTACAGATGTGTTCTCGCGTATAAACTCTTGTACGTGATGGCGATGGGAGAGGAGCGTGACCACCGGCGTCCTCTCTTCTTCTCTCATCCTCCTCGTTCCTCCTCCGTAGCACACGAATGACGAGCAGAGAACGAGCGGGACGCAGGGCACGCTTCCAGGGGATTTACATAATTGGGGGATATGCGATGCGTGTTTACACGTTATGGCCAACAAATTGAGCGGCCGCATACGAAATTCTTTCGGAATCTCGTCGCGTAGTAACAACGTAATTTACAAGACTTAAAAATTACGTTCAGGCGGTCATTACAAGTGGAATTCCCTTATCAAACAATCAAACGAAGTTTTTCAGAGACTGTCAGGAGGTTCCAGAGAAGAGTAGACGATAATTCAGTATTTTTTGTGGGAAATATGGGATGTTGTTCGCTGATATACCAAGACTATTCATGCATTTGTACTGAATTGCAGGAAGATCCCGAATAATATATGCGTGGTAGCTATTTTCGGGTTCTAATACAAATAATATTAGCAGTAATGTTGTTCGACTCGCATTTGCAGTACTATTTTGAAAATTAGCGTTGTTTTCTAACACACTTTAAACAATAGGTTCCTAGGTCTATCTTTAGAAAAGAATATTTGGGAAAAGCTAATTGTTCTCAGGAATGAAATGCATTATTAGTTAAAGAAACAGAAAATTGGCAATAACATACGAATACACAAAGTGATGAAAAGAGACTTTGGATTCATAACAAACAATTTATCTACTTACTTACTACTCAAATTTCATATATTGACATAGACACAATTTGTGTCATTTCAGACCCATCTTAACCAACTTCCCCTTTTGATCACGAATCCACCTCATACATATTCATATGCCGTCCCTGCACGGACCCCTCTCCTTCTCTCTCCCTCTCTTCAGCCTTAAACATACATACGTTACGTCACATTTGTATTGTAATCCCGGGACGTGGAATCCCGTGTTCTTTCTTTTATCTCAACGAAAACACCAACAAAGTATCCGTCTCGATCGATCGTCGAGCTCTCCTCCGACGACGGTAAAATAAGACAAAGGGGACGTTAAGGACGAGATATGATGACGATACGGTTCGAGATAGGAAAGTGGAGGTGAGTAAAGAGTGACGGTGGTGGAGGAGTTTAGGTGAGATGTGTATATGTGAAAAGGAGTTAGGGAATCGGCTACTGTGGCAGGAGTTGTTCGTGAGATGGAGAAGTATTTGGGAAGGTTTAATGTACTTTCAGGTAAATCAGTCAATGCAGTATTATGTCATAACTGACAAGTTGAAAGCGAAGGCGCAATTTCAAGCAATTTCAATTTTCAAGAAAGAGGACTGACATGATCAGCTTTATGTGGGGTAAACTGTTTTTAAGCTTTCGAATATTTTAATACTTTTCCCAAGGACAATCTACAAAAATGATATAAAATTGTTTTACAATTTAATTTTTGTATGTATTCAAACCAATTTACTGATGTGAGTACTTCTGAAACCAATTATTTCAGAATTTTCTGGAGAAGTTTCGTTTTCTGGAGAACAATGACAAAGATTGAAACTTATTTACAATTCTAGAATCTCTGAGAGAAAGCCGACCCTACAGTAACGCAACGAACTGAAAAGCTGGCCAATTATCTTGTTACTCATAATTCCTACAAATATTTCAATAGAAAACACATATTAATGTAATAAGGTGAAATATTTCAATACGAAAACTACTTTTTTGTCCGTAAATGTTAAATTAACTAACTGGTGTAAGTACTACAGAGAACCATGGTACTAACTGTCGCCTATGGACCCTCTTGATTTCAATATAAGCACATGATTTTCTATACCTCTACATCAGGATTTTTACAAGTGAGGTCAAGCCTAACTTAACTGAAGGACCATCCAAACTTATTTCATTTTTTAAACAATTTCCCGAAGAGATCTCCAAGTATATTCATTCTATAACTTGGTATTAGAATCTATAACAAAGAGATTAATCCAAACTTTAGCTGTAGTTTGATTGTAGTATAAGTAGTAAGTATAATCCAAAATTACCTCATTTTCCGAAAGGATTTTCCGAAAGCGTATATGGTACCAACTTATCGCCAAAGAATGCCATGTCCACATGTTCTACAACCTTACTGTAGAGTTCCACAAGTGACATTTAACTCACATGAACTCTACTTTTCAATATATAAAAGCGAGATCAAGACAAGCTTTAATAAACAATTTTCCAAAATTAATGTTCCGAAGAGATACATGGTACCAACTGTCACTAAAGGATGCCATGTCAAGTCCCTCGATTTAAATTAGATTAAGCGATACTTCATCAAACGATTATCCATAATTAACATAATTCATCTAGCCATAACTAAACCACGATTTGATCTTAACTAATATAGTCATGATTAGAGCAAAACCTATTGACGTGATGAAAGTCTTATAAATCGATGTGCGGGCTACACATCCCAGAAAACATTGTATTTTTTTTTTGTAACGTTACGTCTGGCCACTCTGGCCTGACCCATGTGTGGAAGCGAGAACGAGAACAAGTGACAGAGATCGACCTTCGTTTGGCTTGCGACGCATTTTACGCACACGTATGTTATCGTTTCGCTTCTGACGCATCTACCTCCCTTCCATTCTGCCTGCCGCTTGGGTTCGCGTGAAAGAGAGACAGCGGCAGCACACAGCTTGACGTTAACGTATTACCGGCTATTCATAAAGCGAACTGGATATTTCCAGTCAATACAACTGCTTATTACAATCACAATTGCGGCGATAAGGTATTTGATTCTTGCATTCTCAGTTTTGATTAGCTATATAATCTCATATATTCGTTCTTTCATCAGTAAAACAAAGTAGCATCGGTCAGCGAGTGCAGTAATAATAGGTTATGTTACGATTTCGACTAAAAAATTATTATGAATGATGTAAATGGTCGTATAAGAAGTCGACTGCTTTCATTTAGTATTCAATGATAAAAATTATCCTACGTAGCAATTCATGTCAGGTTCAAGATTAATGTTTAACTTCACACATGTCATAACAATGTGTCTAAAATGACCAGTTGGACCGGCCAATCGCAGTGCGAAAAAATGTTCTATAATATAAAGCTGGTTAACACGGGCTTTTTAAAAGCAGCAAATTAATCAATAACAATTTAGTGATAATAATTCAAAGCAATTCATAAACGTATGCAATTTTTATCGATGTTTTCTTATGACGTTATCACGTAAAATTATCGTCCGTAAACCGACTTTCCAGACAACCAAATATTTTATTTATGCCGTAGTCTATAGTAGCAATTTCGTGATAGCTTATTTAGCTACTTCAAACCACAATTCCACGATGGAAAGGGAGCAGAACCCTTCAACCAATCGCAGTTTCGTTCGTTGTAAGCTAAGAGACGTGGACCTTACCTGGGCGTACTCCGAGCAGATGTCTATTCCGGAGACGAATCTGCAGACGTCCTCGACGCTCCAGTTGGAGACGTCCTCGTCGAGCTTGGGACTCTCGCTGCACGCCCTCTTCGGCGTCTGGGCGGTGGCGCAGGTGGGACTGGCGCTCGACGAGGGCGTCTTCGTCCGAGGCCTCTTCGGGGGCGGCGCTGCCCCGGCGGACAGGTCGAGGGGCGACGAGGGCTCCGGCCTCTTCACGTTCTTCAACAGGCTCTTGAAACAAAGGCAGACGGATCAGAAACCGTCCAAGAAACCATCAGGATGAACATCAACACTTTACTATAAACTCTTGTTTCCGGTTTCTTGCCGCGAAACCTCGGACGACTTCTCCTGAAAATATCTATCTTCCTCACCTGCAGCTCCGCCTCCTTGGCCGTCCTGACCATCGCGAGGAGCGTCTGCGTCGTCGACATGTCGATCAGGGGCGGGAACATGGTCGTCGCGGCGGCCGCAGCGAACGGGTTCAGGACTGGGAAGTCCTGCTTCTTGGCCTCGTTCTCCTTGCCGCTCCTATTCTGGGGCGCTAACGGGATGAGGTTCGGGAACGTGGACGTAGGCTTGAACCGAGAGTCGATCGGCGGCGGAAAACCGTTCCTCGCCGCATTAAAGTAACTAGGGAAAAGATATTGATGTAGGTTAGGGGAAGTTAGGTAACGGACCACTCTTCGAATTTGAAAGCATATAAAACCAAACTTTACAGATCTAAGGATGTAGTTGGAACACTCCTTTGATCGCACTTGAATGCTGCCTGCTTTATAATGTTGCCCGGTTTCTTATTGTCCAGTAAGATACTGGCTTAATAGTGTTTAATGCATTGCTTAAGAACAAGAATATAATTGTGGCTGTAGGTACTCACTCGTTGGGGTTCGCGTTGTTGTACTTCGCCGCCAAGCTCCTCATGAAATCGCTGTAATTCCTACCGGGTATCGTGAGGAGGCTCTCTGGCGCAGGGGGAGTGTCGGGATGAGAAGCTGAACCCGGCGTCACCGACCTGAGGGAATCCTCCCTTTAATGTTTTCTTAAAAACTTAAATCTTAGAATTGCACAATTACACTACTACACACATATCTCTTATAAACTCCCCTATTTATTATCAACCGTTATCTCTTTCCCCACACATGACACCAGATGTAGTAATGGATAAATCAGCCTATCAGTTATTTCGGTGAGATTGGTTGATCTAACACATTGATTTGAAGACTGTAAACCTTGCTAAATTTCTAATCTGCAGCCGTAATCCACACCCGGGTGCCGGTCTCCAATTAAACAGTATTCCAATTGAAAGGGTTCACAAATTCTTGTATTTGGGGACCATTATAACGGACCAACTAGACTCAGACATAGAAATTAAACGCAGAATATCAATGACGAAAACAACTTTTCAAGAATGAGAACATTTCTATGTAATGACCACCTTAACTTAGAATTAAGACAAAGAATGGTTAAGTGTTAGTTTGGTCGGTTCTGCTGTATGGAGTGGAGGCATGGACCCTGAAATTGCCAAAAATGAATCGCATAGAAGCACTAGAAATGTGGATACATAGACGAATGCTTAGAATACCTGGACGGCACGCATAACCAACGAAGAAGTGCTAAGGAGAATCAATAAAGATAGGGAATTACTAAGGACTGTCAAACATAGGAAAATATCTTATCTGGGTCTTGTGTTAAGAGGAAGTCGTTATGGGATCCTAAAACTGATTATGAGTGGAAAAAATGAAGGTAGAAGAGGTGTCGGAAGAAAACAAGTTTCCTGGCTAAAAAATATTAGAGATTGGACTTGTATCCGAAATGCAGGACAACTCCTACACAAGACCTATGGTGATCGTCAACGTCGGATGATACTGACAGGGCACATGAAGAAGAAGAAACCTTGCTATCTTTCAATTGAAGACGGAACAAACCGGGAGCGCATGGTTTAGCAAATCTCAAATTTAACAATTCACATTAGACTGACGGTAGACATTCCCGTGTCTACCGAATTCACGTTGGAACTCTTCTGACTCACCTAGATCTACTGGAGGTGTCCGGAGTTCCTGGACTCAGTCTTTCGTTCTTCACGTGGTTATTGTTATTGTTGTGGGAGGCGTAGTCCGGCGTGGAGATCGGGGTGGCCACGGGCCCGTTGTTGTACATCGACCTCTCCATCCTCTTGCGTTTTATCACTTTGGAGCTCTGGTGGACGGGGGACGATTCCAACGAGTCGGAATTGGTTGTCGTTTCACCTGAAAGGAGAAAAATTCTTCAATTAGTTTAATAAAGTGAAGATGTACCAAATGTTGGGAAAATCCAAATAATAGGCTCAAGGATTGAGAGAGAAGACGCTCCCACATTTCCATGCAAACCTACCGGTAGTGGTTTCGTTACATTGTTGTTCCTCAGATGAATAGTTATTCCAAATGCCAACAAATTGTTGTGCACTCTGTGAAAACACTTTTTTATCCTATTGTTCCAATCCGTCAATTATAAAAGCAATGGAGTGATTAAATAAAACAGCACGCATTACGTGTTGTTTTAACCGTTGCAATTAGTAACTCTCTGGTTGTGTTAATCGATAGCAACCTTTCACAGTAGACTCAATTAAAAGTTATTTACGTGAGCTATTATTAATGAGGTGTAATTAATCCTCAAAAAGTCAAGACAATTTCGGAGTAAAAATTAATTAAGATTAACTTCGAACACCAACCTTTTGCATAAACAGTTGAAAGCTCATTAACACGAGCTTATTTATGAAACCATTTAAGATTTAGCTTTCCATTTAACGCTATGACAAGAAATAACGGTTGCAGGAGTTCATCGTAATTGGCGCTAACTTTTACATTAGTTGTAAATCCAAATATTATGGTCATCAAGAGGCCATCAAGAAATCATTATGGGATCATTCAGGGATCATTGAGGTTCATTAAGGGATCATCAAGAAATTATATTATCAAGGAATCATGATGGGATCGCTAAGGAATCATGGAGTGATCATCATGCGATTATCACAGGACTATCAAGAGATGATTAAAGGATTATCAAGGTTCATGAAGCGATCTTTAAGGGATCGCTAAGTAATCATCATTCGATCATCAAATAATCATCAAGGAATCATTAGGGGAACATCGAGGTTCATTAAGTGATCATTTAGGGATGATCAATAAATTATCAAGCAACCCTTATGGGAACGGTCAAGGATCATCAAGTGATCATCATGCGATTATCCAAGAATCATCAAGGGAATATCAAGGGATGATTAAGAGGGGGTCAAAAAAGGGTCATCAAGAAATCATTATGGGATCAAGTGATCATCATGCGATCATCAAAAAACCATCAAAGTATAATCAATGTATGATCAAAGGATAACCAAGGGATCGTCAAGAGACCTTTAAGGTATTATTAAGGTATCGTCAAAAGCTTGTCACTTTGATGATCGTTTGGTTTTCTCGTGATGATCCCATGATAACCCTTTTAGAATCCTTCAGTGATCCCATAATGATCCCTTGAAGAACCAAGACTTGTGAAGAAATAAACTATTGAAAGTAATATTTATTGTTATAAGTTTAATATAGAACTGCTAGACGTTACAATTGATATGTATTAATATGCGTAATAAACCAATATTAAGTGAAAAAACACATCACTAAAACTGTTAAAGCAGTTAACATTTTCGAAATGAAGATTTCCATTAAATAATCGTTAATTTGTTCTGATGAATATAAAGAACGCGAATTATCTTTTAGATTTACTATTAAGTTGTAAATTTAATGTTCCCTTACATAAATGAATACTGATTAGAAATCAACACGAAACAACTGCTGCCTTGGATAATACTACTCAATGCATAGAATTACAGTGCGCAATTCACTATTTCCATGCCTTAGGGTGAGATAACAAAGATGACAATAAATTTTGGAATTTAAAAGGGGCATTTTCGATTTTGAGTAAGTTGGGTTTGGTTCAATGTCGAAAATGCATTTTTCAGAAAACAACAAAATTTGTGCAATACGTAAATGTGTCCAATAAAACAAACCACCTGCATCGGTACGACCTAATCACATATTTTTATTGCTTCGCCGTTTGGTTATAGTCCAGTTATCTTAGGCCAAATTTGGTGAATGTCTCGGAAAATTGACATACCCAGGATATTAACACGTAAATACTTCTATTTGGCATCCTAAAACTTTCCTCAAAATTCACATATAATTGGATAGTCGCAAGTTTTAAAGTCGGGGGTCAAAACTCACAAAAATCGATTTTTTCTACATTTTTTGCAAACATCTCGTTTTCTATGGGTTTTACGCTATTTATATTTATTATCAATATTGCAGAGAATCAAATTCTCTACCACTTTTGTATTCAACATTTCTTCATATCTTGAACTGTTTTCGAGATAGAGGGCGGAGAGCACTAGTCAGAGAATCATGTGAGATCAACTGGTAGTCCCGATCAAAAACTCGTAATATTAAGGTTACAAATTATTGCTACATATATAAATATCATTTTTATTAACTTTTTCATTAAATTCATTTTGTTTGGTTACTTATCTATTTTTAGTTAAGTGTCAATTTATTTAATAACACTTACCTGGCCATGTAAGTAAAAAATTGTTGAGGAAAATAATTAAATTACATTTTAATTGTAATCTAATTTATACTAATAACTTTCTAAATAAATAAAAAAGAAAAGAATTAAATTTGTAATTAACGTTTTTAGTAAAAGTGTCATTTGATTAATTTAATATTGTCAAAATTAATATAAAAGGATAAAAATTTCGAGAAGAACAAGTTCTAATTTCAATTCTCTTCTTCTTCTTCTTCTGACTATAAATTTTTAAAGTTATGAAAGAATTTAAGAGTTTACGGATTTTAAACAAGATTTACTTAATTATTTTTTACTTCAAATGCAATTAGTGTAAACGAGAATATAATTAAATGGTAATTAAAGTATGTCCCTTAATAATTTTTCAATTACAGAAAGATATTAGTATAAGTGTTATTGAATTGATAAATTTTAGAATTATTAGAAAGAAAGATTGAATTTAATGTGAAAGTTAATAATAAATGCTAATTAAATATTTAGCAATAATTTATAACCTTAAAATTACGAGTTTTTGATCGGGACTACCATGACCTCACATGATTCTCTGATCGCGTACTCTCCGCCCTCTATCTCGAAAAAAATTAGAGGTATGAAGAAATGTTAAATAAAAAAGTTGTAGAGAATTTGATTCTCTACAATATCGATAATCAATACAAATAGCGTAAAACCCATAGAAAACGAGATATTTGCAAAATATTTAGAAAAAATCGATTTTTGTAACTTTTGACCCCCGACTTTAAAACTTGCGGCCATCCAATTATATGTGAATTTTGGGGAAATTTTCAGGATTCTAAAATAGAAGTTTTTACGTTTTAATATACCGGGTATGTCGATTTTCCTAGGTGGACCCCCTATAATGACTGGACTATTATATTTTTGTGACAGAACGAGATTAAAATCGTTGCGTGAATATTACCAAGACCCGATCTGCTTGATTAACCGTACGGATAATTAAACTTTGTGGAAGATAACAGGTGCGCTAACATGTATATCGACGTAATAATCAACGTCGCCAAAGTCATATTGCTAGCTCATCGACAAATTGTAGGCCATTAACTGTGCGGTCCTTATAAGCAAGGACGAGGGACGTTTCTCGCATGCATACGTTTAGATATCGCCATTAGTCCGAGGTGCTAACTAAACAGCGCCCCATTGTCGAAGACAATAGAACGGAGATGACGGAAGATTACGAAAACGAAATTGGGATACAGCGACACCGTTACGGATAAACGGTTAATTTAACTATAAATCCTAATTGGATCTCGCGAGGTGTAAAACAGACATAAACCGGGATCGCAATTCTCGAACGCCATTTGAAGCTTCACAATAATTAAATTACCTTCGATACGGCGAGCAATTGATTCCCTCCGCCTGATCGCCAACGTTTATCGTTTTACGTAATTATCCGAGGATTTTATTTTCGTTTGTATCAGTACCGATCAACAGGTGGTTGATGTTATGTCCGCTTTTCTCTTCTAACTGAACTCCAATCTCGCTTTTAATTACTGAGCGTTAGATTATTATTTCCTGCGTTCCGTACGTTGCCGCTCTGAAAACCACAAGCGTCATAAGCGGTATTAGAAAGACCAACAGGGCAATTAAGGTCCAGTCGAAAAGTACGCAAGCCACCGTGTCACAACATTGTAATTTAGATCGTTAAATAATCGCGTGTTAACGGAATTACTACAAAAATGGATCTAATGATGACCGCTTTTTAAACCCATTTTCTTACCTATATAATGCGGTAAAATAATTTATTAATAATTTTTAGGTTTGGGTTTTATTAAAGGACACATTTTGCAATCGCAACGTTAAACTCTTCTCATGATGCTGCCATACAGCATCATTTTAACTATGGTACAGTAGTTCAAATCCATCCATTATTGATTCCTCGTCGCTTATTTTTCTAAGTTCATGTATTTGCTTTGCAATCTTCCCTTTAATAAGTATGAGTATTTCTACTCCTTCGCTTACTACTTCAATTTTGCATACCTTATCAGGCCTCAATAACATTGCTAAGAATCACGATATCTTAGCCCTATTTCTAATTATAATAATGTTTTAGATCCTCGTTTGGGACGTTTTGATATCTTTTTTTTTTTCTAAATATCTCTGATACTGTCGTTTCAAAATTTCCCTTTTTAATATAAATTTTCATTTTTAACACAAGCAAGAGGTTCAAGTTAAGTTAAAGATAAATTAGACGAATATTAAAATTCAGCGGTGTATCAATTAAATTGCAATGCTGGTTCTGTTTATATTAGCCAGAAGGTAGATCGTTTTACATCAAGATCAACGACCACCAACAACTTATTTCGAGATATTTTAACACAACATTGCGAACCACATTCTAGAAGAGAAACATTCCTTTGATTTGACTAATAATTCAAACATTTTCCGTATTTACGACAAAGGTTATAAATTTTATTTATGAGGAATCCGTGAAATTCGAAGAATTATAAAAGATCCTAATATGATAGTTTTAAATGACTAATCTTTCGTTTAAGTTCTTTCTTCCGAAATACTGTATTGTGTTGACATTCAATTATTAAGAGGAGTTTCATGTTTAATGATATAACCTCTACGCGACGTGTATCTTTGTGTAAATACGATGTTTCGCTCAATAGTAACGGTTATTGATATATCCCAGTAATTCTTCATAAGTTTCAACAATCTCCAACCTTACGATTCGTTAAATATTGATTAATAAGACTATTTTTATGTTTTCCTCGTTTCTGGTTTTCATCACTTTACTATTGAAGGCAAGGTTTGATTGCCTTTCCTCTTTGGATGAATTTCGTATTTTCGCAGCCACATGATGATTCTATGACCCATACCGGTCGCTGTATAGACCGCTTCTACAGAGTCGCAGTATGGTATAAACATAAGAGCGGAAGAAAGGCCATAAATTTCTCGTTGGCTAAACAGAGAAAGAACTTTTGCGACGTTGCTAGCTCGCGAAACATCACAGTCATCGTCATACTCTACCGGATCATTCGCTGTATAGCCTCCAACGGGAATATTTGGAACGTTGGGAACGTTGCAAAACTTTCTTCTCTGTCATACTAACGAACTACTATTAGTTTCTCTTTCGCTCTTGTTGGTTTCGGACCCTGCATTTCAATAGAATAGGTCCGTATACTATGTAAGAAAACTTAATATAAATATTACGCCATTTGAGCCTGTTTTTCCTTTATATCTTATACTTCTTTTTTGCGCCACAAATATTTCACTGATATGACTGGAAGAACTGGGGGACACTCTAGATTGAATTCGACTGAAGTAGAAGAGTCAGAAAAGATATTTTTCTGCAGGTTGGAAGACAGTCTAGATTAAATTTGGTTAAAGTAGCAGAATCAGAAATGATATTACCTACAGACCGAAAGACATTCTATATTAAATTAGGCTGAAGTAGAAGAATTTGGCTTGATTCACCTGAAGACGAAGAAATTCTAGGCTGAAATTGGCTAAAGTAGAAGAATCAGATATTATTAACATGCAGACTTCAAGACATTCTAGATCAAATTTGGTTGAAATAGAAGAACGACATATAATTTACCTACAGACTGGAAGACAATTTAGATTGTAACTGTCTAAAGTAGAAGAATCAGAAATGGTATTTACCTGCAGACTGAAAGAAATTCTGTATTGAATTTGGCTGAAGCAGAAGAATCAGATATGATTTACCTGCAGGTGGGAAAAGATTCTAGTATCAATTTGATTAAAGTAGAGTACCAGGTATAGTATACCTGCAGATTGGAATATATTCTAAATTGAAGCTGACTGATATAGAAGAATTTAAATTGATTACGATACGGTTTCAGTACGGTTAAGCAATAATGAATAAACGCCAGACCACTTAGAAACCTTCAGGAGGCTGGCGGGAATTTTATTTTCAAAATTATTCATGTTTTTCTCACAGTCGTACCGTCAGCTACAGTTATGTACAACGTTCAGGTACAAATGGTAACTTATTAATATATAAAGTAATTTAGATAAATGGCGAGACAACCTATTTCCCGCTTTTTGGACCTTCTTAAATGATTCAAGCATTACGAATAGTACTTAGAAATCTCTGAAACGTTGAACAAGCTGAAGAGTTTTGAAACTTTTCTTAGAAGAAAACGTACCAGGCAGGTTAAAAAAGTAGGCGCGTGCGAGTTATCTCACGAAACCTTCTTTAATACGCAAATTACGGGAAATCCCATCTTTTTCACGAAAATATTAAAAGGCAAGAGGGCAAGGAAAATCAACCAAGATACAAATATTATGCCTAAAGTAAGTAATAGAATAATCCTGACGGTGGGGTTGTGAGGCAATTCGACACCTCCGAAAAAGTTATGTGATTTTTTCTTTTTATAATTACTTTCAAAATAAATGATTTCAAAAAAAGATCCAATAAATAGTAATAAAAAAAAATTAATTTACTAAACCAAACAAACTAAATCAGCTGGGATTAAAATAATATTGTAACTTACTTACTACAACAAACAAGTGTGTAAAAACATACAAGTAGGATGAATAATTTTACATCAAACTTCAGTTTAAGGTAATACGTATATTCATAATATTTTTAGTTTTTATCCTAGAAATATTACCTTCTAAACAAATTTGAAGTTTCATTAAAATAAGATGATAATAAATGAAGCTTTAGATATTTCTGTAAAAATCAACTCTTAATAGTTTAATAATTTTTGTCACACATTAACAATTTTATAGGAAAGAGCAAAGTTTATTTTCGAAATGCCCAACTTTGCTAATTCCATAACGAAAGTATTCCGATAGTATCAGTCGAACGGGAAACTCCGCCGATCCTTAACTATTCGACTCGTCCTCACCTCGTCTTTGATCTTCACGTTAGCGAGTACTTGTGAATCAGTTTACGACTCGTCCGCGAACGGTTTACGACCGATTTCGTATGTCGACTCGCATAAAAACTGATTTACGACCGTTACACGCTTAATGTTAATGTAACTTACACAGACCGAAAAAGAGAGAGAGAGAGAAAATTATGGAATGACATAACATAACATACATATTTTTTAACGATCGTACACACACACACACACACACACGTACATCATTTTACGATCTCTCTCCTCTCTCTTTCTCGTAAGAAAAAAAACCGATCCGCCGGGTTAAGCCGAGCGCACGGAACGACGTGCGACGCTCTTTCGGTCAGCGCGACGTGGTATCGCTGGCGTCGCGTCGTCCGTACGAGGCTTAACGATTTTTTAGTTACCTGCACACTCACACAAGTTTTTTTTCTCTCTCTCTCTTTCCCGTACAGAAACGACGACGTAATTAACGTTTATCTCGGGTCAACTCCTAACCTGTCATGGCCTTGCTACGAATCTTTCGAATGTTTGACCATTCACTTAGACCTTGCTCCCGAGAAATACGCCGGAGCGGATCGGAATCGAAAGTTCGTTCTGGTCTCTACCTACATACGAATATCGTCGATTTTTGGCTGAAAGTGGAAACGGGACAGACGTATACGACCTTTGCAAGAACAAATTTTTGAAATGTGGAAATAGTCGTCTTATGCGATGAGATTAATGCCCACCGGTATGGACCATCCTTAAAGACAAAATATAAAAACTATTCTATAACTATCAGAAGATTTTTCAAATCGGTTTACTCTAGTGAAAGTTTATATCTTATAGAGATTTTATGGGTTGGTGTCAAATTTTAAATTTATTACAAATTATCTTCGTATTGTGAAATATAAGAACACTTTACAAATGTAAATTACCTAAAGCTGACATTTGTAAGTGATTTCCGAACAGAAACACGTCACTTGACATTTATTTATTGCATAATCAACTAAGAAACTCTGTATATCAATACATAAGTTTCCTGTCTTTTTACCAATTTAATAAAGATATTTTCAAAATAACATGTCATACAAATAGAGCAATTTTATAATAGCTCTAGCATTTGCTGAGATAATCGTATGTGAAGATTCGTAAGTTGCCCCCTATTGCCACTACTTTATATCTATATTGGTATACGCTTCCCCTCAGCTACGGATTTCCTCCCATTACTCGACCGCTTCAGTGCGCTAGGTGGTTTTCAGTCTCGTCCAAAAGCATTTTCAACTATATAGACCATCCTTAACGACAGAATAAAAAATATAAAAACTATTCTATAACTATCAGAAGATTTGTCAGATCGATTTACTCTAGAGAAAGTTTATATCTTGTACAGAAGTTTTTATGGGTTGGTGTCAAATTTTAAATTTATTACAAATTATCTTCGTATTGTGAAATATAAGAACACTTTACAAATGTAAATTACCTAAAGCTGACATTTGTAAGTGATTTCCGAACAGAAACACGTCACTTGACTCTTATTTATTGCATAATCAACGAAGAAACTCTGTGTATCAATACATAAGTTTGCTGTGTTTTTACCAATTTAATAAAAATATTGTCAAAATAACGTGTCCTACAACTAGAGCAATTTTATAATAGCTCTAGTATCTATATTGGTACATACGCTTCCCCTCAGCTACGGATTCAGCGCGCTAGGTGGTTTTCAGTCACGTCCAAAAGCATTTTTAACTAGTTTCGCAAGACTTTAGTGCAAACTTAGCAATCTATTTTTCTATTACTAAACCTCTACTTCTAAAATGAATTTGAAAATTAGAAATTGGATTATCTCTGACTACAAGATAATGCATCAAACAGTTAAAATTACAATTGTGCCAAGACTAGTGGTCCCATAGTGGATGTTTCTTGCACACACAGATAATATATATATACCACTACTTCTTCCTAGGAGGATAGAATCCTCCTAGACTTCTTCGCATAGGATCAGCCCTATACCTAAAAAAATGGCAGGAAAATGAATTTGTGAAGAAACTTGAATATTCTGGATTTTCTCTTTCTCTTCCTTAGTAATTTTATTATCCAATCGGGTTGATTTCAATTTCATTTTGTTCGCATTTCGATACTCCACTATTCATTCATTTAGAGCATTAGGATTGCTTCAGTAGTTTTAATTGTATAAGCAAAGTGTTAAAAATATTCATAAAAGTAGTAAAAACATAAAAGAACGAGAACGGACTCTCTTTCTTATGATGGCACCGTTACTATTTTTTGTCGTTCAAGAAACCTTGATTGGCTTATTTACGGAAATGTTTATGGTTACCCGAACTAAAGTCACCATCTATATCCCTTGCACCGGGTTAGGTAAACTCCTCACTTTTGAAAGAGTATATCTTCCACATCAGAACAATTCTAAAAGTGCAGATAATTTTAATTACCAAATGGTAATACAGTAGGATGTATGGTATTTCTTACTTGAATAATCTGGGGTCAATAATTTCATTTTTGCTACATCTTTGAAACTTCTTCTATACCTTTTTACTACATTTTACCTAATCTCTTGAGGTATTTAAAACATGTTATTTTTATTTATTCGACACGTTTAAACAAAAGTACCATATGGAATATTAAAATAATGGTTCTGTAGCCTGAATTTGAAATTGGCTATTTGCATTTTTCAGTTTCTCTATAAATTTTACCTGTTTCAAACCTCATCTTTTTGAAATTAAACAAACTGTAACCGGTGTTTCAAATTTTTTGACTTTTCATTCAAAATTTCTCATTATTCAACTTTGATTTTGTCATATTACTGTCATATTAATGGGGATTGACCCTTAAAACAGTTACAGTTATTTCAGACTCCCCCTACTGTAAGGACCAAATAGCATAAGGGCCGTTCATAATTTTAGCATTTCAAACTTCAAATTTCTTTAAAAAGGGTTCCTTGAAACCTTTTCAGCCTCCTGCAGGCTGCAACGCCGATATACTCAAAAGTTTTATGTCAAACTAATTTATTTACTTACTTACTTTTCATTTTTTTATTTTATTATTATTAAATTTAATATTTGACGAAAGGCACTATTGGAATGCACTCAACATTTTCCTTTGAAATCCAAGTGACTTTGTAAAGATTTGGTTTGTGACAGCAGTGTTGCCGACTTGACCATTTTTTCAACTCATATTTGAAAAATCGATAAAATTGGAATTCTCACATATGTCACGTCACGTCAATTTAAGATGGACTAAAACAAATGAAAAATTACAAAATTTATTACAAGGCCCAAAGGGGCAAATTTATCCAACAAATTTGGGAAAACGCAGTCACGTCTAATTGTCGTAACTTTAGAAACCGAGATTTACCCTGGGGGAAATATGCAAAGAAATTAAAAAAAATTTCACCAACCTCAATCTATTAAGATTAATCAAAACGTGCTCAAAATGTGTTTATGTTATGCTAGGCTAGTAAGACTTTTTCATAACTCTGGAATCTCAGCTGCGAAACTTATTTCAAGAGAAACTTATTTCAAATCTTATCTAAAACTTGTTCAACTATAAGTTTCAACTGTTTGAATGAAGTGTTGAGTGTCGAGTTTGTACCTAAACTTACCCTGTTTACAACTGCAGTAATTGTAATGAAGAAAATTCACTAAGGAGTCATAAAGAACTAAATTATAATGCTCAAAAATTGAAGAAAATTTATTCCCATTTTTCCAAATTTCTCAAAAAAAATTACACATTGGATGTAGATGAAATAAGCTATGCCATTGACAATGCCACTTAATACACTACTGTATTCGATTTATAGTCGACAGTTCGTTTTTGTTTTGTTTACCATTACCATTTACCATATGAACTGTTGAATTCTGATGTTAGTAGGTATACTAACGCTGTTCTATATCAATTTGACCTTGAGACGAAATCTTATGTATTTTAAATGGGTCTTTTTCTGAAAGTCATGTATAATGGCCCCACATCCTTGATTTAGACAGCTTCTGAATAACTTTCGAACAGCTTTAAACATCTCTAAATAGTTCGAGAATGGTTTTAAACTGCTGCTGGTCAGCTCTGGAATAACTTTAAACTGCCCCAAAAGAGCTCCAGAATCTTGTAAACAGCAAAAGGAGTTTGTCCAAATTCTCACAGTTGGCCATGATCAGCAGAAGGAAGGAAAAACTTCTATGTCTTGCCAACACTTTATATTTTATGGTGGACTTATTGACAAGCTTGTGTTTAACGAAATGCTTGTAATACAATTAATTAAATAAAGAAATAGGATAATTATTGGTGACCATTATTTGTTTAATGGTGTTGATCTCTTTTAGAATAGCAGAGTCAGAAAGGTTTAAATTGAAAGCTCTGTGTAACAGAGTTAAACGACGCCAACTTGTGTTGCTACGGGTGAAACAAGTCGAAGGGAATGACACTATATCGGTAGCAGAAGGTTTTCTATAGACTTCGAATATAAAGGTATTATTTATCAAGTCTTTGATAATGAGAAGGTCTAGAAACGGTAAGGAATGGTTTGTTTCATATTCAATGGTGAACTTAATGCTAGGATGTAAACCATTAACCATAGATAAAAATTCATCGGCTACCGATTTGTCTCCTGCAAAAAGAAGAACACAATCATCCAATAAGTTAAAAGTTTGGAGGCAAGGGATGTGTAAGAAATTTCTTCTCTAGGTCGAACATAAAGACTTCGGCTAAAAAGGGTGAAAGACAACTTACCTATTGCTAATCCAGAAAGCTGTGAAAACATACAAGAATTAAATTGAAAGAAGTTCTGTTCTAAAACCAATCCAAGAAGACTACACAAGTCCAAGGTAATATGAGTGGGAACTTCAGCTGCGAAAAGGAGTTCTCTTATGATATGAGTCTAACACAAGTATCTCCTGGGATGCTCCGGAAAAGGTTGGTAACATCGAACGATACCAGAACAGAATTATTTGGAACTACTATTTTTTAAGGTTAGAAACCAACGACTGACTATTCACGATGGAATTGGAGTTATGGAACTTAGTGAGTTTGGCAAAGACAGTGTTGGCAAGACATAGAAGTTTTTCCTTCCTTCTGCATTTTAAACAGCTTCTGTTTGCAAAAATTTTGCATGACTTTGAGAAAAACTTCCACTTACAATATATGACATTTAGTTCCAAGGTCTAATTGCCCCAGAACGGCGCTAGTATACCTACTACCTACTTTCGTACCTACATATTTTTAATGTGTTTTGATTTGAAAACTGCGTACCGCAGAAGGTAGAAGTATAGACTGAATAATTCATCGATACCTTTAAATGTACCATTGACTACCATCGATAACTCATCGAACGGACTTTACTTCTTCCACGATGGGTCCGACGGAGTCTCATCGGACTCGATTCCATTGTCGAACATCGATTACTATTCCGAGCGTAGCTCGCGACGTTTCAAAAGGTCAGACAGGATGGGACGCACCATCGAAAATAATCTTTCCTCGTTATGAACGCGTCATTTCCTCTGGAAATTCTTGAGGTGAGTGAGATATGCGCCGCGTATGTATGATGGAAACTCGACGTTTCGAAATCTTCTTTCCGAACTAACAATCTATTGTCTGCGTAGAAGTAATTAGGTATTAAAGGTTTATTATTACAACAAAAGCGGCGTGGGATTCGTGGCTCTTGAAACGTTCATCTTTGCGAGAGATTACGTACGTATCTAATGGTTTTGTCGCAATTGTTGTGCTCAACAATTGTTGCGGCGATCAACGTGAATTCGATGAAATGTTGACGTATTTTCGTATTGTCGACACAAATTGCATCCAAAACATTACGATTATCCCACCGTGTGCACTATTTAATCTAACAACCTTCGCAGTAACAATCTAATTGTTCAATGAAACTGCCTGTCTGACTAATACTCAGTAATGCGCTTTTGCCTAATTAACTACAAATTTTAATGTCGCTTTTATTTGTTGGTAAATTTACTCCGATTTTTATTGGGCCATATTTGCATAATTATTTATGGAACGCTCGCACGCCTACGTGTTCCTCAGCCTATACAAACGGATTTATGTGTTTTAGTCCACCTGGTGTGACGTAATATAAGTGTTTTAAAGGCAGCATCTTTTATTGCTTTATAAAACGTGAATGCCAGTCGTGTCGATTATGTATTTTTTGGGATCAAAGGCAGAAGAGGCGTTAAAATTGTTCTTTCTTAAAATTTATATGTACAGGGATTTAAATAAAGGAAAATTGGATTATAAGTACAAAACTCAAATTTTGGGGAATTTTCAAAGACCATTTATCGCAAAAGGCACTTACTATAAAAATTTTTTTACCTATACTATGTTAACCGACTAAATAATCTTTACAATTGAAATCATTTTTTTCCATCGAGATGAACGCCTACATCCTGCACCTCCACTTACCTACAAGGCTGTGTCGTATCTAGTTAGGAAATATTTCTTATAAGTCAAAATTTCGCTATTAGACACAATTTAGTGGATTTTCAAGTACTTTCTAATAAATCACATAATTTTTACCATACATTAAAACGGACTAGATTTATCTTCACTATGTTCTTTTGCACAAACTATATACAACTGATTAGCTGAATATGTACCAAATGCTGCACAAGCACTCCAAAAAAGCTCGTACCATTATTTTGTACCAATTCATTACAACCAATACAATATTGAAATTGAATTGAATACTGAAAAATAGAAGTCTGCATAAGATGGTAATGAATGAAGAATGAACAAAAGAAGATGAAAGGTAGAACGAATTTGAAGACAAGCAAATGCGCATTCCTATTGTAATAAACATTTATTAATAATTTTAATTTAATTGTATTCAAATAAATAGCTTCAGGTCACAACTTAATCAAAGGCTTTATAGTATTTTACTTAAAATTAGGATGATGGAATTAATTTCTACAGTGTTTTTTTTAAATTTTTCTTTCCGTTATTATTCACAATCTTAGATTAAGTAAATTTTTTGTCAAATTTCTGAATTCTTCCTGTTTAGGTAATAACTCAATTAAGAATTTTTTCCAACTTGTAAAAATTTCAATTTTCAACAAATATTATATTATACATAATATATTATATTATAATTGTATTCGTCATAGGCCGTGAGCCGAGTCCAAAAAAGTGTCTCATAGGAAACCACTTCAAATTTTAAATATAGATTGCCCTTCACGCGAATTACCAAAATGTGCAAGTCTGGCAGCTTTGAAGTGGGGCGTTTAATGGGGGTGTAATGTCAAAGTTACCCCTAATTGTAGCTCCCAAAGTGCGATAAGAAACCAAATAAAATTTGATGGGTTGCTTTGTTCGTGATCCACAGTTCACTAAAAAAATTATGCCAGACACATAGGGTGTTTGAGCCGGTTTCCTATCAGTCAAAGGGGGTCGCTAAAATTGCTCTGTTTGGTGATGTCTGGCGGGGTGACCGATCCACCCTATGTGTCTGGCATAATTTTTTTAGTGAATTGTGCATCACGAACAAACCAACCCATCAAATTTTATTTGGTTTCTTATAACCTTCAATTAGGGGTGACTTTTAAACTCTACCCCCATTAAACGCCCTACTTCAAAGCTGCCAGGCTTGCACAATTTGGTCATTCGCGTGAAGGGCAATCTATGTTTTAAATTTGAAGTGGTTTCCTATGAAACACTTTTTTGGACTCGGCTCATGGCCTATCAGATCCCTTCTACTTCATACCTTGAGAATAAGATTTAACAACTGTGTCAGTTGTTCTTGGTTTTTTACTCTACTTTAAAAAGATTCCAATCTGAGCAACGAGTTTAATTCTGCTTTTTTGTAAAGCTGGATTGAATCTAGCTTTCTAGAATTTAGAATAATCCCTTGAAAATTAAATTTCTAAATGATTTTGGTAATAATCAGAATATTTCCTTTTTTAAATTCTTATAGTTCCAATTTTCAAGTAAAATTAATTGTAATCCTTGAATCCTTACTTCTTCTTCCTTTGTGAATTTAATTTTGAAACCATTTTAGTAAAAGTTCTTTAACATTTCTTTCTTAACTTGCAATTCTGGTACACAATTCCAATTCTATCTGATGGGCTTCGATTTAGCCAATTTCATTTATAATCTTCGATGATTTCTTGCTTTATATAATTGAATTTTGAAACAATTTTAGTAACAATTCTTGGATCCTTACATTTTTTAGTTTCTATAATTTTTAAATTTGAACCAATTTTATTACTAATCCTTGAATTCTTTCTTCTCGTTTTTGAAAATTGAATTTCGGATCGATTTTAGTAATAATTCTTGGATCCCTTTTGTCAACTTCAAAAATTTCAATTTTTAACCTATATTAATTGTAATCTTGGAATCTTCTCTGCTGCATTCTACTAGTATCAAATGCATTTTAAAACAAATTGCTACTACATATTATCGTTTTCAAACACATTATTACATTTTATTAATAATTAATGCGTCCCATTGTTACGGCAAAGCCATAAATTCAGTAGCCGTTTTGTTTTACTACTCATTACGATTCGTCATCCAATCGATACATCCAGTCGATAGACATATTGAGTCATTTTGTCTTGCAATTGTCGAGGGCAATACTTTTGGAGGTACCGAATATTCAAAAAATTTTGGAGTCGCTAAAATACAATGTGTATGGAGTTTAGTTGTGTCATTCGACTTTAGGGAATATTTAAACTAGCCTTATGGGCCCTTGGATCCCAAAATAAAAAGGAATTGTAATGATCGGCGGCGGTCAACTCGTAAGGAATTTTAATGCCCCACCCTAAGATCGGTCATCTCGTAAGCGAACCGGCAGGTAAATTTTTAAAGGGTAGTTTTGGATGAGTCAACTCGTAAGAGGATTCTCAGAAATAATCGAGGGGATGATGATTGCAACGAAGTAGTTCGGATATTTGTTGAAACTAAAATTATGATATAAGGGGGTGGTTTGTTACGTAACGATGACGAATACCGAGATAGTTGTGGGTTTTATTAAAAGGCAACGCGGCAAAGACTTGCTTGTTGTTAATAACGGTCGGGTTCCGCAGGGTTTTCCTTGCCCTCTCGCAAGGAATACGATAATCCCCCTTTTGGGATTTTTCAGGTCAACTCTTACGAGTTGACCGATCTGAGAACCATATTCTTACGAGTTGACCGATCTCGGCGAAAGTCAAATGCGGACCGGGATAAATTCTTAGGAGATGACCCGTGCCCGTAATGAAAATAGTCGCAAATTTCATCAAAGTCGTGATAATTTCCAATATGAAGGGTAAAAATGAGACGTATCAATACGTTATTTTATAGCCATAACAATAAGAAATTAACCTTCCTCGTGATTTGTAATAACCTACGTTTACAATCAAACCTAATAAAATCGTTTAAATACGCAACTAATATGCTCTGTTATTACCTACCAGAACGAACTTAGAACAAACCAACTTCAACTTATCTCGATTACACATCGGGACATGATAAAACATTGTTCGAATTCCGTTTTATACGGTCCTCTAGATCGCCAGGCTTCCCGTGTTTATTCCCCTTTTATGAGATAAGGATCGCCTCATGTTGGAATTCGCGGGGTTATAAAACCCAAAAATGTGCTCAACCCTGAACAAAAAAATAAATAAAAATGCACTCACGACGGCTTCTTTAGCGTAAACAAATTTTTAATCGTCGCAGGCTGTATAAAAAGCGTTTTATTACCCCGCGACCAGTTTTATAGCGAACGAGAAGGCAAAATAAGAAATAAATATATATTTTTGGTTTATCAAGACGTTACCGGTAACCTAAAATTACTCGTGAAATTTTTAAGTGCCAACTGTCCAATGTAACTTGGTTGGTGAACAGAAATTATTAAATATTTTTATATCCTTGAGGAACAATTATATTTCAAATGTTCTGCCCGTATTGGGTGGATAATTTAAAAAGCAATTTGTTCTAAAGAGTGCATTATTCTAATTGTAAAAAGTTCTTAAGAATATGATAGTGTTAAATTTATTTTTAAACAAATTTAATTTTCAATGAAGATACTTTTGATCCCTTAAGAAATTTCTTCAGAAAGTGTAAATTTTTTAACTAGAGCCAATTAAGATAAATAAGTCAAACAGTACTTGTCAATGAAGCTAGGACACCAATTTCACTTTGAAGGCAAACGGTGAACACATTAGGTCAAATTTAACTCAAAAACACCTCACATCTTTTTGAAAATGAGTTCTCACAAAAGTGGGTAAAATGGGTTTTCCTGAAAATAAGAGCAATGACTGGCAAAGTAGCAATACTTTTGTGAAAAATTGTTAAAATGTTAAACAACTGATGTTTATGTGAAATATATAAAATTGTGCATTATCAGCAATATACAAAAAAAACATAAATTTTTTTATGTTTTTTTGGATCTTTTAAATTTTTTTTTGTAGAAAAGTGTCAGTTTCTGAAGTTACTGGCAAGTCCAAATGATATAACTTAAAGAATTCACTAATTAGATACTTCGAAATTTTAGAAATGAATGACTACATTTTTGTATTTGGTTTACAAGTTTTACAAGTTGTACAAGTTTGACGTGAATTTGTCATATTTTGAATTTTCTGAGAATTTTTATTTGAAACAGGGTCACTTTTGTAAGTTACTGTCAAGTCCAATTGGCATAATTTAAACAGTTCATTATTCAGATAATCAACACTTTTTGGTACTACATCTTGGGTAAGTTTTAAAACAAGTTTCACTTTGGAGACGCATGGTAAAAATCGTGTATAATAAACATCATTTATGTGTAAATACGACAAAAAAGCTCAAAAAGTGACAATCATTTTGGGATACAGCATAAATACACCAAAGTTAAACAACTGATTTTTGTATAAACTATGCACAAAATTCAGTAATATCAGCAATACAGCTAATTCAAAAATTACCACAAATATCTTTAGCTAAAAATTTTAGATTGTTCACTCAAACGAGTTTTCCTTGCCCAATCTTTTAAAATCATTTCCTAAGAAAGTTTTAGCTTCTAAAGTTACCGGTAAGTACATTCATTTTAATAGTTAAGACTTTCAGTAACAAATACAACATTTTTGGTTTTATTTGGAAACAAATATGACATGGATGTATCATATCTTGAATACCCTAGAAATTCTTATTCGAATAAGACTCATTTATATAAGTAAATAGTAATTTAAATTGGCATAATTTAAAACAGTCATTATTCAGATAATTAACACATTTTGGTAGTACACTTTGGGTAAGTTTTAAAACAAGTTTCAGTTTGGAGGCGCTCGTCAAAAACACTGGACGAAATTTAACTACAAAACAACACAAATCTTTGATAAAACGAGTCGACAACATTTTGTGAAATACGGAAAATATAATGGACTTTTGTCACAAAAAACTCAAAAAGTGACAATAATTTTACGAATAATGAGTTACCCTACCAGTTTTGTGTGTGAAATATATACAAAATTAAGTAACATTAGCGATATAACTCAAAAATTATTTCAAACATAATATTTCTGTAAAAAAGTGTCATTTTTTGGATTTACTGACGTTTCCCATCGACATATTCAATGCTTATTGTAATAAATAAATAATTTTTGTTACGTTTTAAAACATTTAAATTCTTTTGAATCATTTTGTATTATTTGCCAGTTTCTTCGTCCTAAAGAAATAATTTCACGAATTTCTGCTAAATGCTATTGACGAATTTCTAAAAAAAAATTTACTCTCGATGGATGGATGTGTGCCTTATAAAAAACATATTGCAATTAAGAGGTTCGAATAACACCTGTATAAATGTAACACCTGTATGTAGAAGAATTCAAAAAATATGAAGTTGATTCAAAGTGCCCTTATGTTCATGGTAAATTAATTATGTCAAGTTGATGACAGATTGATAACTGGATAAAACTTTATTTTTAACTAAAAATATTGAACCTCTCGTCACTTTGGGATATTTTACGATCCCGCATTATATCAGATACAGTTGAAGTATCTTTATTATTGATATATATCGAATATGGATTATGTACATCAATACTGTCGGTAATTTTTCCTAATTTGTGTCATTTGCTGCTGATCTACATCGAACCATGAACCATGAACGAATCTCTATCACATTTTAACACATACATATGAATAAATTCCGTACCGTTGCAACATCTCCACAGATCAATCGCTAATTGGTCCCGACTTGCGAAATTTTTCACCACCGCTTACCAATCGAATTTCAGTACCAACGGAATTTCAACATCTTCGCAACTCTTTTTGGACTTTCCCTCGCCTCGCGTGCCTCCCGCAGCTCGATCTTCAACCTTCAACCTTTTGTCGGGTAGACCAGCATCTTCGGTGACCCTAAAGACCGAAAACCGAGAGAGGATGATAAAGGCGAAGAGGAATTTACGAGCCGTCAGGTAGAGAGGATGTGGTTCTCTCTCACAGTCTTTCCTTCTCTCGCGCACGTCGTTCTGATGACGCCTTTCTCGGAATCGGGTAATTGACAGGTTGGGCGAGGTTACGGATATGACATTGTCATTGTTATCGATAGAAGGTCCCGGAATTTCTAATCTCCAAGGGAGGTGGTCGTGGGGCACTTCTCGGAATGAAGTCTTTCTAAAAGTTTCGAAGGGAAGGTGATTTAACGAACGAACGGTTGGTTTGTTTAGTGGTTGTCGCTTAAATTTTAGCACTAATCCATGAAGCATGTTCAGAGTGGGTCTTAGCCGCATTACATTGAAAGCGACAATGCAAAACTATCGTTATTGTTACTTCCAGGGCAATTTCATGAAGTTTTTAATTTGAATTTATTGTTTAGATTCTTCCGAAGTCCGCACCTCCTCTCTGAATTATTGCTGCAATTCAAACATACGCATGTTCCTATGAGATATGTATTATGTTGGGTTGGATTTACGATTCCATCCCATTCTGCAGATACAACACAAGCAGCTTTGTGTGTATTTTAAGGCAAGTCCGCACTTGCTGATTTATCGCGGAGATACAAAACGCTCTGGAAGAGCTATTAATCGTCGCAGCGATAATTTATTTGAGCTCGTAGTCTCGGCTCCGCTTTCAGACAGCACGTTTCGAGACCATTCCTGGCCGCCATCAGACCCCGAAACGTCACCTTCCGACGTACGCACGTACTAAACAGTTCGTTAGTTTTCATGGTGCGTTTCGATTATTCCGCCGTTTGATCGAAAACCCGACCCGTCTGACCCTTCGACAATGGAAGAGGACTGGTTACAAATTCTTGCCGGTACGCCTCGTGCGTACCAACAGGGAATGCCTAATGGCGATGCCTGATCGGTATTCAGACTTTGTACGAAACGTCTACCGCTTTTCAATTCCGAAAAGCGTCCAAGACGACAATAACGAGAAGCTAGTTCGACGAGGTAAATCGACGTTAATTACATAATTGATTAATCGACGGTAGGTGCAACGTGTAATCAAAGATTTTTAACTTTACCATACTATAGAGTCGTGGGTATATTGTGAGGGTGCGCATAATGTAAAATAACTTTTGTATTACTTTTCATACGCAAATTTTGGGTTGACGAACTGTTTTTGCTCTAAAGTTATGCGAAATGAATATTTAATATACAGTCAACCTTATCAATCAGAAAATCTTAATTTACTACTTGAAGTTTCAACTCGTAACAGCATTGTATTAAGCATAATTAACATTTTTGTTGTTGTGGAGCTTTCTAGATATACTCCACTCTAATTATGTAATCCGTTTTTGTATCTTCTGTATTGGAGCATGTTCAATGATACAAGTATCTAATAATTAAATTACGCTGGTCATTTTTATTTATGGGCAATATCATATATGTCAAGTTTCCCATTTAACAAAAAAATACGAAAAGTGGTGATATTTCTCTAAATGTTAGATGCATAAGTTGCTTGGCTTTTCAATTTCTAAATAGTTATTTAAGTCACAAGGACTATAAAGACGTGTTTACATTTGAGACAAGTGTGTACGAGCCGAGGCGAAGCCGAGGCTTGTCACTTGCCGAGGATGTTAACAGTCTATACATTTCGTGTTACTTATTATAGTTTTCACGCTGCCATTGAAAATTTCCTCATAATTCCTCAAAAAATTAAATGTTTGCTTTAGTTTCGACTAAAGACTTTGGCTATTCTCACATATGCGTAACTAGGGTTACCCGATGCGAAAAATTTAAACAAAAGACTTAATATCCTCGGCAAGATAATAAATCAACTTGATTTACTCTTTTGATTTTCCTAGGAATGTGAATGACAGTATTTACATTCCGTCGTCAGGGAAAAATAATACACGAATGTTATGTGCCATTTTCATGCTACGTATCTATGCGTGTAACAGCTATTTACGATAGCGGCAGCGTGAAAAATAATTTTTATAGGTCTTCTTAACCTATCAATTATCTGGGTCATATGAATTTCCTGAAACTCATTAAAACATAATATACTACACTATTAAGTAATTAATTACCTAACATCATATATCACAATCTTACCAGAGCGTATTTCGTATTTTCTAATATGTGGCATTCATATATGAGAAGTACTGTAATAGGGTGGATTTTTCGAATTTGATTTATTAGCATTTCTAGATATTTTAAAGTTCCTAGTTTAAAATACATGTTTTTGAAAACACTCACACGGTTCCAACATTTGATTAAAAATTTGTGCTGCACCGGAACCCCCAAATAAGCTTTTTATTAAAATCTAGCGCCATAACGACTTTTGTTAATTTTCTCAAAATTTGATGCAAAAATTTTTTAAACTCATAATATTTATTCCATTGTTGAATATATGTAAGAAAGTTTAATAACATCTTTGGGGATATCTTCTGCAATGGGCACTTTATTCATGTTCTTTTTAGGTTTCTGTAAATTTTCTCGAAATTCTCTGGAATATTCTTCCTAAACTTTGTGTACTTATTGTGCTATTAAATGTGTATAAAAAAGTTTTAATAACCTTTTCAATAAATTTTCTCTAAAGGGCACTTTACACGTTCAATTTTTCGGTCTTTGGAATTTTTCTTGAAATATGTAATACATACTTTCCCCTAAATTTCGAAATTTGTTTTCAAAAAAAGTTTAATAATGTTTTAGGCTGAATCGCCTCAGAAGGGAATTTTACGCTTGTCATTCTTCGGTTTTTTGAAATTTACTGCTCTTGAAATCGATGTGAAAAATTATTTTTCAATTACCATTTAATGCGTATAATACCATACTATTAATATACTTTTGGCTAAATCGTCTCTGAAGGGCACTTTACTGTTGTCGCCTTTCGAAATCTCTAAGCTCGCCTCAAGAATTGTTTTTAAATTTAAAGTATTTATTACATGATTTAATGTGTGTAGTTAAGTTTAATATCATTTTATCCAAGAGTTTTTTGAAGTTTGAAATTCACTATTAAATATTTATAAAAAAATGTAAGGTAGTCTGATGTCACATCGACGGTTTTTATTTTTAATAAGGTCTATCATTAATCATTTATCATAATTAAACTGTCATATAATGCTTTTTCTATATTTTTAAATGTTATAAAATTTAAAAACAAATAAATGGTCGTACATTTCCAAATTACTACATTGTACTCTAAAACGTAAAAAAAATTCTTTCTAAAAAACTTATTTTAATTCTAAGCAACTTTTGTTAGGTATATTTAAAAATGATTTATTCTTGCATACTTTTACAGAAGTTGCCCATAAAATATATCTACTGTAGGTATACGAGTAGTTTTAATTAAAGTTTAACACTAAGCAGGGCTGAACCTCACAAGATGAATGGTCAGTTTAATGTTTTCTTGTCATTTACACCTATCGGCGCCTCCGTTCTGCGACATTGTGTATACAAGTTATCTTTGTAGTTATGGTAAATACTTATTTATATTTTTGTTCTTTAAAAAGTTATTCCATAATTTTAGCAGCATTTTTCTAGCATTCGAACAAAGTTTGTGCGAATTAGGTGTAGAAAATTTAAAAAACAACTTCTCCATTAAAGATTTTTCGATGTAGTATGAATTCATATGTTTGGCTTCGAAAATACGTCAAATTGGATAAAAAAAATCACACCGAAACCAAAACTACATCGTCAGTTTTCAATTTTTTTCAAAAAACAGTGATTAATATACATATAAACAAACAAAAATTACTGACTATATTTATGACTGAATTTTAAAGTAAAATCTAATAAAATATGTTTTAGAATAAAAAAATCTGTTTTTCTGAATTATTTCTCCTTAAACCCTGACACTTCTCCCAATCCGGACACCTCCCTAATACCGACAAAATATTTGATCCCTCGAGTGTCCGCATTAGAGAGGTTTTACTGTAATATATAAATTTTCCTGATTTAATTACTACAAAAATACTTCATAAAGTAAGTTTCTTAACGATGACAACGTAGAAAACAACAGAGCTTCTTTCCAGTGAAGGTTTCTTGTCTGTTTGCTTATTGAAGTTTCTCGGTACAAACTCGAGGTGTAAATCATTTTCTAAAAGAACGTTTACAATAAGGAAAGTTAATTACTTTTTACCAGTATGGCAAGTAGGGAGGTATTCAATGAATGGACTATCAAAAGTCAGGAATTACTATGCCGTTAAACACAGTTACTGCATATACAAACGTTATTATGTGAATGCGAGAGCTTTAAAATTAATACAGCGAAGGTTTCTCGTCTGTTCGTCCGTTGAAGTCTCCACATGCACGAACCGAGACTTAGGGATATGAACCACTATTCGCAGAAACGTTCATAAAATAAAACCTAAATAAATTTTTTACCACGATGAACCCTCACTGAGGATAATCCTATGGAGGATCTAGTTTATAACACAAACATGGGTAAAACATACCCTACCTCACAGGGTAAGTTCTTATTAAAAATCTCCTCTCTAACCTGAGTAACACCATGCAGGCCACACGACGGGACTCTCAGTGTCCATCTCCTCGTCTAATCCTCTCCTCAGCGCCTGGCCGGCCACATTATCCTTTCCCTTTATCCTCGCTCCCTCGACGGAACACCGAACTTCGCGTTCCGCAGGTCGAAATGGGGACGGTCACTTTTCAGGTCTTAGCACTTGTCGTTCACTGTTTACGTACGCACAAAGAGACGCACTGAAGTGCACGTCTTCCTACCTGGAATTGGATTTCGGGTTACGTAAGAGAAGGATTCGGTCTCTTCGAAAGCTCTTCGGTCTGACCCGAAAGGAAGGTTAGGCAGAAAATTCGTAAATTTTCCATATCGCTCGCGTAGCCGAATGGTAAAAAGTGCTATTTCCCGGCATATTTCACCCATCGCAATTTTATCGTCTCCTCGAAATCATTAACAACTAACTGTAAACGTAAATCATGCAAACATCTAATTTTATTACCCATTACGACACATAAAACCATACAGATACGTTCCCGGCTTTTCGTCATTTTTTTTCTCTCTTTCTACCGGCTTTCACACAAATCACGTAAACGCGTAAAAGTCGAATACGAAAGGTGCACAATGCCTTATAAACAATTTTATGGCGCATTGTTTTATTATTTGAGATTTTTATGTGACGATATTTGAAGAACACAATCGACGAAGAGCGTTCGAATATAGACAGTTTCTTTGAATTCGAAATGCGCCGCAATCATCGCTTATAGTCACAGGAATTCGATATGAAAGTTTAACAAAAAACGTGTAAACGTTAAAATGATGAATTTTAAGATTAGCGTTAATTTCACGCATGGAAAAGGTGAGTAATTTTAAAGGAATGTGAGGGTTCCACTACTAGAGTTCCCATTCGACCATTGGGTACAGGTAAATTTGAAATGAGGGATTAGGCGCACCCTTCGGTTCGACCATTTCACGACCTCCTTCTAGATATTACAGGGTTAAAAATTATGATTTGTTTCAAGCTGTCCTAAAAATGTAGTAATTACAGGTACCAATTGTTTGGGAAATATTTTAAGTTGTATTGTAACGTGGCACTTATTTAAAAAGTAATTATTTTCCACAATGTTTTGCTCAATAATCACTCACAACCATTCCAAGGGTCAATTCTTACGATTCCACCAATTTCTGACCAAACAGACCGTACTAAAATATTTACGTTTACCTGAAATTTGACATCCTTGTCTCTCTCATATTAAATCATATTTTGTATTTCTGTTACTGGTATACCCAAAAGGGGCTGTTGAACATTTTGGTAGAGACGCAGAGACCGTCTCAAAGCGATTTGTATTGTTGGCAAAAATTATGGTGGTATTTCGATTGATATTATTTTTGATAATTCATGATACATCTGGGTAGTTTTGGATTATTTTGTTAATTCTGAGGAGTATTTCTATTTCGTTTTATCTGCCAGAACTGTATTAGACAGTATTCCATCAGTTTTAATATAAATAAACTTTAATATAAATGAGCAGCCAACAGTTTCTAAAATATTCAGAGAAGCTTCCTGGAGAAGGTTTGCGGCTGTGTAGTATGGATATCTAACCTCATAAATTTATTAAGAGAATAGAATGATGTAGTATCTATATAGGTGTAGTCACAATAATATCTTTTAAATAGTACAAATCTTACTGTATTCGCGTCTTCCAGTAGACTTTTTTAGGTAATTTTATTTCAACAATTTGTGATATACTATATGTTATATTCTATGAATGAAAATTGAAGAAGGAACTTCTGTAAGCTATTTTTCTAAATGTAGTTGCAAAACTGTGAACGGTTCGTGTTATTTACCTTATATCTGTACAAGAAGCAGTATGAAAGTTGGGCTTGTTTTGGTCCTATAATATTTGAAATATATAGGGAAATTCAGGAAATTAAATGTCTAATTTGACTAAGCACTGAAGGGTAAAAAAATGAAATTAAATTCTAGATGAAAAGATGGATCAAAAGTTAAGATAACTTTGTTAGAGTTTAAGAAACATATTATTCTTTAAACTGCATTTTAGCTTAGCCTACAATAATAATTTTGTTGGACTTGTTTGTGGTATTTACCTTATACAGAAGAAATATTATAAAAATTGAGAATGTCCTGAACCCTTTTTAATGTCTATTAAGCTGCAGTAGCCATTTTATATCTCCACCAGTGGAATCGTAGTATAATTTGTACCGTCAAAATTGATTTTGTATTAGCTCTGATCATTCCCAAGAAAGAATGCAGGTTAAGGCTGCGATAGCCATGCAGCTATATTTTTCAAAATTCACCCCCTTGTCTCAAAAACCACCACCTAAATTCCAAAAGTAGCTTAAAATTATTACTCATACTCTTCGTTACATAATCGAAATAAGTATTACAATTTGTTGTATGGGTAAGAATTCACTCTCGTTTCTATCACGCATTTCGATTTTTAAATTTTTTAATAAAGCATTCCAAGTATTATATCAATTCATTTTTGGTTTATATAAAATTATTTAATTATTTTCTTTTCCTGACAATTTATACATTTTTTATAATACCCAATTATAAATTGATTTCGAAGAATTTGATATCTCCAGTGATTCTAGAGATACGCTGTTTGGTTACTGCAACTTCAGCGTTAATCTGCAGTAGACATTGTTTCTCGAAAACGACTAGAGCTATAAAATAAATTTTGACCGTACTAATTAGCTGAAAATTAAGCCATTATTCCGGTGGTATAAATATGAAATGGCTACTGCAGTTTAGTACACCTATTTATATAATCATTCTTACTTCAAATAGAAATAATAGTTGAAAAGTATGGAATATGAAGAAAGTCAATGAAACTTGAACAACTATTTAAAGGTAAAAGAATGAAATATGCATTGAGATTTATGGAAATTGGCAATAATCTTAGTGAAACACATTGTGCTAAAGCAAGTATACTTTGGCTACATTTAAGAAGCATACTCTCCTTTAAACTCTGGTTTGGCTGAAGCTTAAAACAGTCCTTTCCGAGAAATTTATCTTTTTGGAACAAGAGGCAGGTTTTCTCTGATATTAAATGATATGATTTGTTAATGGTACCTATCGGGTGCAAACTAAGATACAACTTGATTTACCGCAATTGTCGGTAAAACCATTAACTATCAGTTAAAGTATTTTAGCCACATTTTAAAAAGTGTAGTTTAGGTTATCTTATAACAATTTCTTTCGAGGTCCGTTTGAGTCATCTTAGGTTTCAATGCTGGCAGATTTCACACAATATATCCCTTTTAGGTGTAGAATATAAAACAAAATTAGTAATTAGTAGAAATTGGAATTTATGACAGTTGTAATTTCAATATCTGTAACTGCAATTAATGTAGGTATAAACATTCCGTTGCCTGTCAGTCGAATATGAGCCATATTGCGGTGATTGGATTGAAACATATGATTTGAATTTTTTCGGGATGTAAGAAGATGATTTAAGGGAATGTCTGTTTACCGGTACTGCGTGTTTCTCGATCTCATTTTCACTTTACATGTAATTACCAGGTAAGGTAAAGTATAATTGAGGTGAGGTGTACAATAAAAAAAGTAAGTGGGAAATTTACTGATGCGCCCATGATCGGCCTAATTGTACGTTACATAATCGTTTAAAAAATGATCTTCATGTAATTACTGAATCTCTTTGGAATATCTGCACTAGTGGAACTGTTTTTGGATTTAGAAATATCGTCTTTTAACTGATTGTGATATATCACAGTTTTCTTTGGGTATTACATAGAACTCCTCCGACTATAAACGTGATGCCAAACCAGGACAGGAAAATCTCGTGAAAACCGTTGCGTTCCCGTCTCATATCGACGCAATCAATTACCATTAAGCGAGTTACGTGGTCGATTCTATTCCCTCACTATTTATTTTCACTGTGTAAGTTCACTTTTCCGGCACCCGCTCGCGTCCAGGGGATCAGGACCCCGCGGCGTGCGCGTATCCCGTCTGCGCCGACGCAACCGTCTCGCACGTTTTCCGTCCGTCGCGCATCCCGCACTTAACCTCGAAAGCACGAAAAGGTAGAAGCCCTGACGATGATGAAGACAGGCGCGCGCTCCCGCACGGCCTACCGCGATTCGACTGAGGCCCGAGAGAGAAGTTATCAGAAGCGTGCGTACGCGCGCTACAGGTGCACACGCTACAAGGTGAGATAGTAGTTCGTCAGGTCGGAATGTAGAGTGCTCTGCATTCGGGGCGGCGGGCACGGCAGAGATAAGAAGTGGAAGAGAGGGCGGCCGACGTCGACCGTGTGTGTAGAGACTCAGTTGATCTTATTGTCTCGTCTATGGGAGGTGATTTGGTTTTGCACTTGTCGGCGAGGCGAACTTTCAATTGGACGGCTTTTCGGTTTGGGTGTGGGCGGCAGGGAAGAGGGGTGGGGGTAGGAGAGGGGAGGGAGGGGGCGACGCCGACGCCCGATCGACGTCGAGATCGATAAGTCGAACATCGACGACTTATCGCATTTTATCATAGAAAATTGACAAAAAAAATATTAACGATCAGGGAACCATGGAACCACTTGTGACGCTCAACAGTGACTATGCTCAACTGCCGTCTGGCTTGATTATACCTGGCCCTTATTATCAAATTAACCTTCATGTTTTATTCCAATTTATTTTAATATTATAATGAAAACGCCGACACAAAAAATATAATACTTACAATGACTTACATATAAAATCTGTTAGGCTCAGTAACAACGTTTATTATCCTTGATTATCCTAGGAGATGGGCTGGAAATCCCGATGCCCGGAGATCCCGATCATCGGACGGCAGTTGAACCCGGTGTTGGTAAATTCGTTCCCGGCAGGTAAGAAATTAAAAGGTAGTACTTAGTGCCTCTTATCTATGTACAAATTGGTTCCTGGGATTTTTAGTTTACCTGATATTATCGGAGGAGGCGAGTTCGAACCCACACAGGTTTTTCCTTGCCCCTTAAATTGCCGATCTAGTTTTTCCTTGCCCCTTCAATTGCCTATCAGGTTTTCCCTTGCCCCTTCCAATTGCCTATTTTTTACCACAGTAAAAAAAATATTTCATTCTGCTTACAATGCAGAGACGCAAAATAAGCTACTTCAGTTTTTTGTAAAGCTCAGGTAATTATAAACGTTGGGAACCAATTTACACTTACAGGTCAGGTAAACCAAAAATTGCGGGAACCAATTGGTATATTATTTTTGACCCTGATTAACTTGGGAACCAATTGGGAACTCGTTGAACCGAGGGATTAGTCGACCTCGCTAATCCTAAAGGGTCACGTTGACCGCGACGGCAGTCGATATGCGCCCCATGTAACATATGGTTGGTCCTAAACGAGCGGATGCGAATTGGGCGACAAAATATATAGTTTACCTTCATAAGCAGTAAGGTCGTTTTATGTCACAGGCAAATTGAGCGAATAACACCTTACAGGTAGCGAGCCACAGGTAGCTGGTAAAATGAAAACGAGATAGTGATTGTCGACGCGATGACCGAAAAGGTCAGGTATTTTCGACCCAAAAGAAATTTCACAATAAGAAAGGGCAAGGAAAATAGGTGCACCCGAATTGCGGTGCGGATTGCCCTGCCCGAATTGCGGTGAAGAAATATTTTCTACCTGTTGCTGTAACCCGAATTGCGGTACGGATCCCACAGTTATAAACTCAGTTATAAACAGTTATAAACATCGGTCCTGTTCGTTGTACCAAACCTCAATTGTTTATCCTTGCCCCAACATGCGATAGCGAATAGAACGAAAAATAGTTCGATACATTATTTTTTATAAAATCACACAGGTACGAATTTACCTATCTTGGGAGGTACACCGGAGTTATTTAAAATTATCATTCAGTAGGTAGAGGTATCGCCTAAGTTGCTAAACCGCAATTCTGGTTAGGGATCATATCCCGTTTTCAGAACTGATGTACCTGTAGGTCGTAGCGCCGCAATTCGAGTGCGCCCAGGAAAATGGGTAAGGGCAAGGGAATACTCAAATTACGGAAATCCCATCTTTATCGCGAAAATATTAAAGGGTAAGGGAAATGTTGCCCAGTTTGCCTGTCGAATTAAGTCAGTCCCTAGATTTCTTCGCCCAATTTGTCTATTCAATAAATAGGCTGAGGTACTTTTCGCCCAATTTACCACCGTCGTCCTAAACTGCACACTCTCAGGGTGATATTCACGGCGTAGGTTAGTTGCGCGCAGTGGTCAAAATTTCACCTTATTTAATAAGAGATGCCTCAGGTAGTCATTCCCGGAATACTTAATTATTGCAAACGGGTGCTTATGCTAACAATATACCTTTACCATTGAATTTCACCTTGCCCTTTGCAAACACCTTGAAGAACCATTGAATTTCTTTTCCCTTTCCTGAATCTTCTTAATTATGCTCCTTAATTAATCTCGTTGCGCGCAATTCGGCTTTTAATTTTGGTGTTCTTACCCGTATTCAGGTAGAAAATGACGGCTGCGCGCAACTCATCACTGCTCGATACTTATTCAGACACCTTCCTTAAGCTTTTTCTTTACTTAAATGGTTACTTATAGTCCAAAGGCTAGGAGTTGTTTTGTAGACTGTAAAACTGGAACGAGAAAAAGCAGTGGTTTCTGAAGGTTTTTCAGTCGCTGAAAACGAATATATACGTCGATTTTTCATAGGTTTTTGTAAATAAACATATTACTGGGGTAGTGTATTATGGTATCAACACAAAATAGGGTTCTGTATAGAGGTAAGGGCTTATTCTATATCAGAATAAAGAGAATTTTGAGTTTTCTCTAATTATTTCTAAAGATAGTAAGTAAAGCAGGAAAAGTCTAGAGATCCTTTCAAAGGAAGCAAAGAAATATATCAAAATCCTGTTACTACACCGATGTAGATTTAACTTTCACCCTTTGATTCAAACCTACTCGTTTTGGTACAATGATACATTACTCTGGAATAATATTCTCCCTTTTAACGATTATAAGGGTTTATCAAAAAAAATTCCCGAGAAAGTGCATTATCTTATCAAAACCAAACAGGGTATAATAAAGAGACATCCTTTATCTTTATATTAAATTTATATTTTTGAATAATATAAAAGATTTAAGAGTAAACGACATATTTTGAGAAATTTATGTTTTAAATAAATTAATGAGAAGGATTAGTTGATACATTTTGTATATCTAAAGATATTGTAGGTATTTAAAAAATTATTATTTCAAATTTATGGCAGTTTAGCCTTCAAGCGATTGTTCCCTGGAAACTCGATTCCACCCACTTGAAGGGTTGTTTTACCATTTCTCAGCACTCTAGAAAACGAAAGAACGATACAGATTCGCCGCCGAGCTCATTTTGGGTGTTTCCAGGCCTTTTTTAGTTATTAAATGGCAGTACTAACTAATTTAAGAGGAAACGTACGAATACCTTCTGGATATTAGTTAATGTGTTAATATGTTAATAAAGAAATGGCCTCGTATAGTTAACTCTTATTTGTACTAAGTCAACCATTAGGTTACATTTAAAGTAAGCCCTGGTAGAAAATGTAAGCAGAATTTGGCAAGAAATCGATAATTTTATCTGCTAGGTGGCTAGAAATTGGCAAGAAATTCTGAAAATACATTGATTTTCTAGCCAGAAAATCTGGTTAGGTTCTGGAAAGAAAATTTGACCTGAAATTTAATACATAAACGATCATTGATAAAATATTTGATTTGTTGAAAACCACGTAATGTGCACATATCATAATATGTAAAAAAAAAAATATTATTCGTAAAATAAAAATACGGGACGGTCTCAGTTGCGGACCTCTCACTTGAGGACCTCGGTCAAGTTTGTATCATTTGAGGACCTTCGTCAAAAGCCGTAAAATTTTCAATAACCTAAAGTATCATTTCAGGACCTATAGACCTAGACTCTAATAATACACCTGCAACTTTTTTGTACAATAAATAAAATTCGGTAAGTCTGTCTCCCACACGACGTAGGAAGTGACGCTGAATCTAATCTTCAAAGGCATTCACCCCATCCCGTGTGGAATTGACTTAATGCTTATTCCATTGTTATGACGTTTTCTTTACATAGGTACTATACCTAATAACCATTCAAGTTAAAAAAAGGGAAACACAAAAAATCGACCGACTTTTATTTTCAATATTACTAAACTGCCTTTAAATCATTTGGTGTAGATATGTAATAAAATGAAACAAATTGAACCACACGTTGTAAAATTGCCATAGTTCGACCCAGTGAAATTTTGTTTTGTTCCAAATCGGTAATAGTTTTTTCCATGGCTGAATCCAGATCGGAGTAGACTTTTCCTAGCTTGTTCGGTGTCATGTTGATTTCTAGCCTGTTTCGTAAAAATGTGTTATGTTTAACATCTTCTTTGAAGGCACTGACTAATATTTATGAACCAGTCCCAAATCCTGAACTTTCCGCCAAACACTTTGATTGAAGTGGATATTGCAATCCTTCAAAACTGCAACGGTCATATTATTGAAGGGTTCTTGTTTACCTCAGGTAATAGATCATTTAAAGGTCCGCAAGTGATTCGGTTCAAACTTGTACCTGTATGCTAGGTCCGCAAATGAGACAAAAACAGGTAAATTTCGTATAGGTCCTCAAGTGAGAGGTCCTGAAATGAGACGACACCGAAATATACTAGTGGTACTTAGAGACAAGGTTGAAATTTCTATTTTATAGTCACTTTTGAAAAATCGAAAAAATTTCAATGAAATTTCCATAACGAAATCTAAATTTTTATATCTCGACAAATGGAGGAAAGCGCAATCTTCATAGCATATCAGATTTATTTTGTAATCAATAATAAACAATAGGAAATCTTGAAGTACTCACGAGAATAAATGATAATAACAACCTATCATTGTAAGGTGCGACATGGACGTAATTAGACGAAATTAAATGGAAAGAAGCGCTAGTGGTCATTTTACGATTGCCACTCCTGCGAAGAAATTAACGCAGTTAATAATTTTTGCTCTCTCACAAAAGCACCTGGCAGATTATCATCAAGCGAGTAGAGTGTGATTAAAAATAGATAATAAGAAATATATATTGTTAGGTAGATTGGATGAGAAGAGAAGCAGTTAGTAACTTGCCTGTTATAATTAACAACGAGACCCCTTTAGAATTCATTATGCTTCAAAATTGCTATTAACGCTCCGTTAACCATTACAAAAGTAAAAAAAGCCGATAACACTTTATATTATTTTCGTTCACTTGATATTTTATAGCGATTTTTCTAGAGTGTATGGTCGACTTTGAATTAATTTTTTCTCGACACAATATACGAATAATTATACGAGTATGATAATATTTTGAACATCTGCCATGTGATCAGCATTGTTGAAAGTGCGTTTTACGCGGGAGCAGCGACGTCATGGCGGGTACATACGAGAAATCCAGCCCCGATGGAAGCCCTAAACGTACGTTTTACCCACCTAAATAACATCCTAGAAATATTTTGCCTTTGCAGTAAACGCATTCGGCGTCCGACATATCCAAGTGATAATGTTGTTCTTCCTGGTGGCGATCGGAATCGGGACGAGAGTGCAATTATCGGTAGCAGTGGTTGCCATGACTGACAACACCACAAGTCCGAACCCCGACATCCCTGTAGGTCTAAAACTGCCTTAGTTTCGCGTCAAACTCTTATTCCATTCGATATTCCAATCGCAGACTTATAACTGGACGAACAAAAGCGTCATCCTCTCGTCCTTCTACTGGTGCTATTTCATACTGCAAATAGGCGCGGGCGCGTTGGGGAAAACGTACGGTAACAAGAAAATGCTTCTGATCAGCATGGGAGTCAACACCGCTGCTTGTGCCGTCGTTCCATTGGCCGCAGAGAAAATCGGTTCGTTCGGTGTGATGGCTTGCAGGATGCTCCAAGGATTGTCGCAGGGGTGCTTCTACCCTTGCATGGTGAATCTGCTGGGCAAGTGGTGCCCAAAGCTGGAGAGGTCCAGGTTGGGCTCAATAGCCTTTATGGGTAAGTGGTAAAGTTAGAATATATAGCGGAATATACGACGTAAACAATAGGTACTAGATAAGCATTCGGAATGGTAAATTGAAGCCCACTGACAATTGATATAATTAAACACGGCTTAATTTGTTGGGCAAATGTACTGTGAGGCACTGTAGCTCAAAGCCGGAGAGGTTCACATTTGATTGAGATAATTCGCTAAACCAAGAAATGTTACGTAAAACTTGAACCAGCAAAACCTTAGCTGATGTTACCCAGTAATCATTGTTGGAATTACAAATTGTTCGTAACGTTTAATCTGAATATTATATCTTCGAGTTTATGAGTAAAAATTCCTTATATTTCCAGGTGGTTCTTTTGGTGTAATTGTAACCCAACCGATCGTGGGATACCTTTCGGTTACCTGGTGGGGTTGGCCTTCGACGTTTTACTTGTACGCCGCGACAAGCGTCCTATGGATGCTCGTTTGGGCATTCTATGGCGCCGACAGTCCCAACCTCCACAAAAGCATCTCAGAGGAAGAGAAGAGGTACATAGAGGACTCCCAAGACAGCAGCGAAGATGATATTAAGGTGGGGACTGATCACGTTTAGCCTAGATTTCAAATGTTACTTTTCAGTTTAAAGACATACCGTGGAAACCGATCTTCACCTCGATACCGCTATGGTCCCTCACCCTTTCCTACTTCGGGCAGGTCTGGATAGGGATCACTATGACTACGGAACTCCCGACTTACATGAACAAAATTATGAAGTTCGACGTGGCAACTGTAAGTATATCCACGACTACAAACATAGTCTTGGTACAAGGTATTGACGTGGCTATGTGGTTCACATTTCATCGCATTATCGCAAACTTTCGTTTCACACCGTATAATCACCATGTAATTGATTGTTAAGTTTACGAGCAAAATTTAAAAAAGTAGCCATTTGTTGCCACTTCATGGAGATTAAGTTGTTCTCTTGATAATCAAGTTATCGTCATGGCATTGATCATTTCCTTATCGAAACGATTTTTGATCTGATAGCAGATAGAGTTAACCTAAACGCACTGGACACGTGAAATGATACATTTGCTGCTGCTAATTATAAGAATAAGAAATTACCCCAAAATATTTCATATTATTTTATCTTAAAAGAATGTAAGTGAGCTCCATGAAATAAAGTGAGTAGTTACTCAGGACTAACTGCCTGTTGTAGGATGGTTTCGTTTCTTCACTACCAGATTTTGTGATAGTACTGCTGTCCTATCCGGTGGCATACGCCTCAGATTATATAATAAAGAAGAAATACGCATCGATCGGCGCCACCAGAATTTCCCTCACTGTAATACGTAAGTTTTCTAAGCGTCACCAATGCTCTCATAACGTAATTTCGTCGCAAATTCAGCTATCGTTGCAAGTGTAGTGGCCATCTTGAGCCTGACGTATCTACCTCAAGACGCCAAAGTAGCGGCGATTTTCGTGCTGGTTTTAACCGGAGCACTGAGCGCATCCATGTTCAGCGGAAACCTGATCAACCACATCGACTTATCCCCAAAGTACTCGGGCATCATAATGTCCATAAGCAATAGTTCATCGATGATGATCGCTCCTCTAGCACCACTGGCCGTTCAGGCAATCGTCACGAATGAGGTAGGTTCAATTAGAACAAATTTGAGCTGGTAATCGTTTCTGGTTGCCCTTTAGGCGGACGTGGCTCAGTGGAGGACCGTCTTCATAGTTACGTTGGTTATCGTGGTACTGACTCACGTTATGTATTTGTTCTACGGATCCGGAGAGGTGCAATGGTGGAACTTCTATGGGGAAGAAAGAGAGGTCGAAGTGGAGGAAACCAAAGAGGAGAGGATGAACAGACGCAGCAGTCTACTGTCGATACCAATAGGAATCTGATTTATACGTAGCGTTAAGATAATGTGTTTTACTATTGTGAAGTATACTTGTACATAATTACCCACACTTTCACGCCACTGAATGACCAAAAATAACTACTTAAGAACTAAAGACAGGAAATTATTAACTGTCAAAACTGCAGAATCTTGAATTCAATCAGTGGAACTCTACTCGTGAAGTGTCATTATACATTTATTTCTAATTTTCTGTTGGTTTCTTGTAAGGTTGCTATACTCTAGGAATAATAAAATTTCTACGCTTTGTGTAGTTGTTGAATGATTATTACGATGACAGGCATAACGATGTGTTGTGAAAAGGCATATATATTTTATATATGTCACTTTTATGAGATGTGATTCTATATTTCATATTAGGAGAGGTCTTGCCAGCATGGGCCTTTTCCATAAATCTTATAGTACATGGATTGCGCATTGCATAGAGAGCCGTGGCCCAACATTATAGATAATTCTTTAGTGCTTAGTTCTCAGGGTGATATTCAGAAACGTGTCTTAAGGTTCCACTTTACTTAAACGGTTACATATAGTCCAAACACTAGAGATCTTTTGGAGAAAGTAAAGCAGGAGCGAGAAAAAGTGGTATTTCCTGAAAGTTTTTCAATCTATGAACACTCATATGTGGGCCGAGTTATCATAAATTAGTGCACACAACAGTTATAAACAATTTAGATGTTGAAGCGTACCTCGGAAACTATCAAGTGGGCCGAAAAAGTTGTTGATAAATTCTCTAAAAAATGATAATATATTCCACAAAAGTCCTGTAAAATTTTGCTCTATCTCCACTGCTTACTACTTACGGAGATAATTACCTGTAATTGATAATTGTAAATAAACATATTACTGGGGTAGTGTATTATCCTATTAACACAAAATAGGGTACAGTATAGAGGTGAGGGCTAATTCTATATCAGAAAAAGAATATCAGAATAACGAGAAGTTTGAAATTTCTCTGATTATGGTCTAAAATAGTAAGTAAAATAGGAAAAGTTTAGAGAACCTTCCAAAGAAAGCAAAAAAATATATATCAAAATTCCGTTACTACATCGATGTAGAATTAATTTTTATCTTTTTATTCAAACCTATTTCATTTTGTACTCTGACACGATACTCTGAGATCATATTCTCCATAACCCTTACGCGATTATAAGGGCTTAGGAAAAATGTTCCTAACGAAGTGTATTATCTTATCAAAACCAAACAGGGTACAATAAAGAGACATTCTTCATTTTTATATCAAATTTGTATATCTCATTTATATAAAATATTTGAGTATATGACTTGTTTTGAGAAATTTATGATGTAAATAAATAAATGAAAAGTATACATTTTGTATTTCTCAAAATACTGTAGGTATTCATAAATTTATAGTACCTATCAGATTTATGGCAGTTAAGGAGAGTTATTAAAGACAACAGAGACAAACTTTTTCAAAAGTGCTTTGAGAAATGAATCCCAAAGTCAAAGAATATTTTTGATAAACAGTATAAATCTTGGTATTTTACATTTAATGATAATTATGCAGGTATCTATATCTTGCCTATCAATATTTTTTTTATTGAAAATTGATCGTAATTATCTTGACCTTCGACTTATAATAACTATAGAGTGTGGTGTTATCTATGCATGCATAACCTTCATTATGTCAATCAATTAATATATGCATGTACACATATGGGGGCGTCTTAAAACGAGATTTTCGAAAAACACCATCTCACTCCCTTAGAGTGTCGCTGCACCCTCTGCGCAGGGGTGGAAAAACTCCCTTACAATTAATCCTGTGATGTATTTTCGAAGAGACCCTTTCTAACAAGTTTTCACGTGCCAATACTCGGAATGCACGACACGACCCCCTTCATAGAGTACCTATGGCTGCGCCTCTTGCGAAGGGGTGATTAGCCTTCATGCGATTGTTCTCTGGAAACCCGATTCCACCCACTTGTAGCGTTGTTTTACCACCTCTTAAATTTATTAAATAAATGTTCATTGACAAAATATTTGATTTCTTGTGAAACCACGTAAATACTTACATCTACAATAATGTGTACATATTATAATAAGTAATAAAATATATAATGATATTCGTAAAACAATAATACTAGGGGTAGTTAGTTACGGTGGAAATTTTTATTTCTTACTTACTTTTGAAATACCAAAAAAAATTTTTAGTTAAAAATCAATTTCCATGACAATTTCTACATTTTTTTATCTCGAAAAATTTAAGAATGCGCAATCTTCACAGCATATCGGAATTATTTTGTAATCGATAATAAACAAAAGGAAATCTTGAAGTACTGACAAGAATAAGTGATAATAAAAACCTACCATTGTAAAGTGCGACATAGACGTAATTAGACGAAATTAAATGGAAGTTAGTGGTCATTTTACGATTACAACTCTTGCGAAGAAATTAACGCAGATAATAATTTTTGCTCTCTCACAAAAGCACTTGGCAGATTATCGTCAAGCGAGTAGATTGTAATTAAAAATAGACAATAAGAAATATATATTGTTATAGGAAGATTGGATGAGAAGAGAAGCAGTTAGTAACTTGCCTGTTATAATCAACGAGAACTATTTAGAATTCATTATACTTCAAAATTGCTATTAACGCTGCTTTAACGATTACAAAAGTAAAAAAGGCGGATAACACTTTATATTATTTTCGTTAACTTGATATTTTATAGCGATTTTTCTAGAGTGTATGGTCTACTTTGAATTAATTTTTTCTCGAAACAATTTACGTATAATTATACGAGTATGATGATATTTTGAACATCTGCCTAGTGATAAGCTTTGTTGAAAGTGCGTCTTACGCGGGAGCAGCGACGTCATGGCGGGCGCATACGAGAAGTCCAGTCCCGATGGAAGCCCCAAACGTAAGTTTTACCCACCTAAATAACATCCTAGAAATATTTTGACTTTGCAGTAAACGCATTCGGCGTCCGACATGTCCAAGTGGTAATGATGTTCTTCCTGTTAGCGATCGGAATTGGGATGAGGGTGCAATTATCAGTGGCAGTGGTTGCCATGACTGACAACACTACGAGCCCGAACCCCGACATCCCTGTAGGTTTAAAACTTCCTTAGTTATGCGCCGAACTCTTATTTCATTCGATATTCCAATCGCAGACTTATAACTGGACGAACAAAAGCGTCATCCTCTCGTCCTTCTACTGGTGCTATTTCATACTGCAAATAGGCGCGGGCGCGTTGGGGAAAACGTACGGTAACAAGAAAATGCTTCTGATCAGCATGGGAGTCAACACCGCTGCTTGTGCCGTCGTTCCATTGGCCGCAGCGAAAATCGGCTCGTTTGGTGTGATGGCTTGCAGGATGCTCCAAGGATTGTCGCAGGGTTGCTTCTACCCTTGCGTGCTGAACCTGCTGGGCAAGTGGTGCCCAAAGCTGGAGAGGTCCAGGTTGGGCTCCCTAGCCTTAATGGGTAAGTGAAAAACTTAGAATGTACAGCGGAATATACGACGTAAACAATACGTTCTAGATAAACACTCGGGATGGAAAACTGAATCTCACAGATAATTAATATTATTAAACACGGCTTAATTTGTTGGGCAAATGTACTGTGAGGCACTGTAGCTCAAAGCCGGAGAGGTTCACAGTGAATTGAGATAATTCGAGAAACAAAGAAATGCTACGTAAAAATTGTACCACCAAAGCGTGACCTGATGTTACCTCGTAATATAAGTTGGAATTACAAATCGTTCGTTACATTTAATCAGGATATTTTATCCTCGATGTTATGAGTAAAAATTCCTTATGTCTCCAGGTGGTTGCTTTGGTGTAATCGTCTCCCAACCGATCGTGGGATACCTTTCGGTTACCTGGTGGGGTTGGCCTTCGACGTTTTACCTGTACGCCGCGACGGGCGTCTTATGGATGCTCCTTTGGGCGCTTTACGGCGCCGACAGTCCCAACCTCCACAAAAGCATCTCGAAGGAAGAGAAGAGGTACATAGAGGACTCCCAAGACAGCAGCGAAGATGATATTAAGGTGGGGACTGATCATGTTTAACCAGGTTTCAAATGTTAATTTCCAGTTTAAAGACATACCGTGGAAACCGATCTTCACCTCGATACCGTTATGGTCCCTCACCCTTTCCTACTTCGGACAGGTCTGGATAGATATCACTCGGACTACGGAGCTCCCGACTTATATGAACAAAATTATGAAGTTCGACTTGGAATCTGTGAGTATATCCACGACAACAAACACAGTCTTGGTACAGGGCATTCACGTGGCTATGTGGTTCATATTTTTTCACATTGTCGCAAACTAAAAAATAAAAAAAAATAGTAGCGATTTGTTGCCACCTCTTGGAGATTGCATTGTCCTCTTGATAATCAAATTATCGCTATGGCATTGATGTTTTCCTTATCGCAACAATTTCTGATCTGATAGCAAATACAGTTAACCTAAACGTATTGGCCACGTTATGATTGAAATTATACATTTGCTGCTGCTTATTACAAGAATAAGAAATTACCCCAAAATCTTTCACATTCTTTTATATTAAAAGAATGTAAGTGAGCTCCACGAAATAAAGTGAGTAGTTACTCAGGAGTAACTGCCTGTTGTAGGATGGTTTCGTTTCTTCACTACCAGATTTGGTGATAGTACTGCTGTCCTATCCGGTGGCATACGCCTCAGATTATATAATAAAGAAAAAATACGCATCGGTCGGCACCATCAGGATTTCCCTCACTGTAATACGTAAGTATTCCAAGCGCCATCAAGGCTATCCTAACTTAATTTCGTCGCAACTTCAGCTGCCATTGTGGCTGTAGTGGCCATCTTGAGCCTGACGTATCTACCTCGAGACGCCAAAGTAGCGGCGATTTTCGTGCTGGTTTTAAACGGAGCGCTGAACGCAATCATGTTCAGCGGAAATATGATCAACCACATCGACCTATCTCCAAAGTACTCGGGCATCATAATGTCCATTAGCAATAGTCTATCGATGATCATCGCTCCTCTAGCGCCACTAACCGTTCAGGCCATCGTCACGGATGAGGTACGTTCAATTAGACCAAATTTGAGCTGGTAATCGATTCTGGTTGGGCCTTTAGACGGACGTGGTTCAGTGGAGGACCGTCTTCATAGTTACGTTGGTTATCGTGGCACTGACTCACGCTATGTACTTGTTCTACGGCTCCGGAGAGGTGCAATGGTGGAACTTCTATGGGGAAGAAAGAGCGGGCGAAGTGGAGGAGACCAAAGAGGAGAGGATCAGCAGACGCAGCAGTCTACTGTCGATACCAGTTGGAATCTGATTTATATGTAGCGTTAGGATAATGTATTGTACTATTGTGTGGTATACTTGTACATTAATTACCCACACTTTCACGCCACTGAATGACTAAAAATAACTATTTAAGAACTAAAGCCAGGTAATTATTAACTGTCAAAACTGTCAAATTTTGAATTCAGTCAGTGAAACTATTTGTGATATGTTATTACACATATTTCTAATTTCCAGTTGGTTTCTTGTAACGTTTCTATACCATAGGAATATTAAAATTTCTACGCATTATATAGTTGTTAAATTATTATTTCGATGACAAGCATAACGATGTGTTGTGATAAGGTATATGCATTTTATATATGTCGCTTTTATGAGATGTGATTTTATATTTCATATTAGGGGACGTGTTACCAGCACGGGCCGTTTCCATAAATCTTATAGTACATGGATTGCGCATTGGATAGAGAGCCATATGCCAACATTTGAAATAATTGCTTAGCACTAGTTTCTCTTCAAGACATGACGATCCCCTGTTGCCCCTGGGACCAAAATATCAGTAATTACTCCCTTAACGTAATCGTTTCCTTTGGTTTTGTTTTTGTTCACCCAGAGCTACCACCTAACGCGCCCTTAGCGAGACATCATCCCCCTAGGCGTGCCAATAATTCGAAATTTTCTTTGTGAAAAAGCGATTCAGTACATTTTTCCATCAGTTCACATTTGACACTATTTTACACGTCTGAACTCTCTGGTATGAGTACGTATTAGGTAAGTTGACCGATCAAAGAGTCTCTCTCTCTCTCTCTCCCTCTCTTTCTGTCTGTTTTATTTCTCGTTTTGGCCACACTGCCTGACCATCGAGATGGGGTCAGGCCTCCTTATAAGCGAGCGGCGATCCTGGCCGCTGCCTCCGAGGAAGGCGAGCAGGTGCAACGGGTCAGACTTTCATTTGTCGAAAGTGGAGCAAATAATCGACGATACACTTTAAACGGAGCCGATTCATAATTACGGCGGTGTCGTTGTGTAACTCGAGAGAGGAACAGCCGACCCGGAATTGGAGGTTTATAAAATTTACCATCGACGCGGATGGCCAGCGTTCTCCCAATTAAGGAAGTGATTGGATGTTGGGGAGTCCTTCCAGCGACGATCTTTGTTTGAAGGGCAGAGTCTTTACATATGACGCTCAATGCAAATTTTCTTCTGCAATTTGTAGATTCTCTACATAAAAATTGGTTACATTGTCTTAAATTTTGATTTTAATATGACATTTAACGAAAACTGTCATAAGTTGATTATAACCCACCGAATACAATATAGATTGACGAAATCTCACCAAGAATCGTTTTTTTTTTAGTACTAGTTCAATCATATCTAACATACAATACAACACAGATACCCTAACAATGAGTCAATAGTGTTTCTTTATCAACTAAGATTAAGCTCCAAATTAAGTGATTTCATGTATGCTGATGTGGTGACTATATACATAACATCGTTAAATGAGTTGAGGCGTTGAGCAATAGGAAAAAGATCAACAATAAGAAGGAACCACAAAAATAAAATGGCGAAATGAGAACACCGAAACACTGCTAAATAAGAAAAAGAGTTTACGAAACGTGGCATACGACCAAAAATAACGATGACAGAACCTATTACATACGATGCTCCAGAGAGGTAAACAAAGAGGTGGCTAGACCGAAGATGAAACATGGGAATCTAGGTACAGACTGGTCAAAAAAAACATTGGTAATACACCTATCCGAACTACCCCCACCTACTTCAAAATAAGCTAAATCAGGTAACCAATATCGCCAGAATAATTGTTTATATGGCTGTATTACCATTCTGACTGGAAAATTATACCTCTGCATTTTTAGTGTGTACAAGCAGTGTTGCTGACATTAAGAGTTTTCCAGGTGTGTTGCGAGTTTGTATTTAGTGACATTATACTATATTTTGCTTCTATTTGTGTTTCTCAATATGGCAAAATCCAGAGCTGCGCTCTCCAAAGTTCGTAAAAAGACTTCTAGGTCGAATTTGATGAGGAAGTTAAATGCAGCAAGGTAAGTAGTTACCAGCAATTAGTGGCAAGTTTGGATGTCGACCATTAGCCTTCGATTGAAGGATAGATGGACCAGAAAAGTGGAGTAGACATGGATCATAATGTAATTCGTTCCAAACAAAGTCTTTACAACGTTCTTTGGGATGAAGATCAAAGTGCCAATGTACTACCCAGTGTATTGAAAAAGTGATTTTTTCGAGCTATACCAAAGCTCAGTATTTATCTACGATACTTCATGCGACTGACCTTCGTATAATTTGGTGCAAACTCACCACAAGCGTTCACATAAGCGATAAGAATCGTACAGCTGTGTCGACTATTAGAGTCGGGTCACTAGGGTCGTAAAACAAGTGATGCAGGTGTAGAGGCGGCATGTGTTGCAGGCTTAAACATTTTTTTACTCGTTCCAACTTAGTTTGAAAGAAGAATACGTATATGTAAAACGTAAAACCAACACCATGGACTACTTATGCTGGCTCATGGACTACTGAAAATTTTGTAAGTGCCTTCTAGGTAGTCACTTCTGGGGAAATGAGCATTAACAATGAGGCGAAAGTTGTACACCAGAACATTTCTTGTAAGACCACTACTACCAAAAAGGGACAAACGCAGAAGCCATGATGGGTATCTTCGATACCATCTGATTCTTATGAGGAAGAAATCATTCATTAGTTAAGTGAACCATCAGCTGAAGGAGGAACTTATGATTATGAAAATTATTGCATTGGGTACCTAGAAGAATTTGTCCTAGCTGGTAACAGACGTTCTTGAACATGTGTGACGTTGACTTAACGGAGGAAAAGAAGACTGACGATACTGGTGTGCCTCCAGAGACTTGAAAGAAGGGTATTTTCATTCGTGCCGTGTTGGTTTTTAAACATTTTCCGTTTTTAGAAAAAATAGTCTAATTGTTTCTCCACACCAATTGATCAAGGAAACGTGCCACTTTCGCCCGGCAGAAATTCCAATCATCAAAACCATCGCCGCTATGCTATTATCATCATTATTATTCGCATTACGATTATTACATTAACGTATGCCATCGGCCAAGTCAGATCCATTCCTACGGCCGTTACTTCGAAACGCATTTGAAACCGTTTTCACCGATAACAGGACGACGCCTTCGGCTCCGCTCGATTCCGACTCGCGAGACAAAGAGACCAAGAATCCCCTGGGCTCTTTCCCACAACCTTTTTTCGGAGTTATGAATGGAAGCGCACATAAAAAATCTCGCACACGCACGAGCTTCAATATATATAAATTAAAAAAACTCGACCCGGCGCTGGAACCGAAAGAGAGAGGAAGGGCGGAGGGGAGCGAGGCGACCTTTGCTGTCGAGTGGAAGATAAACTGAAGCTGTTGCTGTCCGAGGAAGAGAAGATGAAGGAGAAGAAGAGGGATTGAGAGATGCTGCGGTCGCAAAAGCGGACACCGGTAGCTTATTGACCTCAGACTTTGATTATATCGAGTGAAGTGGGCGATCGAGAGTAATCGCCGATTTTCGTCAAAGTACTTTATCAAAATCATATCATATAAAGGAGACATTAGATTACGGCCAGGTGCCTGTGCCCTTTCAAAACATGCACAACAGGAAGGACACGCAATAGATTTTGAGAACACCGAAATTATGGCTAGAGCAAGAAATTAAACCATAAGATAACTCCAAGTCTTCACCACCAATTTAATTGGTGGTGAAGACTTGGTGTTTTCTTAGGGTTTAACTACCATGGTCACCTTCGAGACGCTGGACAACCTTCGGATTTTAAAGCAAGAAACAACTACAAACGTACCTTCTGTTGACGCTAACGTCAACATTATTTTAGGAAATTTTTAGGGTTAAGAAATTGTAATTTATTGCGAACTAATTCAGGGAGCCTCTTACATCATTTAATTAAAACACGCTTTGTTTTACGAAACGAAGCATAACACTAATCCAAGGTAATGAGGTCAACAGTGTACTACTAAAGTGCAGAATGTGGATGTCAGCATAATACTCCTTCGCAACTTGATCGCAAATCCGCATCGGTGTAAGGTCAGTGAAGCAATTCTCGAACATTGGAAGATAACATTCAACAAAAATTAACAACGTTATCAAATAATTGGAACCACAGGCTACTGCAACTCAAAATGACTGTGTATAAAAGCTCGTGAATTTTTGGCAATAAATTAGTATACCTAGTATGCTCAAAACGACAGTGTGTCGTGGTCTTGATTCTTCAACCCAACCTACAAGCTCTCACGTTACGCCCTGAGAGTTCTACGAGATCTTCAAGATACGACAACTTCTAACTTCGAGAACTTCAACCCCGGATCTGCACGTTACGCCCTCAGATCCAACCCGGAGAGCACGTTACGCCCTCTCTCCATACTTCGAGAACTTCAACTTCAAGAACTTCAAGAAATCACGTCACGCCCTGATGTCCAACCTACGAGACCATCTTCAGCCTTACAACCTGGAGACAAGATTCATCTCCGCAGCCACCCACGAGCTACGGGAGAGATCATCTACAGTCCACTCTCTACAGAGATCATATGCACACTTCGTTCACCTTCATAGAAATAATTTACATTCATAATGAAGGCAAACCAATTGATAAGGAAACAGATATTCAAAACTTAAACACTTTATACGCATACATCCAACACGTTGAGGAACGAAGGAGAAACACGAGAGAAAAGCTAGAGGAAACTCCCCTATTAATAAATGAGTAACCTAAATCAATACTCAAAAAGAAGTTTTTCACCCTTGAGAGGTTTCTTTAGACTCATTTGTCGTGATAGGATAAACGGGACGAAACCTCTCCAGAGTGGACAATCACTTCCTGTATCTCTCGTCCCTCATTCAACACCAAGTGGAATATTGTTCCCTACTGAATTGATCTGTCGCGATTTGCTGTAACAAGACAAGTTTAGATAGATCATTAAAAACGTATTATAGATATTTTCGTTGTGTCTCTTTCGTAAGATCTTGTAATGATAGAAAGGGAAGACATCTATCCTGGAAAGGTCTCCTGAGGCATCCCTAACCTAACCTACGCCGGCAAATTTGTCAAGAAAAATGTACCAATTTTAGCCCATTAATTTTCACAAAATCTAAGAACAATTTTGGATAGTCAAACTTAGTAGTATCTTGTAAACATTTCTAGTCAGAACATATTGCTGATTGGATTGAAAACATTTCATTGCATATAAGTGTAATGAAATTAGTTCCCGAAATATTGATTACCTTGTTTAACATATGAATAAACATTATATCCCAAGTTCGATCCAACTTTCTGAATCGAGTTATTAACTTGAAAATTGTACAATTCCGACGCTTACAGACCCCATTACAATATATTTTCTACCTTTATTTCGTGTCGATCAGTCAACGAGTTTAATCGACGAATTAACCGAAAACGACGGAGTCCAGAAGTGACGGTCGTAAGTCTGGAATAATCGCTCTTAAACGTACCGCCCGTCGAGCACTATCGTCACTTCTCTTACTTCTTCGGCGGCTTCTTCTCTTCGAACGAGCAAGAGCAGGAGGGGATTCAGAGAGGAGGCATTTAATTTACGAAGATATCTGGGGAAGGTGTTTCTATAGGAAAGGGTAAGTTTAGTGGACGTCTGTGGAAGTCATGTAGGAAGTGTTGGTAAATTGGGATAGTCGGTGGTCATTACTGGAAGACTTTTGGTAAGAGTTAATGTGTGTGACTAGGGCTGGATCGTTGTCAATTTGCGATTTACCAGCATATTTAGTTGAAATGTTGTAATTTCATAATGAAGAGAAACAAAATATATGTTGGTGTATCGATTGTGAATCGTCCTGCACGCCCCTTCCCTCCACATCATTCTTCAATTTTAGTGTGTGTGTGTGTGTGTGTGTGTGTGTGTGTGTGTGTGTGTGTGTGTGTGTGTGTGTGTGTGTTTCACGTACCGGTGCAAAGCCCCCGATCTGTCTCTGCTTCTTTTTTCTCGGAGGCATTTTTAAGTTGCTGCCCGTTCATTAAGTCCTGACCCCGGCGACCGCAACGGCCGTACCAAATGGGAAAAAAAGTCGAGAAGAAGAAAAAGAAGAAGAGGAGCGAGAGAAAAAGTACAGCAGGAGGAGGAGGAGGAGGAGAAGAAGAAGAAGAAGCCGTATCCGGTCATCATCAGCTATATTCGGTTCCTTCACGGGCGCATCGACCATCGAAAACGCGCTCCGGTCCAGATTGTCGATAATACACAACAACAGGTCGCAGAGATGCCAATTAGGAGATGTCCCCGGGTTACGAGGAAAAGAGAGAGAGGAAGAGAGAGAGAGGGAGGCTTCTCTTTTTGGGTTCGACCTTCTGTCGGTGCCCTACGTGGCACTCAGAGGCGGAGGAAATGCACCCAGTACGCTGAGGGCAAATATTGGTAGCGACCAGGAGTGTGCAACGTACATGTAAGAAACAACAACATGAGTTCCGTATAGAACCCACTGTCATTGGTCGCTCAGAAGATAGAGAATCGACGATATAACAGGTTTAATTTAATATTTTGCAACCTACTGCAATTTCAATGACAACTTCATAGCCTAAATTGTTGTCTCTGTCCTTCTTCTATTATTAAATAATTCAGTCCCACAAATCCAAAATTTCCAATTAAGAATTGTCATCACTCTCCATCAGATTGTGAAACTTTGGAAAATTGGCGGAAAATCTGTAATATTCCTATAGATTGTAACAAACAAGTTTCTGTATGTGAATCAAATTTTCTTTCGTTAACCAACATCTCATCTTCAAATAGTAATCTCCGAGAAACAGAAATTCAGCCGTGCTTCAAGATTTGCCGTAAGAGGCACTACAGTCAAGGCCAACTGTCACTTGTCATTTGGGTTATTCCCAAAATATAATGGGTTTGGACTTCTAATAATATAGATGTTCTGTGTTTAGTGACTAAATCTTCATGTTCTTAAATTTGATAATAAAAGTGATTAAAAATTCGTATATGAAGCGTTATTATCTTGTGAAAATCTCATAGATCTTTCCAGGTGCCATTGGCATCACATTAATTAAAGACACGGCATATGTTTTCCTATGTATTTACAGTTTTAATTAATTTCTCAACTACAAATTCCCATTTTGTTACTCGTACCAAAAACTATCTCCTATAATGGGTGTCCATGTTATTTAGCATTTTATTAGTGATGGCTGTATGGTGAACAAAGACGAAGGAAATTGATATACCCAATATTGATTAGTTCGGAGTCTATTACCAATTCTCAATTCCTAGAGCAAATTTAATGCTGCTACAATGCCGGTGGTTCAAAATACCGAAACTTTCGTCACTTTAAAAAAAAATGTAATTATTTTCCCAATCTTAACGTTAGTAGCGTCAGTAGCGTGTTGTTGTTATCTCTCTTCTCATAGGCTTTTCGATAGGTGCGAAGGCAATTCGAGAAAATCCCAAATAAAGGAAAATCACAAGTGGAAAGAGCAGAGGAGGGTTAACGCAAATTGTTATTACTCTTCAGTCATTCAGTGATGGTAAAATCAATATTCAAATTTTTAAAAAAATAATTAAGTGGATTAATATAAAATTTCGAAAAATTGAAAATTGGTAAATAGAAAATGCCTTCAGAAAAAAATTTGCAAAAAATGAGATTTAACATAAATTGTTACTACTCTTGTCATTAAGTGATGGTACAATCAATATTCAAATTTTTTAAAAAATAATTGAGTGGATTTATAGAAAATTTCGAAATATTGCAAATTGGCAAATAGAATTTGCCTTCAGAAAAAATTTGCAAAAGATATTATTAAACCCTACTTTATGTATTAGATAATAGAATGAATATTAAAAGAGTGACAACATTTTCAAACAAAATTTTAAAAATTTCTCTAACTTCATTGGAAGTCACGAATATTGAAACTAAATATGGCGATGTCCATCGGGTGTTAATTTCTCATATTTTGTAATAAATATTTAATAAGTAATAAGTAAGTATTTAATGTACATATTCGGTAGTATAAAAAATATTTATTGTTTCGAAAAATAATATTGGAGTGTCCTTTAGAGTAGACAGAGCAAAAAATGTTATTATTCATTTATTATTATTATTTATAATTTTTTTATTTTTTATTGTTCATTTTATTATCTTTATTCAGTTTATTATTGACTTATATATAACACTACAATAAATAGTAAAAGTTTTAAACAATTCATAGAGCAAATTTTGAAAATTTTTCCAAAGATACAGAAATGACAAAATTTAAATAAAAAAAAATTTGGTAGGGGTCCTAGTGTAGCACAAAAGTGTAAATTCATAGTAGGAACCGTCTGTGTTTTTTAATTCCTGGGATAAACGTACCATAAACATATATACAGATACAGACATTTTTAAAAAACATGTGTTTTGGACTCAGAGACTTACTAAAATATCGAGAAATGTTAATAACTCAAATTCGAAAAATTGACATCTCATATGTACCTTTAGGTGCATATGTACCTAATAGGATTTGTATAGGAATCTAGAAGAAAGATTATGGAAGGTTTCTGAAAATTTTGAACAATCTAGTCTAGATGGTCTTAAATGGGCTCAGTATAAATTTAGAAGGTTCTTATTTCAGTTCCTCGAAGTATAAAATCTATAGAATCCAGCAAGAATAATTAGAAAAATTTTCTGACAGTTTTAGCCAGTTTAGGTTTTTAGTTTTAGTCTCTGAGAACCCCAGAAAAATCTAGATGGTCCTAAACGGCCTTAGACTAGATTCTGGAAGCATCCTATTAGTTCCAGACAGTAAAACTTCCAAAATTTAACAGGGACGGTCTTGAGGGCTTTCTGAGAATTTTGAACATTCTAATCTTTTCCAAAGAACCTAGGAAAATTCTAAAATGATCTTACCGATGGATCTACTTGTTCATTAGTTCAAGTTTTCATAAGTAAAGTTTCAGGAATCTACAAGGAAGATGATGGAAGGTTTCTGGAAAATTTTAAAAATCTAGTGGTCTTAAAATGACCTCTAGATAAATTTAGAAGGTTTCCATTTCAATTCCTCGAAGTAGAAAATGTATAGAATCCAGCAAGATAAATTTGAAAAAGTTTCTGAGAGCCAGTTTCGGTTTTTTGTTTTAGTCCCTAAGTTACCAGAAAAATCTAGATGGTCCTTAACGGCCTTAGACTAGATTTTCGATCCATCCTTCTCTTAGTAGCAGACAGTTAAACTTTAAAAATTTAACATGGACGTTCTTAAGAGACCTTTGGAAATTTTGAACATTCTAATCTTTTCCAAAGAACCTACATAACAAAGTAAAAAGGGACGATGTGCCATGTATTGTCATGTTATTGTGGTAGACGTCTTTTAGTTAACCTTTAATAACTGCAACGGGTGTTTTTTTTTAAATTTCACCTCATAGTAGGCTGTGGATGGTTGTTTGTGAATGCACCTTACTAAAAAATTTCAATATTGAAGTAGGTTGTCATAACCTCACTTTTTTAATAAAAATTGAAACTGCTCCAATTAGTTACTAGTGTCTTGAAAAAGACAGCTTAGCTCTATTGATTAGGCGTTAGATGAGTGAGACACTAAAGAATATAAAAATCTAAATGCGAGAACCTCTGTGAAAACAAACTTGAAAATACTTAACTCTCCCAAGGAACAATAGTCTTCGAAGTGCTTAGAACGATTTGACTTTTGATAATGACATTGTTTAGTAAGGTGTATTCACAAACACTATCCACAGCCTACTATGAGGTGAAACTTAAAAAAACACAAGATAGTATTTGGCAAATTGCAAATAAAATAATCCACAAATATGAAGCTTAGTTTAATTAAAGTTTGACACATTTTCCAAATTAACATCCAATTCCACTTGTCTAATTGGCGTTTAAACGTTTATTGATATTTACTGTCAACTGACATAACAATTCCAACAGAAGAAGGAACTCAATTATGAAGGAATATTGCATTACATCCCACTTCCTGCTCAAGTCCAATTTCCGAACAAAACCGGAGGAATCTAAACAGTTACCTTTCAGGTATAATTTACTTCTTTTATTCCACGCACCTCCGCACGTCTTGGGCCGATTTTTCTCTTACCCTGCCACACAAGAAGCCTCTCCTCGTACCGAAAAAGAACGGACCAACAACCGTAATCTTCCCTCCCTTCTTCCCCCGGTCCTAGCCCGAGATTCGACTCTGCCGAACTTATGGGGTGTCCGAGATACTTATCATGGTAATTTTTTACTTATTTTCGAATTAAGCCTGAAATATATTTTAATTAGGAGCCGGCAGTGTGGCCGACGATAAACCTCTCCGGGACCTTATCGGCTTGACAGTAAGTTACGGCTTCATTTCGTCGGTAGGTATTGGAGGTTAATTAGCTTTCGGTTGCGCGAGTCGGCAGCGTTAATTGGCGAGGGGAGAGACGTTCTCGAGATTTTTGCGTACAGATTTCGAAAGTGAGATTTGATAGAAACATACTTCCGTTCTGATCCATAAATTAGACGAGTGATGGATGTTTTCTCGAGGGAACGGCGGGAATTCGTAATTTCACTTTTTACGAGCTCTTACCTGTCGTTTATTTCTCACCTAATATCAAACGAGTTCTCGACGAATACATTTGGCAGATTCGTACCGTCGCAAAAAAGTCAAATTGAATTTGTAGCTCTCGCGGCACTTATAGACCAGTAAAAAACAAATAAACCTAAGATAGGTTACAACATAACGGCCTTATAACGTGTAGCGTTTAAATAAACTTAATTTTCACGAAATTTCCCCCAATTTCCACTTCAATTTCTCTCACCCACCACGACTTTACATGTACTTACAACTACTCCCTGCGATAACAACAGATTTTATTTCCGGGTCTATAACTCTTCCTCTTACGATTTAATGCAAGAAATATCTTATCTCGGATCGTGATGAGAGTGGTTTGGTTCTCTCACGAATCAACTAAACAGGTTAATTGGATAGAAATCAATTTACACATATTTACATAGTAATTTAATATTTGAGTCAAATCGCCAGAGAGAGAGGAGGTTGGAGATTCGCTTGAAAGGTCTTCGATTTCATAACCGAAGCTTTCGTCGGAATCAGCATTATCTGCTAAAACAGCGTATAGTGTAATTGCTGAAGAAATTAGAGATGTTTCAATAGTAGTTTCAAGATGTCGCATGGTGCTTTTTTGAGAAAATGACAAATAGCATCTTTTTTATTAGAAACACAAGCCGTACCCGGCATGCGTTGCAATGCCACGTAAAGTTTAAAAAAAGAAAGATAAATAAAAATTATAGATGACCCGGTGGACTCCCTATCATCTACATATATTTTTGAAAAATATGTTGAAAACTTGGTACAAATCTTTTATCTACATTAAATTAAAATATGTAACACAGTTATACACATAACCAATTTGAGGCTTTCTGATGTACTATATTTTTTTGCGGTGCGTAAATATATAAAGTTCATGGTTTTACGGCCCGAGAACACGCGACGTATAATTGCCCATGCGCGAAACCGGGAAACTCCAAGTTGATTCCGCAAACTGTCCTTGTATCTGCAATTGTATATCATCTTTTTAAATTTTTAATAAATAATTTATCAAAAACTACCTTTAAAGTGGGCATGAAATTTTCCTGCACAATATGCGCTGCACCAAACGACGTCATTTGAAAGCAATTGTTATATTTTTTGATGTTGGCCAAGAAATGATTACAGTCATTTCCCACCCCACCTCAAACTAATGAGCGTAATGGATCTGATGGTGGGAACAATTGTGGCAATTTAACTTTACCACCAGCACAACATAATCCAGTAGATTCACCGCTGTATGTCAACGCTTTACAATATTGACAATCGATTGTCATTTCTCCAATCGTTATTAAACGGATTGGTCAGCACAATAATCTATTTCCGGGTCGTAGTGGAATGCTACTCGTTCTAAGTTTACAGGAACACTGCGTCTGCGGAATCGCTCTATTTCATTGTGTCGTGCTCGCTGCTGTTGTATTTGATGTGCCCGAAGTCGTTCCATTCTAAGCCTATCTACTTCATAATTATTCACTGTTGAACGCAATTCTGTCATACCAATACGAATTTTATCATTATCTGTCTCTCGCTGGTCGTCAGTGCGATTTGCACGTGAGGTAGCTCGTCGCACATTTGATTGACTTCGACGACCTAAGTCAGGTCGTCTTCTCCTTGGCGTTTTAAAATCAATGAACTTCTCGCGCACTGACAAACTGATGATAGATTTTAATAATAGTCTTGATATTTATTTAGCTGACAATCAACTGACACTATACTTTTATTTCTTTGATTAAATATCAAATTACAAAACGTACCTTTTTAGTATTCCCGTTACTTATTATGTACGTTTCTCGCCGCTTAAACCTTCCCTGAAGTTTCACAAATATTTCAAGATCAAACGTAGCAAAATCGGTCCAGCCATTCTAGAGTTTAAGCGAGACAAACGAACAGCAATTCATTTTTATATATAGAGAGAAGAGATTATCATCACTCGTTTAATTAGAAAGGAAAAGTGTGGGTCGTAAGTGTACTGCGTGGTTTTGTGTATTCGAATTAATGTTCTGGACACAGAATTTATGAGGAAACCACGAGCAAACCATAAAGTGGCTCTCCATGTTGCACGATTATAGCTGACCTCAAAATCACGTGATCGAACATTTTATGAACTACAGAAAAACGATATTCAGATCTGCCAATTCTTAAATGAAGTTTAAAGTACACTAGGTAATTTCAACTAAAATGACGATGTATCTATAGATATGTATGTATGTATCAACCAGTGATTAGTATTGATATCGGTACAAATTTCCGAAATGCTCACATTATGCTATTTTTGGTGTATTAAAAATTAAACAGCTATTGAAGAAAACGAGGAAGACAATAATCAAGGCAATGGAGCACACAAACCCATTAATATGGAAGGCAAGGGACTACGACGAGGACGCACCATCAAAGACCCAAGACGGCAATGAAGGAGGACTAACCAAGAAGGACATACCAGGAAAATGAAATAATATTAAGAGGACCACCAGGACGACCAGGACAACGGAGCCACTATCACCACACGTAGGAAAGAAAAATAGTAAAATAAATTTAGTGCTAAATGTTAGTTGGAAGTAATCAGTTTAGTACATAATGAGTGTAGTGTGATTATTTGGACCCATGTAAAGTCAAAATGCGAGGTCAGATTTTCCAAGTCTGATTTACCCTGCACTTTTCCACATTTTACATTTTAAGCAAGTCAAAATTATGTTGATGGAATCGTCCTTGCTTACTGCAGCTCTCGCTGATAGTCGCAAGGGTATGTTTTATTTTTTATGTATATTTTGGGGATTATCAAGAACATTTCTGATTTTATCTCAGCTCCCCGAGAACATCCCCCCATTCTTTAGAAGATTAAACATTCTCCGAAGAGGCCTTCAACATCTTGACACGTCTCAACGAAGCTAAGTATCCATCTTGTATAACCAATCAAATTATCTTATCATCATTGAACCCAGTCTCACCATGTCAAACTCATATGGGTTCTACAACTTTTTAAAAACTGTATATGATCCTCAACAAGTAAAAGACCTAAAAAGTTTATCCAAAATTATGAATGCTATTACTAGAGTCAAAAATAAGATCATTTTTCTCAGAAGATGTAGGACAGATGGTGTTTTTCCGTCTTTTCTAAATTTGGGGATTATCAAGAACATTTCTGATTTTATCTCAGCTCCCCGAGAACATCCCCCCATTCTTTACGAAGATAAAACATTCTCCGAAGAGGCCTTCAACATCTTGGCACGTCTCAACGAAGCTAAGTATCCATCTTGTATAACCAATCAAATTATCTTATCATCATTGAACCCAGTCTCACCATGTCAAACACATATGGGTTCTACAACTTTGTAAAAACTGTATATGGTCCTCAACAAGTAAAAGACCTAAAAAGTTTATCCAAAATTATGAATGCTATTACTAGAGTCAAAAATAAGATCATTTTTCTCAGAAGATGTAAGACAGATGGTGTTTTTCCGTCTTTTCTAAATTTGGGGATTGTCAAGAACATTTCTGATTTTTCGCAAGGGTATACTTACACTAGGTTAGGCTGTAGGAGAATGGTTCAAACTTTCATCTACTTCCATGGCTGAATATACCAATAAATAATGTGGCAACTATGCACCACCAAAGAACCAAAAATATTTTTTTGGACATATTCACCCACAGAGCATAATTCATAATCTCTCGTCTCGGGAGGCATTTCGGCGTAAATTTTTCGAATCGCTCAAATCAGAATTAAGCGATAAAGATTTCTACATGGAAAAGTACTTACGGGAGGCATTTAAGGCATCCGAGCGGTAAATCTAACAATTAAAACCTCGTGCGGCGTTCGAAAAATTTATTTCTCCATTCACGGTCCATTCTGCTAACTTTTGAGAGGTGAAGGAGTATTTTCCATGTTTATTGGTAGAGCTGAGGGTGTTTAGGGACTTTGGACTACTAGTGCGTAAGGTGGAGAATGATACGTTTTACACTGACTCTCCTGCGTTGAACTGTCAGTCCTTGCGATTGGTACAAGTTTCCGGTTCCGTTCACGAAAACGATCGGACGATCACGAAATTATCCTCGAGGTCGGATTCTAGCGCGCGCGTCATGCTTCTTGACCAAAGTAATTTCGTAGTCGAGAGTCCCATAATGGCAATCGGGGAAAGAAAAAAGAGGAGCAATGGAGTTGACGGACCCGCCGGTCACTCATCTTTGCCCTTTTGGCGAAACGTGCGTATACGTCTAATATTCCACGTTCTGGGCGAGAGATGACAGAAGCGGTCTCTTCTCCTTTCTCGCGCTCGTAAATCTGCTAAAACTAATAATGGTAGCGTTAATAACGATCGGGTATGCTGCGGACGACTTCGCCGATGTCCGGTTAAATTTATGGGGTTTGTTTTGCGCTACGTCTCGCAATTTTTATCAACTTCACATGGCCGCGATAGCTTCTGCTCCTCTTCTTATTCATTTAATCTTCGGAGAGTCATTAAAATTCAATGAATTTCAATTAGGCCGCTAAATAAACGCGTAAGCGACACTCCGCAGGACGAGTTGTTATGACGACAATTTAACGTGGTTTTATCATGAGCACTTACGAGAAATATATATGTGGTGATAAGTGAATAAACATTCGTAAACCACGTTAATCTACGGCTTGATGCATTAGAAAATGGGGAAGGTCGAGTAAGAAACACCATGTGGGCCAAGGGTACCATGTTTATTTCCAATAACACGAGGATTTTTTCCAATGCGCTAACAGTGTCAGTCTATTTTATACCTATAGGAACTAATGGACCTATTGACGTTATTATTTAATTTTCGGTTGGTTTTCAAACAAGAAAAGATGGGCAATATCTACTCAGGCTAGACTCCAACCTGAGTAGAAATGGAGTAAAGGAAACAAAATGTTTAGTAAGATAGGCTTTAAAATGTGACACTCGGCATGAGAAACTACGACATATTTTAAGAAGTATACACTAATGCTGTTTTAAGCCAATTATCACTAGATTAATTGTGGATCTTCTCAAAGAAGTGGATGTACGATTATATGGTATTAGAAGAAGGCAATTATGTGAAACCAATTAAATAAAATTAACCATTCTTTTAAAAATGGGATCCTCCTCCCAACTTGTATATGTATTATAATCCAATATAACTATTATCTTTTGAGTAATCTTATTCCCAGTCCTGTCCCGTAGGTGAGCCTGCAAGTTAAGCACTCTTCCAAGTTTAACATGTATGTTAACAACACATGCAACATAGCTTTAAAGAATGGAAAATATTGTTTAAAGTTCCTTGCAATTATTATTTTGCAAACTCGTTAGCAAATTTTACAATCATTAATACTACAAGTATCGTATGCCATATTTTGGAATTATTTAATACAATTTTAAATAGTACCTAAAGTAGAAATTTCAGACTTCTTCAGAAAGAATTTTAAATAGTATAAGCCGTAATGCGTTGCAATGCCACGTAAAGTTAAAAAAAAAAGAAAGATCAATAAAATTATAGATGACCCGGTGAACGTCGTATCTCCTAAATATATTTTTGAAAAATATGGTCAAAACTTAATACGAAATTTTTGTTCTTTCCTTGCGGTGCGTAAATATATAAAGATCATGGTTTTACGACTCGAGAACACGCGACGTATAATTGCACATGCGCCAAACCGGGAAACTCCAAGTTGATTCCGCCAACTGTCCTTGTATCTGCAATTGTATATTATCTTTGTAAATTTTTAACAAATAATTTATTAAAAACTAACTTGAGAGTGGGCATGAAATTTTCCTATAAAATATGCGTTGCACCAAACGACGTCATTTGAAAGCAAATATTATATTTTTGGACGTTGGCCGAGAAATTTTTAGTCATTTCCCACCGCAGAAACTAATGAGTGTAATGGATCTGGTGGTGGGAACAATTGTGACAATTTTATTTTACCACCAGAACAACATAATCCAGTAGATTCACCGCTGTAGTTTAACACTTTACAATATTGACAAATGATTGTCATTTCTTCAATCGTTACGGATTGGTCGGCACAATAATCTATTTCCGGGTCGTAGTGGAATGCCACTCGTTCTAGGTTTACAGGAACACTGCGTCTGCGGAATCGCTCTATTTAAGTGTGTCGTGCTCGCTGCTGTTGTATTTGATGTGCCCGAACTAGTTCCATTCTAAACCTATTTACTTCATAATTACTTGCTGTTGAACGCAATTTTGTCATACCAATACGAATGTTATCATTATCTGTCTCTCGCTGATCGTCACTGCTATTTGCACGTGAGGTAGCTCGTAGCATATTTGATTGACTTCGACGACCTAAGTCAGGTTGTCCTTTTCTTGGCATTTTAAAGTCAATAAAGTCCTCGCACACTGACAAACTGATGAGAGATTTTAATAATCGTCTTGATATTAATTCATTTGACAACCATCTGACACTAAACTTTCAATTGTTTGATTACAAGAGTCAAATTACAAAACATACCTTTTTTAGTACTTCCGTTACTTATTATTTATGTTTCTCGCCTCTTAAACCTTCCCTGAACTTCCAGAAATATTTCAAGATCAAAATTAGCAAAATCGGTCCAGTTATTCTCGAGTTTAAGCGAGACAAACGAACAGCAATTCATTTATATATATAAAGATTATACAATCTGAACAAATATTTACAATGGAAGGGTGGCACTTTCACTGCGTTTTCAACGATCTTTAAGTACTGAAAAACAAGATTTGTAACGTGGGAAATTTCGCTATAAAGTATAATTACAAGTGTATTGCAACTGGTGCAATAATTATGGGGTAATTCATAATCCAGAATTAAGTTTGAGGGTTCCTGTACCAGCATTGGATGATCTAGAGAGTTTAATCTTAAGTAGAACCATTGGACATGGTTGTCTGTTATATATTCTTCGTTTCGTACTGTGAGTACGAAGCTGACAAATGGCGAAAGAACAATCCCTAACAGAGAATCATATTATTTGATTTTAGAGCAAGTTTTGGGGAATATTTAGAGAACTTAATCGTCCCAAGTCTAATTAATTGTTTGGTAGCTAGTAATACATGAAACAAGAATCTAAACTTCGACCCCTAAGAGAGGTCATAATATTTCCAAGTCTAATTGGTAAGAGCCAAATTGGCCCTATTTCGTCAGCATAAGTTCGTGACTACCATTTAGTGTGGCTCTGCTTTTCGAAGGTTTATTCCTCCTTGTCTCGTTCTTCAAAGAAGAAAGCCATATCCAAAATTCGTCATTAAATGTACAGAAAATGGTTAGATGACAGCTGAAGCTTTTTTAAAATGGTCACAATTTTTCAACCATTAAATAATATTAGAGATGCATTGTAACAGTACCTAATGTCTAACAGTAATAGAGCTGACGCTATTTTGACATCTGAGCGTGTACATGCATTGTGTGATAAGGCATACTTTAATAACGTTAGAGCTCAACGTCAATTATGTAAAATTACGGAAGAACATTATTTTTACCCGTATATCACCGTTAAAGTTCGACAAAAGATGTAATCCTGCAAATCGGGTACTGTGTGTTGGTGGTTGTGTGTCGTGTAGTAAAGTAAATTAAATAACTTTTGAAAGTTAAAAAAAGTTAATACTACCCAAGTTTAATTATTTCCTTAGTAGCTTTTAATAGCTTTTCAATAGTAGCCATGAAAAAGAAGGTATAGATTTTCATCAAAACGCTAATCATGGCGGTAATTCAAAATTTGTTTGTGTTGCATTTGGTAATACGGTTATTTATGCAGGTATAGAAACTTTATAGTTATATATTAAGCTGCTTCTGTATGATATCGTCTACAATGAGTTAGTTGCTATTGCAATTAATATTAAACTTTTGTTAATAGTCACCCTTAAACGAAACAAAGTGTTATTTTTTTTAATTTGATTTTATCGTCATTCAGCACCAGCGGCTATTCAGGACGGAGCTTCGGTTGAAGAGCCCAAAAAGCAGGTTAATTTATTAAAAAAAGGATTCGTTCTTCTGGAGATATCTGTCTTGCGTGATGATTAGCGGAGTCTCCGTGCGCTGAGTTTAAATTTTGATGTTTGAATTTTGTAAGAAAGAGTCAATTAATTTAATATTATCATAAGTTAGATTTTTAAATATAATATCATGCAACGAAGCTGGGTTGATTTTTAAATTTCGGGTATCTAATGTCTTATGTAGCAAATGAATATTATTTGATTGAGTTGACAGTTAAAACAGATATGATGAATATCTTCTGGTTCATCACATCGGCATAGGTCTGAGCCTTGTGTCTTGATTCTCCTCTTGTAAACCCTTGTCAATAAATGTCCCTACCGAAGCCTGACGAGGTTGACTATCTCTCTCCTGGTTAGGTTGGGGAGGAGGCGAAACCATGGCTGGTACAGCGGTTTGCCAATCCCTATTCCATAGTCTTTACCTTTAACTTTACTGATGTTTGTGAATACATTCTCCCATCTCTTGATTAATATTTTCTGCACTTGTGTTACAATATCAGCTGGTGTACTGGTGGGAAATGTATATCTTGGAACTTTTGTCCCTAGTTAGGCCAACTCATCCGCCTTCTCATTACCAGGGATACCTACATGGCTATCTCTATTTTTCCTATGGATTTGTTATGTCTATTGATTTGTTCCCTAGTTTCCAAGGCAAGCTTGTTGTTTTTGGAATGGTAGGCCTGGATTTGCAACCTGTTGGAGTGCTGATTGTGAAACTGACAGAATTAGTACGAGACGTATATTTTTTTGTCGAATTTTTTGGATTGCCTGCATTATGACGTATAGTTCTGCTGTGTGAATCGAGAAGGAGGGTGGTAACTGGTCACAGACTTTAATTTTGTTATGGGCATACATCCCATACCCCAAACAATGAGTTACACCACAGAACACGTTACGCTAAACCATGAAATTATTTTATGATCTGTGAGCCAGACCATTTTATCCAAAATCAAACGTCAACCACGTCAACTGACCAAACTATCAACTTCAGTGCGCATAACAGTCCGGCGTTGATATTAATGTAGTCACGTTAAAATTTAGCGTTTCTCTTATGGAATCGACACATATCTATCTGGATCCCCGAGGTCTTCACTCCTGGTATCGATCGTTCATTATTCGATTTACAGCTTGCCGGCGCGGAAAATCCAATATTCGACGTTCTCCTCGGTCGCTTGACCACCATCGTCAGGTCACCGGAAGCGGCCCGGTAAACATTATTATCCGGCGTGCCGTGGTCACGCTCGGCTTTCCCGTACGTTTTTACCGAGGATTTTCCGTCGACACGAGATCGTCTTAACGGATCGCGGGAGCGAAAGATGGGAGGTTGGCTCGCCGATGGTACGTTACATACGGCCGTATCGTTGGTAGCAGCCACGGTAGGAAGTTATTAAGCAAACAGCCTCTTTAAGGCAAATAACTTAGACGCTGACCGGCCGGTCAGACCTCGGAGGAATTATCCGTCACGCGTCGATTGGCTTTACGGAGCGACGTGGCTTGGAGCTGGTGAGATAGGGGAAATCTGGAGATCTTATCGAAGGGGACGCGGATGAACTTTCTTGGATACAAACGCAAGTCAGTACGAGAAGGTTGTCCCAGCGTTTCTAAAAGATCAGTTCCTAAACTAACACTAATATTTTCGAATTATTTATTCCAAGTACGTTCCAGTAAAATTGAAATCCTTGGTCCTTTAAAATGAATCTCAGCCGAAATGTCATCCTAAACAACTTTCTGTTTTCAAAGAAACTTGGATCCAATAGACCAGGGTCGATAATTTTCAAAACAAAAACAAAATTATAGTAGGATGAAACCCATTGGAGAAGGTAGAGAATATAACAAAAATGAAAGGAAAAATAAATTACGGGCGATCTGAGGTCGAGAAGGGGGAGGGGGTGAGTTTTTAAAGGTAAAAACCGGTTTATCTCGATTTCCGGCCAAACTGCAAGTCCTATGAAAAAAAGTTGAATGGCAAAGTTATAGGTAATAAAAAGATCTACAACTTTTGTATCGACACTTTTTTCACATAACCTCAAAATTTATATGAAAAATTCAAATAACTAAGTTTTTGGTTTTTTATTTTTATTTTTTGCAAAAAAATTTCTTTTTTCACGTAATTTGGTGAAAACTTACGTTTTTATGTCCCAAACATACAGTAATTTTTTTATCTAAAATATTCATTTTTTCACCTTATTTTGACTTAGTATCGAAAAAGCACCCTAATTTTCAATCGAAAATTCTCACGTCAAAATGTCTGCTTTTTTAAAAAAGTCGGTGTGTTTTTTGTTCGTTGAAATCTCTACTTTCTGATGGTATAAAAAATATATACATTACTATGGTAAATGTTCTCAGAAAATGCAAATAATGAAAAAAACTCGAATCTGAAATATTTTTTTTTGAATCATTATGTATAATTTTGAGCTATTTATTAAAATTTACACTTTAATTACTCGAAAAATGTAAGATTTAATGTTACACTGATAAACAAAAAAGTTGCTAATCGACTACTATAATTAACAACCAAATAAGTTAATAAAATTAATATTTAATAAGACATCTACAATATTTTGAGAAAGTTTTAGAATCTTCTTTAAATTATATGCGTAGATACCTATTTATTGCTATTTTAAGATTACTTATATACCCGAGTGACCTTCGGAAAATTTTAGCCCGTCAAATGGTATTTCATAGAGATCATAGATCATGAATAAAATATTTGCGCTATGTAGAAAAACATTACGCAGCAAGCAGCTATATCGTTTTTGATGGGTACCCCGAAATTGAAATATTAGTTACTGTGACAACAGTACCAGCAGCTAATAACGAAAAGAGGAGAACGTAGTCGTAGAAAAACCTCAGACAATATTCCAGAGTTCAATTATCAAAGCCATACAAAAATACCATTTTTGCAAGAAATATTTTTATCTAACGAGAAAAACAAGGACAAAATAATAAAGGCGTAAATAAAAAAAATGACAGTCACAAGGATTTTCCTGTAAACAAGCAGAAGAAGATGCTGATGCTGACATTATTAAGATTTCGATAGAAATTGCAAGAGATACTAATAAAACTGTCATTGTTGTGGGTCAAGATATTGATCTGTTGGTCCTTTTAAATCAATTAAATTCTAATAATCATGATATTCATTTTCCCAAGCCAGGTTCTGGTACTATCAAAGATCTATTTTTCACGTGTAATAGTTTCAAATATGAATCCTTAAAAAATATCGTTGCATTTCTCCATTGTTTTCTGGTTGCGATACAACATCTGGATTTGCCGGAAAAGGAAAGAAAAGTATCGTCAACTCATTATTAACCGATAAAAATGTGTCAAATTTATTCAAATTAATTCGGAAATATTGCTCAAAACTATTTTCTGCAGATGTGAAACTGGATGTAACAGTTTAAAATGTGGCTGCCGAAAACATGGTTTAAAATGCATAAATTTATGCTCAAATTGTCATGGTTCTGATACACGCTCAAATGTGGAAGAAGAAACCTACGAGGAAGTTGATGATTCAAATGAAACTGTGGATGAAGAACCAATGCAGACCGGAAATAATCTTGGAGACGAAGACGGTGATGGTCTTGAAGATTTCGAAGATCCACTAGAATCGGGAAGGTTTGTCGAATCTAACGATGAAGAAATGCCATCAAAGAGACAAAAAATAATGGAAAAGTGATTAGAATGCATGATAAGGTATTTATAAATAACTAGATTATTGTATTTAAAAATATAATGAATAACGTAATCAGACTAATCAGTATAAAGTATTTATATTCAATAGTACGATTTACATGTATATTTATATATTATGAGATTTTCTATGACATAAATATAATGAGAATTTAATAAATTAACTTTATTACTGAAAAAAATTGCAACAGTCATATTTTTAGATGAAATCCCCTCTAAATCTTATTTTTATTACTTAGAACAACTATTTTCGCATGTTTTATGTAATCTTGATGTTTTATGGATTTGTAATTTTTTTCCTTATCAATGTAACATGAAATCTTACGTATTTCGAGTAATTAAAGTGTAAATTTTAATAAATATCTCAAAATTATACATAATGATTCAAAAAAAATTCGGATTTGAGTTTTTTCATTATTTGCATTTTCTGAGAACATTTACCATAGTAATATATATATATTTTTACACCATCAGAAAGTAGAGATTTCAACGAACATAAAACACACAGACTTTAAAAAAACAGATATTTTGACGTGAGAATTTTTGATTGAAAATTAGGGTGCTTTTTCGATATTAACCAAAATAAGGTGAAAAAATGGATATTTTAGATAAAAAAAATTACTGTATGTTTGGGACATAAAGAGGTAAGTTTTCACCCAATTTCGTGAAAAAAGAATTTTTTTTGCAAAAAATAAAAATAAAAAACCAAAAACTTGGTTATTTGAATTTTTCACATAAATTTTGAGGTTATGTGAAAAAAGTGTCGATACAAAAGTTGTAGATATTTTTATTACCTACAATTTTGCCATTTAACTTTTTTTCATAGGACTTGCAGTTTTGCCGGAAATCAAGATAAACCCCTTTTTACCCTTAAAAACTCACCCTCTCCCCCTTTCCGACCTCATATCCTTTCATTTTTGTTATATTCTCTACCTTTTCCAATGGGCTTCATCCTACTATAATTATTTTCACTTTTTACAATTATCAAAATTTTATCGACACTGGTCTACAATGTTATGTCCAACCAAACTTTAAAATTAACTCTATTACATGAATTGTTTATATTGCCAGTTCCACATGCTCCGAAGTTTGATTTGCGTTTGTGCGCATGGCCATTAATCCCGTTAAAGTTCCCTTGACCGACACCCTTCGTCTCCTCGCCTCGCCTCTCCAACTCGTCGAGCTAATTAGCGGAATGGCTACCATTTATTTCCATGAAACAAAAGCGCAGATTTACCGAAACGATTAAAGCGATCCCGACCCGAGGAAGCCTAATGGAAGAGAGAACCAGTAAGATAACGATGGCATCTGGCCTGGTCGTCCCGAGGAGGGCCTTAAATCGCTTTGAGAACTAAATCTTCGTCGGGGGTTTTATATGGAAAAATTGGTATTGGAAATTTGCCTTTCAGTTGCTTACAAAATGAACAAATTGTATCAATCGATTGTTAGACAACTATGAAGGTAACAAAATAGTAATTAATAGTATCGATCGTGTCATATTAATAACCTAATTATTAATTAGTACAGTCAGAACTTTCATACAGTCATATCTTGCCAATGGGACTGAAATTAATACAATTCAAAATTGTTTGTCCCCGGATTCTGAGACAATATTTTCCGAAGGTTTGTAATTCAAATTTCACATAGCCTTCTCTTTGCAGACGGCTTCAGGATCATTAAACGGTCACTACAGAAACGGATTTTATTTTATTGCAGCAATACCTAATGAAAATTTCAAGATGGTTTTCCGAAAATGATGTGCAATTAAATGCGAACAAACGTTTAATGATGCCATTTACTCGTAAATTACTTTCTAGACATTTCAACTACTTCATTAACAAGTGTTAAAGTCTTACAGTTCATTTTCAATTAAAGAATTACGATTTGACAAAAGAAATTTTAATCATTTTATTTAATAGTAAACCAATTAGAAGTACTTTAATACATTGCGATGGTACGCTCTCATCTGAAATGTCCCAGTTGAGTGAGCCTCACTTAATTAATAACCTTATTGGAATGGTGAAGTCTATAAAATAAGGTCTCAAGCTTAAGGTTTTTATAGTGATTGTACTGCTTATGGATTAATTATTTGCCATTCATTTTTGATTTGTTCATTAGAGGAAGTTGTATCCTTGGAAACAATCTTTGTATTTGTCATGTCTTGTGAAGTATAGCTCGAAGGCTTGCTCTCCCTAGATTACCTCTAAAACCTTTTAGATGGTTGGACCCAAAACTGACTTTCATACAGCTCGACACTTATTGTGAACAGTCAGTTGATGAAGTGTGCTATAGAATCGTTCTCATGGGACAGAATTGCTATCTAGGAAACAGCTCAGATGCGGCACTTATAAGATACTCGACATATTTTAAGGTGTGAACTGTGCTATATTCTAGAATATCCCAATAGAATGACCTAAAACCTAGTTTCTAACTAAAACGTGCCAAGATATAGAATTCACTTAAACATGAAAAAATATGCTGGAATGTATGTTCAACAGGAACGTATAAAAATATAGGTTACATGTACTTAGGTACATGGGACATCTACCAGGCATGGAATGGTTGAGTACTAGATTATATTAGGATTAGAATTCTGTCAGTAGCCCAGCAGAACGATCTAGGTAGATCTAGTTGCTAGAGTGTGTGCTAGAATCTACAATTAATATGTGCACGATATTTGGATGGATTTGTAAATTTGGAAGTTGTAGTACAGGACATGAACTTAAACCTGAAATCTAGTTTCCAACTAAAATCTCCACAGGTATAGAATTCACCTAAGCCTGAAATATTTTTGAATGTACTCGTATCTTCACCAAGGCAGAACTAAAATATAGGTTACATTACAACGTGGGATAACCACTAGGTATAGAATGGTTAGCTTCTAGATTATTTTAAGGTTACAATACTGTTAGTATCCCAGCGGAAAGATCTAGATGGATCTAGTTGCTAGAATCTACCAATTATATGTGGATAGATTTGTAAATCTAGAAATTGTATTGCATAAGAACTTAGATATTGTTTGCAAAATCAGAATGAGACAAAATGGAGATGAAAGAATTGAAAGGTTTAAATCCATGGTTTTTACAAATTTGTGGCAATTGATCATTGATGGATTTTTAAATACAAATTGTCTCAGAAAATAAAATTCTTCAGAAGTCTTCAGAAAAGAATAAGTTAAACTCAAAATAGAAAGGTCCCAGAGGGCAAATTTTAGGTTTTAATCAAATGATGGCAATTAATGGAGATATAAATTTGGAAGTTGTAATACAAGACACATTTTTAATATAATACCTGAGGTAAGTTGTGAGAAAAGAAGTTAAATTACAATGACAGTGAAAAGAGTGAAAAGTCTAAATTCATGATTTTCATGAACATGTAGAGATTAATGGATGAATAACTCTGAGTAATATTATTAATATTATATATTATTATATTACTAGTCCCTTGTAGATAAATAATATACATATACTGTAATTAACAAAAAGCATTGTCATCTGTAGTGTGTATAACGTAAATAATCCAACATATATTTTATTCATGTAATTTTTATTGGCAATAAAATAATAATAATAATAATTTGTACCCTTCGTGTAGTATATAAATCTATGTAATCGTGAAATAAGGCGTGTGCGTCAAAATGAAGTGTTTAAATTAGTGTCGAGCAAATTGTGACAACTAATTTCCTCGTAACGCTGAAATTTGTAGGAAGAGATAATTACGAATAAAAGTCATAGACGTTCGTTTCAGCCCGGAAGACTTATTAAGACTTGTTAGATGAAGTTATCCTCTAAAAGGTTATGGAAAGAATACAATTGATGGCAGAAATGTTTTCAATATATCAATATTCAAAATTAGACTATCCTCTGGTATGGGTTCCACTAGTACACTTGGAAATTTTAGTTTTAGATTAGGTTAGCTTTATTAATGGCATTCCTTATTGTTGCAGTTCTCTTTGGCAATTAAGTGTTTTATTTATTATTTTTGTTCGTTCTGAATGGTTTCTAAAATGTGTGCTAATTTACTTTCCACGTTTATGTACTCCACGTTCAGCTAATGAACACTGTCATTCCAATTTCGTTTTGTTTGGTCAATTCTTGTTATCGTTACCAATTTTAAGAGAAATAGATCTAAGTCTCTTCTTGAACAGTTCGCCTCGAATCAAAAATGTTTCAGAGTGTACCGCAAATAAACATACAGAGATATGCCCACAAGCAACAAAACGAAGAACCTAGAGGAGGAGAAGGAGGAGGAGGAGGAGGAAGAGAAGGAGGAGGACTGAGAAGAAGAAAAAAAAGCGAGCGTGGCAGCAGCAACGGCAGCAATCGCATTTAGTAGTTTGGCCTGTAATTAGCGATAGGTCATCTTGGAGATACCGAGAAGAATGAAGCGCGCAAGAAGACGACGAAGAAGAAGAAGGAGCGAGAACTAAGAAGAAAAAGAGTATATACGCAGGAGAGAAGCCAGCAGCGGGCAACGGGCGGCATCCGCCGCCTCCGGGCCGGATTTCTTGAGAGAGAAAAAGCGGCCCCCGGAGGACGTAAATCGTGTAATTTTTCACGTACAATCGAGATTAATGTTTTTTAAAGTTTTTGTTTGCTCGTGCATGATTGAGGGGAACACTTTCGCGTTAATTAATGTTTATCTTCGATTATCGGTTCATTAATTCCGGCGAAGATGAAACACAAAATAACTAATCACATAAGCATACTTATAGGCTTGTCTATTAGGCTTTAATGAGATAAAATTTATTAGATTTCTTTCGTTGATGACTTTAAATCCAAGTGAAAAAATGTGGGTTATCACAATAATTAATCCCTATATTAATAAAATTAGAACCCTAAAGGCGGAAACAGACTATTGTCACCTCACGTGAGCTCACGTGCTGTCACGTTAACTCACGTCACGGGTAAAAAGTGCGGAGTATTATTTCACATAGTATTTAAATGTATTAGAACCAGACTGAGGTCACCTCACGCGTATCACGCTATATCATTAACGTCTCACGTGAGTGAACGTTTTTATATTTCTGACTATTTACATATTTGTAGCTCACGTGAGCAGCTTTGTTTACAATTTGTAGTGTTTAGATACTTGATTTTTGCTACAATGGAAGAAATATTGATTGAAAAAGTGCGAGAATATGAATTTTTATACAACCATACATTGCACGCATATCGCGTTTCGGATCTTTTGGTAATTCTGGCACTAATTTATGAAACTGGCCCAAAATTTCTCTTCCTCTATTAATTTCATGAATCCACAACCTTTTCGATCTTTTATTTATTTTATTTTTATTTTATTCATTATTTTATTTAATTGAGTATCTTACAATTCTACCAAAAAACTTAAAACAGTAGGGTTCGTCACCCCTATTACCACCCCTGAGTGCTATACGGGGTATTTCGTAAGATATGAGATTAAACGCTATATCTGTGAATCGTTGGGAACAAAATTAAAATGTGACAAGTCTTTTACTGAAAAATCTAGATTCTTCATATTTTGCCCCTATTTCCTCCACCCTCAGAAGTAAGGGGTGGGAAGTTTTCGATAATAATAATCTAGCATTCGTATAATCAACTGGTAACGTTACATACGACGTTAATTGTATATTCATGACATAAATTTTATCTTCAATGAGGCGAGTTTTTAACTTTGTCGAATTTATAACTGCCAGCCTTATTACCAGCCCCTGATGAACCTACGGGAGTTCTTTCGTATGGTATGAAGTTCAGTGATTAATTTAGGAATTTTTGGGAACAAAATCAGAGTACGGCAAGCTTTTATGAAAAATCTAGGCTGTTTATCACCCTGCCCCTGGGAGGAAGGGAGAGAGATTTTTTGGTTAATTTCCACCCCCCCTACGACCCTCTATGTGCCGTACAGGAGTTTTTACGTACAGCACAAGAATAGTCGATTTATTGAGAAATTTTTGGGAAGAAAATTGGAGTTTGACAAACTTTATTAAAAAATAACTGGATTGTTCATATTTCACCTCTTATAGTGGAGGAAATATCTTCCACGATAATAATTGTTTAGCGTTTGCTTAATCAACGAATAACGATAAATAAAATTTGGAATAACCATTTACGGAATAAATTGAATACTTAATGAGTACTAATTATGAGTATTAATTACCACCCCCTGTGGGACAGGCAGTATGGGAGCTTTTACGTGAATCATAAGATTATGTGATTGATCTAGGAATTTTTGGAAGAAAACTGAAATAAGACAAGCTTTACTGCTTGTATTTCACCCCAATTTCCATCACCCTTAAGAGTAAAGGGAAATCTTTTTTATCGATAATAATAATTATTTAGCATTCACTTTATTAACTTATAACGATAAATACAATTATGATTACATGCTCATGGGGTAAACTGAACCTTTAATGAAGCTTGCTTTTATAGTTATCTAATTTATAACCGCAACCCCTATTACCACCCCTTGACGGCCGTACGGTTTTTTTTTCTTATGACGTGAGATAGAATAATTTAATTAAGAATTTCTTGTATCAACATTACAGTGTGGCAAGCTTTGATAAAAAAAATCTAGATTGTTCATATTTCACCCTTATTTTCACCACCCTCATAGGTTAAGGGAGGAAGTTTTTTTCAACAGAAAACATTTAGAAAATGTTTCTACCAGAGAAAATACTACTCGACAATAATATGTTCCTCATCCGCTTAATTACTTGGCTAACGATAAATACAACTTTAAGTAAATATTCGTAACATTTAAAGAATACGTGGAATTTTTAGTGAAATGTGTTTTGTTGGGTTTTCTTATTAGATTTGTGGATAAAGTGAAGTAATGAACGCATCAGAATATGTTTATTATCATTTAGTAACACACTAATATTTGTACTGACAAATTTAGACTTTTAAGGAAAAGTTTATGCAGCATCGACCGTCTCAAATGATTTGATTATAATTAAAGAAGTGTTGATATTTTGAAGATCATTAATAGGCCTCATTAATCCATAATTAGTTTCATCTGTATCATCGTTCAAGTATTCATTTTCCGTTTTTCTCAGTGTACCGCCTCTCGTAGCCTTTGGCTGTTGGGCAGGCTTTTGTAACAGTTTGTTAAACCATGCGTTAACATAGGCACGACCGAAAGCTTTTTGTTGTCGTATCGGCCGCAACGCACGGCACCAGCTTGATTGAAAATGTGTGTGTGTGTGTGTGTGTGTGAAATAAGTGTGCGTGTGTACGTATGGGATACTTACATTACGGTCATTAACAGAACAAATATCTTTTAAACCGAGGCTGTTTGTTCTAACCGACAGGGAGATAATCGATTGCGACGCGGTTTGCCGTAAACTGGATGCGAGACGAGGATTCACAGCTTAGGCGTACTTTATTGCGTTTTATGAATCCCGACAGTCCGAGAGTACAAGACTGTATCTGTGTGTATCTATCCGGCGTTTCATTTACAAGACTTGAGTCATGTTTCGAACTTAACGGCCGCATGACACTTAATTTAAAGACGACTTTTCTATGTTCCGGCACTAAAATGACAGCTATTCTAGCACTAGCACTAAATTGGCCAAAAACAGTGCTTCAATGAGGCTCATTAAAGCATTGTTTTTGGCAAATTTTTTTTGTTTGGTTGGTAACAAGATATTCCCTAATGCTGTCTGATGTCTGTCAAAACAAAATTAAAAATAAATATGTCCGCCGCGTCGATGGGATAGGGATGCAAGTATGCAAGTGTTGACTATAAGCTGTCGCCGCAAGCTGCTCGTTTTATAATCTCGGACTCGGGCTTGGAATATGACGTCTTCTGCAATTTGTCCTTAAAACTACTATTTCTTTACATCAGTTCACAAAGTTATTGTAAACTTTTTCATATGCGTCTCTAGACTTATCAGGTAGCAAATTTCTTACTGAATTTGAAGCCCCTTCTTGTAGGTCCGGTGGAGTTAAAGAAACACCCTCTTGTACTTGATGCGATTCGGATTCTTGAGACATGATTTCGATTTTATTTAAATCCATTACATTAAATTTGAAAATGGTGTGAAAATTGACAGATATCTAGGAAACAGCAGTAATACCAACTAAAATGTCACGATACAAAAAGGTCCCCAGATAAGAAATTTTAAATTATTTAAACACAAATAAAAATGAAATGGAAGCCGAAACATAGAAAATGTTGTAAAGTACTCGTTGCAGAAGACATTCCAAGCCCTCGTCCGTTCTAAAACTCACCGCAAGCGGCTCGGAATCTCGGACTCGGGCTTGGAATATGACGTCTTCTACAACTTGTACTTTAAACTACTATTCTTGTATTCTTGTCAGACAAGTTGCATGATTTAAACCTATTAGATTTCGTTTTCTGGGGTTGTTTAACACAGAATGTAATACCAACGAGGGTCATTTACAGACAACACAATTACTGAAACAATTCAGGACATTACTTGAAGGGGAACGTACTCAGAGAAATTTCCATTAAAACGAAAACTTCCATGAAAAGAGAGAGTGGATATGTTGAAGTTATGTTAAAATATGTTTTAGTGGAGTGAGCAAAAAGTTAAGACATAAACATATACTATTTTCTAATTAATGTTAAGTTTGTGATTACATATTATGGTAGTTGATATTTGTAAAATGAATTATTCTGTTACGTATTAATTAATGATGTTTTCAAAGGAATTGTAAAGAAGCATCATATGTAGAGATTAAAACAGGAAAAAATATTGCATTTTTAATGAATATAAGATATAACTCTTTGTTAGTATGTACAGAGTTTAAAGAAACATCCACTACTTTTACAAAAATTTCATTGAAAGATATTAATAAATTTTCCCTGTAAGTAGCACTGTAAGCTTAATTCTTATTATTCTTAATCTCAGTAAAACTGTGATTAAATCTATTTAAATCGAACTGAATTAAAATCAAAATGATAAAATTAACATTTATTAAAATATCAATTTTTATTTTATATAATTTCTGAGTAACCTGTACATGCTATCTCGGATTTCTATATTTTAATATTATTTTTTCAAAAAACAGAACTTTTAAGAAAAAATATGCTTTTTCGTAAAGTTAATACCTATGTAATAAAAAAATTTCCACATGCTACCAACTCAAGTAGACACACTGTTTTATGTAATAATAAAGCAATAATAATGATTTTTTCACTGGTCAGCCGGGTGTTTCCTACAAGGAAATTTGACAACCTTTCTAGAGATATAGATTTCGACCAATACAGCGATGGGCGCAGGGCGAAAACATTTTAATTGTTTAGTAATTTGTGATACGATATAACGCAAGGGGTACTGATGATCATTATTGTGTAATACGTTACCCATCTTTTTTAATAGAAATCAGTCATCGACTCCACTTGTTGCAGTGGGCTGCCTACTATAAGGAGGGTACTAAGTCTGGTTAAAAATCATACGGTCTTAACCCAGAAATAGAAAATCATATCTTTTAGGTACTACGTGCTACTAAGTACCAACCCACAGTTCGATATTGTCTACCACAAACTCCTTGGCTCTCTTCTGTCATGCGAATAAAAATGGAACAACTAACACTCTACTAAGTACTAATACATACTGTACGTGTGTGTGTTTGTGTGTGCGTGTAATGACGTTTTTTTCAGTCTATAGACTAGTTTAAAACCGCTGTAATCTACCTAATGGCAGGCCATAAACACGTACGTTTATGCGTCCGGTACGGGGATTTTTCCACCTTTCGCCCACCCCTCGCATTCCAGAACCTAAAATAACAAAACCACTCACTAAACTATCGAATTAATTGTTTTCGAAAGTTCTTGTTAAGATAAGCGACGTTCGCGTTCGTTCTAATCTGAGGCGTGTAGGTTCGTTCCTAGACACTTTACGGCTCGGACGTAAATGGCGATTTTTGTAGCCAGTAATCTTAGAATAATTAATTGTGAAAAGGTTTCTAACTACACTAACCAAAAGTTCAAAAATTCAAAGGATTTCCCCTGTAAAATCGGTAAAAAAGTGCACCAGGCATTTTTCGGCATCAAAAATGATGATGATTCTATATTACTTTCCTAAAATATTGCAACCTAACCTCAAAAAACAGACCATAGTAATCGGCACCAAATTAACGACTAATCGGATTAAGGCAATGAGGTGTAGTTCCTAAACGGACTAACCAGGCTAGAAAGAAATCTCTAAGAATGTGGTCATTAGAACCTATAAATGTAACATTATCTAACGCTGTCTGTCATTTTAATTAAACAATATATTTATTAAAATCGACTTTTTGAGCGCTTTAAAACGACACCTCATACAGAGAGATTAATTTTATATTAAGTAAATGAGACTTCATTAGCGTTAAAACGTATCTAAAATACAACGTCAATCCAATTAATTTATCAAAAAAAGCTTTTAAAATCTTCATTTTCTTCACTTTCATTTAATAACTCCCTTGATATCATAGTAGCATATATTATCAATCATTTTTCACATATTTTATATATGAAGGGAAAATATTACAACGGAAAATTCTGCTGTTGCCAATTTTTGTTAAATTTTGAACTTATTTGCAGAGTATCTCGATTTCCCGGCAATTTTCCGGTGAAAACCCAAACAAATTCAGGAAACGTCTGGAATTTCATTAGGTCAATTTTCATCTTAAGTACCATATTTAATTGGTAGACATATCAAATAATATACAAGAAAAATTATTGGTCTTTGGATATATGGCACGTTATCGCAGTTATCTCAACTCTGTTCAAGACCTGATATGACGGATTTTCCATTCCCCCTATCAAACATCTCTTCTTATCATCTCGCATCGTAAACGTGGTTAGAAACAACGCTCGCAGTGAGAGAAAAGAACAGAAGGTAAGGCTGAGAAAGGCTAAACACCTGGTGCGCGTATGCATTGGAACAACTTAATTTGTTAAGTAAATATGTACCATTATGTACTTACATCTCGGGGTTACTGACAGTTCATGCAGTCGTCGAATGTGAATTTAGATTTTCTTCGCGGCCTTTACGTCCCGTCATAAAGTGGGATTCGTATGTAAATTAGTGGTGGTTCTTTCGTTTGGCCGGATCAGATACCGATAGGTTCGGACATAAGATTGCAATTTAAGCGAAGCCGTTATTGGCGATCCGCGATTGGACAATGTAGGTAAAGTTAAACGCAGTCCGACGAAGAGAATGTTCATAAATGGGCTCAGTTTCACTTAGAAGGTGAAATTTGTGAAAGGTGGAAAGGAAATTGAATGAAGGGCCGAAAACGTCTGCAAGTTGTACAGAAATTTATATCTGAAGGGGATAATTGTTTCAAATTTGAACCCGAAATCTGTCACTAGATTGTCGTATGCTTCAAACCATTAATCACATTATTTTAGGGAAGTTGTTTGCACAATTTGGAAAAAATATTATGCTTAAATCTTGTAAACTGCTAAGTATTAAATTCATGAAAATATCAGAAAAATAGTATCATAAAATTTTATGTCTAAGTGCTTCAAATTGTTACATGGAAAATTGACCTGATAAATTGGGAAATTTTTTATGTTTATTCCCTCAAAGTGTCATTTGAAGTCTCATTTATAAACTGGAGAAAAATTGGAAAAACAATATTTATGCTATAGTTCTTCAAATTCATGTATGAAATGTATTTAGAAATTTCAGGAAAAATGATCAGGAAAAACTTGTAAGAATTCTTTTGTTCATTTCCACACAGTTTTACATGTAATTCAAATGTATAAACCTCAAAAAAATTGGATAATACATTTGTCTGCTCTGATTCGTCAAATTATGAAATATCATAATAAGAAATTTCAGGAAAATTCATCTAATTTGGAAGAATTTTTTGGTTCATTTCCACAAAGTGTTACATCATGTCTCAAATTTACATACTTCAGAAAAATTGGAAAAACAACTTTTATGCCTTAGTCCTTCAAATTTATGTACCATACTGTTTATGTATAAGTTTATGTACCATTTATGTACCATATTTAGAAAATTCAGGAAAATTGATCCAACTTGGAAGAATCCTTTTGTTCATTTCCACAAAGTTTTACATGAAATTCAAATTTATCAACTTCAGAAAAATTGAATAATCCATTTGTCTGCTCTGTTCTGTCAAATTCATGTATGAAATATTATGTTTGGAAATTTCAGGAAAATTGATCTAACGATTTGAATGTGTTATTCCTTCAAATTTTACATGCAGTCACAAAATGATCGATTTCAGCGAAATTAGACCAAAAATTTTTATCCTTCAAATTCGATGAATTTTCAGATTTTCATGTGAAGCCTTAAATTTCAGGAGAATAGGTCTATACACTTTTAATTTTCACATCTTTCAATTTTCAAATCTTAATTTTATGGATTTCAGGAAAAATAGACGAAAATGTTAATGCTCATGAAAAACCTGAAAAATCATGGATTTTAGGAGAGTTGGGATAACAATTTGGGGGAACTTCAATTTCATCATATCGTTAAATGAAGTCAATGGATTTCAGGAAATAGATTTCGTAGAGATTTTCTATGCTTTCATGTGAGGGTAATTTAGATTGAATAGATAAAGTCAATCTGTAATTTTGTAATTTCCAGTTTTGTTAGCATAGAATGTTTAGATTCTTAACCCGCACTTTTAGAATAGTGTTCAACTTTATGGTTCCATAACTGCAAACGATAGTACCGTTTTAGAAGATTTATTCAACGCAATATGCGAAACTGGTATTATACCCCAAAATCGACGTTTGTTACTTTGCAAAAAGTAAATCACCCAAAGCGTTGTGAAGACTACTGCACAATCAATTTGATGTGTCACATACCTACTAAAATTCTTTTTGGAAATAATACACCGCAGAATATATCGGAAATGTAGGGTGACACTGACAAATACCCAATTCGGCTTCAGAGACGGCTTAGGGACTCGTGAAGGGCTATTTAACGTCAACGTGTTAGTACAACGATGTCGAGATGTTAATAAAGAAGTGAATATATGATTCATCTACTTCAGAAATGCCTTTGACAAAGTACGTCATAATAAATTAATCGAAATAATGACTAACCTGAACCTAGACCTCCAAGATATCAATTTAATAACAAATTTATATTGCAATTAAAGAGTAAGTGTGTTGGTTGTTTAAAATATACTCAGAGCACATTTTTTAAGTAAGCTTTAGTGGACATCAATGTGGGAAGAAATCTTGATCAATAACATCCGATACGTGGATGACAGCTCATTGTTGGCAGAAACACTTAAAGACCTGCAGAGTGTGTTCAACGTCATTAATCATAGTAGCAATGTATATTGCCTAGAAATCAACATGAAAAAACAAAACATATGGTAATTAAACGAGGGCTGTATACGCAAACATCAATAGGGGTTGCAAATGAAGACATTAAATGTGGCATCGAAGAAGCCAGAAATGTCTTTATGAAAATGAAGACATTTCTCTGTAATCGCAGCTGTAACATCGAACTCAGAAAGCGTAAGCGTATTCTCAAGTGCTATGTGCGGTTGGTGGTTTTATATGGAATAGAAACGTAAACGCTAACAGAAACACTGTCAAAAAGAATTACCGCCTTCGGCGCAGGAACGAACGAAGAAGTACTGCGCAGAATGAATACTCAAACATAACTTCTCTATACTATCAAAAAAGGAAAATTGGAGTACTTTCGAAACAAATACGTATTATTACAAGTGATAATTCAAGGTAACATTAAAAGCAAGAGGGGCATTTGATGTAGAAGAGATTCCTGGCTGAAGGATTTAAGGACATGGTGTGGACAAACAACAGCTGAACTATTTCGAGCAGTAGCTTTGAAAGTTAAAATTGCCTTGTTAGTCGCCAACCTTCGTAGCGAAGACGGCACATGAAGAAGAAGTAACTTCAAAAGCTCCAGTTGTAGCAAGTTCATATTTAGAGTTTGATTGCTTGGCCTGACGTTCCAAAAGTTACCGTTCTATGACTTCAAACATTATGTTCTCCAAAGACATTTAGAAATAATGTACTCACTCCTCCAAATCCGGCACGTTGCAAAACTGTCTCCAAACATTTCTAATTCCATGTCGAACTCACTAGAACTCACACGCGCTTCCATTGGTCCCACGTTTCGAATTCTCCCGCCGTCCTCAGTCGAGACCAATCGGATCGTTCCGGCCCGTTCGCGCGCCCGAGACCAGGCAGAGTGAGCGCCTCCGAGCGACCGACGGCCGCGTCGCGGGGTCGCTGGGGGTCCCGACCCGGCCCTGACCCCCGACCCCAAAGACCTCCGATTCGAGAAATACTTTTACTCGATTCGATCCGACGTCGGAGGCGACGAAATGGTAAAAAGTCGTGGGTAATGCGGATTATGCACGGGACGTCCGTGGGGGGGAGAAGTTAGGGAGTTTCGCGGCCAAAGGGTCGTAGGTGAGGTAATCTCGAATTTGTCCTTGGTCCGGGTGAGGAAGAGATATTTGTATGCACCTCGTATAGAATTATGGCGCCTTCTTTGTTCTAAGTGCAACATAAAGGAAGGGGCGTAGGCCGATTGCGCGCCGCGGTCAGAAAAATAGGTAGGTAGTAAAAATCCTACCAGTCGATTGCGCGCGGGCTCTCTTATTCTATCTACCAATTGCGCGCAGTAGTTAGAAACGCTCAAAGTATTCCGATATTTAAAAGACGACTAGAAATTATATTTGATTTTGCAACTGAAAATTGTGAAATGTAGCACAAAAGTCAGTTAGGTACTCTACATTAAATTTTAGAGGAAGTTTCGTTACAGATTTTGTTTTCTTTCATTTTTAACTTAATTACACTAGAGTGCCTAGAACGGTAGAGTGTGGCTAACTAACGGATTTGGGTCCATAATGGCGGCCGGCACGGGTCGCAGGTTTCATACAACGGCAATTAATGAAATATGTTCTAAGATTTATATTAAGTTTCATGTATGACGGGAGTGGAAGTTCCATAAGCGTGCGTGCGTATTATTGTTTATTTTGGTTAATTTCCATCATTGTGTTTGTAGTGGTTTGTAGTGTTTCTAAAGTGTTTTCTGCAGCAGAGAATTATTGTTGGGGACATATTTAAGAGCGTTCCCAAAATAAGCAAGTATTGAAGTGATTGTTACAGTAGATGTGGTGTATTCAGGCCATGTATTTCTGAATAAGCGCGAAAGTTCGACATCATTATAAATTGCAATGCTAGATGTAAATACACTTACTGAAAGAAAATAATCCCCAGTTGTAGGTTAAGTTTAAACCATTTAGAGAAAAAAATTAGAAACCATTTAGAAAAAATGAGCAACATACCATGTAATCTAGAGACTTGTCATGATATTAAAAAAGAATCGCTTTTAGGTTTATTCGGTTTAGGTTAAGGATTTACAATCACAAAATCCAAACTATAAATGTAAGACACACGTAGCAGTAAGTCGATGGCAATGCATGCAATACAATAAAATGTGTTAATAAAATATTTCCATTTTCATTGTAAGGGAAAAAAATTCCCTTTTCATTGTAACATTTCCCAATGTTTTATTTAAGGGTTTCATTATATCACAAAACCCATAAATTTTTCTTATCAACAAATAATATACCTTTGTTAAATTTTCGATTTGCTAATGTTTTATAGTACTAACCTGAATCAACTCCAAGAACTAGAAGCCAGTCTTATTATTATATTACACTGTCTAGTTCATTTTTCGTAGGGGTTAAGTTTTTGTATGTTTGTTCGTTTTGTTTGTTTTTGTTATGCATATAACGCAAAAGAAGGTTATTGCAAATGGACAGCACTAATTGAATAATTGTTCTCTCATAAATTTAAAAATTCTTAAATCTTAAAAATCATCGCCTTGCAAATAAACAATTTCATGTGCCGCCCATGTACAAAATGACATACAAACACACACATACAAAATGAAATTCAAATTCGCGCTATTTCAATTCGCTTGTTTATTGGTGCCGCCATTATGGACCAACATTTCAAATGAACCAATCAGTGCTTGTTACATAGTTGTCCACACTCTACCTTTCTAGGCACTCTAAATTACACTTGCCATTTTTGAAATAAGTTTCAGTTTTATCAACGGATATTGAAGCCGAGCAATTTTTCACTGTACATCGGTAGGAAATCCCAACTTCAGTTTCTTTCTCAGGCCGAAAAGTAAATTTATTGAGGACTATTAATTTTTTCCCGCGTTCGCTCAACATAAACTCCATTTCACTATATAGTACTAGCTTCACTGGTCACTACTATACCTACATATGTAAAATCGCGAGAAAGACTTCAGAAGACTAAGCAAATCTACAAAGTTTCGTACTTTATAGCTTACAAAAACAGATTTTCATTTTCCAGTTCTCGAAAACCTTAGCACCCTTTAAGACGGTGCAATTCGACTGCCGTCCGCGGTCAGCTCTGTTAATCCCTTGCTTTAACTGTCGTCCGAAATTTTTAAGTAGTTAAAGGGATTATAATACTATGCTCTGTTATGCGTGCGGCTTGATTTTACCGGGCCCTTATCATCAAATTAAACTTCATATGGTATTTCAATTAATTTTAATATTATAATGAAAACGCCGGCACAAACCAAACCTAACCTAACGTAAGTTTTTTTAATTTATTTCTTAATATCACTCGCCTGTTAGGCTCAGTGGCAACGTGTATTATGCTTGCCCCCTTGCGAGCATATATATATATATTATATATATATATATATATATATATATAAAGGCAGTAAGGGATGGGCTTGAAATCCCGATGCCCGGAGATCCCGATCCTCGGACGGCAGTTGAACCGAGGGATTCGAACGCCCAAGATCGTTAGGCTCTATAATCCTTCGTTATATCGTGATCATTATTTTAAACCACATATTCTCATTTTGAGATAATGAATAATAAAAGAACCTGCATAAACCCTTAAATTATAATCCCTTCCTGCGCGCAATCGGTCTATAACCTTTGAGGCCCTCTGGTAGTGCCAGGTACAACAGACGGCGGTGCGCAATTGGTGTACACCCAAGGAAGAGAGGGTTGTAAATTTTATGTCGATCTTTGAAACAAATGGAGAAACTATTCCAGGACCGTTTCCAGACTATTTGTAAGTTCTAAATATTAAGCAGAGTTCATGGAAGTAAACATAACTTACTTATTTCTTAAATTTATTATTATTATTTCAATCATTCATGTAATTCAAATAACTTATTTACAAATAGTTCAAACTACTCCTTGGAGGATCATTAAGTGGTTGCAACTTTAGAACTCCTTTAGATAATGAACTGGACACAAACATATAAAAAGTTAAAAATTCTCGTTTCCCAAAGGGTAATTGTTAATATATTATAGTTAGCTTAGGAGGTTGTTTAGAGAACATTCCTGCGACGAGTGAAATGTTGCAGAAGACGTACAGCCTGCACTTCTTTCGTAAGTATGCAATACACTATACGCATAAAATATAATCATATTTGATTTTAATTGCAGTTGTTATTACAAGTTAGTAGGTTTAACAATACCCCATAATGTTACAATAATTCGCATATTGAACCACTTTTCAGATGTAATAATTTGGAGTGTTGGGAATTATTTATTTCCATTTATTAGGTAATTTTATTAAAATCTTATAAACTCACTCCTTATTAGTCAACGTCTATAATAACTTTAACTCTAACTTTTTATATTTTATTATTTACAAAACCCAATTTTATTTTTCAAAATAATTCGACCACAATTCATATCAACACGTATTCGTTAATGATGACCCTAATTACACTAAAAACAATGAGAACTTATAATTGCAATTTCTATTTGCTAATCAATATAAAGCTTCTCACAACTTGTTAAAAATCCATAGATTTAAGATCTCACCTAATAATTTGGAAGAATGGAACACAACAATTTTCCAAGATTGCTTGATCTATTGTCCCGAAATCCATAAATTTAATACTTGTAATAATTTGGAGCAACTGGACATAAACATTTTCCAGAAATTCATAAATTTATGACTTTATGGGGATATTGAGCACACAAATATATGATTAAATTGTATGCGTATTGTGTATCACATACCGGCGAAAATTTCCCGAGAAACAAATAGTAAAGAACTTTAGAAGTAAAGATTCTTTAGTAAAGAATTACCTTAGAAGTTCAAGGGGGACGATAGATTTACAACATGGAGATCTGTCGTCATAAAAAATGATATTATAAAAGTCACATTATTTTAGCTCAAAGATTACATGATTATGAGCATGACCTCCCTTTAGAGGGCATCATGGATGTAAAGCATTTTTAATACGGACAACTACTGTAATCAACCAATTATAATTGCGATTGTCTATACGTACATACATAGTACTAAATACAATCTTTTGACGCGTTACATTTTTACAAATCTATATAATAATAAATAGTGATTATTACTTCGTTCTCTCTTTTAATTAATGGGATTGCACGCGCTTCAATGAGCCATTGAGATTCGTTCCGATTTCAGCAGATATTATTATTTAATTTGTAATTAACGATGTCTCACATTTGTTCACTACGTTAAAGTAATAGTTTTTAGTAATTTAAATCAGTTGCGGTAGTAATGAAAAATTAAAATCAATAGATTCCGAGGATGCCGAATTAAAGTAATATGTTTGCGACTGTAATCGGTTAATTGATCGAGATAATTGAAATGCGCGAGACAACTAATTATTATTTCGGTTGTAGATATTACACAATTTTCTCGTTTTGTTACTAGTAAAAATATTCTCGTCGGAATTCACTCGAGCCGGTCTGTTTGTTGCTCTGGAGCGAGCAATGTTAAAGACCAAAGGCTATAAGGCTATGCCCTATGTGATGATACTTCATTGTTTGTCAGTGAATAAACGTCAATTTCAAATAAATATAGTAGCGATAACCTGTTTCGGTTAAGTTCAAAATTCAATACAAAACTGCAACTTCGTTACGATAAAACGCGAATGGAAACGTCCGACTCGGAAACGTTACTTACAAAAGGTAACGAAACTTCAAATTAAAACCTCTCGGTGTGATGGAAACGGGATTACGTGATTCCATTGAACGTAGCAGGTTACGGAGCCGGTGGTGTTCCTTGAACCAGTTCACCTCTGACCCGAGAGGAGCACCTCCACATCTTTGACCGACAGGTCACACAACAGACAAGACGCAGGGGCGTAACAATACGCCATAAATCCTCAGAAGAATACCGGTTGTTTAATAATGTTGTACTCTCCAACAAACAACAACAATAACTACAAAAAAAAAATCGTACGTACCAACACAATTACAACTCCGCGGTCGTGGGCGTTTGAGCTTGAATTATCTACTAATTTAGAACTTGGACGATTCCGCGGTCAAACAAGAAGGTACTTTAAATTCATGAAGACGTACAATTCACATCTCGCTATAGAAAGCATCTAATGTGAATCTAATAAACGCCCGATTACCTTCACTGGCCCATCAGGAAATAAACTTCGAGCCGCAATCTGCAGTAGAAGTGATAGGCTTCGCCGATACAGGGTGAACTCGAGAAAAGGTTACAACGCGATGTATCGCTTTTGTGGCACTTATCCAACTTAGCTTGATTAGACATTTGTACAATCTCAAGAAAATTAGGTGTTGCCATTGAGTTTCAAATATATAATAACAGTCTCACACGACGTCACGATGCTGTGAGGTAAATAACAGTGGTGCTAAAAAACTTAAAAATAAAGTAACAGGGGCGCAATCCTCCCTTCCCTATTATTGGCGCAAGAAATAACTACTTACTGACGCGATACTTCTAGATGCTAAAACATGATAGCACGTGCTATGTTCTGGACTCTACTAGCGGAAGAATATTTAATCTAGTCATTAAGTAGGACACATAATTCCGTAGCATATAGATACTGGCCCAATCTAAGGTTAGGCAAGATTATTCCATAGTGTCCCAGCAGGAGGATCTGGACACTAGCCCAGAAGAATCTTGAATCTAGTCGATAACTCGAATGCGCTAGGTACATAATTCGGAAAACATCTTGCTCTTCCAGAATCTAACTTCGACTTGGAATCTGGTCAATCTAGTATGAAACGTGGTAGATACTAGCCCTATCTAATTATGTAATGTTATTTGATAGTGTCCTAGCAGAAGGATCTGGAGGATCTCTAGTACAGAAGAAGAAGTCCAAAAAAATATTGTATCTAGTGGGTATGTAGAATGTACATAATTCGGTAGCATCTAGATTTGCCAAAATCCAATTTTGACCTGGAACCTGGTCCATCTAATATATAATGTGTTAGGTACTTGCTCTATTTAAGGTTAGATAGTGTTATTCCATTGTGTTCCAGCAGAAGGATCTGGACACTAGCCCAGAAGAATCTTGAATCTAGTCGATAACTGGAATGCGCTAGGATACATAATTCGGAAAGCATCTAGCTCTTCCAGAATCCAACTTCGACCTGGAATCTGGTCAATCTAGTATGAAACGTGGTAGATACCCTATCTAAGGTTATGTAATGTTATTTAATAGTGTCCCAGCAGAACGATCTGGACACTAGTACAGAAGAAGAAGTACAGAAGAAAAGAATATTGAATCTAGTGGGTATTTAGAATGTACCAGGATACATAATCCGGTAGCATCTAGATTTGCCAAAATCCAATTTCGATCTGGAACCTGGTCCATCTAATACATAATGTGCTACGTACTAGCTCAATATAAGGTTAGATAATGTTATTTCAATGTGTCCCAGTAGAAGGATCTGGACACTAGTTTAGAAGACGAAGTTAAGAACCTAGTCGGTAAGTAGAATGTGCTAGCATCTTAATTTGCCTAAATCTAATTTTGATCTGGAACCTGGTCAATCTAATATGGAACGTGCTAGGTACTAGCTCAATCTAAAATTAGGTAAGGTTATTTCATAGTGTCCCAGTAGGAGAATCTCGACACTTGTTCGTAGGTAGAGTGTATTAGAATTTAGAATTCATGTACCTAGAAAATATTGTTTTCTGATAATGTATGAAAGAGCTCAGATGTGATATTAGAAACTAGGCATGTTTCAAGATGTGATCAAGTTATGACAACTGATAGATTTTTAACTCTGAAAATTTCGTTGAAAAATACGACATACATGAATTTAGATAGTTTTTGGGAAAATAGGGAAAGGCATAGTAAGTATGAAATGAGAGAAGTGTTCAATTGCATAATTGGATAAGACTCATTGCCTATGAACTTACCTAATTGGCGTATGAAGAGAATTAGTCAAACTGAGGGTAAAGTGTGAAGTGTTTAAAGTTATTGCTTCCATTAAACTATGGCGATTAATGGCCTTGAAATTGATGAAAAAATGGCGATGTGTGTATCTGATTACTTTATCATATTTCATTATAAATATTCCATGGTAGAATAAATATTTAATCATTAAAAATGTAGTGGATTGGATTTCCAGATTTCAAAAAAAAAACAGTAGGTAAGTGTAAACTGCCCTTCAGAGTGGATTTCTCCAAAAATGTTCTAAAATTTTATCATACATATTCAATAGTACAAAAATTGGTCAAAGATTAAAAGAAAATATAAAAGCAGATTTTGAGAAAATTTGAGAAAAAGTGTAAAGTGCCCTTTCGAGAAGGGGCACTTTTGGGGCTCAATATTATTAAAAATGTTTATACACATCCGATAGTAGAATAAATACCCAAAAAAGTATATTGGAGTGGATTTTTCCAATTGGAGACAATTTCCAAAAACACAAAAGTATTGGAGTCGATTTTGAGAAAATTTTCAAAAACCGAAAAATGAAAAGAGTAAAGTTAGAGAAAATTTAGCCAATAATGTTATTAAACTCTATTACATATATTCGACAGTGGAGTAAACATTAAAAGTTTAATAGAAATTCTTGAAGCAAATATTGAAAAAATTTCTAAAAACCGAAAAATAGTAAGAGCAAATTAGCCCTTCCTTTACCTTGGCTGATTTTAATAAAGAGGTTATGGGAAAGTCATGGTGTACGTATCACAAAGTCTAAATTCAAAGTTGAGACAGTTTGTCCTTTGTACTTTTGGGGAAAACGTAGGTACCATAGACATCCATACTGATACATACACGAACATTGTTTCAAAAACGTTTTTTTTTTTTTACTTAGGTGACTTTAAAACGTCTAGAAATGATATTAATTCAAATTTGAAAAATCGACCCTATTATTATACTCTTCATATATTCAATAAAAAAAAAAAATTGGTTGTCTGTAAAGTCGGTTTACGGACGATAATTTTACGTGATAACGTAATAAGAAAACATTGATGAAAAATTGCATACGTTTATGAATTGCATTGAATTATTATCACTAAATTATCATTGTTGTTTTATATTAGAGAAGATTTTTTCAGCCATTTTTTCGCACTGCGGTTGGCCGGTCCAACTTGTCATTTTAGACACATTGTTATGACATGTGTGAAACTGAACATTAATCTTGAACCTTACATGAATTGCTACACAGGATAATTATTTTCATTGAATACTAAATGATAGCACTCGACTTTTTATACTATCATTTATATTTTTTAGTCGAAATCGTAACATAACCTATTATTACTGCACACGCTGACCGATGCTACTTTGTTTCAATTATCCAAGAACTGTATAACTAATGAAACTCTTAGAATGCAAGAATTAATTACCTTATTGCCGCAATTGTTATTGTAATAGTAATAAGCAATGGTATGCACAGTAAATATTCAGATTCAGATAACTTTATCTAACGTGCTGTCGCCTACTTCTTCCATCGTACTTACGAGCCGAGCCGATCGCCAAATCGAGCTTTCACTCGGAAGCTGTAGTGGAAGAGAGATAGATGCGCCGCAAGGCAAACGCTCTCACTCTGGCTCGCACGCATGGGTCTGGCGTAACGTTACAATGTTTTCTGAAAAGTGATTTATAAGACGTTTATCACGTCAAAAATTCGACTAATTTTTCCAGTGGTCTTGAGGAAAGAATCGCTTAACAGCATGGAACTATACCTTCTCCAATTTAACCGAAAGATTGTGTAGTATCTGCTGTTTGAGTAATTGTGCCCTAATAGAATCGTTCGGGTAATCTCAATCTGCGCATCATCGACGTGTTAACTCCGTGTCGTAATAATATCGAGATTGCTCCGTATATGGTATATCTCAGCGCATAAAATAGCTTTCGATTAATCCCGAGATGAATAAATCGGCGTCGGTACCACTCGAACGCGAACTATATCTTCAATTAACCGAAAAAGGAAGTACGTAGTAAATAGTCGCCACCCAGGCCGCGTATATCAGGTACAGTAAGTGTATAAAAGAGTGAAAGATCACTCCTCCAGATAAGATTTCTATCGTGAAATTTGATGGGCGGTTCGCGCGTTCACAACTCGCCGCCGCCGTTAGTGTTACTTTGTTGGTAATTCCGCGGTTTATTCCATTAGAAATGGAATACGATAGGTACGTTTCTCCTTCGGATGTCGTTTTATCGACACTGGTTATTGTATTGTTTGTTGCGTAAACGCGGCGAATCGGAGAAAATGATCTGACTTTCAAAATTTGGTACTATAGGTACTGACACATTATACAGCGCGATCGAATAAAAAAATAGTCAAAGCAGGCCATGAAAAAAAAGCCGCATGTCTTTACTTAGTTCCTAAATTTAAAAATACAGACAACGGAAAATACTAATTGACACTGACAAAGTCAAACTTGAAGTCAATTTTTGACATCGTCATACGAGTGATTGGCATCTTCGGCGGGAAAATGTTCCTGGAATTCTTCGTAACAGGCAACATACGAATATTGCCATTCACTGTTTTCCAGCTTCACTCCATTTCTAAAATAGGATTCTACAAGAAAACTTTTGATTTGCTTTGACATCGTCTCGTGTCAATGTACGTCAACTTGACATTTGTAATTAATAACCTGAAGAAGAAGAAGAATTTTAGGAAAAGACATGCGTATTTTAGCTCATGGCCTGCTTTGACTATTTTTTTATTCGATCGCGCTGTACCTCGTGAACTATTATATTTTGCGGGATTTGTCCGGAAACGTGCAAAAATGATTGTGCAAAGAGGTGTATTTAAATACAATACCATGAAATTAAAATGGAATTGAAAAATATCATAACCCCTGTTGGTCGGAATTTAAGCGACTGTTTTGTAGTATTTTTTAATTTAATTTATTTCAAAGTTTTCGTCAACGTCACCCGTTTTAAATGTAAAAAGTAATGTTTATAATGACTTCTATGTTCTAATTTTTTCAGTACTGCTTACACTCTTCAGTATTTATTATTTTGTTAAGTACCCACAAATGTATTTCTTACTTTTATTAAGCTTAGTAGGTACTTGCTTTCTTAGGAGCAAGCAAAGTTCCCTGAGGAAGAGGCTAAACACCTCCGAAAGCTAGGCTAATATTAGTAAATTGCCTTTCTTTTACCAAACATCTGACTGCATACCCAATTTGTGTCCAGTTTCATCTCTTCAATATCAATTTACATTACATTAACATACATATCTAAATTATTAGAACTAAATCGTAAGTCTAAATATAAAGTGTGCATTTTTCACACTCCATGTGAATTATTTTTCGCATATCATTTTCATCTTTTATTTTATTTTGTTATATTTTATTTTATTTATTTATTTTTGTTTTGGTCTGATTTTATTATCAAGCACACAATTCTTCGGAAATACTTAAATAATATATAGCTTTTTTAATGAAGATTTACATATTTTAGTTTGGAATAATTTAATTTATTATAATAATAAGTAGCTGTGTACCTATATATGACATATTCGTCCAATTTCTGTATATAACTTAGATTAACCAATATTATTATTTCTTGTTTTTTTTTTTAATTTTTAAAAAAATTTTGGTACATTATAGATCTGAAAATATATTGCTTCTTTATTAGTACTGGCAGACTAGATATATTGTTATTTGAAACTATTTTAATAATTTTATTAGGAGTAAATTGTAACATACTATTTATGTGTGCTTTATTAACCGACCCCATGCAATTATCCCATATGTTGCTAGACTGTAATAAATACCATACATTACTGTCACCAAAATTATTAGGCGATATTTCTTATATAAATTTAGCAAGTACATAGATCGTATACCTTAGTTTACTTACTTTACTAATTACCTCAACATCCCATCTTAAATGTTGGTCTACCATTATACCTAAATATTTAACAGTAGACACTGACTAGGTTTTCATTATTTACAGTAACGTTAAACGTTTCAGGAATACAATCAGTATGATTTCCAAAAGCTACTAAGCAAGATTTTTTAACACTTAAATATGCACATCAGGCAGCCTGCATAGTGTTATACATGACATAGTGTTATAATAAAATATAAGGGTGTTATAAGAAATGGGTGTTGAAGAATGTGAACTCTTTTCTGGGTATGCAGTCAAAAGGGCCTTAAAAGAATTTAGCATAGCTTTCAGAGATAATCTCAGGACAAATCTAGGAAAGCAAGTATCAAATTTAATACAAGTAAGTAATACATATGTAGGTCGTTAATTAACTAATAATACTCACTAGTGTAATCAGTAATTGAAGCAGCAGAACATATGAAGTCAACTATAACATTGATTTTGCAAGATTTTTTATAGCATTTTAAATAAGTGACGTTGACTGTTATAAAAATTATAAGAAGGTACATATAAATATGTTCACCACAACAATATAAAAAACATGTTAAAGACAAAATAAATAATTTACATTGGAATTTAGATGCATGTTATATATTTATATCAATTTATGATGATAATTTAACGTATAACATTCATTCATAACATTAAATTTTATTACTAAAAAAATATTTCAGATTGGTTCATGACATGTATAAATATAATAAATACTTCTTATTTGTTTGTAACCCCGTTTGTCAGTTTTTTGTTCATTATGTCAGGATCTTTCAAAATGAACACTCTTTCAAGAATTTTTTTTAATTGCCCTGGTTCTGAAATTAAGGCGATAGAATCATTAAAATTCATTACATGAGAATTACTTAGACAATGAGCTACCTAAGCACAAATTTTACGTTTAACATCACATTTATGTGAAGAAATCCTGCCATTTAGAAGCGTTAATATCTGAGGCGTATATATTTTAGGTTACAGTGGTTAGATGTAAGTTCATATTTAACGTTAGAAATCTCTAGAGGTTTTAATGGGGATTTAAGTTTGATGTATATTTTAGAAATAGTCAATACATTTTCGACCAAATTTTTGCTTAAAATTTTTGGGTTTTTGACCATTTAACGTACGGGATTATTAATCAAATTAATAAAATTGACATTAAACAGAGTATCATTAAGAACGTTAGTTTGATTAAAATTATGTGATGGAATGACATTTAGGGAGGGAGTGTTGAAAAAGAATTTATTAATAATTTTTTTGGGTAACAATTTTGTAAAAGAATATCACTCTGCTAATTTAAGTCTTCCTTAACAAAAGAAGAATGCTAAAAATTTATGACTCTCTTTTTCAAAGCCATTATTAAATTTAGTTTTATTGAAAGAAGGTGGTAAGGACAGAAATGTTTGAAACGACTACTACTGATAGATTTACGATACTACTTTGTAAGAAGCGTATTAATTTTATCTCTAGCTTTAAGCATATATAATTTAAATTTGCATAAGTTCACTTAACAACTTATATTTCGAACTACTTTTCCATTATATTTCTTCCCAAAATGAGGACGATTAAGGTACTGGGTATTACATGTAATGAATGTAACATCTTCCTATGGATTTAACTGATATCTCTCTCTCTCTCTCTCGTTCTCCTTCCAACTAACAACTAAACGAACCAAACAAACATCGTCAAAGAAAGGCGTCAAACTCGAAACACACGTTAAATTCGAAACGTGTATACATAACCTATTAAAAGCGTTTCCGTTCGAAATCTCCACAGGCCATTATATACTCACATTTCCCTCGTTAATTCCAAAAATCATTAGCGACCTCTCTCGGTCACAGGTCGCTTGGACTCAGCACCGGAAAGCATCCGGTCCCTCGTTATTTACAACGCGCGCACGTTACTACAAACGGAAGCGTCTCGCTCCGCCACCGTTCGTGACTTATCGAAAGAAAAAAATGGAACTTAGGAAGGCATTTCGGACCTAAAAAGGTGAGAAAGTTAACGGATTTCCAACCGTAAGACAATTTTTTCAGAATAAAAAGTGGGTTTCCGAAATGTGATAGAATCGTTAGGGACACGTCGTCCGGAAGGGGTGGAACGACAACGTAGGAACTTAAAGTGAATTTGTGCAGGTATCACACGTTTATTTTTAGCCTGAGCGGGAAAATGGGACAACAGTTGTCAATCGAGATACTCGGGAAATTCGTATAAGATGACAGGAGAACCTCAGGTACTCTCTCCAAGAGTTGCAGTCATCTGGGCTCTCTTAATTTCTGATGCTGCTGCCCTCAACAAGCCAACATATATACGACACTGCTATAAAGCTGGCAAAGTGAAAACAGACGCAAATGAATTAACAACATTACTTGAAGAACCCTTAAATATTCCAATTTAAATTAGTCTAGTTAGTTAGTCAGCTCCCTTAGGATTTAGTCATGAAAACATGATTTGTCAACTTTATTTAATTTATTTTTAATTTAATAACTGATTAAATATCACAAAGTAGTTACATCGAAAATTTTTCGATGTAACTTGTACCTAATTGGGTAATTTCGAGAAATCGATTTTTTTTACGTTTCAACCAACTAAACAGCGACTACCTATAATTTTATTCGAAAAATTAACTGAATCCTACGTGGGAGCTAACCGGTGATCAACCTTGGATCTTTAGTATTTTTTACACACCCCGTAACGATTAATAATCACGTAACGCGTCCAGAGACGATAAATCATATTTTGTCAAACAACCGAGAGGCGGCAATTATTCTTGACATTTCGTTGTCCCGCGATCCTTTAAAAAATCACTCCCACGCTCCGCTTAATATATTCGATATTAGCACATTTCGCGGCAGAAGGTAAAAACAGTCTCGCCGGAACAATGGGACGAACCCCAAGGTCGCCCAACAATTATACCGTTGATTAGGTGAAGGTCTGAGGAAAAACGTCTATTTTTCAAGAGTTGTAACAAAGTTCAAGACGTTTACGACCCACTATTAACCCTAACGCTCACCTCTTTGTTTCTCTTGAGGTCGTGGCGAGTTCTGGTGAAGGCGCTAAATTGTATCTTGACCTGCTGAGTTCTAATCTGGGATAGAAATTGGGCCTGGCTCGAACGAATGTCAAAAATGGCTCAGAATTGCCTAAAATGCAGTTCTCATGGCTGCTTAATGTCTTATGATCTATAACTGCACAGCTAAATCAGTTCCAAAAATATTTTAATTGCATATTTTTTTATACGCTCAATTGAAATTTATAGCCTGAATTGGTCGACAGAAAATCCTATGACCCCTAACCTCGAACATCCATTCTAATGACCCTAAATCTTATTTTTGGACAATCCCTTCAGGAGCACATTATCGAAGAAGACCAATACCAAAACTACTGTTGAATCGACGGTGATTACGGATTTTTTATTAACTTTTCAAATCTCATGATCCAATTAAAATATAAAAAAAAGAAATTTGATATTACGTGCTGTAGTGTTTTGGGGATCGTTGATTACGAATATGGCTTCAAATTTGGCAATTTAAGGTGGCGGATCGAATACTGAAGAAGATCTTGTTAAACTTCAATTAGAAATCAGAATCATTTTTAAGGTTGTTCATGACCTCAAAAAACTGTTTCTAATTAAATAATGCTTGGGACGCAATATCAAAATTATAGAAATTATGGAATTTACTAGATTTTAATGTGTAATTGATTGCTTTAAACTAATAATAACTAACAGAATTGATAGACGAACGAGCTTAACTCCCACAGGATTTATTAACAATAAAAACATTGAATTAAGAATTTAGAATATATGGTATGCAAAAAACATGTTAAGCAGTATTAATAATTCAACTGTAGGAACAGAAGAACTGAGTGGGAAATACGAATATATAAATAATTCCTAAATAGGAACAATATCCATGTTTGTTATCCAAATTTTGCTCATTCTGTGATCTGACGTACTCATCATATTTTTATTTTCTATTTCTACAACATACTTTTTAATTCCTCAGGTATTGCTTTGAGTTTTCTAATAAAACAAAATGTATGATGTCGGTTATTCAAAAAGAAGTACATCCCCCTTTTTAATAATTTGTTGAATCTAATTATGAGAAAACATTATTGCGATATAAAGAAAAGTTAAAATTAAAAATAAATTTAACCTGACGCAGTGATCCATAAAAGAAGATTTTGGAGAAGTGTAAGTTACTCTTAAAAGGTATGTTTGCATATATATAAAATACAAAGCCACTTATGTATGTTTAAATCCTTTTTTTATTGGACATTCAAATTTAAAAATAAATTAATCTTTTATTAGTATTATGCAATTTTTGCAATAGATTAATATCATTAAATATCATTAATTCTCATGATACTCTTTACGTTAATTTTTAATGTTCAATTTAATCTACTTTCTTTCGGTATACTTCTGCTTCTGGTATTCTCATACTACACTTCATTTAGGGGTAACTTATCACGTTTTTTCTAAAACACCGGTTTGTTCAATTGTATTCATTATTTCAACTGTCTCACAATCAGATGCAACAAATTTTAGAATTTTCATAACGAAAAAAAAATAAAAAATTATGTTTATTTCTTGTTTTATAAAAGAAAAGGGAGTAAAACTATTACGTAAATACTTGTTTTTAAATAACAAAAATTACCCATTTTTTCACTGGAAAATTTGAAACGGTACTGAGAAATCTGTGGAAAAAAACGTTTCGTGTTGTTAAGTTAACTTCGGGGGTGTCTTTCACCCTTTAAATTGCCGAAATAGCATGTCGGATGTCGAATACATACGTGTCGAATGTTTTTTATGTATTGATGTTATCAATAAACTGTGAAAAGATGACTGACTTCCGAGGGGTGTAAGGGGGTGAAATACTTTTAGAAATTTTCACGTAACACAAATTTCATTTACTTACTTATTTACTTACCTTCCTGAGGTTGACAGGAACATATAGGTTGACTGATCTTTTGCGTAAATAATAATGTAATAGCATACAACACATTAAGAAAAGATGGTTTACTTCCGAAAGGCGTAATAAGTAATTCTTCTTAGTGTTACTTCCAATTTAATGTAACTTACTCGATATGAGTTAAAATACTTTTTCCTTCTTTAACCCACAGATCCTAAAATAGCCTGCGCAAATTAACGACTCGGTTTTAGCTAACTTCTTTCGGCTTAATTCCATAACTTCAAGCTTTAATTCTCCTTCTTCTTCGTCTGCTCTTCTCCATTTTTCACTTCTTTCTCTATATCAATTTAATAGCCAAGTGTAGTTCTTCTTATCGGTGTTCTCCCTTCGAGTTTTCTGCTTCTTTCCGGTCGTGTGCGTGACCCGTGCGATCTTCTATTGTTTTTTTTTGTTCGGATACGAGGAAAAGAGAGAGAGAGAGAGAGAAGCAGTGAAGAGGCAGAAGAGGTTAACCTGAACGGAAGGAAGAGCCACTTAAGTCGCTTATTAACTAAAGGTTAAGAAGTGTGTGCGCGCTGAAGGAAAAAGTGAGTGAGACAGAGAGAGAAGAAAAGAGGAAGGTAGCAATTAAAATTGTAGTCCAGGGGCGGATTTTGGGAGATCTGAAATTTTCTGGTGTGGTCATTGCAGTTAGTTCCTATTTTTTGAATAGTTGTGTTATTTCTCTTTGCTGTTTGGTTTGTTGTGCCTTAAAACTGTTGATAGTAATGAACTTGTAAAGGTAATTCCGTTCAATCCGTTCCATCAACATTTTTTTTATAGAAAATATTTCTGAGGATTTCTCGCCATCCTAGAAAAACAGCAGGAAATCTGATCAGCCCATCTGAGGTTAATAGTAATTCTCCAACGACAATCTCGAAAAATCCAATTCTCATTTTCCTTATAAGTGCCGCCTTTGAGTTCGCCTTTCTCTCCGTCGAACGCAACATTGTTAACGATGTTACACTTCGAAATCGGATCGATCGTTTCTGCAAACAACTGAGTAAAAAGACCACAGCTCCGCTACGACTGTGATTAAATCTTTTCGCGCTGACTCCCATTAACTCTTTCATTTGGAGAATAGGCAATTTGCCTCGAACGCTAACGGTTCTCGGATTGGTCTTTCTTCGATCGAATTCCGGGAGAGCGACTGATCGAGTCGTCGGGATTTCGGTGAAAATCTTGAGTTTCTGCGTTAGGCACATAAAGGAACCTTTACACAAAATTTCCATACATTCATTTCCAATTACGATTTAATATCTATTTGAATTCAATCCTTATGGGCGAGACTACGAGATTCGCCTCTGGTAAGGCTCATAGCGCACTTGTGCCTGTTCCGGTGTGTTGGACGTCTGCATCTAGATTTCCGGTCGCGACGAGGATGTAGATGTAGATGGAGGCGGCCGTGATGATGATGGTCGCGTGCCCCTCTTACTATGGCCCAGTGAGCATACAAGGCGAGGGGAACACTGAATGGAAATAATTAGCGGGCGCAGGTAATAACGGAGGACCCTAGCGATGATACGATCGCTATGTAATAAAAATTTGATGTTATTTAATAAGGCTTGCGTGTCTGGTAGGATTTGTATGTTTTGCGGGATTTACTGTTCCAGAAGTTCGAAATATGTACTTTCCAGGATCTTTTAGAATATCTATTGACCCCTAAAATAATAAAATGCGTTTGTCAGTTCTCTATTGGACGGCCCATAATATTCTGTAACACCTTCCAGACCATTCGAACAATTTGATCTCGTATAAAGTCCCAAAATAGTTGTGGGATCCTTTGGGGACCAAGAGGTTTTAAATTACTTTTATAGACGTGCGAAAAGCATTTGATTCCGCCCCCCTGCAAAAACTGTGGACCACCCTGGAGGAAGTAGGCATTAATAAAGTTTATATAAATGCATATAAAACAGTCAAGCTGTATACGAAATCGAAAATCAGACCTTGATATATTTTTTATGTCATTTTAGACAAGTAAACTATCAAATAACACACTAGTGTTAACAATCCATAAATGACTAGTGAGTTATGGATTATAACTCACGTTCATATTTAAAGTAGTATTCTATTTTTATGGTACTAGTGTGTTATGTTGAAAATAAGTCACGTGAGAAGATTTATACCAAGAGGCCAAACAAACAACCAACTTTAACCAAATGTCATTCTGACATTTATAGGGTACTGAGACGCAAGTAGCTCTGATTTGATCACAAAGCTTATTAATTATTATCTCATAAAAAAACGATTTCTTCCATTTGTTGGATAAAACATTGTATGGCACTCGGGCGTTATGAGGTTTCCTAGGTCACTTGAGAATTTTATAGCAATAAATCTTCTCGCGTGACAAATTTTCGACATAACACACTAGTACCATAAATAACTATAAATGCGGCTCTAAAACAGTGGAGCAGGAAGTGCAGGACATTGCGAATAAGGCTGGATGAAAGCCAAATATACAGTATCCTTTTTGCAGACGACCAAGTCGTTATTTCAGAAGATCAGCAAGCTATGACATATATACTTAATAAATTGATAGAAGGGTTAAATAAGTGGGGGTTGGGGGTAAACACCCACAAGACGCAATATATGGTTATAGGAGGAACTGGACAAGACTTTGAACTAAAAAGGAGAATTGTAAAAAATGAGTAATATTACGATAATCTAGGAGTTACAATTTCTGAAGATGGGAGAGACGACAAAGATATAATGAAGAAAATAGGCAGGGGGAAAAAAGGAAAGAAGTGTGCAGGAATAAGATTGGAACAACAAGGTAAGTAAGATAACAACAAAGTGAGATAAGTAATAATATTACTTATCATCCTAAACCAAATGTAAGGAGCAACTCAGAGTCTTGCCAAAATATCGTTTAGATATTTAATTAATTCTCATACAATCCATAAGGTCTTGAAATTTATTTAAATGTATTTCAAACCACATTGGTTGTTTTTAAGTTATTCACCAATTTTGGATCTGCTGAGACCTTGATACTTTTGGAGGAATTTTGGGTTTATTCAAAGTCGTTCAACGGTTCTGTTGAAATATTCTACGTCTAAATATCCGAAATTCGATATACATAAGATTAGGTCTAGAAGATTTACTGGTTGCATCAGCTTCAAGACTTGAAATCGCCATGTGTTCACTTTCTCGCAAAGTTTTGACGATGCTATAGATGTCCAAAATTGTTCTGGTATTGTTTGTTTTTTGAAATATTGTTTCACTGTAATATCTAATAAGATATTGGGAATTGAAATCTCAAAATGAACACAAGGAGGCCTTGTTATTTCAAACAATATTTAAATGTGGAATTTTGAATTTAAGTGAATAATTCTTTAGTGAGCTGGCCCATAATTATGCCACGTTACGTTTCCTGGTAATATTATCATGATATTTTGGAATGATAAAAAAATGAAATTTCGAAACCAGAAATCAAAAGACTCTCCTTACATCAGGAAATTTGAAAATTTGGATTTGGATTTTGAATCTGTAGTGGATATGACATTTTGAAGCATTAAAAAAATTAAATTTTGAAATCTAAAATCATCTTCAAGATTGGATTTTTCAAATTTCTATATCTAATTATGCAATGGATATGTTGCTCGTCAATTCACACTTTGCTATTTTGAACTAAGACCAGTTACTATCTTATATCTTTCAAATTGGGACTCCAAAATCCAATAAGAGAGTCTTTTTTATTTCAAACATAATTCCAGTTTGGCATTTTGGATTCGAGTCTCTAAATTGGCAACGAGAATATCCCTGATTATTCCACAGTTTGTTTCACTGCAGCATTTAGCATTTGCTTAACTTTCCAAGATATTAAGATTTGAAATTTCAGGATCTCAGAGATCGTATCACCAACAAATAAATACCTAGAAGAATCTGGATTACTGACGCAGTAGAGAGAATCACAGTTCTAAAAGGCAGTTCGGCGGGACACATCGTAAGAATGCAGGATGATCGATGGACCAAGCGGATAATAGAATGGAGGCCTAAGCAAGATGCATACAGAAATAGAGAACGCCTCCCAACTAGATGGTGCAATGATATTAAACGTATGGAAACAAATTGGATACAAACGGCACACAATAGGGAAACGTGGGAGCACTTAAGGAAAGCTTATGTCTAGCAGTGGAGGAACAAAGGCTGATTGATGTTGATGATGATGATGATGATGATGAATGTACAGTATCATCACTAAAAACTGGGCAATTGGAAATAAATTAGTATGTTAAAAACGTCAAATTAGTATGTTATTGTCGTTCTATAGATCACCCCTTTTCCATACCTACCCTAGAGATGCTAGGAGTGTCTTAAATGTAAACAAGAATACCTACTTTTATACAAATTGTAAGTCATATGATAACAAATTTGGTAAGAATTTCTCCACGCATTCCAGAGTTTATCTGGAATGTACATACATACGCATACCTACAATTTTGTGTGTATAGATTGTCAATTAATCGAGTATACAAATTCGAAATTCTTATCGGCTCAAGGCAGCTTTAAACAAATTCAAATCCAAAAATTTGTCGTCGTTAGCATTTTAAACTTCACAACCTCAATGAAAATCTGGCAATGAGGCACATTTTCTTCTCAGAAGTTAACAAACCCAACATTGTTCCTCGCTACTAATTTTCAAGGCATTTTGAAACGCTCCAAAACAAAGAGGATGGCATTTACAGCTTCTTATGATGATCTAACTTCGTAGCCAAGTCGGAGTTAAAGCAAGAGGGAGTTCAGACTACTTCCTCGTCTTCTCGGTCGAACGACTCCCATTCTACTAATCTACTGCTACTCTTTTCTTCTTCGGCGGTTCTCCTTCGACGTGCCACGTACGTATCTGTGAAGTTCCAGGTGAGGAGGACGAGCGATTTCCACAGTCGATAAATCCAAGTCGGCGCTGCCGCCGCCGAACAAAAGAGGCGGCCGGAATAAATCTCGCGGGTCTCAGAGCGCGCGGCACTTTTCGGTATTCAACAGGTTCGTTCTCGGGAAAATATGATCTACGAGCTCCTCTCTCTCTCTCACTCTCTCTTTCTCTCGTACAATTCCCCTCGTTAGATCGAAATTCATGAAATATTTATATGTCGGCGTTTGCGGGCACTACTACGGACTTTTACCGGAGTTTCGTATTTAATTTCGCTTCGCCACCGTTCCGTCGCACGCCATTCAGGAATCGCGACCGAGACGAATACGAACGGGGACGTCTCACGTAAGTTATTTACGGATCCGTCCTCATAAAACAGAACGAAATTAATTTTTTTTTCTCTCTTTCCCCGTTGTATTTAAAGAAAGAGCGGATTTATTAGTTGTGGTGGGTACAACGTTATTGTTTCTCGACCTTAACTGTACACTGTTCTAAGCGATTGATTCCGTCCCGTTACATTATGTTATTGCCGTGCTCCGATATTAATTGGTTCGGAATATTCAAGTCCACCGTTATGTTGGTAAATCGAGGGCTCTTAGTATTTTAGAGAATTGAAAGTACTTAAAGATACAATCGATTAATGGCAGAAATTTGGGCATTAAATATCTAATTCATCATGCATTAAATAGCGGTTTAGAAAATTGATTTTCTAATGGTGTCTAAAATGAGATGCTGATCGCACACTTCCATGAGTATAATTCACATTTCAATGCAATTACTAATAATAATAATAATAATAATAATTTAATAATAATAATAATAATAAAAATAGTAATGATTAGGGGCAATTCGACCAAAGTGGTGCCATTTTTCACAAATGCAAAGAACTAGTAAATTCTGTGAATTTTTACAATGGTATAATAAGTCGCAGACTACTTATTAGGTGAATCCTTACATGAAAATTACGTCCCACCTTTGTCATATTTATTAAACAATCACCTCCCAGTTTACGACCGACACACAAGTACATCGATTTAGATTAAAAATTTACTTCATGGTGAAAATAAGAGATGGTGTCCTAAACTAGTATTAAAACAATAATCGACCTTTAAACAATAACAGTTATATTAGTGATGAAAGCGTAAATAAATGATAAACAGACCTTTAGCATCTTAGCACTAAGCCTTCACGATACCGAGACGATACCGAGACCTGCCGGTGGTATCGTCTCGGTCTCGTTGAAACTAAATTTTTCCACTCTCGTCTCGGTATCGCTGAGACGAGATAATGGATTACTACCGTCTCGGTCTCGGTCTCGTCTCGGTCTCGAATTACTCTCGTCATAAGATAATGTCCATTTGTGTTTTTGTGAAGAAGATTGGATCTCACCGGCGTAATATTTTAATTAACAATATATAAGTGGTGAATTATTTAATTATATAGAATATATCTAACTAAAACCTCTATTTACAGTTACATGACTAATTAAAAATATTTACGTATGAAATTTGTCAAAAAATTTAAATAAAAAAAGATAACTTGTAGGTAAAAATCCATTTATATTATATATATATATATATATATATATATATATATATATATATATATATTGCTATTTAATAAAGCCATTTTGGTAGATTTATCTAGTATTGCATTCCAATTTGGCCGAAAATCTCGGTCGAGTTCGTTAATGGGCCAAATAGGTCCAGCGGTTTCAAAATGGCGGCTTGTTATTTTAAAAAAAAAACTTTAATTTCGCGTCTGAGAGAAAAATGTTAATTACGTTTTTTGTTCACCTTGTAGAGGCGAACGACTTTTGTATGAATTTTTTTTTTTTTTCGAGAAATGTACAGAAAAAAGTTATTTTTTTCAAACAAAAAATAAAAAAAAAATTATCTCGCGTCTGAGAGAAAAATGTTACTTAGGTTTTTTGTTGCCCTTATAGAGGCGAACGACTTTTGCATAAAACATATCTTTGAGAAATGTACATAAAAAAAGTTATATGCAAAAAGCTAGAAATTTTGACGTTTGTATTTTTTTAACACCTCGTATACATTTTTTTGACACATCGTGTCTGTTATATTACTCTATATCCTACCCATAAATCTACCTTTCAGCCTGGCATGCTCTTGGGGTTTTTAAATATAACCTGATAACCTATCAGGTGACCTATTGTTATACACAGCTTAAAGCGTATTCATCGTTATCTTGTCTTCATTACACATTTCTTAATAGGATTCCTTATTCTTTTCATAGAATCCACACAAAATGTTTCCGGTAACGGGTAAAATCTATCTAAGGGACTAAACCAGCTAGTTTTGACCTGCCTACCTGAGTCATTATTAGTGAAACTTATACCACCCGCATATAATAATATGTATAAATTTGGATAATATATGGAAAAATAATAAATTATAACGAGACCGAGAGTTTTCAAAATTTAGTATCGCCTCGGCGAGACTCTCGGTCAATTGTGTCTCGACATCGGTCTCGGAAATTTTTACCAGTCTCGTCTCGGTATCGGTCTCGGTCTCGTGCGATACGAAGACCGAGAGTTTATCTCGATATCGTGAAGGCCTACTTAGGATATTTTAAAGTAATTACAATTCAATTCTCTTATACAATGTTTAAGATCAGGATTTTTTTCATTTTATAAATTAAATTTCAATGCAAATGTGACGTAAGAGTATTTTAATTTGTTCTTTAAAAGAGTTAAACCAATTAAGGAAATAGTTCTTATTTCTTTTCACTTAAACACTGTGGTAAGTGTGAATTAACAAATTTTTTAAAATAAAGACCCAGGAAACTATATTTTCCAGAATTAGAGAGTTGCTTAATAAATTTTAACTTTAATTTAACTTACAAATTTGTTATACATCAGAAATCTTGTCAGATTAAACCTGTATAGGCTTTTATTTAACTACGTTATTTTGTTTGTAGGGGTTAAATTTTGCAATTCAAATTTAAGGTAATATTTCAAGCGTATTTAGGAATTTAAGGATATATGTGAATTGGTTGACAATACACTTTAATATTTGGGTAATATGAGGCACTGTGAGGCATTTATAAATTTTTCCAATATATTTTGGAATTTAGCTGCAGATTATAATTTGACATTTGACAAATACCAATGACAGTCATTAATGGAGACCGGATAGTTAGGCCGGTGCCTCCCTTTTATGCCTGAAATTAAAATTTTTGTGGGATTTTGCCTATTTTTATATTGTTGTCTCATTTTACCAATTTATAAATTTTTCAATATTTTGCCATTTTTTGAGATTGTCTAACTAACACATTTACCCCAATTTATCAAATTATATAGTTACATATCATTAATCAAAGTTTATATGTTCAAAACATTTAACATTAAATTTATTTATCTTAAAACCGTCTCTCGTCAATTGTGACAGTATTGCTGTCATTAAGCAATATTTCGGTATCGGTATTGGTACTAAGAATAAATAGTAACCTCCAACATATAATCCTTAAAGATTCAAGGCTGCAAGTACTTCGAACAGGTTAGGTAGTTTTCATTCCTCCGTAAAAATGGTAGATTCTTGGAGTTTTGAAAAATTTAGTTGGGAGATATTTCAATGAGTTCTTTCAAGACACTGCTGAAACTTTGCTAATCTTCATGAGAATCCTTCAAAACCTGTGAAGTTCTATGAATGTTTAAAAATATTGTTTCTATGTTCCGGCACTAAAATGACAGCTATTCTAGCACTAAAATGGCCGAAAACAGTGCTTTAATGAGGCTTAGTAAAGCATTGTTTTTGGTAATTTTTTTTTGTTGGGTTGGTAACAAGATATTCCCTAATGCTGTCTGATGTCTGTCAAAACAAAACTAAAAATAAATATGGCCGCCGCGTCAATGGGATGGGCATGCAAGTATGCAAGTGTTGACTATAAGTTATTCGTTTCTGTATTTTGAAAGGTGTATCATAAAATAAAAACATGATTTCGATTTATTTAAATCCATTAAATTAAATTTGAAAATGGTGTGAAAATTGACAGATGTCTAGGAAACAGCAGTAATACCAACTTAAATGTCAGGATAAAAAAATCCCCAGATAAGAAATTTTAAATTATATAAACATAAAATAAAAATGAAATAGAAGCCGGAACATAGAAAATGTTGTAAAGTACTCGTTGCAGAAGACATTCCAAGCCCTCGTCCGTTCTAAAACTCGCGGCTCGTTTTAGAATCTCGGACTCTGGCTTCGAATATGACTTCTTCTGCGACTTGTACTTTAAACTACTATTCTATCTTTTTAAATCTAAATGCTGAAAGCTACCAAAACATTTTTTTTAAACAACCACAGAAATTTTGTATTGAAAATTAGAGAGTAATTCAAAATTTTGTAGATTTGGTTAGTTGGTTTTCGTTGTAATTGTTGATTTATGTGATTCTAATTTCCCAAAATATTCCAAAATAAATCACATCCCACAAAAATACTAACAGGCCTGACATAACCACTATTCAGTATTTCATAGAATAATTATCGAGATTAACTCTGTGAGTATAAAATATTAACGAAATTTTAGATTTTAAAAACAGGAACGTTTTCAACTTCTAATTTTAACCAAAGGTTATGCAGACATTCTAAAAATAAAACTCCTTTGGTAGTTTCAGTGAGTTTTACATTTCAATGATTGCTCAAGTTTGTAGCAATTTCGTTGTTAAACCACACAAGGCCTCCTGAAAAACCTGTAAAGTTATTATAAAAACTTTTCAAAGAAACTAAAAAATTACTCATTTTCACTCAAAAACTGTCTACCAAATAGGAATGCAAAAAATCCAACATAACAAAAGCCCCCCCTCTCCCCAGCAATATATTTCCTCCAATTATCCCTTACCAATTCTTCAAAAATATTTCCGACATGTCGAATCATTTCTATTAATGAGCTCTTTCGTTCTTTCGGCGCTGATGATGTGCTTCTGCTGGATGACGTACGGAGATGGAGATGAAGATGACGGGCGTGTAGAAGAAAATAACTAAAAAAGGAAGACGCAAGAGAAGAAGAGAGGAACGAGGAGGAGGAGAAAAGTGTTGGTACGTAGCAACAGAAGTTCTTCGACGGATTATTACCGGACGATGAAAGCTGGTTGAATGGTCGACGACGTGAAATAGAGACGGAACAGGAGAGAAAGACAGAGAGAATGAGAGCGAGAGAGAGAGGGAGAGCAAAGATGGATGTTGTTTTGTCGTTAGTTTAATGAGCTTGCAATCGTTATAACGTGAATTATATTGATTGGGAAATGTGGAGCTTAAGTAGAGCTATCGCGAGCAGAAGTGGAAAGGATTCTATTTTATCGAGGAAAACTATCTCAGCGTCTGTACTCTGAAAGACCGAAATGTGATACCTACGATCAAAATTAAATGATTCATTGGTCCTCTTGTGAGACGCACACACACATCTGGAATAAATTTCAATAATTAACCGGATAATCTGGCTTGTTTTGTCGCGAAATATCCATGTCATGCTCGAGCCTTCTCACGCTTAAAATTCAAAACAAATATACGAGTATTAACAGATTAATAACGATTTGAATTTCTAATGTCAATGCTAGCGGAATTGAAACCGGAAGCTTCTCGTTCATTAATGACCGGGATTAGAGACGACCACTAATTTATCGAACACGGTAAGCTGTTAATTATTAAAATGAACTTTTATCAAACTTGATTAAAATAATAGGGGTATAGTTAGCGTGGAGTTTTCGCCATTTTATCGAACGTTCGCCATATTTACCACCTCCACCTGATTCATGCAATTACAATTAGTGATTAATTGTAAATCATAAAACTCTCCGTCGATTGACTTAAAATCATTCCCTCGCCTCTTAAGAATTATCTCGTCAAATGTTTGTTATTACGTTTCAATTTCCACCGGACGTCTATGCGACTTCGTCGGAGGAGGATTGCTGTGATTTTCGTCTTGGTCAGTTGTCCTCACTGTCCCATGTCCGACGTAGCTTCCGTTTAGTTATTCCCACAAAAAGTCGGAAACGGTCGTTTAGGGACATATCGCACGGTATAATTTATCGAATTACGGCGCTTTACATGGGAAAGTACCGTGGATTGAAGACGAGATGTTTACGTGGCAGTTTAATTGTTAATAAATAATAGTGTAGAAATGTATCGTTTTGCCGCCCAGAAGAAATATTTTATCAGTTTATCTACTGGATAGACCACATTGGAATAAAAAGAAAATGTTTAAAAAGAAAAATACACTTGTATATATTTGTAAAGTGTTAAATTCAGTAGTCTATGACTAGGTCACCCAGCTTTTTATAGGCACCCTGTATATATGAACTATACTTTACTTAGATATAGCTGTGGTCTAGATATAGATGCTAGATTCTAGATATAGATATATGAACTATCCTTAAAATAAAAGTATCTTATACAATACACCCAGAAACATGTTAGTTTTCATGCTTATTTAGTTACAAAAATATAATACTGTTAGCAAATTGAAAATTACTGTTGCTACAAACGCTTTGATCTCATTAAATTATAGTGTCAGTGATGAAATTTAATGATTATAAACAAAATATTATAAACAGATATCTAACTTATTGCAAAGGGTTATGTTTTTCCTTAAAATTGTAAATAGTTTTTGGATATAAAAATTACGTTTTTCTCTGAGAGATAAAATATGTTATTTAAATTGTCCTATTAGGATATGAAGGTTCTGCAATATCAAAAATTCGTATCACAAAAACTCATTGTTTTCTTAGAGGTTTGCTAATAACTGTATATAATATAAAAATATTTTTTGCTCTGTAGTGAAATTAAAACTTGGTAGATCTAATATTTTCTGAGATATGATATCTTTATAAAAGCATTGGATTTTTCAAAAATTTATTGTTTTCTTAGAGGTTTGCTAATAACTGTATATAATATAAAAATATTTTTTGCTCTGTAGTGAAATTAAAACTTGGTAGATCTAATATTTTCTGAGATATGATATCTTTGTAAAAGCATTGGATTTTTCAAAAATTTATATTTTGGAAAGTATTTCTGTTATGGCTAAGCGGTTTTTAATTTTCGTCTCTAAGAATCATCACTTATAGTTTGTCAGAAGACAAACAATATTTTTTTTGTCTGTTGTGAAATTGTTCCTCAGTGGATTTAATAATTTTAAGATATAATATCTTCGTAATAGCATTAGTATTCCAAATACTGATATTTTGTAAAGTATTTCTGCTACAGATAAGCAGTTTTCAATTGTAGTATCCAAGATTCATGATTTAACGTTTGCACAAGAATTTGAGGAACATGTCGAAAATCAAAATCAACTATATAGGTCAGTAGGTGAACTTTAGAAATTTGTATTAAAACTTGCAAAATACTAGTTGAACTGTGCGATTTTAAAGGTATGAAAAAATTTAAGTTTATTAAGTTTAATGACGTTTGAGGTATAGCGATTTTTGAATATTTGGCGATTTGACAGTTCATTTTTTTCGCCAAAATTATGAAAATCTAAAACGCGTAATTTGCAAAATCGACCCATTTTATAGTTTAACAATAAGTTTAGAACTTCGCAGGGAACACAGGATAGACAAAGCGATCATTAAGTACTTATATCGGTACCTCAACAGAGTGTCTACCTCTTCAATTATTTTCTGTAATATTTTTATGGAAACACCTGGTTTTTTAAAAGTAGCCCTATTTTACAACCAATTTTTGCATTGCTTGAACACATCTACATTATATACAATTAGATTAGCCCTAGATACACACAATGACCCAACTATCCTTGAAAACCATATCATCGCTACTAATATTTCTTCGGTGCCGGACTTGAACACAATCCCATCTATTCTCCAGATTCGAAAAGAATAGAATAGACCCCTTTTATGTATCAACGTGAGAGAGGCTCGGCTAACTTCATAACTAAAAAATAATTGCGCGATTAGCATATCGCGAACTTTGGGACAGCATAAAGGGAGCTCCGAGGACAAAAGGAGCCGACCGATCGTCTCTTCTTCTTCTCGTTATTCTTCTCTCAAGTTATTGTGCGGGACATTTTTGTATCGCATCTACTGTCCATTGGTGGCTCGAAACGTAAAATTGTAAATTATAATTTACAAATTGATATTGAAATTGTAATTGCAAAATTTGAAATTATATTAGGAACCTTCACTCCATAGAGCTAAATGACCAGTTTTGACCCATGAGGTTTATCATCAACAGGTGACAAGAGAATAACTAGAGAATTAATAAGTATCCCGTTCCTCTCACTTCGATTGAAAGCTTTATAACCAACAAACTTATGTTAATTGCATTCCACATTCTAGTTATAGGTGAATGTATGAAATTAATAGCATTACAGCGGTTATGTGACTATATAATTTGTTTCGGACCTCAAGGCAGTATCAGAAAACTTCAGATATGATCATACGCTTGATGATGGCCTTAAGTTGTGACGCATATGTAAAAAACAGACAACTGAAAAAATGTAGTTAAAATTTTCCACGATTTCTAAATTCAAAAATTTATAATTTTTGTATTGAAACTCAGATTTTGGTAAAACTCACTAGAATTACTTAGTAAAGTATCCTTGGGGAGTTTAGAGAGTTTCAACTCTTTTCGTGTAGAAGTTTTGAAGTTGGAGGTGTTTAGCTCACAACTTGACAGTGATTGGATGAATTTACAATTTGCAAGGTTTCTAAAAATTTATGAAACCATATTCAAGCTTAAACTATTGTAAAATTCATTAGTGACTATTTATTGAAGTGGTTTGAAGACACTTAATGAGATTTAATAGTTTTTATAAGGGGGTTTTGAAGTTGTGACGCTTTATTTAAAAATGTGACACAATTGAAAGAGTATAGTTGGAATTTGCCACGATTTCTAATTTCTAGAATTCATCATTTTAATATTGAAACTCAGATTTCAACAAAACTCACCACAATTGTTCATTAAAGTGTACTAGGAGAGACTGCTGAGTTTCAACATTTTTAATGACGGAGTATTGAGGTTGTAGGTGTCAATTAACAGCTTAACAGTTTTTGGATGAAGTTGCATTTTGCAAAGATATTAAAAATTTATCAAAACATATCTAACCAGAATTCGTGTAAAATTTACTAAAGGTTGTTTATTAAAACCTTTTCAAAGTCATTTAGTGAGTGTTAGTATCTTTTATAAAAGAGTTGTGACGCTTTATGAGCAAAATTCGTAAAATAAGGTATTTGACTGCATTAAAAATATGGTTCCAATCGTTGCCAATCCAAAAGACTGAAGCATTTTAATAATAGTTTCAATAGGCATTATTATTCACAAAGATTGATTAATAACCATTTTATTGCATTAAAGTTTAATCGAAATCAGATATCAAGATATTTTTTCTTAAAAATTTGTAAATATGTACTGAAATTTAAAGTTATTCACCAAAGTGGAAAATAGTCGATCTAAGTGCAGTAACGTCAAAACTCCTCCAAGAAAAGGACTTAATCTATAATTCCTGGAGATGCTTTATTCCAAAATTCTGCAAAGTTTAATAAACGTCAGAGTTCTATTTATTATTATTATTATTACACGGATTTATTTTACAGCTGTCGCCGTCTATCCGTACCCTGTCGCCATTCTTTTCTATCGTAGCACGTATTTTCTTCTAAATTTCGTGTTTCCATTGCTTCTTTTATGTCATCTCGCCAACTCCTTCGTGGCCGTCCTCTTCTTCGTCGTTCAGGCGGTATCCATTCCAGTACTCTTCGGGGCCATCTATTGTCCTGCATCCTCTTCACGTGTCCAAACCAAGTTAATTGTTTTTTCTCTATCTGATCTGTTATAGTTCTTTCCGTGTTCATTTCTCTTCTAATTTGTTCATTCCTGACTCTCTCCCTTCTTGATCTACCGCAGCTGCGTCTTAGAAAGTCCATCTCGGTTGCTAATAATTTCCTTCTGTTTGTCCTGCTAACTTCCCAGACCTCTGAACCATACAGGACTATAGTTTCTACTATACTCTTATATATATGTTTCTTTGTTTCTTTAGATATAGTTTTCTCCCAAAGAAGAGAGTTTAGGGTTCTAATTACACTGCGACCCTTGTTTATTCTGCCTTGGATCTCGTCCTTACTAGTAAGGACGAGAGTTCTATTTAACTTTTTTTTAAATGTGTATATTTTGAAATTTCTAAATATTCACCAAAGAGTGATATTGATTCTTAATTATTGTATTTAATCAGAGGAATGTATGATTATTAGACTGTACAAACTGTATATTAGTTTTAACAGTGTGACGCATTATATAAAAATTGATATCCACTGAACGAGTGAAGTTACAATTTTCCAAGATTTGTAGTTTTAAAAGTATATATTTTTTATATTGAAACTCAGATTTTCGTAAGACGCATATAATTGTTTATTGAAGTGTCCTTAGGATGTGTAGCGAGTCCCACTCGTTAAGTAAAAGAGTTTTGAAGTTGTGAGAGACAATTTAAAACCCAGGCATATTGGTTGGATGAAGTAGTAGTTTGTGATGACTGAAATTTCTTAAAAAAATGTGTAAACTCATATTACGGTGAAACTTACTAATGTTGTGGATTGAAGTGTTCTTGGGAGCATAGTGAGTTTTAATTATAATTGTAAAGGAATTTGACATTAAAAGTGTATGTTTAGCAACCTGACACTCCTGACAGTGATTAGATGAAGTTGTATTTTGCAAGGATTTTAAGAAAACCTTATTCAACCTTAAATTATTCTAAAAATATATAATGGTTATTTATTGAAGGGTTTTGAAGACGTTAGTGTGTTTCAACATTTCTTTATAGTAATTTTCAATTTAGACGCTTTGTGTAAAAAATTGATACAGTTGAATTTTAGCTGAATTTTCCGCAATTTCTAGATTCAAAAGTTGGTAACCGTCGTTAAGCTTAGATTTTGCTAGAACTCACTAAAATTGTTTATTGAAGAGTCCTCGAGACGTTTCTTCAACTCATTCACGAAGGGAGTTGAAACTCATAAATATGCACATCGAAAAATTCATATCAATTTGAACGTGAGTTCACCTTTTTCCATATCTACATTAGGTGTAAAATATTTATGAAATACATTTCATCCCTACTTTTCACCATAACCTAATGGTAAACTCTGAGATTTCTTATTTTTCAGGGCCTATTGCGAAGGAACCTATAAGCTATTTCAGAACGTTTCTTAAAAACGAATTATCCTTACTTAACTTTGATTTTACCATATTACACTTGTATTCATGACTGCCTCTTAGAAGAGTTCGATTAATTTCTGACTCACCCTGTATTGCGCCTGGACGGCATGTTTTGGTCTCCGCTGACTGGACTATTTTGCACATCGCCGATATGAGCTTGAGAGATATTAATTTTGTGCACAACTGTAATGCATCGATGATTTATATACAGCGTGAAGTGAATCGACCATGGAATTGCCACTCCACACACGAAATATCTGAACTATTTTATTTATGTAAGCAAGTAGCTTGTAAATAATCCATCCCACACTATAAAACTAGATAAATAGCAGGTAACAACCACTCCGGCGTATATTCGAGATAAATTTTAATCAGAACGCAAACAGTTCGAGTGTTTTATAAACAATACAGCCGGACTAAATGCATGAAAGAAAAGCGGATAGAATTAATTCGAGAGTCGTTATATCTCGTTTCGGTGTTTCGCTTGTAAAACATCCATGACGGAAAGGTCATACGTTTTAAAAACGATAAGCATCTTCGGAGGAAGAAATGTACGTGGGTCAAACAGTTTGTTAGCGGCGTATCTGAAAACCATAAAGTTGAAACGTCTAATTTCTACCGGTCGCGGCCCGGGCAGGTGGAAAAGATCTAGCGTGCTCAAACGCGCCTAGAGCGCGTGGAATCCTTTTTAAGTTTCCCCAAGATGAATGTGAAATGGTTACAATTTATTAGAAAGTCATAGTAACACTACAACCTGACTTTGCTACACCAATGAAGACAATGTTGACGAAAATTGGTAGTGTATTTTTCCAGATTAGTATGCACCTACTCAAATCTACAAGAAATAGTTTCTTGTTGCCAATATCTCGAAGGCTCTATATACTATATCTCTATTACGGAGGCTCTAAAAGTGACCGCGGCACAGATTTTGAAACAGCACTTTTGAAAACTGTTGTATAATCTTTTACTGACTTTATGCCTTAATGAAGGGATTAATTAGATGATAGTAAATTAGATGACTGTGAAGTTCTTAGGAATAAAAGCGTAGTTGCATATGGTACGCTAAAGCTGCTTTTTTAGAACAAATTTATATATGTGTGTTTGAAGTTAGATACGAAACTCCAGCGACGATTTTTGTACGAGAGTCATTTCCGCCAGCGGTTGTTATTTCACCCCAAACTATGGAAGATGTTCGGTAAATATTGGACAACTCCAGAAGTATACCCCTCTACACACTTATTCCTACAACAAACAATAGAGTACATAGAGATCTACAAACTGGTCATAGCAGAATTTCCAAAAAACGACCAATAACTGAGCTGTTTCGAAATTTTCGAATGAGATTTACAAGCAGTTGATTTACTTAATATGTCGCAACTCTGGAAATATAACTTTCTACACTTTTTTTTGTTATAAACAATAATTAAACAACCCTAGTCCAAATTTCCAAAAAATGTCAATAACTGAGCTACTTCTAGATTGTCGAATCAAGTTTACACGTAATGGAATTACATAATAATATATAATAATACAGCTATACTTTCGAAGTTAGAGCATACTAAGTAACTCTATTATACCTGAACCTGATTCGAAAATCTCGAAATAGCTGTTGTTATAAGAAAGAATAAGTGTGTAGAAGATTATACTTCCTAAATTATCCAACATTTACCAAACACCTTTCATAGTTTGGGGTGAAGTAACAACCGTTGGCGGAAATGACTCTCGTACGAAATTCGTCGCTAACTTCATACACATTATTTACAGTAGTATTTATTTTTCATGAAACACAAACTCGGCACACAAACTCTTCCCTAAAGATGACCGTTATGTATATTCCTGTACTTAGTGTCTTCCGTACTTCCGCTCCCCTCGGCGTGACAATACATTGTAAAACACCACCACCTGATTTGATATGCCTATTAGATCGTTCCACATGTATCAACACGGGTTATTTACAATTGAGGAGTAATATGAGTGAATTGTGTAAGGACTATTTTTTGGACAGGGAATGAACTTTACTATTAACTATTGCGGTTTGATTCGGGATTCGAATATTCGATGTTCGACTGTTAATTATTATTTTTATTTTAAAGCTAAATTCATTTTTAATGATGTTATATCAGGCATATATAAGGAAATTCTTGACAAATGTTTTGCTACATTTCTTAATCTTAATAAGAAGTATCCGTGGGGTTAAAATTAACAAATTAGATATTAACCTGTTAATTACTACCACATATGTAGGGCTAGGTTTAACATAATATGTCCCTTAATGCATATCGTTTGTATCAAACTTGGTATTACTTTTTGTTACACCATGAGAACGTACAAATGAAAAATTACTCACAAGATTTGAAAACTTTAGAACTCTTCAAGTTAGCTATCCTAGAAGTAATGGAGAAAAAGGGCAAAACAGAAATGTGGCTAAAGGATGTAAAAATTTACTAAATTTCATTTTTAAAATTTGTAAAAACGAAAAAAGGGCTTATAGCCTACCTCCAGTAGAGGTAGGCTATAAAAAAACCTTGGTTAGTAGGTATTCTTTCTGAGCAGGAAACTAAGATTGTACTAGCTAAATTAGGCTAGTATTAATAGCACATGATATCCAAATGGTTAGAGCGTCCCATGTCACAAAAATCAAGTCGAAATATTTCTGACACTTGAAGTTACAACTTTAAATGCATTTTCTTAAATAAGTGTGTATTGATAAGTACATTTAGGTAAGTTTGCAGGAAAATTACATTTTTTTTCTAAACATTACATGTAGGTCTTGGAAAAATATGCAACTACCTTTAAAAATGCGAAAAATAAGCAAAATATAGTTTTCATAAATACATTCCCTTCTTAAAACTTCAAAATATATTTTCCCCAATATTTAATATTATAGCATGCATTTTTATGACTTTAATGTCTTCAGTTCTAATTTCAGAAGCGCATCACCAACACCTTTTATCTCAGTCTCTCTCTCTCTCTCTCTCTCTCTCTCTCTCTCTCTCTCTCTCTCTCTCTCTCTCTCGATCATTTCAAATGTTTTCCCTACCTCTGCTTCAGCTCTTTCCCACAGAAATTTTAATCTAACGCCGCGTAGAGATTAAACACCAACGTTAGTTATTCGTGGGCTCTTTATCCGAGCCTCGCCTTTGCGTTCCTATCTAAGGAGCACCGAAAACGACTCAATTCAAAACGCATAAACAAAAAATAAATAGATTAGACGTTTTGTTTCTCGTTCGGAACTGTCACATAACTCCCGGTCGAGGGACGTGCCGAGAGAAAATTTAATTTAGACGAGAGCAGAGGAGATAGACTTAGTCGATAAAGGATGAAATAATGGAATGTTCACCCGGATTGTTATGCCGGTTCGAAAATTCAAGGGACTTGTAAGTTTCGTGATAATTTCGCCTACCTGACAGGTTTATCTTTTGGAACCTCAAGTTTTCCGTGATGGAGAAGAGGCCGTTCCTGCGTGGCGGGACCTCCTCGACGTCCCTTTCCCTTTTCACCGTCACGAGACTCTCGGGCCTCGCTTCCCTCTCGGCCTGCGCTCCGTCTTGTTCGCTGTTCGACTCTTCTTCCATCTCCTGAAACCGAAATTGAAAAAGAAGTTTTATTTTCGCGCCAAAATTAAGCGCTCTAATGTAGTCGTTCAGATCAGTTGAGATTTCGTCCAACTCAGATTAATTCATAACTGCTCAGGAATGTACTGTTGATATGTAACATGCGCAAACGTTGCGTTTGCGTAGTGTACAAAAGTGTGCATCAGGCCTTAGTACCTACCACATGTTATAATGTGCTAAGTTCTTTTAATTATGAACACAACACACAATGTATCGTTTTTTAGAGTCTAGTTTACTCTAGAGGTTTGTTTACAAAACCGTAACTAAGCTAGCGAAAAATATGTGAAATTGCTGTGAAATTTCCGTGTGAAATTTCTGCGAAAGACATAAAATTGAGAAGAACAATTTATTCGACTTTATACTATTCCATATAAGTTGGATATTACAAGAAGTAAGTTACCAAAAATGAAATTTGCTGTCCTATTAACTAATATCGAGAATAACGAGAACTATTGCATTCAGGTCAATTTTTTTAATTTGAGTTATTAACATTTCTAAGCGTTTTAAGATCCCCCGAGTCCAAAAACATGTTTTCGTCAAATAAATCAAGTTTCAATTCACGTCATCAATGAAGAGACAGAGACTGTTAGAGAAATTAGACGAATTAAGAGAAACAAATTAGAGAAAGGAAAGAAACAATTCCAACTCAACTATACCCAAACTAATAAATATAATAATGAGCAACATTTTCAACAATCTCAAAAATCTCATCTCAAGAGTGTGTGATAATAATAATAATAACATAATAGTTTATTATCCAACTGCGGTTATACAAAAAACGTATTTAAACATATTATTGGATAAAGCAACAAATACGTGAATCGTTAGACAAGATTGTCTAATAAAGCCTTCCCTAAAGAGAACTAAATTTAAGATTATTATATTGTAAATTAATCTGAGCACAATATCTATTAACATTATTGAACATCTATAACAATAAGTAACACGTTCAATAAACAATCTCACATTTCTAGAGTGTGTGATAGTAATAATGAAATAATAGTTCATTATCCAACAACGGTTATACAAAAGATATATTTATATTTATTATTTGGATAAAGGAACAAACACGTGAAACATTAGACTTGAAATTATCTAATGCAGGCACTCCCAAAGAGAAGTAAATTTAAGATTACATAAATCAAACGGAGCACAATGTTTATTAAGATTATTGAACATCTATAACAGTGGAAATGATAATGTTGCCTAGTATTACGAAAGGAATGAGACTATTAAGAACTTGAAAGGTAAATCTTCTCAGAAGGTTAGAATCATGAACAACGTTATTAATTAATTTATAGACAATAATAATTCTGAAGCCACCATTCGATAACTTAACGAATTATAATTAATTTTATCACACAAGTCGACATAAGAGCAATTATTACCGAGATAAGTAATATAACCCCGAAATACATTTTTTTCGAGAAATTTGTTGTGCACATCTTCAATCTGTACTTGATATATCCAGCTTTCCACACAAACTATGAAACTGAATAATGCTTCATTTTGGAACTTGTTGGTGTCCCCAATCAAGAAAGTAAGAAAACCAAAGGAGTGCCAAGATATATCTACTTAATTAAATTGAGCTTTGCGTGAAATAAAATTCGAAAGTCATTCTTATATATGCTCGAGTTCAATATCATCAATACGATATGAAAATTATGTGGTAGCATTCCTACAAGGAAATAACATAACTTCTCATTTCACCAAATTCGATTAAAGATGGTTAGATATTAGAAAGCAATAATCCAAGCAAGAAGGATATTTAAATATTATTATAGAATTTCACAGTCCTGCATAAGTCTTTTTTTCTTCATCAATTTTTATATCAATAGGAACCAATTTGACTCTAAAATATAGTAACAATACCAATTAAACCTGAACGACTCATATCCTTGATATTCAACATAATTAATTTTATCCCACACATGACAGTTATGACTGTCATTATTAATGCCATTTTAGACAAGCAAACTATCAAATAACACACTAGTGTGATATAATCCATAAATCCATAACTCACTAGTTAGTTATGGATTATAAGTCACGTTCATATTTAAAGTATTTATATTTAAAGGTTGCCCATGGCAACCAAACAAACAACCTACTTTAACCAAAATGTAAAAAAGACACTGTCAAGTCATTCTAACATTTATAGGGTATTGAGACGCAAGTAGCTTTCATTTGATCACAAAGCTTATTAATTGTTATCTCATAAAAGACGATTTCTTTCACTTGTTGGATAAAACATTGTATGCCAGTCGCGTGTTATGTTTCCTAAGTCACTTGAGAATTTATACCACCCGGCCTGACGGCCTCGTGTTATAAATCTTCTCGCGTGACTTATTTTCAACATAACACACTAGTACTTAAAATGGGTGCGTCGTATTTAACCTACTCAAAAGTGCTAGAAAAATCACAGTCTAATATCCACCTGTTCATTCTCTTCAACATTGTCTTAAAAATCTTTGCCAAACTGTCTAGTAAAGAATATAAAATGTAATTTTTCATGACATTGCGAATACCTACTGTGAGAAACAGTATCTATTTAATTTTCTTATGCATAAACGTGCACTAAATTTTCCGAAAATTACCATTAAATTGTATCATCATTGCGCTAGTAAAGTACAGTTGACTGAAACCTTCGCGTGTAACTCCTAATCAGCTGCACTAGATGGCGACATATATACAGCGTTCTGTGTATTCCACCAGCGTTTCACCATAACGTTTAAATTTGAAAACTTCAATAAAAACGAAAACCGCTCAATTTTCGATATTTTTCCGTATTGATCGGACCCGACTATTATCTGACAGATGAGATTTTCCCCATCGATACGCTCTTAGCGGCACCAAACTGTATCAACTTTCAAGCTTAGCGTTAGATTCATGTAAATACTTTACCTGAGCGTTAAGTTAAGATACAAAGTCCCAGATGATCGTCATGAGAGTTAAGTCGAGACGATAGAACTTACTTAACCGCAAAATCAAAAGTGTAAGTATCGCGTGCGCGTTGTAAACCTTCAGTTTACCTTCCGCGTCTCGTAAGCGCGTCTTTGATCTGGTTTTAAATAGACGACTGAAAACTCATACGTGCCGAAACAGTGTATCTGAAACATCCCGTCTTTTCAGGCGTCGTCGCCGTCGGGTACATAGGTTAAAGTTAAACTCGAATGCATACAGATGATGATGATGATGATGATGATGACCTGAGACGACCTCTCTCTAAAAATGCCCGCGATGTATCGAAATAGCTGACACCTTTCACACATGGTGAAGAAGGAGGGAAGGAAGACTGAGACAACAACACGCGCGCCCAAAGTTATTATTAGAAGGCTGGATGGACGTTGCGGGCAGCAGGGGATTTTCAGGAGGAAATCCGAGGCGATTTTCACGTTAAGACTCAGTGAGTATCGTTTGAATCCGGGAAACACACAGGCGACCTCCGAAGGAAACTTTGTCAATAAAGTTCTGCGGAAGGTCCTAAAACCGTCTGGAAGGTTCAACTCATCTGGACAGTTCGCTTTAATCTTCGATTTAAGTTTGCTTATAAATTAGGCTAAATCCTCTATATGGACACCAGATAGGATATGAGAGATCTGAGAAACAGAACAAAGTCAATTTCAACTATGGGATGGATCATTTATGGATTCTAATAATGTGGGTCTTTGCAGTGGTTACCCGAACTAAACCCCCATGTATATTCATTGATCCGGGTCGGGTAAACCCTTCATTAGAAGAGGAGTATGTATTCGCCATAAGATCAATTGTAAAAGTTAAGATTATTTTAATTACTTAGCAGTAGTATACTGTTTTTTATTACGAATTTTCTATATTCTGGATATCACTGTCAAACGATTCTTTTTCAGAAATTGTTTCCTGAAAAATTTTCAAGTTACTCGGAGCCTCAGCAAGTTGCTAAGGTGTGTGTGAAGCAATCTCTAAATTTGTTTGAAACCTCAGCAACCATCTAAGGTTTATCTCAAACAGTTCCTAGGTTTGTTACAAATATTTTAGGTTGTTTGAACCTTCCAAAAATTTCCCAGGTTTTTCTTCAAAAGTTTGCCGGAACTCTTAGGAATCCTTCAGGTTGCTCAGAGCCTCAGTAAGTTGCTAAGAAATCTTTGGGCTTGTTTGAAGCCTCAGCAACCATCTGAGGTCTACGTCAGGCGATTTACAGGTTTGTTACAAATTTTTAAGGTTGCTTGGGGCCTCCACCATTTTCCTAAGAATTTAGACAAATTTATGAATTCTACTGTAATTTCTTCTATTCATAATCATTAAATTTATGATGTTGTTAGCCGAAATAGTTGTGTTAATGAAATAGTTAAATCCATCTCCTCAGCAACCTTCGAAAGAACTTTGTCGAGTAGGAAATATGTCTGAAGGTTCAACTCTGACCATTTCATTGATTAATCTTCGATTTTAGTGAAGAGAGAACTGCAAGTACTTCTTGCGCCAATCACGAGAAAAAATTAACTAGTATCGCAATCTTTAATGATCCTTTCCACAGTCAATTACAACCTAATCAACCAATAGACCAATTTCCCAAATTATACTCAGCAGCACCTATAATTACACTTATATTTGAATTTCACGTACCTTATACGCATGTAAGCAAAACAAACTAATTCTCCGACCAGACACTCGATAATAACAATATTAATCTACGAAACAAAGTTCACTGTGTGACTACCCGGGAAACCTCACACCTCACACCTCGCACCTACTTCCGCATCGGATTTCCTTCCTACTCTTTTCCCGAGTGAAAATTACTCACTTTCCGTCTCGTCGACTGATTCGACCGGCAGTGAAAAACTAAAATCAAGACGACGCTTTTTACAGGTGAGGTACTTACGTGCAATATAGTTTTTATCGAGGTACACACACACACACAAATACATAGGCGGCTTATCAGGGGTCACGGCTTATCACAGTTGACGAGCTCTTATCGTAGGCATAAAGGTTACGCCATATGCAAGCCGTCAAATATTTGTTCGGAATCGAATATGTAGGTGATAATTGTGCCGTGCAGGTGTTGTTGTAAACGAGATTCGATAATGGTAGAATTGTAAATATGTAACAATACAAATAATTATGTGATTATGCTGTAAAAAAGTTGATATTGGTAATTTTCTAATTTGTGTAACGGCACATTAGAAGACACCAATTCAGCACATACCGGATCAGATAAAAAACCAATGTTACTTATGACTTATGACATTGTGACTACTGATGACAATCTTTTAATTCGAATTTAATAAAATATGAATTTACAGTTATTTCGTAATGAGTTAATTAAACTCGTTAGTATCTATCCATTGAGCGAAGGGTCCTCTACTTTTGTGAATTTTCTTTCAGTTTTTCTCAATTCATCATTTCATCATTTCATGCCACATTCAGTTAGACAAGAAATAAAATAGTATTAAAAATCTATTTAAAAACACTAACCTTGAAAGATGACTGTGTTTAAGTTCTTCCATGTTATCCGCATGGAATATGCGCCGCTGCCGCCATCGCTTTATTACCTGAAATATATTAATAAATATAGAAACTAAGTTTAAATAGACAAAACATGAAGTTTCAAGTATAATTCGAAAATACTAACCATTTGAAATTTAGACCGTAACATTGTAAAACGTTGATTACTGCTTTCCTGCCCTTCTATGAAGATCCTGAAAGTCTTACCTGAAAAATTAATGTTGAAAGTATTACAAGAAACATAAAAGAGTTTTAAAAAATAACTCACCTTACAAACTGCTGCTAGTCTCTTAAATCTCCGCCCTTATCTGAAGTTCTATGCCATTGTCGACGAAAATACTTACCTGAAAATACACAAAAAGAAATTAAGCATCATCAAACTGTTTATAAATTATTATAAAACAATTACATAATTGCACATATACAATTAATAACAATTATAACAAATATAACAATTATTCTTATGTTCACGTTGTAGATAAATTATGGTAAATTGTTATACAAACTCTAGTAAATGAAGTAAACAAAAATTTCAAAGGTATTGCAAAATTGAAACCAGTCCCGACCGATTTGTGTAATAAAAGTCCCTTGGAGAAACTAATAGGAGAGTAGTGTTAGAGCAGACACTGTTTCCTCAAAAACCAAAAAAAATGCGGATATTTCGTATAAGTTTTCCACGCATATAAAATAAAATGTTTGCTGCAAAACAGTTTTCAACGAAACTTACCATTTGACAATGACACGTCGGCATGATGGCAACTGCTTCCACCCTTGCCCTGCTACGCCCCTGTCACTAAGAGCACTAATCACTATCTGAAACAATAATAAGAACATTGTTCATAAATCACCCTAATATCAATGAAAAATACAAAGATGTTCTCAGGGCCAGATAAAACTAATGTGAATTTTCTCTTACACAACACCTAATGAAACTAATAGTTATATTACATAAAACAGTATAAAGGAATATAATGCTGTTATAAAATACTAGTTACCTTAGGTGGTTACATTAAGAGAACAATCACATTAGTTTAATTACAAAAATACGAAGACTACTAAATTAATCAAATAATTATAAAAGTTACTAATTAATTTGAACAGATTTAATATTCCAATCGAAATTACCGAAAAGTTAATGGAAACTGCAGTCCAAAAAAAATCAATAAATTCATGGAGATAAAGTCACCAAAGAAATTTTTCCGGCGCGAAAGTATGCGAAAATTAACTCTTCCCGAACATCGAAGACACAATATTTTAAATTTTAAAGAAATCGCCAAAAAGGCTCGTCTTATAATCAAAGATCAAAACGCAAAATTAAGTTTATAACCACCGAATAATTCAGACAAACGAGCGAAATATTTGCTTCGTCGAGCGCGTTACATCAGCTTCCTAGCCATGAAGTGCTGATGTTGCAGACATATTCCTTATCTCATATAAATAGACCCAACTAGTGGGGATAACTTCAGTATTAATGTAGCCATTGTAGAGTACACATCTATTTGTAATTTTAATTAATAAACCTTTTTAAAAACGGAGTTTCGGGTATCGAATCAATAAGTGGCGCAGTCAGTAGGATTGTTCGGATTGTTCGAATCGATCGATCAAGTTCGTATCAACGATTAACCGGACAGTCGAAGGTGATTTTTGTGAACGATCGTGCTGTGAAGGAGAGGAGTACCGATCGACGGAAACCCCCAATCCACCGCGGACCAAAGCAGCCCATCGCCAACAAGACACCGGAGTTGGAACCACATCGTCCAATTCGCGAGGAGTCAACGACCTGTTTGGACCCACATCGCCAAGCTCGACGAGGACACTCATAGAAGTTAAGAGATGCTCCGAATCTCCGTCATCCTAATGTAAGTGCAATCTATCTAGACAATACATGTCAGATTTGGAAATTTTAACTAAATTCTTCGATACTTTAAACTTAGACGAACCTGTAACTGACTCGAATCAAGTAGAATCAAATTTATCTCGTAGAATAGAATCGTTAGAAATCATGACCGAATTCAAAGCTGAATATCTCAATTGCATCCCCGAATTTAATGGTGACCCGAACGATTTAAATAGATTTTTGGCAGTAAGCGAATCTCTATATTCCATTCGGAAAATCGAGAGAGTAATAAAATGTCATTATAAATGCAAATCCTCAAAAACTGTAGTACTGGCGAGATATGTATAAACATTGCATTTAGTTATACGTCTCTGTACTGTTCCTAGGAACTATTACATTGAAAAGCACCCGGATCAAATTTCTACCTGCGTTCGGGTCAAGGGATATAATCCGTCTTTATCTTTCTTATGAAGAATTGAATGCTCTTTCTCTATTACTCCAATTCGGTTATTTCGCACTGTTTTCGTTTACTTGAAATCGTCACATCAGAGTCACGCCATGGGGTTTTTTATTTAAAGAAAAAAAGTAATCATAAGCAATATTTGTTTATTTAGAATTTATGGAACCTATATATAAATAATAAATTTATACCGTGAGGTCGAAATGAAACTATAATTAATTCACTTTTACTCAAAGAACTGAACTTTTCCTAATATTATACCTAACACTGGCATATGCCATAAGGGATAGAAATATACATCAATCCAAATTAATTACTTACTAAATTAATATATCAAAAGCACAAAGTATACATAACATCACTTTTGTCCAAGCTTATAAGAAACAAAAAAATTTTAAAACGAGGAACGTGGCACAATTTCACAAATTATACAAAAGAAGTAACTAAATGGCTTAAAATAATAATATATTTATTGGAAATAAACGTTTTTTTACAAGAATAACAAATCTTGTTTAAACAGTTCAAAACGGTTTAAATCTTAAGTTAATAATAATATAGGTAACTATAAGTATACCTAAATCGATTTTCAGAAATCTCATTTTCTCGTACAAGAATCCGTTCAGGTATACAAAAGGTACACGTTCAAAAGAAAAAGGAGTAATCGTGAGGTTTTGGAAAGATGCAATATTCAGGAATGTTTTCAAGTTGAAATTAATTAATATTCAGAATCATCTGAAGAACTCTCTTCATTGATATCCTGTGCAGTAATGATTAAGGGTTCCACGGCGTTATCAATCATAAAATCTAACTCCCAAAATTTTTCTTCTTCTTTTATAACATGATTTATGACTTTTTGCCAATTTTCAGAGGTGGTTCTGCGAATGGATTCTTCCAGAAGAATTTTAACATCTTTTAATTTAAATGTTTTATTTTCCCGAGCAACATAGCCTTTTACCTGAGCCCATATTAATTCTATGGGATTGAGTTCGCAGTGATAGGGCGGAAGACGAAGCACAGTTATTTGGCGATTTTGTGCCATTTCATCAACTGCATACCTTTTACGAAAGTTGCAGGTCTTTACAATTGATATCAATTCCGATTTGACCATGTCCTCCTTATACGGAATATTTTTTCTTATCAGCCAATTTAAAATTTCAGCCTTCCGCCAAGAAATTACCGGGGATTTATCGACCTGTCTGGAATGATAGCTCGCATTATCCATGACAATTACGGAAACAGGTGGGATGAGATCGAGCATTTGAACGAAGTACTCCTCGAAAACGTCCGCGTTCATGTCTTCATGATAATCTCCCGATATAATCCCGATGATAATCTTAGATTCAAAAAGAAGTAAGCCGCCATCCACAAAGCCACTAGTACTGCCGATGTGGGTAACAATAAGTCGTTTACCTTTTCCAGCCGGTGCTTTTAGTCCTGTTGATAAACCTTCTAAACAGGCCTGTCGCGGATTCACCACACTTTTGTCCTGCCACACTTTTCCCACGGTATATCCTTGGTTTACCCAGGTTTCATCCAGATAAAAAATAGCCCTTCCTTCTTGTCGAAATTTTTTAATATCTCTGAGGTAGCTTCTTCGCCAGCAAATAATTTCATCGGATTCCCGAAGAGGAGAAGTTTTAATTCGCTTATCCCAACAAATACCTAGTTCCTTCAGAATCGTCCACAATTTGGTCCTTTTCAATGTCATACAGTCTTCTGGCAGTTCATGTAACATTTTATCCAATGTTGGGATTTCACGTTTGAAAAAAAAGGAATGAAGCGTTCGACGAATGAGTCTCTTGCTATCCTCATCAACAAGCATTTGAGGTCTTCCTGGTGCAGATTTTGGAGCCTTCACCTCTCCACTCCTCTCTTCCCTTTTGACGCGATATATCGTTGATTTTCCATATCCCGTCATTTTGTGACACATTTCAACTAGGTCATCTACGCTGGATTTAGGATGTAGATGTTTCAATCCGTTAAATACATTTAAAACAACCACTTTTTCACGACACGATAACGCCTGCTTATTCGGTAACTTACACGGGGTAAAGTTCATAAGACTTGACATATTTAATTCTTGATAGTAAGACTATTAGAATAAGAATAACCGAAATTCAGGTATTTCCCTTTTATACCTCCTTCAACGGAGGGAGAACTTTCGACCCCATTTCCAGGTAATTCTTAATCCTACAGGTAAATCTCTGGTAACAGTTAACTAAGTAGTTTAGTGGAAGAGTAAAGGTGCCTGAACAAATTATTAAGTGTCCACATTAAAAAAGACCCTTTCCAAAATGGTCTCCGAGTTGACGAATTGTCTAAAAGTATTCAATATTTACAAGTAATATCATTCATTGATATATTTCGTTAACGGCACCGATTAAATTGGTAATTATATGAATTCATTCCTTTTAGGTTCAATCCTTAATCACTATAATATGTACGATACAACTTCAAGAAATTTTAAAATGGAAACAGTTCGATGGGTGAATTTAATTTATATTTAAAAATCAGGGAAATAAGGATGGTACGCCCTTTGTTACAACCCTAACCTCCGATTTTGAGTTATTTATTACTCTCTCCCTATTTCGAATGGAGTATAATTACACATTTCTATAATGCAACAAACCCAAACTGTTTTCAAAACATTTATTTGCTGAATTCCGTAATTTCAAAACTAAAAGGCAATGCTAAATCAGTTATTAACATTCATGGAGTGACAACTTGGGATGATTTGAAAAAACTACTAATTAATAGTTTTTCTGATCAACGTGACGAAATTTGTCTCAATAGAGACTTGGTAATGCTTAAACAGAGCCCAAATGAACATCCACAAAAATTTTACGATAGAGTTCTCCATTTACTGAATTTACTATGTAGCTATATTGATACCCACGAAACTACTAAAGAAGGAAAAAATGTAAAACGACAACTTTATCAAGATCTTGCTCTTAAAACCTTTTTATCCGGTCTACGCGAACCATTAGCAACTACGACCCGATGCATGCAACCCGACTCATTAAATAAGGCTTTACAATTCGTATTAAAAGAGGAAAACGTCCATTACTTCCAAAATTTTTCGGATAAACGCAATGTCAAACCCCAGCATGTAACAAGACCAATGACTTATCAAAACCCATTCCCAAATGTTCCGAATTCCCCGAATTTTAATTTCAGACCACAAATGAACACTAACACACCTAACAATTTCTTTAGAGCCCAAAATACATTTCCTTCACAACCTATCCCTATACGTCCCAGAACGGATTTGCCACCACCAAAATTCTTACGAAATTCACAAGTGTTCAGACAACCCTCTAACAACAATAACAACCAGAACGTCTTTAAACCAAATCCGAACCGCCAACTACAACTTCCCAAACCTACTCCTATGAGCATATCCACTCGCAACACTTCGAAACCACAAAATTATTTCCAAAACAAAAATAATGGTCCTCCTGATTTTATTTTTGAAGAACTTTACAATACCGAAGTAAACCAGATCGATAATAACAATTCCAATTATCCCTCCACACCCACCACTTCAGGCGAGAATTACGATACTTATTACGATGAAAATGCAATCGAAGAGATTAATAATGAATACGATATCGACTATACCGACTATCAACCAGACTATAGCTATGATCAGTACGAAAATTTTCAACGGACGCCTCACCTAGAACACCCAACTTAACACCTCGAACAATATCATTCAATCTTACCGATTCAAACGAATTACCATACCTAGTATTTCCTGAACTCAACCTAAAATTTTTGATTGATTCTGGCTCAACAAAATCTTTCATAGACCCAAATCTAGCCTTTAAACATTATCCAAATTGTATTAAACATGAACCTTTCATTGTATCAACTGTATTTCAAAAATCAGCACATAAATACAGTGCGGAAATACCAACCTCAAAATTGTTTAATGTGCACGGAACTCTCAAATTCTATCTATTTAAATTCCATGACGTATTCGACGGACTAATTGGACTTGACAATATGAAGCTACTTAGAGCGCATTTAGATTTTGATAATCATTTTCTTATTACTCCTCACGCTAAAATTAAATTACGTTATCACGTTACCAACAATTCTGCGAATTATCATGTTACCATACCTCCGCGCGTTGAACAAGTGATAGAATTAAAAACGACTGTAAAACAAGGTGATATCATAATTCCACACACTAAGATTCACAATTGTGAGATACCTGAAAGTCTAAGCACAGCGAGAAACGGAAAAGCGCTGACCACGATCTTAAATAATACAGATGAAACGTTGACACTTGATCTTTCTAACGCTATAACCGTGGAAAATTTCAACGAAAATGAACTTTTGGATATATCTTTGAACAACTTTGAAACCACCTCCAAAACTAAATTAGACTTGTCCAGAATAAGAACCGATCACTTGAACACCGAAGAAAAATCAAAAATTTTATCGTTATGCGAACAATATTCTGATATATTTTACAATGAGTCTACACCGCTTACATTTACCAACAAAATTAAACACCAAATTCGCACCTCTGACGAAACTCCCATATACAGTAAATCTTATAGGTACCCGTTTATTCATAGAGAAGAGGTAAAGAAACAAATTCAAAAAATGTTGAACTCAAACATAATTCGACCAAGTAACTCGCCGTGGTCTTCGCCTATTTGGGTAGTCCCAAAGAAAGCAGATGCATCTGGTGAAAGAAAATGGAGAGTCGTGATTGACTATAGAAAATTGAATGAAAAGACGATCGACGATAAATACCCATTGCCAAATATCAACGACCTTCTAGATAAGCTGGGCAAATGCCCAGTGGCGTATTAACCCAGCTCCGGGCCTGTGTTCCAAATAATTCCGCCGCTCACAATGATAATTTTTTTTAAATTTTCCCCCCGACGACCGGGCCCCTAACGGGGCCCGGGCCTGTGTTCCCGGAACACACGGAACACTGCTAGATACGCCACTGCAAATGCCAATACTTCACCACGTTAGACCTCGCTAGTGGCTTCCACCAAATCGAAATGGGAGAAAGCGACATCGAAAAAACCGCCTTTAACACTGAAAATGGCCACTACGAATTTCTTCGCATGCCATTCGGTCTAAAAAATTCTCCAGCCACCTTCCAGCGTGTTATGGATAACATCCTCCGAGGGATACAGAACGAGAAATGCCTAGTTTACTTGGACGATATTATCGTGTTTTCCACATCTCTACAAGAACACCTCGAGAGATTAAAAACTGTCTTCCAGAGATTAAGAGAATCCAACTTTAAAATACAACTGGATAAATCGGAATTTCTTAGAAAAGAAGTCGCTTATTTAGGTCACGTCGTAACACGAGACGGAGTACGACCTAATCCAGACAAAATTAAAGCTATTCAAAATTTTCCACTACCAAAAACTCCCAAACAAATTAAAGGATTTCTCGGACTTTTAGGCTACTACCGGCGCTTCATTAAAGATTTCGCTAAATTAACAAAACCGTTCACTAGATGTTTAAAAAAGAATGCAAAAATTGAAATAAATGACGAATATTTGTCTTCCTTCGAAACTTGCAAAAATATTTTAACTAATCAGCCAATATTACAATACCCCGATTTCAGTAAACCTTTTAATCTCACTACCGATGCTTCAAATGTCGCCTTAGGAGCCATACTTTCACAAGGAATAATAGGAAAAGATCTACCTGTAGCATACGCGTCCAGAACCCTTAATGACTCAGAGCAGAACTACTCAGCAATAGAGAAAGAATTACTAGCGATAGTATGGGCAACCAAATACTTCCGACCATACCTATACGGAAGAAAATTCAACATTATTACCGACCACAAACCCTTGCAATGGTTGTTCTCTTTAAAAGACCCAAATTCGAAACTGCTACGTTGGAGAATAAAGCTTGAAGAATATGACTACAATATAATTTATAAAAAGGGCAAATTAAATACAAATGCAGATGCTTTGTCCAGGGTAGAAATTCACGCAAAGGAAACAAACCCATTTTGGGAGAAATTAGACGAAAACCTGCGAAACATCGAAGGCTTCGATAACCCTCATATAACATTTCAGCCAAATTCTCCGCCCACATACCTAGATTTAGACACCCAAAATTTAACCGACAATAACAACCCTAGTCAGAACTATCATACTAATTTAAACTCAAACGATATTGACGCAATCTCTATGGCAGTGAATGTTGATGAAATAAATCAAGACAATGCTTTCGAAGACATTTCAAACGAGCAGCCGGAAGAACCATCAGAAAACGTCGAAAATAACAAAGAAGAAGAATCTGGTAATACAATACACTCAAATAATGAGCAACACCCTGTTGTGGACATTCCTATAACGGATTATCCTGTAAATTATGGCCAAAATCAAATCATTATCAGTTCAGTTTTACACTCTCCATCCGTACCAAAAATAACATTCCTCTTTGAGAAGAAACAACGTATTTCGGTACAATTTTCAAGAAATAAATTTGAAGAAGATGTTGTAAAATTCATAAAAGATTACATAGCCCCTGACATTCAATATCATCTTTACTTTGAATCCCCTGAGATCTACGAGAACTTTTCAGTAGTACTCCAAAGAAATTTTAAATGGCCGTCACTTAAATTTAAAAGATGTAAGAAGAAACTACTCGACGTCACCGACAAGAATGATATTCAAGACACGATAAGGAATTACCACGAAAGCAAGACTAATCATAGAGGAACGGAAGAAACTTTACAAAAAATAAAAGAAAAATATTACTGGCCTCTAATGAAGCAATCCATTCAAACTTATATTAATGAATGTGAAATATGCCAACAGAGTAAATACGATAGAAAACCAGTTAAAATGACTTTAAACATTACCCCAACTGCTTCAAAACCTTTTCAAATAATCCATATAGATACATTTACTTTCGAACAAACCAAATTCTTAACACTTATCGACAGCTTTTCCAAATACGCTCAAGCTTATCCTCTTAACAGCAACAATGCAACAGAAATTGCTGACAACTTACTAAAATTCTTTTCCCATCACGGTATTCCGAACATGATTATATCCGACAACGGTACCGAATTCAAAAATTCAGTTATCATTGAATTACTAGGACTCCATAAAATCAAAATTCACTTTTGCTCCCCAAATCACCCACAGTCCAATGGAATGATAGAAAGACTCCATTCGACCATAATAGAGCATTTACGATTACTCAACACACGAGGATTTTCTAAAACTTCAGTTAAAATGAAAATGATATATGCAGTACTTTCATATAATAATTCGATCCACTCTACCACAAAATTGAAACCTGTTGATGTCATTAGCGGTCATATATCCAGTAATGAACCATTTGATTTAGAAATCGACAAATTGTTGTTAAACGAATATGTAAACCAACATAAAGAACGTTCAAAAATCATGTATGCAAAAATAAACCAAGATCTAATGGAAAACAAAGTTCAAGTCGCAGAAAAAGCTAATAAAGATCGAGATAAACCTGAATTATTTGATACTGCTCAAAAGGTATTTGTGAAGAAACATACACGTCAAAAACAAGCAAATAAATTCGAAAAATCTTGTAATGTAACCAACGTCAATCAACAAAGAAAAACTGTTTCTACCGAAACACAACCAAAAATTCACATGAACAACCTTAAACGCCCACTAAAAAAATTATATTCTTTTGATTAGCTAATTTTTCATTTTTCCTTAAAACACTTAGCGCAATCCAGATAAGTAAGTATTAAGTATGGTGTATCTTCTCTCATTTCAGGCTACCAGGAATTCTCGTTACGCAAGAAATCATAACCTCGCACAATCTCGAGCACAATCCAGGACTAATAGCTCTAAAAATCGGAACAGCAAAATTAAAACGATATTTCCATTCCATCATTCACTATTACGACCTAAATCCCATTATCTTAGAAATTAATAAATTACAATTAAGTACCCAAAATATCACATTTCTGTTAAGTAAAAATCACGAATATGAGAAGGAAGTTTCGAATTACATAAAAGTCGTTAAATTTACGGAAGAAAAAGTTGAATTGAAATTGTCAGAAATTTTACCGCATCCGCAACGGATTAAGAGAGGATTGTTTAACGGCTTAGGCTCAATATTTAAGTCAATTTCAGGCAATCTAGACGCAAATGACGGAGAACGCTATGAAAACTTAATTAAAGAATTACAGTCAAATCAAAACAAGTTATCAGCCAATGTAAAAGCTCAAAACACATTAGCCATCTCTCTCGTAAACAAATTTAATAATACTATTCAGCAAATAAGTCATAACGAAAAACTATTAGAATCGAAATTAAATTTAATAGCATTAGTCATTGAAGGTAACCCCAACAAAGATCTTCACATACGAGTAGGCATGTACGTCAAAGACAGTTTTATTCAAATTATAGAAATGTATAATATCATTATATCAATTTTGCAAGATATCGAAAATTCAATAACCTTTTCGAAATTAGGTACTATGCATCCTAGTATAATAAAAACTTCAGATTTATACAAAGAATTAAAATCGATAGAAAACAAAATTCCCGATCAATTCCCTATTAAAATCAGTTTAGAAAATACACTCGTTTTAGAAAAGGTAATTAAAATCAATTGCTTTGTTTTAAATAATAGAATAAATTACATTCTAAATGTACCTATAGTATATCCTTTTGAATTTGAAATGTATCATCTTTATTCGATTCCTATATATGATGGAAGTCAGTTCCAGGCGATTATTCCAAAAAGTAAATTCCTATTAAAAGATAGATTGCATTACGCTATTATGAATGACGACTGCATGGAGCTATCTCCGAAGATGTTTGTTTGCGATCAAACTGAGCCTCAGGACATCACATCCGACAGTCCATGCGAAGCCCACCTTTTGGACCTCAGAAACGTCTCTAACTGTCAACAAACCCGGATCGTGGTTAATCGACCGACGTTCAGAAGACTAGAAGATACCAACCAATGGATCGCCATATTGCCGACAGAACACACCCTTAAACTACAATGCCACCAGCAAGAAGAGATTTTGAACCTCAAAGGAACGTATCTACTCGACATCCCGAGAAACTGCCGGATCGTGAGCCCATCCGACATGATAGTCAACCTGGAACCAGCTACCACTCCGAACCAAGCTGTCCTCTTCCCGAAAATCTCGTTCGGAACACGTACTACGGTGAACGAAACCCTAAAAGTTCACTTGGGAGACCTGAAACTCGACGAACTACAGAAAATTAAAAGACAATTCATATCAAACGAGCCCGCCTTAGAAACGACTTCTCTTCAGCATATTCCCAGCACCTGGACCGTCGCCCTTTACTTCGCCTTGCTGCTCTTGGTCACCTACTTATCGATTAAGAAATTTGCAGAGATGACCCGCCGACCTAGGACCAACGAGGCAATCGAACTTCAAGAAATTCAACTTCCTTCCTGATCGTCGGAAGTCGAATCTGTGAGGGGAGGCGTTACATCAGCTTCCTAGCCATGAAGTGCTGATGTTGCACACATATTCCTTATCTCATATAAATAGACCCAACTAGTGGGGATAACTTCAGTATTAATGTAGCCATTGTAGAGTACACATCTATTTGTAATTTTAATTAATAAACCTTTTTAAAAACGGAGTTTCGGGTATCGAATCAATAAGTAGCGTAAGAAAAAGAAACCTGACAAAAAACCACCTCGTTGTTACACAAGTACTGATAAGAGAGGCAAGAATTGATGAAAATCTATTCAGAATGATATGTGTAGAATAAATCATATGAATTTAAAGTAGAGTATAACTTGGCAGTTTTGTTCACAATACGATTAATTAAGAATAAATGATACGTTAACGCTAGAAGAAAACATACATTAAAATAGAAATAATCAGTAATGAATCAACTAATCAGATCACAAGTACCTAATCAATCAAATCGAGAAAATCGGAAACCTCAAAACTTTAGCATTAAATTAAGAAAAAATAATCACCTCTACACTAATGTCAATTTCACAAATCTCGAACACCATCACGAAAAAAAAAACAGTTTTAACGCGAAAAACAACCTAATACTAATTACGAAAATACGAAAGCAACAGAATTAATCAAAAACCGAACAGTCCCGCGCACTTCGATACCACTTTTTCGAAAAATTGGGGAAATTTTAAGGGAACAGCCAAAAAGGCACGTCCGATAATTAAAACCAACCCGATTACCTACGATATACACGCACGAATGATGTTCATAAAGACGGAATATTCGGACGTTACGGTGAGTGTTTGCTACAAGCTACAAGCGTAAGATAAAACATTCGGACAAAAAACTGCTTCGTCGTTGCTGCGACTGATAAGACAGGCAAGAATAGACGAAAATCGTGTAGGAATTTTAAGTAAAATAAAAGTTACAATTTCGTCCACAGTAAAATTACTTGAATTTAAATGCGATTCTGGAAGAATAATATAGTTAATTAACGCTACCAGGAAGTAGATTAACACTCATGTATTTAAATCAGATAGATTGATTAAAAATTAAAGGCAGGTAAATGAATCGTACAAATTTGAAGGAAAATGTAAGGTTGTCGTTTCTTTCACCGTACGATTAATTGAAATCATAAGCAATTACCGATCAATAAGTAATTTGGACAGGAAGAAAGGGTGGTTTAAAATTTATATAATTACATCAAACAGTTTAGTGCGTTTGATGTAAGCAATTAGTCGAGGCAATGAACCACAAAAGTTCGGAATTTTTTCCATAAAGACGGATCGGAATGCGGTTTTTTGTATCTTTTTTTTGTAAAAAATGTGGATACTTTGTGTTTCTGACAAACCGGAAATTGCATTGTTGTAGCCAAAAATGCATTCAAAAAATGCATTTCTTGAGACGCCTTTTGGAAGATTTCAAAACTTTGTAAGTAAGACTCAGAACTGGCCAAAATCGGATACCCGCGGGTTTTCGAGGTCGCTGATCACGATTATGATGTTCAAATTGACCCCTCTAACACTTGGAGCTCAGGAACGCCGATGAACGTCATCTCCGTGGGATTCTCCCACAAATCACACGGGGAAGGAGAGAAACTGGTCGCCCGGGGATTTTTTGGGTTGCTGAATTCAAATATGCCATCGTCGAACACCCCCCGGACACCTGGTGCGCCCGACCCTGGACCTGGACGTCATCCCTAAAAATTTTCCAAACAAGATCGCCAAAAACAACTCAAAAATCACCGTAGGGGCGTTTCTTGGGGCTCTTAATGCAAATTTCCCGTCGAAAACGATCCCCTGAATACCTAGTGCACAGCAACTTGGGCCTGAACGTCGTGTCCGAGGGGTTTCCTCACACAATCGAAGATGACGAACCCAAAATCGTTATGGGGGGTTTTTCGGGGCGCTGAATCCCCGGAGACGACGTTCAGGCCCAGATTACGGTAAACCAGGTGTTCGAGGGGTCGTTTTCGACGTGTAATTCTGATTAGGCGCCCCAAAAAACGCCCCTACGATGATTGTTGAGTTGTTTTTGGCGATCTTGTTAGGAAAATTATCGGGGATGACGTCCACGTCCAAGTTCGGACGCACCAGATGCCACATTTCAATTCAGCGACCAAAGAAACCCCGTAGCGCTGAGTTTATCTCCTTCCCCGCTTAAATTTTGGGAGGGACCCACGGAGAAGACGTTCGGGGCCAGGGTTCGGTGCACCAGGTGCTTGGGGGGTCGTTGTCGACGTGGAATTCTGATTCAGCGCCCCAAAACCCCCCCATATCGATTTTCGGTTTGTCTTTTTTGATTGTGAGACGAAAACCCACGTAGATGAGGTCCGCGTCCAGATTCCTGTGCACCACGTGTACAGGGGGTCGTTTTCGACGTGACATTTGGATTAAGCGCCTCAAAAAGTGCCCACACAACGATTTTCGGGTTGTTTTTGTTAATCTTGTCAGAAAAATTCTGGGAGATAACGTCCATGTCCAGGTTCGGGCGCACCAGGTGTCCGGGGGGTGTTCGATGATGGCATATTTGAATTCAGCAACCCAAAAAATCCCCGGGCGACGAGTTTCTCTCCTTCCCCGTGTCATTTTTGGGAGAGTCCCACGGAGATGACGTTCATCGGCGTTCCTGAGCTCCAGGTGTTCGGGGGGTCAATTTGAACATCATAATCGTGATCAGCGACCTCGAAAACCTTCGAGTACCCGATTTTGGCCAGTTCTGACACTTATTATTTACAATGTTTTGAAATCTTCCAAAAGGCGTAAGGCGTCTCAAAAAACGCATTTTTTGAATGCATTTTTGGCTGCAGCAATGCAATTTTCGGTTTGTCAGAAACACAAAGTAGCCACATTTTTTACAAAAAATTTTTGGAAGAGAATGCAAAAAACCGCATTCCGATCCGTCTTTATAGAAAAAATTCCGAACTTTTGGCATTTTTATTGCTTCATTGCCTCGACTAAATCTAAAAATTTCTGGCAAAATTTCTGAAAATTTTTCCATTATAAAGTGATAAAAAGGTAGAACAGGATATTTAAATTCACGCACAATAAACCGCCCAAATTCTAATTAATTCACTTAGATGTGTAATTTCGCTTAATTAATTACTTGTAGCTAATGTAATTTTCATTACAAATGTATTTTAAATAGGCACAAATATAATTATTTTGAAGTTAGAACCAAGACTATTAGGATAAACACTTTTCGGGATTTCTTTGCAAATCTATATTAGCTTTGTGGTGTACAATAAATATATAATAGGCAACCTTATTCTGTACAGAATACTTCATACATACTCTACATCTACATTGTTGTACTTGGGATATTTCAATTATTCTCTTTATGACTTCTTTATAAGTTAAATAAGCTGGCTAAGCTCTTTTCCAAATTTCAGTACAAATACGAATTGAATAAAATATTATAGCATCAATTATACATACATTACATTGTAATAATATTGTCAGTTACATCGATTATTGTATATAATTATATATACAATTTATATTTGAATTTTTTTAAACTGTTCTAAAGGGCACGTTATTCTTAATATATTTAATTGTGCAATTTACTTTAAAACGGTGTTGGTGATTTAAATCAAATCTCATAACTTAATTTAGTTGTTTAGTGACTGTACCTTTTGTTTGAAACATTTTTATCTAAAATTGTCCTAGAGGGCACTTCCTGAAGTACATCGGTTTCTAAAGTAATTGTTCAGTCAAACTGATACATCTCCATCGAGCAAAGTTGTTTTTATTTATTCCAAGTCGATGATTGGATTGGATTCTTATTTCGAAGTATGGACATTGAAATTTGTTGTTGTTATATTACATAAGTAAATTTATTTATCGTTTCGATAAAGTTAGTTGTTCTCAGAAACATTTTTCATAAGCCTTTGTCATATAACAAACAACTAAAAGAAATAGGTATGTATTTACTAATAAGAGAAAATGTAAATATTTAATACTAAATTTATAAAACGGTGATAGTGTTGCCGTGAATATTTTGTCCGGCCATATGAGAAAGTCTTACATCGCCATTTTTCAGTTTGAAATTGATCAGGACTGAATTAAAAACAGAACAGTAGTTTCCGAAATGTGCACTAATATGTTAATTTCCGCATCAGTAAAGAAGAGACTTTGCAATGAATTCAATAGAATTCTCATTAGAATCACAATTGCACATTTTCCGACCGCTCTGTACTAGTAGTCATCTCAGGCCAACTAAAGGCACCGCCAATAAAACGTTAAATTTTCCTTCCTTCGCGAATTAGGAACGCGAATTTTCCGACCGTCCCGTACTAATAAAACCGAGATATCTGCGAATATTTATAAAACTTTTTGCACTTTTGAGGTTATTAAAAAATAATTCAAAAAATCTTTATCACCTTGATATCACAAGTAAAGCGAAAACGGACCCAAATTTATATGATCTATCAGTCCTAAATTAAAATTAACCCCCTTCAATATTTGATATTGAATTATAAACCACACTATAAAACTACATTAAAATGGGTTTGTTTTTTATTGCTATGACTTTTTGTATGTTCTTTCTGTAATTAATACTTTCTCTTGCTCAATAGGAAAGTAAGGCCCTTTTAAAAGAAAATCCTGTTTTTCAAAATTTGCGCCAATTACGGTTTGAAATAATTTCGAATTCTGGGACATCTGCCGTCGCTTTTTGGAACACAACTTTTATCTGTCGAATGAATTACTGCCGGAGTAAACAGCTGCAACAAGTAAGTTTCGTAAATGATACTCGCAGTCGAAAGGTGGCGCTAAATTCCTGCGTTCTATTCCTGCTGTAAAGTTCATTCAAAATTGATATTGATTAGATGAAGTTGCAATTTGCAACGATTTTAAGAAAACAAAATATATTCAGCTTCAAGTTATTCTAAGAATGTCTAATGGTTGTTTATTGAAGTGGTTTCAAGACATTATTTAGTGAGTTTCAGTACTTTTTGTAAATGAGTTTTTAAACGGGTGTAGTTGCAATTTGCTACGACCTCTAGTTCCAAAAATTCATAATTTTTGTATCGAAAGTTTAATTTTGGAGAAACTTAGCAGACTTATTTATTGAAGTGCTTCAGAAGACTCAATTTTCTAGGGGCCCTGAACATTCCAAATCGCGAGCCGTCGCCTAATTTCCTTATAATTTCGCATTTTGTTTATATCAGTTTAAGTGACTGTTGTTGATTTCATCTCGGACAGACCTGTTGCGTAATTTTATTGCGTTGAGTTAATAGTTCGAATTATCTCCCGAGATGTTTAATGGTACATATTAATTGCAATTAAATTACTTAATCATAATAATGAATCGATTTACATGTTCGTTATGTAAGTTTGCACAGCAACGTACTGCTACTGCTCATGTAAATTCCGAAACGTAGATCCTTTATCGTTAAGGTCAGCTTCCTGACCGACAATGAAATTAAAAAAGACCTATCGAAACTAGAGCAGATAAACGCACGCGGAATTTCGTTCACGAAAAAACGACGACGTTTATTAATTATTACTGTTGCGAGTTCCTAAGACAAACTGAATCGCACGTGGGAAACTTGTCTCTCTCCTGATAATTATCGCGTTAATTACGGACCTTGGCGTTGCGTTAATAATCCGCGTTGTGGATCTTCGAGATCGAGAGACCGCAGACCTGATTAGATATGATAAAGAGATCGAGAGTTGGAGAACGGTGATCTCTCAGTTCGCTTCTGATCCCGTCCAGGATGAACCCCAACGAGGAGAGGAAGAGGAGGAGGAACCCAAGGGAGAAGGCGAACCTGTTGTCCTTGCTCAGCTTCTCGTGAGTGGTGCTTGTTGTTCTGATTGTTAAACGGCGTTCAAGTAACTTTCCTGTGTGTATATCAGTAGTAGTACTTGGATCTCGTTAATTGATGAAAAAGCGTAATGTCGCTATTAAGAGCCAGTCTTCAATTTACCTTAACAAGTACCTCATGTAATTAAATGCACTTGTTTCATTGTTGCCATCAAGTTAAAGACTGATAGGCGCATTATTTCTTTTCCTAATCTACTACATTCTTAGAATCTAGGAGTCACCCACCAGCATCCTAATTGATCTGGTACTACAGACTCCTGTTCCAGCCAATGAAAATTTAAAAGTGGGACCAGTACCAACAATTACCGCTTACAATTATTTAACAATAATTTGTTAAATCCGCTATAATTTCTGTTAGAGTTGGCAGGCTCAGATAGATCATCTATAATTTCAATTTGAGGGGTGATATTACCGGTCATTTCAATCATATTTGTGATTTTGTGGTAAAAACCTGGTTGCTGTAGATTCAATAGTGATTATATTATATAGATTGCTAATACTCTGCTAGATAATTATGGGAAACATTGGTATCACTGGTAAATATGTAATTGATTATCAAGCTTAAGACTGTGAGACATCATTAGTCATTACGCCGGTTAAGATCACCTTATGATTATCACTTAAATGATCACTGATCATTTTATTTGATCTGAGCAGATCACATCTATCATTGGTAGATAACCTTGGGTATGTTTGTGAGATCAGACTGCTCCTATTACAACAGTAGCTGTATCAAATACTTAAGTCAATTTAAAATTAAATCAGAGCTGTCTTTAACCTATATACCACCTATTAGTAATTACTGTATATGGGACAATGATCAGATTAGATGAAGCAATCGGTTAAAATTGCTAAAAACAGACAATTCTTGAATTCCATGAATGACTCTGTTAGAGTAGTTGTTGGTCCAAATAAATCATGATTTTGACTAAAAATTTGTCTTGATATACTGACCCAGTGATCATTTCAGGCAGTTACCAAATGTGAAGGATTAATCAGGTCGTTCTTGTCATTGAAGATATAGTTTTTGAACAAGTAAACTTTGAGGGAGGATGGTGTGGTCTAAAATAGGCAGAAAAGTATTTGTGGAAATGTATTCGCAGATGGACAGAAGACACTTCTGCCCAAAAAATAATACTACTTTTTATTGATCACTATATTCAAATAGAAGCTTTCTTTATAATTGTTTTTTCATGGCACTCAAAGCTTAATTTTGATTTAACAAAGCTTAATTAAAATTTACTGCTAACTCAATTGGGCATTCCTGTAACCATTAACCCATGTTGAAATTATTCTTATTTTGATATAAAACGGGAATTAGCTGCTTCCATCACCCATCAATTTTACTCTTATATGTGCCAAGTTTATTCATGTCGCCCTGTATAAACCCTTTTATTAACCACCACCACTTAGAGATATACATAAACAACGGGTTGTTATGCACGCTAATAGACAGATAATTAAATTTTAAAACGTTAATTTCAACAAACAAGAATTTGGTGGAGAAAAAATTGTTATCTAATAATATTTAGCTTGTATATCACTTGATAAGTGCCTTGCTTTTGAAAATGTGTTATTATTTTACAAATCTGTAGGTGCTTACTATCTTTACTATCTACATCGCACTTCAGACACATTCTGTTTGTCATAATGTATTTATGAAGGATTTTAAAACTATTTCCAGTTCGAAGAGGAAGGACCAATTTACGTACAAAACTCTTATGAAATTTCTTGTAAACAGAAATAACATGAACAAGCCGTCAAATGTATTACGTTCCGCTTAAGTTACGTTCAAATTATATGAGGAATAATGCTTACTAATTGACTGGAGATTGACTAGTTTTAAAATTTTTTGGACTAACAGTTTGCAAGGAAAAGATACTAAAAACCATAAAAAGCGACAAGTCGCCTGATCAAAAGGTCCTCATAACTTTTTTTGTTCAGCAGTTTTCGAAATCAGTAGTGATCACCTTTGAAATCACAAACTACTTTTAATGATTAAAACTGATGTTTAAATGAACTTGTCCATGTTTTTCAAATGACACATTGTATGTAAGAATCAGCTGCAGCTGTATTTGAGCAAACCGCTACAAATTATTTCAATAACTCCCATATACAACATATAGGAAAATTACATCACTCCAACACTTTAATCTTTTCTGTTTTATTTTAATTCAAAGAAACGTATTTGATAACAAACCAAATTCCAAATTCAGAATCATTAAATCATTAAAGTGGTACAAAAATTGTTTTCCCCTTCATGTTTTAAGTAGATTTGTATTAGATAAAAAAACAAACAAAATTTTGGTATAGATTAAATTTTTGTCAATAGTCAAGCTCTCTTAAAGCACTCCTGGAAAACATAACATTTTATAGAATTAATATACTTTTATATATTATACTAATAATATACTTCATAGAAGTAATATTTTAATATAGGAGTAATGTGTTGCGTTGACACCCTTAGAATATTGTGTTATTTCCCAAGAATTGCATTCAATCTCGATCATATTGTAACGCGAAATATCAACCGCAGGGCGAAGTGTGTTTACTCCCGTCTTACCTCGGCGGGATGCTTCAAAGGAATTACTGCGACGCTTAAAAGACAGCTGCATGAATTCTCCCGGATTGTTGTTTACGAAAAGTAATTTGTAACCTTCTGAACATTTCCTACGTAAACATTATTAAAGGAACAATCGTACCTTCTAGAATGTACGAGAAGGTTCTCGATCATGGTTGGGGTGTATATATAAGGGGGATTGTGATCGAGGGGATTATTAGAAGTAGAGAAGCAGACGTGAACGCGACATACGATCCGAAAGCGGAGCAGTACAAATAAATTAAATAGTGTCTAGTCTAGTGTACAAGTAGTTAAGTGTGTTAAATAAATTAGTGTACAATCAATGTTAATAAATAAACGTTACAATATTATATTCTAGGTACACCGCGGGGCTCTTCAGAAAAGGCTACAAGGAGGACATAGAAAGTAAGGACCTGTACGAAGTCCTCGACAGCTGCAGGGCGAAAAGGTGCGGAGACCGTCTAGAGGAGCAATGGAAAATCGAACAGAAATCGAAAAATCCCTCTATCTACATGCTGATGTGGCACAGGTTTGGCTGGAGGTACCTCTTCGTGGGCTGCGTGGATCTCGTATACAAGATTATTTATAGGTAAGAGAAGATTCATAAATTGAAATCTAAATAAGAGGAAGAATACGTGAGTGTCGTTGCTAAGAGTTCCTAAGGTTGTGATTTCCAAAGTTTCGACAACAGAGAATTACACCAAAATTACTTAACCGTTTCCTACTGCGATCCATGGTAAAAAGAAGGTTCACAACCCCTGTCACAATTTTATGTAATTAAGGCTGCTTTATTATAAAGGAAAATTAAATGCTTCGTCCATAATTGAATGGCCGCATAAGTAAAATTAATATTATTAAAAAATATGCTGAGCATTTGAAAGCAGCCTCTATCGAATTATGGATTTTTACTCGATTATGAATCTCCATTTCTAGAAGCTACGCCTGTTGGATTATTAAGATTAAGCGGAATTTTCATACTTTCTAACATTACATAAGTACCTAATGGTCTGAGATGACATACGGTAATACATTAGAGATACAAAAGATAAATTAAAAACACGAACCTTGAAAGACGACTGCGCCTGGTCCTTCTGCCAAGATGTCCGTCATTGCCGCCAATAGACCTGAAATCCCGAATAATTACAATATCAGGAACATTGAATCACAAAGTGACAGGAAGAAGTAATTTAACTGGTTCATTTACATATTTTACTTAATATACCTACTACGTAGTGTCCTGCTAAATATAACTGTTTTAAATTTTTAAATGGAGTTAGCATTGTCAAGATTAGGATTCTTTGTATTAAATGATGTTGAAAGTTCACACAACAACCGAATAACACATACATGTAAGCATTCTCGCTGGACGTGGTATTAGCAAATCTCGTATCTTCCAGCATCTTCCTACCGGACGCCACCAGCAACCTGGTGGGCTGCTTCAAACCAGAGCAAACAGATTTCTCCAGGCAGGACGTCTACGCCAACGCCTCGATCGTCATGGCGCTGATCGTGATCAGCTGCATCTACTCCCACAACTACGTGCTCTGGATCCAGAAGTTCGCGATCGAGATCAGGACCGCCTTCACCTCGCTCCTCTACAGAAAGGCGCTTAGGCTGACCCCATCGGCCATGTCGACGATCAGCCTCGGGAACATCGTCACGTTGATCACGAAGGACGTGTTCACCTTCCAGGACTCGATCATGACGATCAATGACACCTGGAACGGGATGGTCCAGACGTGTATCATATGTTACCTGCTGCACGCCAAGATCGGGATAGTGTCGTTCATCGGGATAGGGATCCTGCTCAGCGTCATGCCGGTGCAGAGTAAGAAACCTGGATAATAATAATAATAATAATATTAACAATAATAATAATAATAATAATAATAATAATAATAATAATAATAATAATAATAATAATAATAATAACAGTAATAATAGCCGTCTTTCCGTTGGTCGTAACATTTTTGAGCGATCAACTGCATACAGAATATGGTTTCTCTGGTACCCATTGCGTTTTCAAAACCAAATTGGGTTTTACCTTATATTCATCTCGACTGAATAATACAACAATTTAACAACGTTTTAACTTAATTTCAGTGCTTATCGGGAGGTATATCAGCAAACTAAGATTGGCCACTGGTAAGAAAACCGACGAACGGTTGCAGATCTCGCAAGAGACTTTATCGACGATAAAGATAATCAAGATGTACACGTGGGAGAGGTTCTTCAGCGACAAGATATCCGCAGCCAGACGGTAAGAACTTCAAAATATATTTTTCCTTGATATTTAACATACGCTAAAGACCACAAGACATCTTAAAGACACGTCTGGACACAAACACCTTTTGGCGGATTATATCTCTTGCCATATTATGGAAATTTGTCTAAATCGAGACACAGTGTGGCGAAGTTACCGTCCCTGTTGAGGGGCTCCCTCAGTTCGTTATGAGATAGGTTGCATTGTCCTTAATCAGTTATGGGGGATGATGCTCTTACTCCTCCTCCACAGATAAATTTCTACGATGATCTCTTTCTCAAATTACAAACGTGTTGACTCCACTGTTTCCAAGCCTATTAGTTAGTTAAGTGGAAGAGGTACTTACGATGTGTCAATGTCTTACAATAACTATTGAACCTCATACCTACGTACCATTTCCCAGATCTGAGATGAACAAGATCCTCCTCGGCTTCTACTTGAGGGCGGTGATCATACTGACAGGGATCCTATTCTCCCGCATAGGATTCTTCGCCCTGATCATCTCCTACATATGGATGGGCTACGCGACCAACACCGAGCTAGTGTTCTACATGCTGACGCTCTTCAAGGACCTCGAGTACAATCTCGGCACGCTCCTCCCATACGGCATGGGCAAGATGGCCGAACTGTACGCCTCGATCGTCAGGATCGACAGGTTAGCCTAGTCAAATAAAAAGAAAGTTTAAAGTAATTCGTTTCAGATTGAGACCCTTTTAAAATCAAAGTTTAGGTGAAAAGAAATAATATATTGCAAAAAGTATCGGTTTTATAGACTATGAGAAAGAGTTCGATAGTGTTGAGCTATGAGCAATAGAACAAGGTATGAACAATACTAGAATACATTCTAGTTTTATACTAGTTACGATTATAATACTTTTTGAAAAATATCATTTCTTGTCACCTAAACTTTGATTTTAAAAAACTCTGAATCTGAATATTACTTCTAGATTTACATGTACTAAGATTTTCTTTGATTGGGCTAAGGGTGATATCGGCCGAGGAGCTGCGCCCTTGGGATGACGTCGAGCGACGTCCCGCTGATCCCGTCCTCGAGTTGGTCAACGCCACGGTGTTCCTGAAGGACTTCAAAGTGCTCAGCGACGTCAACCTGTGGATAGGGGACGGGTTGACGATAGTGACGGGGACGGTCGGTTCCGGGAAGAGCTCGCTGCTGAAGACGCTCCTGAGGGACTACCCGTTGGCCAGCGGGAGCATCGTCAGCAGGGGGAGCGTATCCTACGCGTCGCAGGATCCCTGGCTGTTCCCGTCTACCATACGGCAGAACATACTCTTCGGGGAGACGTACAACGAGAAACGGTATGTCACTGGCTTCAACGTAATATGAAGATGAAAAACTCTTCTTCTTTCACGAGGTACCAGCAAAATGCTATATTTTCATTATTTTCTGACTAATGTTATTGCAAAAAAAAGGTCTGTTGGAGAGACAATTACAATAAAATTCAAATTATTTGATGGATCGCTCTGAAATTTTTATAGCTTAATAAGTACGTTAATACTCAGCGCAATAACAATGGACGTTAGTTAAGTTTTACAATAGATATTGTTAAATCAGTTTTCTGCCTTGCTTTGCCTTATTTTGCAATTTTCTAAGCAACAAGTTATAATGTTTTTTCAAGTTTTAAGAGATGGCTCCATTGAATTTTCATTAAACTTTTTTAAATTGTATGCCTTCGAATCCTACGCAGAAAATGTGTAAGTTTTGTTACTATAGGTTTATATTACCTAAAGAGCTTGTCAGCTGCTTGGCTGGATTTAAATCACGAAAAATATCTAAATTCTCTTCCTCGTCCTCTTTCGCAGCTACCAGGAGATCGTTCGCGTCTGCGCCCTCCAATACGACTTCGCCCTCTACGAGGACGGCGACCAGACGATCGTCTGCGACAGGGGCCTCAACCTGAGCAAGGGCCAGCAGGCCAGGGTCAACCTCGCAAGGGCCGTCTACAGGGACAGCGAGGTCTACCTCCTCGACGACTCGCTCACGGCGCTCGATCCCCAGGTCCAGGACTACATCTTCGAGGAGTGCATCAAGAAGTTCCTGCGGGGCAAGGTCCGCGTCCTCGTCTCCCAAACCGCTCACCACGTGCAGCAGGCGGACAACGTCGTCGTCCTGGACGCCGGCAGGATCAAGTGCTGCGGGCCTCCCGACGAGGAGGTCCTGCAGGACGTTGTCGTGACGCTAGACGACGATCTCGACAAGGAGCTGCTGGAGACGACGAAGCTCGGCGACGAGGAGGTCGGGATCGGAGATGGACTGGAGGAAGAAAAGCGCCTCATTGCGGATGGAGATACTACTCAAACTGAGGTGTACGGGGAAGTCAAGAAGCAAGGGGAAGTGGACTATGATACGTACAAGAAATACTTCGCTTTCGGCGGGGGGTTTCTGTTGATGGTCTTCAACGCCGTGTTATTCTGTCTGGGGCAAGGCGTCGAAAGTTACACTGACTTGTTGCTCACCAGATGGTACGTCAAAATTCATAATCTATCTCTAAACATATACCTCCCCTTTCCTTTCCATGTTTGTCTTCCTTTTAACGGCCTTCCTCCCTTTTAGTCTTCATCCATCCATCCAATCTAGGCCTCTTTCATGTGGCTCCAATTCAACCTATTCTGTGCTCTTTAATACCATTTTAATCCAGCACACTTTTTCAGGTGTCTTCGATGCAGTGGTCGTCACACACTTCTTTTCTCTCCCCAATACTGCCATCTCGTTATTTACTATTCAGAATTTACTATTTCAGAATGTCGTGCTACGTGGCCTGCCCATTGCCAGTTAAAGGAGCATATACGTTGGGTTATATTGCAGACTTGGGCTCTTTGTTATATCCATTCGTTGGTCTTGCGGTCTTTTAGTGATATTCCCAATATTCTCCTCTCCATGGCTCTTTGTTGCACTTGTAGTTTGTTCAGCGTCCTCCTATTCAACACCCAGATTTCGCTTCCTCCGTATGTGATATTGGGGAGAATGTATTCATTATACATTTTAGTCTTCAGTCTCGTTGGTAATTTCAATTTAATAACATAATTCAGTTTACCAAGCCTAACTTTCATACCTGAGCTTACACATTTTCATGCTTGAGGTTTTGTTTCGTCCATAGATTTTCATAAGTGTTTCTACTTGTGTTTTATATTCAGTTATATCATTCCTTGCCGCTCTCCGGGCTGCTTTATTACTTTCCATCACTATATCTTGATCCAGCCTTTTTCATCATCTAACCTTTGTTTCCGTTTATGACTCAATATTCCAGGGTCGATGAGAAAGAGGCCGTGCTGAGCATAGAAAGGAACCTGAGCAACTACGGTCACTCGACGATTAACCTGACCTCAGATGAGAGCGCACAGCTGGAGCGGGCGATATCGAAGGAGAACTTCACGATCACGCTCTACTCGGTGATGATCCTCCTCGGCACCGCCTCGGCCCTCCTCAAGGCCTACACCATCCTGAGCTTCTGCAGGAAGGCCTCGGTGAACATCCACAAGGCGATGCTGGGCAGTATCATGACAGCGACCGTGTCGTTCTTCGACACGCACTTCATCGGGAACATCCTCAACAGGTTCTCGCAGGACATGAACAACATCGACGAGCTGCTGCCGTTCGTCTTCGTCGAGTTCTTCAGGGTGAGTACGGGGAGAATGTATTCCGGTTCGGCGTGTGGGCAAACTGATTATTTTTTGGTCGTCTTTGAGCATGCTATCTGTAACATTACCTGATTCTTCTTCTCCTTCTTCCTTCTTCTGAAATAGGCTAAAGCATGTTCCTTCATCGGGTTTACCTCGTCTATATGTTGTCACACCATCTTCGACCGAAGGTTGTCCAGCTTCTCAAAGTTGGCCATGGCAATTTAAACCAAAGGAAAACACCAAGTCTTAACCAACTGCTTTATTTAAAGATGAGCGACCGGTTTCGGCTTCATGGAAGCCATCCTCAGGCTCGCAAACAAGTTATTTTTAGGGCTCATGTTGCTCGAAATGTGCGTCGTCACATATACAAAACAAATACGTGGACATACCCAGTTAAAAATAAATAAAAATTAACACAATCGAACAGGAATGTTAACTACATAAAGTTCTCTCACGACATGGATATAGCCCTAAAGGAGTGAGCTTCCTCATTCTAGAGAGGTTGGGAAGTAACTCACACCATCTTTTTCTTCGACGCCCAATACTCCTTACTCTTAATTGTACTCTGTCGCCAATTTTACGTCGCATTGAATTGAAATGAGCTAGCAATGTGATTGACATCATTTAACTCAACAGAAGCCACTTTTTTAAACAATTTTTTATTGAATTGCACTATATGACGACATCTAGATCCTCTGTATTCTATTAGATTCTCTCTTATTTTAGGTTTTGTTTTCAGTCGCCGGTGTGATATTCCTGATAGTGAGGGTTAACTGGACCTTCCTCATCTACTCGCTGGTGTTCTTCTCATCATTGGTGTTCATAAGGAAGGCGTACATGCCCACCGGTAGAAGCTTGAAGCGGATAGAGGCGGCAAGTATGATCGTATGCAAAATTACCAGGAGGTAGAATATTATATTACACATTTTAGGTCGCAGTCCTATGATTGGGCATCTCAACGCAACGTTGGAAGGTGTAACGACAATAAGGGCTTCCAGGGTCCAAAGTGTGCTGATCAAGGAGTTTGACAGGCACCAGGATCTCTTCACGTCTGTGCATTTCGTTTCTTTGACGACGACGAGAGCGTTCAGTTTCGTCATGGACTTCCTGTGTTCGTTGTTCATCGTTTCCATCATCGGGAGGTTCACTTTCTTCGAGAGCAGTGAGTGGTTATTAATTACTCTCAATTTAAATGTCTTTCAGAGATTTAGTGTCTTTAGTTTTCTCCGGGAAGTTACTAATTGGTTTAGCTTTGCCAAGCTTCTGATCGCTGAATATAGAAATGAGTTGCAATTTCAGAAGTCATAAATAGACTCATGAAACTCTAATTTGCGGAATGCAATAATATGCTAAAGCATAAAAAACCACTCAGAGTGTAGTAACAGGCGCAGTCCCAAACAGGCTGTTATTTGCTGATTTCCCAGGCCTGTACACATACTAACTTTTCCAGATACGAGCGTGGGGGACATCGGCCTCGCCATCACCCAAGTCTTCAACCTCGCCGGCGACGTCGACTGGGGCATCAAGCAGTGGGCCGACCTCGAGAACCTCATGACCTCCGTCGAGCGGATCCTCGAGTACACCCGCGCCAAGTCCGAGACCGAACTGGGCGAGGAACTCGAGGGCTGGCCCAGCAGAGGCGAGATCGCCTACGAGAAGGTCTCGCTGTCCTACAACCAGAGGGAGACGGTCCTGAAGGACCTCACCTTCACCCTCGGCGCCGGCAAGAAGCTCGGCATCGTCGGCAGGACGGGCGCCGGCAAGTCCTCGATCATCGCGACCATGTTCAGGCTGTACGAGGTCGACGGTCGGATCCTGATCGACGGCGTCGACGTCCGCTCGCTGCGCCTCGACTCCCTGCGCAAGGGGCTCGCGATCATCCCCCAGGACCCGATCCTCTTCTCGGGCACGGTACGCACGAACCTCGACCCGTTCGCCGAGCACGGCGACGAGGAGCTCTGGCTCGCGCTCGAGAAGGTCAACCTGACGGGGACGATCTCGAGCCTCGACGAGGCGACCGACTCCTCGGGCTCGGCGCTCAGCTCGGGCCAGAAGCAGCTCGTGTGTCTCGCGAGGGCGATCCTCCGGAGGGCGAGGATAGTCGTGCTCGACGAGGCGACGGCGAACATGGACGTCGAGACGGACGCGCTGCTCAACAGGACGTTGAGGGAGAACTTCGGCGGGTGCACGATGGTCACGATCGCGCACAGGCTGCACTCGATACTCGAATCGGACGTGGTGATGGTGCTCGAGAAGGGGAGGATCGTCGAGTACGGCGAGCCGGGGAAGCTGCTCGGCGACGAGGGCGGCCATTTCTATGGGATGGTGCAACAGGCTGGGCTGCTGAACCGAGAAAAGTGAAAGGGGATGATAAAGTTAATAATTGTTGTATGATCTTTCTTAGATTAAATAATTCGTTAAAAGTTATTAACGTGTCTCTTTTTTTCGGCTTACATGGAACCAAGCTAGTGTTCTCCCCAGCAACAATATGAATACTAGATTTCGTATTTTTTTACAATTGGAGGATCGACAGGAGTAGTTCTAGCTAATCCATCTATTGATATTGGTCTTCATGCACTCTTCTGCAACAAACACACCAATTTTCTTTCACAGTTTATTGTTTGTTCTAGAAGTGTGTCCTGCTGAGATCTCTACACTTAGTAAGTTTTTTTATTTTCTGCATTAAATAATTACTTCCACTAACAATCAGTACCAGACCAGACTAGACGAGACCAGACCAGATCAGACACAACCAGACCAGATTAGATCAGAACAAACCAAACCAGATCGAAGTAGACAATTTCAGACCAGAATAGACCAGACCACACCAGACCAGGCCAGACAAGACCAGACCAGACCAGACCAGACCAAATATCAATTTTGATGATTTTGTGAAAATAGTTGAATAAATAATTACCGCTGAAAACCTCATTGACTCCGATATTTTGGAAATGGCTAATAAATAACACTTAAAACTTTCCTGGTGAAGATGCAGATGAAAATCAATCACTATCACTATAAAATTTGTCTTTCAACAAAATAATATCCCTGATAATGTATTCCAAACATTAAATTTCATTTTATTACCTTTGTAATATTCGATTCCATCATTAGAATTTATTTTCAGGACCCCTGGCACTTCGAATTATCGAGTTTTCACTGCATTTCGGTTACCTAGTAAAGCATGTTTGGTGGACTTCATAAGGTCTTAATCAAAAAGTCACTCGATATGTCAGTAAGCATTTTGATTGATCCGTCATTACGTCACTCACATTTTATAACAGAAAATGGATTCGGACGATTGCCCTCAAGACGACAGCCGAAAAAATGATTCTGCGTATCTAATACAACGTACCGTCAGGCTTATCGGCAACGAAGTAACCAAGAACAGCTACGATTGTCATTCTGAGTACATCAAGAATTACGTGAAGGTGTGCCGAACGGGCATGGTATCCTTTTGCAAACTAGACGGTTTTATTTGACAACTCTTTCCTTAACCTGGCGCTCAGTACATCACCGATTTATTTTACTGCAGCGAACTTCTGAGGCAACTGACGGAAAGGGTGGACGAGGTGCCGGTATATCACGAATTAATGGAGGACCTACTGGAGATCTGCCTATTTCCTCCGCGGCTCACCAAGTCTTCGGACGTCTTGACTTTCAGTGCGGATCTAGAGCACTACTTTAATACGTTAGGTTGACAGTTGTTCTATCCAAAATCACTTCTCTACTCCGAACACTACGACTTCGTTTATCAGGTATCGTCGTGACGAAGGTAAGCAACGACCTCAAGCCTAAAGTCATAGAAGTGCTGGAAAACTTGGTGGGAAGGAAGTACGAAGAAAAGGTTTATACACCGTTACGGGTGAGGATAAAGGCGATGGAGGATAGCAAGTTGACGGATATTTTCGCTGAAATATTATTGCTCGTTAACGAGGACTTTTACGGGTTACTTCTGAAGATGATTACACTAATGCTGTCTACGTCTACGAAGTGCTGTGAGTCTTCGCAATGATAATATGCTCATATAATCTTTAGACTTGCCGTTCGTGGATATATGATGAAAAATGTATCATTCTAATGATGTAGAACATTGTTTAATAAGCCTCAAATTTTAATTCAATGAAATTTTACATTATATTGATGGATGAAGTATTTAGTTTTAATGTTCAGCGTTTACTGTTTAATGGTGGCTCATTTACTGGCCAATGTATTAAGTTATTAGTTTATGACTAGAAATCATTGTAACAATCACCAATTGATAGTATTAATGTTCACAAAATTCACCACAGCAATTCATAAATTTTACGTACAAAATTGTTTTCTGTGTACATATCCATAAATTTTTCCGTTATTTAACTCAACTGTTTTTAATGAGCTGAGTATATTTTCTCAATGTGCTAAGTACATGAAAGCATGCTCCCAAATTTCCCACCCTATCCTAAATAACTAATGCTTTCAAGGTTAATTGGACACCTATTAAAGCTAATGAACAAACCTTTAAATTTGAAACTGGAGTTTGTTTTCAAGGCAAGTCGTTGCTCATTGGCGATGTACTGAACACTATTTTCCTGCGATTCAACCCGAAGTGGACCCAGGAAGTCCTCATCGGACCCAGCGATGACCAGGAGGAATGCTCAGCGATGCCTTGCAAGAGGCATGGCAATGAAGATTGCGCCAAGTGCGACACCAAAGCTGTCGTCGAGATACTACACTACGAGCTCGGATCATCGCTTGCTTGGAAGCTACTCACGTGCTTGCAGCGGCACAGTGAGTACTTGCAGGACGTGCCGATGATCAATAAGCGTTCGCTCAAGTGAGAACGACTGGAAGGCTGTATCGCACTGAGTTATCTCTTTATGGTCCTCTCCAGGAGTATTCGGATCGCCTTCAAGTCGTTCACTAGAAATATCTACAAAGTGTTGGAGAGAAATAACATACTTGCGATAATCCTCGTGCTGGTCGAGATATTCCCTAAGATGGATTTCGTCTGCAGTGGATTAGCAGCAGGTAAACATCTTTAAATTCTTTCGAGACATTCTCACCATGTTTTCTTCAAAGCATTCCACAAGGTAAATCTTGAACTCCAATTCCTAAAATTATCTAGGAATATACTGGATATACTGAATATACTTTTATAAAATATTCTTTTTGAAACTGAATTGGATCGACTAGAGAAACAGACCGTGAGAGGAAACAAATTTATATTCAAAGAAATTTTAGTAGCTTCAATGGTTGTCATCTGAGCGGTCTTCTCTCTAATAGTTCTCTCATTTAAGCATCAAGTTTTATTACCTATTACTCTAGCTGCTATTATACCAGATGATGTGCTGCCAGATATCGTCTGGTATAACTGGTATAGAAGCCCTGAAATTTCAGTACAAGACGAGATCTAATTGTAGACTTGTCTCGAAAAACTCGAATTTTATCAAACACGTTCTCTTATTTGTAAAAGCACCAGAAACCCAATGGAAAAATGGTTAAACTTCGATAACGTCCCGGTTAAGCTTCATTTAGGATATATCTTCTAGACACCTCCAATGGCTGGCTGTTTCAGATAAGTTACAAGATGTGTTCAAGTTCCAAAAGTTCATCAATGCAGTGTACCTAATCGTTAAAACTTAAGCTGAAGCTTGACACTTTCGTAAAACAAGCTCTAGTGACGGTAGACTAAGTCACAATTGTCAAACCTAATGCCCAATGTTTGAAATCAAACCACCATCAGACCACTCATCTTTATGTCGCTCACCGTCACTTGATTTTGATAAAACGACATGAAACATAGAAGCATTATTTAGGTACTACAATGCACGTGAAATGAAACCTTTCTCAACCTTTTGCTTCATGTGACGTTTACAATTCCTTGAAAGAAGTGAGGTGTCGTTGACACCTTACGTGTTTATTTCAGAAGTCATCAGGATAAGCATGTGGAGCATGAATTTCCTCGACTTAGAAGGAAAGAGCGGGAGCAGCATTAAACTCAGCGGCAAGGAGATCGATTACATTTGCCTTAAACTAGCCCTCTCGATATTTACGTATTACATTCGTTACGAGGGAGGCACTTTAGTAAGTGAAACAAGTACATTTCCTTTTCAGACCTTCATTTTTCAGTAATTCAAAGCAGATATACTTATGTTAGACGATACTAACCAGCCTATCCCATCGCCAAGCGTTAAGTGAAGTGAAATAAAATTATTAATATCAACTCGACAGCTGCTGGAGAAGGCCAGTTTGACCTTTCGCTTACTCAAGACGATCAAGAAGGATAAAAATGCGGTGATATGGCCCGCCACGTATGCCTGCGTCATAGTCATATACACGTGGAATCTGCTGAAACACATCCTACCTCACCAGATTGAGCCTTTCATCTACCACGGCGGACCGCAGACGTACAATTAGTGTCCCCTAAGTACATATTACTGTTAATTACGATCCGTTTCAGTATGTTGAACTACGTGAAGCATTACGATATCACAATCCAAAATCTAACCCTCCTAGAGAAATGTCTGAGCACCTTGCATTACGCGCTCTGCAACGATAGTACTAACAGGATAAAGGACGTTATGGTGGAAGAAGGATCCAACGTTATTCTCGGTAATGCCATAGCTTGAGGCTAAAGACCAATTCTTTCAGCTACAATTACAGTTATAAGTTAATCCCCGATTAAGATTAGTCAACTGACTTGCCCACAACTAGCTTATGTTCATCGCTTGAAGCTTCGATTCAATTCGTGGTGATCAAGGATTAACCGAAACTGGAAACACTGACTTTGGTCAATCTACATTCTGCATTTTTCTTGTTTTGTGGGTAACTTTGTATTTCGATAGAACGCTTGCTCGAACAGACCAGAAATTCAAATCTCATGCCTTTCCAGAACTTGCGATAAGACTCGTAAATAAGAAGCCCTCGAACTACATTCTGAAATGCCTGCAGCTGTCCCTGTGCATCTTGGCGAAGTTAGATCCCGGCAAGCCAGGCAATCATAGATCAATCATCGGATTGTCGAAGTCGGCGATGGAAAAATTATTGCACCCATCGCCGGAAGTGATAACGTACAACAACCAGATCGTCATTTGTCTGATTGACTTCATCAGCCAGTGCGTATTGGATTCAGCGAAATTTTCCGAGGAGTTCGTCAAGGAGGGATGCGTTTACCAATTACTGGATATACTAATGGTGATGAACATATTAATTGCTCTCCAAAAATTGCTTCTAGAACTTCTTTCGGAACTTTAACAAGACTGCGAGAAAACTGGTAACATGAAATCCGAACGCCTTCGGTTTTCCAATTCCTCCAAACATTATATATAGCATATGTTTACCATTCGCTGGATACTCATGATGAACCAGGTTCAAAAAAGCCAAAAGGTTCTTACTTTTGTCTTCCAATTTCTTTTCGAACATTCAATTGTTTTCTTTTCGTCATGGCTGGATACATACGTATACTGGTTGCTAGATATACCGGTATGAACTTTGCGAACCCTTTACGAGACCAAAGGGTCTTGCAGGTTGTCATAGGTCTTCCAATTACTCTCCCAACTTATCTATTTCTAGTTTCACTTGCTAGGTATTCTTAGTTAAACCTGGTGATCCCTTCACGGAACCAGCTGAGTTCTGCCTGCCTGGGTTGTCTTAGGATATTTTGACACTACCACCTTCATTTCGATGAATGTTCTTCCTGGTGTTGATTCATTTTTAAGGTGTCTCCATTCGTCGTGCAATTGATAATCCTGAAGTTAATAACGGACCTACTGGAAGAAGGTCATTGCGTCCCATACCTGGTGACCTGGAAGGCGAAGACGGGTACGACTTTGATCCCGTTGCTGTTGAAGATCTTCAGATACGAAAATAAGAAATTAAAGTTGAAGAGTCAGTTGAAAGGCCAGATAGCAAGTAAATCAAACCTTAACCTATCAATCGACAGTTGTAGTTCGATTACATGTGATTAATTGAAGATCCCAAGTATCCGTTGATGGGGAAACAGCAATGGATCGAAACGTATTGCCATCGGAAGCGCGAGAAAAGCCATCCGTGCATAGCTGACATGGTATTGAGTACCAGACCTAAAATCTACGCTATCATCACGATGCTGCAAGAACGGCACAAGGATAAGGTCGAGATGTGCAGGGAGTGCTACAAATTTGACGATAGCCTAGAACCAGAAGATATTGTAAGTTACAGATATTAAGTTTGTTTCATTGGCGGTCTCTCTAAATACCCGGCTCACAACTTTTAGAGTACATTATACATAAACGCTAGATCCTCCTCCTAATTATGGCAAATCCAACTCTGTCTTGAGCGTGGTGTAAGACTGTAAAAAATAGTTTTTGGTTGGAAGGTTTACTTAACGTCCACTTTCGTTCAGACACTATGGCTCCTTTAGGTTACCATGTTGTTAGCGGAAAATTACTTCGGGCTGAAACTGGGCGAAGCCTGGAGCGAGCTAAAGAACGAATTCAAGAACATGAAGTTCGTGCCCAACGCGATAGACCAGGAGATGGTCTCTAAGCTCATCCTGAGGACGTTGAGATGGGCGAATCACCTGAAGGCGCTCCAAGAGGCTGTGCTGAAGAAGCAGATGTTGAAGGTAAGGCCAATAATCAAATCAGATCGGGCAACCTCATACCAGAGTATACTTATAATGAGCGCAGGAAAAGACAAAAGAGGTCAACCTCTACACGCTCCTGACGGACGCGCGTCTCGCCGAGGCGCTCGAGAGCCTCACGGAACTGAAGTACTTCGCCAATTGCACGGAGAAGATGTTCAGGATGCAGAAGAAGTACAGGATTCAAAACCAGGTGGAAAAATCTAGGGTGGTGAGGCAGAACATGCAGCCGCAGAAGACCTACGACCTGAACAACGACATCTCGGTAAGAAGCGTCCTGATCGGTTACCTGTAAACTACAAATTCGGGTTTCAGGTTATTTTCAATCAAATCGTGACGATGAAAAGCGAGTTGATCAAGAAATCTCACGAAGTCATCAGGCCCGTATCGCCGGATGATGGCGATGGGCTCTTGTGAGGGATGGTACGAAGATTTCTTAATAAAATTAAATGATAATAAATTAATAAATAAAACGTTATCAATCTGAATTTATTTCGAGTGGTGCCGAAGAACATTACAAAGACATTAAAAACAATTGAATTGTAATTACACAACTATATACACGTCGATAAAAAACTATAATTTCATAGCGAGAATATATTTATTCCCATGAATATAATTACAAAAATATACAATCCCAACCGAAAATGACGTGCACGAAAACTGCTCAGGTTCCAAAACAAATTGGTTAACTGCTGAATATATTTACAGGACACAAATGGAAAACTCAAGGGTTAGACCTTTGGGGGCTAAATACAAAACTTGAATAAACTCTTAACATTGGATATAAATAACTAAAAGGTATATACATTTCAAACGATCTGTTTAGGCCAGATTTTATTCAATTTGAAGTTTCCTTAAATGACCATCGTTTCATCAAAAATTTCTTGCAATTCAGTTTCATAACTATATTCTGGTTTATTTTATGTAATCAGGCGCTTTTATATGTTAACCTAGTTTCGTTCAAGTGCAAAATTTAAAAGTGTTTAAATTTAGCTTTAAATTAGCTGCAATATTAGTTCGAAAATTGGAGTATGAATCAACGAGGCGACCAGAGTACAAAAACTTGATCTGCACTCCCTGTACATTTACACAAATCTTTTCCCTACTCATATTGAAAAATAAGCTTTTCTCAAGACGATAATACTTATACAATTATACGATAACACTTACGTCAATTTGCAGAACATATGTTACCATTAAACACATTAAAATTACTCATCAAGAACTTGGAAATTGAACTATGAAAATTACAAATCAAATAGACCCTATACAGAAGAATTCATGAACCTGATTAAAACCTAATGAACACCAAATGAGGAGAAAATTGAACAGACAAAATGTTTCCCTTAAATCAGTACAGGGAACTCCCCTACGACAAACGATTCGATAACTGTCAATATGTCAGGCACTAGGTTGAAACGGACTTAAAAGGAAATTTCAGGACCACGAATTTTCCCGTCCAACGATTGTTTCCAACATAAAACAGTTTCACTGTAATCGCTTTAGATCGGGTTTATTAAGTTTTTCATGTAATACTATACTTCTCACAGACACTACAGGTTTCACCGTGTTTGATTAAGTTAAGTGATTGCACCAGTCACCAGATCCCCAATACTATTAAGCTGGAGTAGCCATCTCGTAAGACCACAATCAGACCCATTTTTAGTTAATTTACTACCGAATATTAAGCTAAAGTACCCATCTCGTGAACCCAGAGATACCAAGACCATCAAGTGGTATGATTGCACCAAAAATAAAACATAAGATAACACTGAACTGAAAAGATGGAACAACAGATGGAAAAATCAAAATGAGGATATGTAAAATTGACAACAATGCAACAACTGATGAGGAAGTCAATTAAAGGAATTAGCAAAACAGGACAACTCTACCCCATGCTCAAAATACTTCCACAGGAATGAGGTTCGGAAACTGATCAAAACGTTAATCTGCAGCAAACAAATGTGAATTTAATAACACTTACCAAGAAGATAGAAACAGTTTGGAGGAAAGAACAACCAAAAAGACTTTAGAGACTAGAGCGCAGAGCAAACCTGGAAGAGCATGGAGAGGCCAAACAAGGGAAGAAACAGTGGGAAAGGAAAACACTTTGGGATAAAATAATATAAAAGTCAAACATGGGGAAACATATACAAGAGAATGAATTCAACTACATAGCCTACTGATTATCATCAATGGATTTTTTATACTGGTACCACTAAAAAACCACACTCAACCTCACCAACAATTCCAGGCTACAAAATGTTATCGAATGTAAAATTGCAAAAGCCATACACAGAAAAAGGAATGGTTATAAGGCTATGTCAGCGTCAGTAAGAGATGAAGACTAGAAATGGGAAAGTGATCACATTTACCGTGAACCCAGGTACATATAGTAATTAATTAAGATGGTCGGATTGTGACTTTAAAATTGCTACTCCAGCTCAAAGAAAAACTGTCCTAAAGTTCCTAAATGAAACAAGGATTCAAGCTCTGCAGGCAACTACGTTGACTCCGTTAGACGTCTCTGAAATCGACATCAATCAATATTTGAATCTTGCGTTGCTTTCATCACAGTCTAAAATTTGTTGAGAGAATGAGCTGTGTTAATTATTCGAAACATTGCCGTATAAGTCTAAGACCGTTACCTTTATGTATCTAAAGAAAATATCACACGTCCAGGAAGTCTTTCAGTAGGGTCGTACGTCGCTTCTCCGCAATATCCATTTGGTTCTCTAGCTCGCCCCTGTCGGTCGTCTCGGCCCTTTCGATTTTCCAGGACAGATTCTCTATTTCCGCTTCAAGTTGCGCCTGTTGATACTCGAACAGTTCCTTCCGAGGACCGGCGTCCATGTAGTACGCATAAGGGTAAGTGTACTGTAACGTGTAACGGCACTTTGCTAACAGATTCGCGGCGGTGAACAAGTATTGCCAGTCTATCCACGTCCCGAGCCCCGACATCACCTTCTGATTGATCCTCGAACGTAACCTCTCGAGGGTGTGCTCTTCGAGTTTCAGCGATTTCGAATGGTTCTCCCACCTTTCGTAATAATGGAGGTACTTCTTCAATGCTTCCCGGGCTTGCGCGTGGACCGACTCGAAAGCGATGTTCGGGTTCTCCCTGTACCTAGAGCACTCGTAGTACTCGGAGCCGTGCGTCTTCCAGTCACCGAGGCACATCCAGCAGAAGTCGTGCTTACAGTTGTAGCACTGCATGTGGTTGCACCCGCCGTTTTTCTCGATGCATATGTGGCACTTGGGGCAGTCTTTGGTGTGGGCGCTGATGTAGTTGGCGGTCTCGCTGTCGTCGGCGCACTTCGTCAGCCACTTCTTGATCACCTGACAGTCAGTAGGGGCGTGATAGTCGCAGCCGCACTTGAAGCAGAACACCGTCTTGCACTGATTGCACACCGACCGCTTCGCCTTCACTTCCTGGCTGTGCACGACTATGGAACAGTTCGGGCCCGGGCAGAACCTCAGATTCGGGTGCGACTTGACGTAGTCCTGGAACGAGAACTGCTGGTACTTCTCGCGCATGTTCGGTCGTTGCAGGTGCTTCAGGACGAAATCTTCCGGCGCGAGGACCTCGCAATCCCTCGCCATGCACGCTATTCCTGCGTAAAAAATATCAATTTTATTTATTGAAATGATCAATTTCTTAAATCTACATAAAAGTAATAATCCTACAGAGACAAAGCAATTACCTGTTAGCATTACTAGCTGTAAGCTGTAAGTACTATCTCAAGAAAAATTAATATATATTCAACATTCGGTTTCTAACAGTCATATGCAATATATGGGTAATAACACATTTTCAATGTAATACCACAGACAATTCATTATGAATTGTGAATTAATGTATTGTCTGTGGTAATACATAATCTTCTGAAAAGTCCCATTACCTAATTCAATTCAAGCCAATTGCAAAGGTTGAGTCTGGGACGATAGGGCATAAGAAACCAAATTGTATGAGAGCCTAATGGAAAGTGTGATGCTATATGGGACTGAAGTGCGAGAGTCAGTAAGAAGAACAGACCGAAATTGATGGCAACCAAGATCCTATGAAGTAGCTGTGGGAGGTCAAAATTAGAAAAAGTTCGAAACTCACAAATATGACAAATTATGAACAAGGAACCATCCATAATTTACGATTTTATGAAATTACACTTTGTGAACATCTTCAATTGCTGAATATAGGAACATGCCCATAGTAACAAAATTTTGATATTTTTGGTATTAAGGCTGAATAGTCCTACATTTGCATAAAATACTTGCAAAAATTGGTTATTTTACTTCCAGTGATATTTCTGAAATGTTTCCAGAACGTATCAGTTGGGTATCTAATTGTAACCTGTCTAGTATAAATTATATTTATATATTTCACTTTAGTTATATTAAGTTATATAGTTATTTGTAAGATGAGTCCGTTTTATATTTTATTGTAATTAGGACTACCTATGAACTGAGCAAAATCAAATAAAATATACCCGTTGATATCCCCTGATTGAGTTGCACGTCGAAGTGCGTCGTCCAACAATCCCTGCAGAACATGTGCGAACACGACAGTCCATAAAACTTTTCGACGTGTTGCGTCGTCACGCAAACGGGGCAGTTCATGTAACGCACCAGGAGTAAACTGTTCGGACTAGTGGATGGCTCCATTTTAGAAGGTGGCAGGGAGTGCATGGGATTCTCCTTGAACTTCCTCGTAATCTCGTTCACGTTCCACTGGTGACTATGCAGCAGGACCTTCGCCAGGGATGGCGAGATCTGCAAGATGTTGCTGAGCATCTCCACCGTCTCGTTTAACAATCGGTACACCTCCTCCTCTAGCAGACACTTGAACTCGAAGTGCTCCGGATCGAGCTTCTTCGGGTCCACTTGTTCGATATCGCTATCGTCATGGAGGTTGTAGTAGTACTCGTCGCCGCAGTCGTTATCCGAACATTCCATGTCAGAATCTCCATCTTGAGAATTTGACATGGTTTCCTCTGGATCGGTCACGAGGACAGATTACAAGTGCTCCGCCATTCGAGTGAGCCGAGGAAAAAAGGTAACGGCCAGACGTCTCTCCTGAAATTGAAAATGATCGTAAGATCCACATAAAGCAACACGAAATGGACCGTTTTAGGAAAGGCACTAAACAACAGTTACTTTCTAAGTGATGGAGGTTACATTGGATTAAGACGAATCCTGCGCTGAGTGAAAACATTAATGGTTTTGTTTATTATTACTCTCATGAATAAAGTGAATCTATTGACGTCACCAAAACGAAACGAAGCATACACAGAATTATCCACATTGAGGGTAATAAGGTAGGTAAGAAAACGTAGTTATCTTGCCATAATGCAAACATTATTTAACAGGTAAGATGATAGTAGATAAGAGTATACAGAACAAGGTGCAAACAAGTACTTGAACAGTGTTGGCATTACTTTCCACTTTTGTTTGTTTTTCGGAAATAATCCTTAAGGCTTTTCATGGAGATAATTGCTTTCAACTGTATTTCAACCTACATCTATTTTAAACAAGAATGCTGAATAACGAAATAGCATCTCACGCAGGAATACACATGAGAATTCTCACCGAGTTCCCATATATGAAGATTAATTTCACTGCAGGCACAATTATTAAGAGGGATTTAAGGTCTCGCGTCCACTGCCCTTTGTACCTACCGTTCTCCCTGAAGACTACTCCTGCTGTCTCAACAAAAAGAAACGGCGCAGTTTCACTGATAAGATGCATGAAAAGCCAAACCTTTCCACGAGTTTATACTTGTTATTTACATATTTAAAATACATAAAATCCGAATGAAGGGTTTTCTTGAAGTTTAGTTCGTCCAGCCTGAGCTGTCAAGCGTCAATGCGTCAAGCGTCCCGTCGCTTGCTGTCTACTGTCAGTTAAATGTTACTTGAATTGCCTTGAGACTTGAAACAGCAAATATATTGCACGTCAGACTTTTAATGTCCCATGCTTTTCCCTTTAAAGGATCATTGGCAACGAGCCATACAAACTCATGTTTCCCTGTTTATTCTTCCACCCGTCTGTGGTTACACGAAATGGAGTTTTTAACTTCCAAAATACTCATGTCTGGGCTGACGAAAAGCCTTATAGAATTATAGAATTCAGACATCAGCTTTCAGACATTCAGGCAACAGACAGTAACTATATGCGGATTATTCGAAAAGATGGAGTACAATAATGCAATTCATTACAATGGCATATATAAGTTAAACAGAAGTGTTAGGTACCTATAAATCACAGAAATAAAATGTAATACGTTTTAGTTTATCATACAATAAATGTAATCTTTTAATACACCCAAGTGCTTATTTACCTTTATTACATTAATTTACAATGTTATAATGCAATTATCTCTACATATAATAAAATCGTAACCAGAGTTTGTTTCTGCACGCTAATTTGCATAAGAAAATTTGAACGTGGTTTTCAGTAATGTGTTAATACAAGTTTGGGTTATAATTTAGTGTCGATACTGTCGTTTCTGCGTCGAAACGGCACCAAAATAGAAAATGTCTCTTCTGATTGACCATGGACAGATGAATGAGAATCGTCATCTCACTGCGAAAAGAAAATTTGAAAACTGTCAAGCCAATGGAGCTGTCATTTGTTTATCATGACTTCCATAGATTAACATAGGGCTTCAAAGCAATGAGACGACAATAAGTTACATTGGTTAAGTACTACAACGGAAGGTAGAAGTAATTAAATAACTATTAAGTTTAAAAAGGATAAAAAAGAGAGAAGAAAGATTACGGAGCATGAAAATGAAGAAACGAGAGAAGCTGCGACGGGTTACGTCTGAAGTTAAAAAAAAACAAATCTTGTAACAAAATTGTTGGTATAAAATTTCTCGTGGTTTACATTTTTACACATCTAGCTCCGCACAACATGGAATTAAACAAGTATACGATAAGACGATACTGTAGGACCTTCTGAATCGTTTTTGGTAACGAATAGCTGCTAAAGCTCCTGAACTACATATACCAGGAAAATAAGTTGGTAGTGCATCCCATTAACCTGCAAAGAATAAGAAGGTTACATTTTAGTTATTCAAGCCATTGTGTCAGTGTTACCTTACTTTACCTCCCAATTTATTAACTTATGTAGGCAACAAATTGTAATGGCAACGTCAGCTGAGAGTCAACCAACCTAAACTTATTAGTTGGAATATATTCCGGCTGAGCCACAAATTCCCTTTTCACAGATTCTCTTACATTTGTTTCATATAAACCTATTAGTGTTTTGAATCTTTACGGCATTTCTATAATATTCGGCTGCACTTTACACTTAAAATCACTTTGTTTAAGATGTTCGCGTTCAGATGAATCAGTCGCAGAGATTACATGTTAAGGAAACTACTTGAAGAATACCGGCAATGGGGAATATATATGAACATGGAAGAAATGGAGTACCTTAACTAGGAGATAAAGTAGAAGACGCAGAACTGAAATTTCATTAATCTTAAAGATGTAATGAGTTCACCTATGAACTATAATTTAGGAAGAATCTACAACAATAAAAGCCATGTGAACTTATATTTGTCTTATATGCAAATTTATAAATTGGTTGGCGAAGACTTCGTGTTTTTCTTATGGTCCACATTACCATGGCCAACTTCGAGAACGTGGACAATCTTCTGGTGAAAAAAAAAAGCCATCTATAACAAAGCACAGCAAGGGACAGGGCTATACGGACACTAAACTCACTATTATGGTCAAATAAAATCAGATTAGACACAAATTAAAAAGACTATCTACAATGCTATTCTAGAACCGATTCTGGCATATGGCAGACAGTTGGCTGTTGTGGAAAGAAAACCAAAAGAGAATATAAACAGTCGAAATAGACTATTTATGAAGAGAGTGTAGAACATCAAGAATGGAACTCATACCTAATGAGGAAATAAGAAGACGAACAGGGAGAGTATTCACAACCGCAGACAAAATACAATCAAAACAGTTGTGGTATGGTCACGTGAAGAGGATCAAATCAGAAAGAAGGCCAACGATTGCAATGGAATACGAACCAAAAAAATAGACGAAGAAGAGGGAGACCAGGAAGGAAATGGATAGACGGAATAAAGGAAACCATGATAGATTGACCGATAACAGAAGAAGACTGGAAGGATAGGAAAAAATAAGGGTTGAAATGCCTGATGCGCAGGAGGACGTAGGAGCCCTATTGTATACACTGTGTCCCAGAACTCGCGCCCCAGATAAAACAGATAAATACCGACCATAATCTCGATTCTAAAAATGCAAACCAAGAACAATTAATGGCTTGCATAAAAAAGTTGTGAGACATCTAAGATCTACCAATTCCAGAAAGAGAACTCGACTTGACACTGACGTTTCCCAAAAGTTGCATATCGGACCAGTTTATTGAAAACGTAATAAAACCAATAGTCCAGTCATTATAGGGGGTTCGCCTTGGAAAATCGACATACCCAGTATATTAAAACGTAAAAACTTCTATTTTGGCATCCTAAAACTTTCCTCAAAACTCACATATAATTGGATGGCCGCAAGTGTTAAAGTCGGGGGTCAAAAGTCACAAAAATCGATTTTTTCTATATTTTTTGGAAATATCTCGTTTTCTATGGGTTTTACGCTATTTGTATGTGTTATCAATATTGTACAGAATTAAATTCTCTACAACTTTTGTCTTTAACATTTCTTCATACCTCTAACTGTTTTTGAGATAGAGGGCGGAGAGCGCGCGGTCAGAGAATCATTTGAGGTCATGGTAGTCCCGATCAAAAACTCGTAATATTAAGGTTATAAATTATTACTAAATATATAATTATCATTTGTTATTAAATTTTACTTTAAATTCAATCTTTCTTTCTAATAGTTCTAAAATTTATCAATTCAATAACACTCATAATCTCTTTCTGTAATTGAAAAATTATTAAGGGACATACTTTAATTACATTTTAGTTATATTCTCATTTACACTAATTGCATTTGAAGTAAAAAATAATTAAGTACATCTTGTTTAATCCGTAAACTCTTAAATATTAAATGTATCAAATGACATTTTTAATAAAAACATTAATTAAAAATTTATTTCTTTTCTTCTTTATTTATTTAGAACGTCATTAAATTGGTATAAATTAGATTAGAATTAAAATATAAATTAAGTATTTTCTTCAACAATTTTTTAATTACATGGTCATGTAAGTGTTATTAAATAAATTGACACTTCATAAAAATAGATAAGTAATCAAAAAAATGAATTTAATGTAAAAGTTAATAACAAAAGTTAATTAAACATTTATCAATAATTCATAACCTTAATATTACGAGTTTTTGATCGGGACTACCAGTACCCCACATGATTCTCTGACCAGTGCTCTCCGCCCTCTATCTCGAAAACAGTTCGAGTTATGAAGAAATGTTAAAGACAAAAGTTGTAAAGAATTTAATTCTCTAAAATATTGATAATAAATATAAATAGCGTAAAACCCATAGAAAACGAGATATTTCCAAAAAATATAGAAAAAATCGATTTTTGTGACTTTTGACCCCCGACTTTAACACTTGCGGCCATCCAATTATATGTGAGTTTTGAGGAAAGTTTTAGGATGCCAAAATAGAAGTTTTTACGTTTTAATATACTGGGTATGTCGATTTTCCGAGATTTTCACCTAATTCAACCTAAGATGACTGGACTACAATCACACTTAGCAACAACGTTTAGAACTTCACCTGGATAACTTACAACGCCCTAATTTTTCGAATAAAAATATGGTTATTTTGAATAGTACCGTTCAAGCTACAGATTTTTTTCTTAGGAAATGTTTATTTGTCTTTTGATGAGGATTTCGCTTTCTCTAGATCTCTCTGGGGCGCGAGTTCTGGGATAATCAAGCTTCGTTTCAGTCGGTAACACTTCGAGTTCCACATTTATTTTTTTAATCGCCATCTACGCTATTTGAAAAGGTCTATATGTTCAAGAGTGAGGACGGTTGCACTGGTTGCACGTTGAGGAAGCGGAAGAGATTTCCTTGTTTGTGATCTGATACTCCGGAGGCTCGCAACGTTGTCCGACGATCGGGTACCGATCGCGCGACTCGGCAACCGCGCTCCAGTTTCTCGAACCGTGTGCGATTAGTGGGAGGATGGTGGGGAGAGGACGGCCCGGTGGCGCCCCCAGTGTTGTCCTGCGGCGACGGTCCGAACCTCGCCGTCGACGTTAGTCGAATCGAATGCGTCCCGCGTGTCGGTACGTCGACCAGTCGCCCCCACAGGACGACGACAACAACGAGCGCCCCAGTGCCCCACGAGGAGGAGGGAGGCCGCCGCACGTCGACGCGCCCGAGACAAGTCGCCGCAGCCGCCCCTCGAGCGTCTCACACACGTATGATCTCAAGAGTAAGTGTGACAACTCGCCCCCGACGATCGGGGGCGCTTTGTTTTCTTTTGTGTCCGGTGGCCATTTTTCGACGCGACCCGCGCGGCGCGGGGCTTGAGGCACTTTCCTCCCTCCGCATAGTCGGAGGGGTCCCCCCGGGGGCCCGTCGCTTCTCCCTCGCACGATGTCGCAGTATACGTTCCCCGGAAAAATCGATGCGCTTACATCGAGCGAGCGAGTGGAGGAGAGAGAGAGAGGAGGCGAGAGGAGAACTGTCAACGTGCACGGCTTTACCCAAAACAATAACAAACAACAAAGGAACTCCAGTTCCTAACCCTTTGTCCGAAACGGGAGATCATCTCTCGGTAACCCGTATCGTACGAGCCTGCCATAACTCGGCGACGTGACCATATCGCCGATCATTAACTCATTCTCTCTCGGCGCGATCCCGTGCACCGTTCTTTGTTATTGGAGTCAGCTGTTTTACTTTCACGTCCCTACGTCGTCTCGTAACCTGTTCGATTCTCTCTGTCTCGCTCGCTCTCTCGCTCTCCGTCGCTGCCTTTGTGCGTGTGTTCCTGCGGCGTAAATCGGCCGTGTGGAAAAAGAACGAGGAAAATCTTGTTTTCGCTCGGCTCGAAAGTATTATACACAATGAATGGCGATGCACAATGCACAATGCACACGACGGAGACGCATAAATGTAAACATTACGGTGCGGTGCTGGCGCTTCTGGGTCCTTTCTTTGTACTGCTTGGACCCTTCGATCCTGGAAGGGCGTCCCGTTGGATCCTTGATTCATTCATCGATTCATGTGTCTTAGCGGACCAATCCGATTTTAACGAATTTTCATTTAGTAAGCTGAGTCTACTCAGCATATCGGAAAATGTAACATCAACTTTAGGAAATCGACAGTTTTTGCAAAAAAAAAATGAAAAGTTTTGCTAGGATTGGCCACTTTCGACTTTCATTTTTTCAACGTTCCTATAAGTTATTCTAATGCATTTAGCGATAATAATGAACTTTCACCATCCAGTTACACGTTAATATTCAAATTTCACTTTATCAATGTGGGGAAATAACCGGAAAAACGATTTAAAATTGATACGTTTTCCACCTTCCGCCATATTGGATTTCCGCTGTAAAACACGGAGAAATGGTTGTGTGTAAACGACCGACATGACGGGCGTACGATCGAATCAACGAATTTGACAAAAATATAATTTGACCGAACATGAGCGAATAACATCGTGTAGAATTATTTGAAATTTGGTGAAAATGATGATTGAATTTTAAGCTGTTGTAAACCCATAGCAACAGTATAGTACCTGTATATAATCATTCTCTACCTATACCCTGTCAATTTCCTTATGATCATGTTTGCTTTCTTTCTTATTTCAAACTTTCCACTCTTTTTGATTACTGTACTAATAATTTTTGTTTAAAACTCTATCTTCTAAAATTCACAATAACATGTTTTCCTTAATTTGCTTTTGCCGGCTCGAACCATATTTATTCAATGTACATATTCAAAATCCGAAAAGAGATTAGAGTAATGCACTGATACCCAAGTAGCGTCCGAAATATGTCGAATAATGGGAAATTACCAAAAAGGGCCAAAAAAGTCAAACAACATCCAACTTGAGTATTTTCAAAACAATTCTTAGTCTATGACTTTATTACCAAAATACCCTCAACAACTGATTATCCATAACATACTGTACCAATATGAATTAGGTTTTTGTACTAATAGAAGTGCCAAAAGTATATTGATAACAGTACCGTTACAAACTGGATGAGCAGGTTTATATCAGCCAATCTTATCAAGCCAACCCTAAGCTTTCCAATTAAGTCGCCTGGCCACAAAATTAAATAACGTTTTCATTTTCAGGTACCAAATAAAACCCAACAAATATTACATAGTTAAAATATTCAAAATATGTGGAATATTCACATGCAACGCCCATTTTAAGGAATATATTTTTTTATTAATTGTACGTTCCTTAAAACCTAAAATGGTCAATCCTGACCTTTCATAATAAATTAATTCTTAACCCCAAATTGAAAATGTAACACTATAACTCCATTCGAAATAGGGAGAGAGTAATAAATAACTCAAAATCGGAGGTTAGGGTTGTAACAAAGGGCGTACCATCCTTATTTCCCTGATTTTTAAATATAAATTAAATTCACCCATCGAACTGTTTCCATTTTAAAATTTCTTGAAGTTGTATCGTACATATAGTGATTAAGGATTGAACCTAAAAGGAATGAATTCATATAATTACCAATTTAATCGGTGCCGTTAACGAAATATATCAATGAATGATATTACTTGTAAATATTGAATACTTTTAGACAATTCGTCAACTCGGAGACCATTTTGGAAAGGGTCTTTTTTAATGTGGACACTTAATAATTTGTTCAGGCACCTTTACTCTTCCACTAAACTACTTAGTTAACTGTTACCAGAGATTTACCTGTAGGATTAAGAATTACCTGGAAATGGGGTCGAAAGTTCTCCCTCCGTTGAAGGAGGTATAAAAGGGAAATACCTGAATTTCGGTTATTCTTATTCTAATAGTCTTACTATCAAGAATTAAATATGTCAAGTCTTATGAACTTTACCCCGTGTAAGTTACCGAATAAGCAGGCGTTATCGTGTCGTGAAAAAGTGGTTGTTTTAAATGTATTTAACGGATTGAAACATCTACATCCTAAATCCAGCGTAGATGACCTAGTTGAAATGTGTCACAAAATGACGGGATATGGAAAATCAACGATATATCGCGTCAAAAGGGAAGAGAGGAGTGGAGAGGTGAAGGCTCCAAAATCTGCACCAGGAAGACCTCAAATGCTTGTTGATGAGGATAGCAAGAGACTCATTCGTCGAACGCTTCATTCCTTTTTTTTCTAACGTGAAATCCCAACATTGGATAAAATGTTACATGAACTGCCAGAAGACTGTATGACATTGAAAAGGACCAAGTTGTGGACGATTCTGAAGGAACTAGGTATTTGTTGGGATAAGCGAATTAAAACTTCTCCTCTTCGGGAATCCGATGAAATTATTTGCTGGCGAAGAAGCTACCTCAGAGATATTAAAAAATTTCGACAAGAAGGAAGGGCTATTTTTTATCTGGATGAAACCTGGGTAAACCAAGGATATACCGTGGGAAAAGTGTGGCAGGACAAAAGTGTGGTGAATCCGCGACAAGCCTTTTTAGAAGGTTTATCAACAGGACTAAAAGCACCGGCTGGAAAAGGTAAACGACTTATTGTTACCCACATCGGCAGTACTAGTGGCTTTGTGGATGGCGGCTTACTTCTTTTTGAATCGAAGAAGACGGGAGATTATCATGAAGACATGAACGCGGACGTTTTCGAGGAGTACTTCGTTCAAATGCTCGATCTCATCCCACCTGGTTCCGTAATTGTCATGGATAATGCGAGCTATCATTCCAGACAGGTCGATAAATCCCCGGTAATTTCTTGGCGGAAGGCTGAAATTTTAAATTGGCTGATAAGAAAAAATATTCCGTATAAGGAGGACATGGTCAAATCGGAATTGATATCAATTGTAAAGACCTGCAACTTTCGTAAAAGGTATGCAGTTGATGAAATGGCACAAAATCGCCAAATAACTATGCTTCGTCTTCCGCCCTATCACTGCGAACTCAATCCCATAGAATTAATATGGGCTCAGGTAAAAGGCTATGTTGCTCGGGAAAATAAAACATTTAAATTAAAAGATGTTAAAATTCTTCTGGAAGAATCCATTCGCAGAACCACCTCTGAAAATTGGCAAAAAGTCATAAATCATGTTATAAAAGAAGAAGAAAAATTTTGGGAGTTAGATTTTATGATTGATAACGCCGTGGAACCCTTAATCATTACTGCACAGGATATCAATGAAGAGAGTTCTTCAGATGATTCTGAATATTAATTAATTTCAACTTGAAAACATTCCTGAACATTGCGTCTTTCCAAAACCTCACGATTACTCCTTTTTCTTTTGAACGTGTAGGTACCTTTTGTATACCTGAACGGATTCTTGTACGAGAAAATGAGATTTCTGAAAATCGATTTAGGTATACTTATAGTTACCTATATTATTATTAACTTAAGATTTAAACCGTTTTGAACTGTTTAAACAAGATTTGTTATTCTTGTAAAAAAACGTTTATTTCCAATAAATATATTATTATTTTAAGCCATTTAGTTACTTCTTTTGTATAATTTGTGAAATTGTGCCACGTTCCTCGTTTTAAATTTTTTTTGTTTCTTATAAGCTTGGACAAAAGTGATGTTATGTATACTTTGTGCTTTTGATATATTAATTTAGTAAGTAATTAATTTGGATTGATGTATATTTCTATCCCTTATGGCATATGCCAGTGTTAGGTATAATATTAGGAAAAGTTCAGTTCTTTGAGTAAAAGTGAATTAATTATAGTTTCATTTCGACCTCACGGTATAAATTTATTATTTATATATAGGTTCCATAAATTCTAAATAAACAAATATTGCTTATGATTACTTTTTTTCTTTAAATAAAAAACCCCATGGCGTGACTCTGATGTGACGATTTCAAGTAAACGAAAACAGTGCGAAATAACCGAATTGGAGTAATAGAGAAAGAGCATTCAATTCTTCATAAGAAAGATAAAGACGGATTATATCCCTTGACCCGAACGCAGGTAGAAATTTGATCCGGGTGCTTTTCAATGTAATAGTTCCTAGGAACAGTACAGAGACGTATAACTAAATGCAATGTTTATACATATCTCGCCAGTACTACAGTTTTTGAGGATTTGCATTTATAATGACATTTTATTACTCTCTCGATTTTCCGAATGGAATATAATAATAATGATTCGAGTATACATACTCGACTACTTACGTTGACACTATACTTATATGTACAGGATTTTTATGTATAAATATTTGCTTAAAACCATAAGAAATATATTATCACTTAGATAAGTTGTCGCAAAATGTCATGTGAAATCTAGTAAAAATCGCATAAAGGACACTTCACAGGTATTGCAGAAAATAAATTAGTAAGAGATACAGTTTTGCGAATGTGCGACGAAATTCACGAAAAACCTTTTTTTTTCTTCTAAAAAACCAAAAGGTAATGCGAAAAAAGGAGTTTCCCATCGCTTTCCTCTTCTTTCGATTGACTAATGATGCTTTTTTGTTGAGTTTTGAATTTTCAGCCATATAATCTCTTATATAAAATCACAATTTCAGAAGGCTATATCTTTTTAACGGATCATTTCCTGAACGAATAATGTGTATATTCGAACCAGTTATTCCGAGTACGTTCCAGTAAAATAAAATTACATAGTAGTCCTATAAAACGAACCTTACCAATTTATGATCACATAATACGATATGCACATCTGGAAGGTTATTTCTCATTACAAATGTGATTAATACCAAATAGTGAAGGTACCTCATACATGCACACCAAATATGTACTTACCATTAAAATCAAATGTATGATTTAGAAATTATAAACGATTTCAAAACGTCAACTTTTGTCATGAAAACTGTAAATTAAAGGACAATTTAAACTTTTTTTTTCTGCGAATCACTAAGGGCATTTTAACATCCCTTGTACATTGCCGACAATTTGGCGTGTACGTACCGGATACCCTGCATGATTATACATCCAAGCATTCGCACTAATTTCTTTGGAAATTCGCTGACTCAGCTGCTACAATTCGGAATAGTTCCCAGTTAATGTTGAATCCTTTAACTGTTAATCAAAATTCTTGAATCGCTGCCAATCTCACAAGATCGCGTGATCGCGCATCTAATTGCAATTGCATTTATTTAAAATTGTTATAAAAGTTCTAGAGTGAATGTACTATTTTTATCCTATTCTGTGAAATCTAATAAATCTGAACTGCAAGTCGCTTTTATCGCTTTCATCCTCAAATAGTTTAGATTTTTGAATTGAGATTGGGAAGGTTTTGAATAGGTTAGGCCACGGAATTTGCACGTAGATTTTCGTGTAGACGAGTTAGGCCACAAGGATGTATACAATTTATTAAGGTTACTTGTTCGGTTTTAGATTTTAGTGTAAAAGGTTGTTATGGGAACGTGTCCTTTTGTTTGCGTGATATCTATTTAAGCTGCCGTAAAGAGATAATCCCTTGGCCTAACTCGTATAAAATTATTTGAATTGTTATCAGTTTTACATGCTTGTGTTAGTAAACATGTTTATGCAATTAGTAGTAGTGACCTTTGTTTAAACACTTTTGCAAAATTGCCTGGAATATTGTAGAATCAAGGTCTGTGTTCTTATCTTTTCCAGAAGTGCTATTTTCTAGATTTCAAGTACTGTACCAATCTCACTAGATAGATTGCATTAATAATCATAATCACTGTAGTCGGTGATAATAATAATGTATTCAGTGTAAACAGGGGTCAGTAATAATCAATAATCACTTAATTTTAGCTGCTACAATCTAAAAATGTTCATTTTAATCACATCTATCTTTGAACTTATTAGATCTTCTATGTTCTTAAGCCATTGACCATCAATGGCTTAAATGGCTTGCTTGAAATTAGGAACCATTGTTTAAAGTTCTTTGCGTGACTGCCTGGAATATTGTGGAATCTGAGGGATTTCCATTGTATTCCTTGAATATGGAATATTGTCGAATCAAAGAATTTCCATTCTATTTCTTAAAATTTTCCTATTTGTCTCGGCTTTTTTAGCTGTTGATACAAAAGAGCCATTTGTTAGAATTTAAATCTTAAAGTTTTCTTTCTATGTTCCGGCACTAAAATGACAGCTATTCTAGCACTAAAATGGCCGAAAACAGTGCTTTAATGAGGCTCATTAAAGCATTATTTTTTATATATTTTTTTTGTTGAGTTGGTAACAAGATATTCCCTAATGCTGTCTGATATCTGTCAAAACAAAATTAAAAATAAATATGGCCGCCGCGTCGATGGGATAGCGATGCAAGTATGCAAGTGTTGACTATAAGCTATTCGTTTCTGTATTTTGAAAGGTGTTTCATAAAGTAAAAACATTATTTCGATTTTATTGAAATCCATTAAATTAAATTTAATAATGGTGTGAAAATTGACAGATGTCTAGGAAACAGCAGTAATACCAACTTAAATGTCATGATAAAAAAATCCCCAGATAAGAAATTTTAAATTATTTAAACATAAATAAAAATGAAATGGAAACCGGAACATAGAAAATGTTGTAAAGTACTCGTTGCAGAAGACATTCCAAGCCGTCGTCCGTTCTAAAACTCAGGCTTGGAATATGACGACTTCTGCGACTTGTACTTTAAACTACTATTTGTCATCCCTTTGTATCTGGATATTTTTTGGGTTTCACAGGTTTGCACCATGAATTTACAAATACACATACTATATTTAGTATTGTTGGAGTCTCACGTTCCTCAGTCTTAAAGGGAATTTAAAGCCTTTTATCGCTTTTAACTTTGAATCCCTTGCACTTTCTATATTACGTGCTATTTGCGTTGTGAATTGCAGAAAATTGCATGATGAAGTAGTAGTTTAAAGTACAAGTTACAGAAGACGTCATATTCCAAGCCCGAGTCCAAGATTCTAAAACGAGCCGCGTGTTTTAGAACGGACGAGGGCTTGGAATGTCTTCTGCAACGAGTACTTTACAACATTTTCTATGTTCCGGCTTCCATTTCATTTTTATTTATGTTTAAATAATTAAAAATTTATTATCTGGGGAATTTTTTATCGTGACATTTAAGTTGGTATTACTGGTGTTTCCTAGACATCTGTCAATTTTCACACTTTTTCATTTTTCACACAGACAACATTAGGGAATATCTTGTTACCAACCCAACAAAAAAAATTACCAAAAACAATGCTTTAATAAGCCTCATTAAAGCACTGTTTTCGGCCATTTTAGTGCTAGAATAGCTGTCATTTTAGTGCCGGAACATAGAAATATGCATTTAGGCGCAGTTACTTATGTTTATAGTGCTTGTCATGAATATCTGGATATTCTGAAATGAAAAGGTTTTTCTCATGGTCCCTACAATTCGCCAACACTGAAATCTTGCCAATCCAAAATAAGTTTCTTTTATCTTGAAACTTTTGGACCTTATATATTATTAAATCACTAATTCCAAAGTTGTTCAAAATCAATATGTATTAGGTTTCTGGAACCGTCAAAATTCACCTTCCCTCAAGAAATACACCAGAATTCTGAAAGCAATCTATATTCAAATCTTCTCGATTGGAATTATATTCAGTTAATTTCATAGGCGTGAAGAATTGTTATGGATCTTGAAAGGACGAATCTCTTGTGCTTTCTTTCCTGAAATTTACCGGAATCGTGTTTTTATACCCTAGAAGGATCTTCTCTGGCATTTTATTGTTACGAAGTTTGGAGTTATTAATGGTATCATGGTTTCCTTTGAGAGCGTCTTAGATTAGATGTTATCCAATGAAGTCGGTTAAAAGTCTGCAGATAAATGTAGTTGGTGCTGATTGTGGGTAACGTGTATTGTAGATTATACAACGCAGAGCGCCGTGAAGAGGTGACAGGCGACGTGTCATGGACGGCGTCGTCCCGCAACGCTCGAAGTTACGCTATAGGTGCTGTCACATCTACACTCCTAATTCAGTATGTTAATCTCAGTCTTTTAAATAATCCAGTTTCGAGGGGCGAAACCACTTTTTCGATAATTCCCGAGTTGTTTGCGTTTTGTGTTCCAAAAGTTTCGATCAGCAGCTTGGTAATAAATTATCCTCGGCATATAATGCGCCTGGTCGAGCCGAGCTCTTTCTGGTATAATCTGGCCGGAACGTAATGAATAACGCAATTGTATCAGGCGGCGGCGAATCGTGTATGTCGGGTCATAATGATAACGAGGATATTTATTTATACGTCGGTCTTCTAAGATTTCCCTTCGACGTCGAATTTAATGAATAACAAAGCTCCTGCGACGGAATCGAAATGCCCCCTACCCCGACAAGGGCGGCATTAATATTGATCAAGTCGTCACACGTTGGTTCCACTTTTGTTCTCCGGGAACGAGGAGATTTTCTTTGTACGACCGGGTCTATTTAAAGTTTCAACATTCCGGGAATGTTAGTTTCCCGTCTCGCGCATATTGCGATTTTCATTATTTTTAGTCCGGGGAAATATACCGAGAGAAGTTGCGACGAACTTTCGGGCGACGTGTGTACGAGTGTAAATGAACTCCCGACCCGGAAGGAATTCCTGATACGATTGATTTTCTTAAATTCCGGTAGGGAGCGAAGTTATCAATCGATAGCGACTGCCAAATATGAATTAAATATATTAAACGATTTGGTGTGGAAACTGTCTCTCAGCTAATTTCTCTTGTAACCTCTTGAAGGAAGCTTACTGAACAAGTCACCATGTGCAGACTGATTGAAATCCTGTTACTCTGAAACCCACAGATAAATCAGTTTTGACATCTTTGACACAAAATGCCAACGCAACACTTTTACACGAGCTAGTTATAAGAATCGTCTTCTCAAACACCAACACTGGAAATAACTACATTCCGATCTTCATGACCCATTAAATGGTGCAATGTACCTTGCGCATCCATAGCGTTATAATTGCTAAATCATACTAATTCTAATTATGGTTAGTCAAAAGCCACTGCCCAAGGCTAAATGATATAAAGAAATAACTTCATTTGGTTCAATAATAACGAAGTTATCAATAAAAATAATAGCAGGAACTCTGGCGCTAGTCTGACGGGCACAAGAAAGAAGCGTTCGCCGAGCACAATGCTGTGTTAAATTTGTAACCCTTAAAGGAGTTTAATACTAAACTTAACGGACTTGTCGAGATATCTGAAATATCGTTACAAGCCGCCAAAGATGGAACAATATCGTCTGGCTGAAAAGTACGTTATGCTATTCATATGATTATTCTTGTTAATTCATAATTAATTTTTAAGGAACGTAAGTTGAATTAATGCGTTTATAAAGAATATGTAAATTTTCTCAACTAAAATGAGGAACTATTTGCGGTTTCAACAGTTTATTACTCTGTTTAAATTATTACAAAACGACAATAATTGCAATTTAAGCATCGATTTTTTATATTAAACACCTCAAAGATAATTTTCAATTAAATAAGTGTGTTATAAAAATATATGAATTCTGTGCAGTAAGCCAGTTTTCTGCAATATGTACTCTTACTTCAGAGTTATAATAATTATTATTAGGTCTATACCGCATCAAAAAATAATGTCGGTCTTTAAATTATTACACAATTGCCATTATTAACGTTTTGCAATTTTCTAATTAAACATTGCAGTTGCCAGTTACCATTACCCCATTATTAAATATTACATAGATTGCGTTACAAGGTGTTACCACTTGAGAAACAATAAATATAAATTATTTTACTTTTAATTTCTCCGTTCTGAGAGAAAGAAAATTACACGTATTTCAATGAAGTACTTCGCATGAAATGACTGTACAAAATCGAAAGATACTTAATTATCTTTAATCTTAATTAAAGTTGCTCTTTTGGTATACCATTTATTGTCACCTATAAATCTCTCATTGTTTATTTTTTAGAATTAAGTTTCTCCTTAGTGCTATTTCTTTGACAAATTGTAACTTGGGCTATGAATATTTTCGTTAACAAAAACGCTTTTTTGTAAATTTTCTTCAAAATTTAGGGACAAATTAAAAGGCAATATCCGCCATTATGCTTCCTTAAACGAAACACTAATAATTTTATGAAAAGACTAAAACAAGAAATATTCCAGATTTAATAATAACACAAATGCCTTCTTTGAGAAATTTGCAAATCATGCACTCTTATAGTCCAGTCATTAGAGGGGGTTCACCTAGGAAAATCGACATACCCAGTATATTAAAACGTAAAAACTTCTATTTTGGCATCCTAAAACTTTCCCCAAAATTCACATATAATTGGATGGCCGCAAGTTTTAAAGTCGGGGGTCAAAAGTCACAAAAATCGTTTTTTTCTACATATTTTGCAAATATCTCGTTTTCTATGGGTTTTACGCTATTTGTATTCCTTATCGATATTGTAGAGAATCAAATTCTCTACAACTTTTGTATCTACCATTTCTTCATACCTCGAAGTATTTTCGAGATAGAGGGCGGAGAGCGCTGGTCAGAGAATCATGTGAGGTCAACTGGTAGTCCCGATCAAAAACTCGTATATTAAGGTTATAAATTATTGCTAAATATTTAATTAGCATTTATTATTAACTTTTACATTAAATTCAATCTTTCTTTCTAATAATTCTAAAATTTATCAATTCAATAACACTTATAATCTCTTTCTGTAATTGAAAAATTATTAAGGGACATACTTTAATTACATTTTAATTATATTCTTATTTACACTAATTGCATTTGAAGTAAAAAGTAATTATGTAAATCTTGTTTAAAACCCGTAAACTCTTAAATTCTTTCATAACTTTAAAAATTTATAGTCAGAAGAAGAAGAAGAAGAGAATTGAAATTAGAACTTGTTCTTCTCGAAATTTTTATTCTTTTATATTAATTTTGACAATATTAAATTAAACAAATGACACTTTTACTAAAAACTTTAATGACAAATTTAATTCTTTTATTTTTTATTAATTTAGAAAGTTATTAGTATAAATGAGATTACAATTAAAATGTAATTTAATTATTTTCCTCAGCAATTTTTTGTAAGTGTTATTAAATAAATTGACACTTAACTAAAAATAGATAAGTAACCAAACAAAATGAATTTAATGAATAAGTTAATAAAAAATGATATTTATATATTTAGCAATAATTTATAACCTTAATATTAGGAGTTTTCGATCGGAACTACCAAGTAGTACCAGTTGACTTCACATGATTCTCTGACCGGCGCTCTCCGCCCTCTATCTCGAAAACAGTTCAAGATATGAAGAAATGTTAAATACAAAAGTTGTAGAGAATTTGATTCTCTACAATATTGACAATAAATATAAATACCGTAAAACCCATAGAAAACGAGATATTTGCAAAAAATGTAGAAAAAATCGATTTTTGTGACTTTTGACCCCCCGACTTTAAAACTTGCGGCCATCCAGTTATATGTCAATTTTAAGGAAAGTTTTAGGATGCCAAAATAGAAGTTTTTACGTGTTAATATACTGGGTACGTCGATTTTCCGAGATATTCACCTAATTTGGCCTAAGATGACTGGAGTAATATGCATTTTGCGTTTTTGCGGTCCCTAGTAATCACATCATACTCTTCCTGCGGGATTCGTAGATTCCCAGATTAATCTTCCTCGACGCAGTCTCGCAATTTAATAAATTGACCTTCTGGAGAAAAGCGCAGTTAAGGATCATTTTCCGGTTCGCGCCGTAATTTCATTAAAAATTTTCCGCTAGTTTGAATTTTAGACAACTTGGAAAAATTCGTCGGCAACTCAAGCGACAAGCGTTGTTTCAAAACACACGTAGTCGGATTACTAAATGCGTATATAATAATAAAGACGGAAAATGAAGGACATTAAGTTAGATTGGTTTGTTTGTTATCTACATACGTTATGTGCGACTATTAAACGAATGTCAAAGTATTTTTAGAAGGTTTTTTCATTCCAAACTTGAAAAGTACAGAAGGAAAATGAAGGCAATTTGATGATCCGTTATCTGTATTACATTCGGCGATTGAGTATGTATGTTATTTTTTGTTCTGTTGGATCATCTACATAAATTATTCATTAATGAGATTGTGGAGATAATTACTGTAATACATGTTGCCGATAGAAGCACAGTTGGGTATTACGCATGAGATAGCTGGATTTTTCTGGGTGCCTAATCTACAACCCTAAGTTTTCAGTTTCTTGCCATTTGTTGCATACGTTTCACCCCCTTTTTTAACCCATCGATAGGTAAAATCCGGAGTTTTCCAATTTTTAACTTTAAAATTACAATCAATGAAATAACTGTCAGAATTAAAATTTTGACACTGAATTAACATGAAGTAAATGGAGGGCGCGACAAAAAGGTTAAACCACAAATTTTTATTTTGAGACACTATGTAACTAAAATTTGAATTTTCGGTCAAAGATATTAGTTGTGCAAAAAACGTGGGACACCCTGTATAGGGTGGTTTGTTTGTTGTAATGTTAGCAGACTGCGACTTACGTCCTTTCGTCTTTCTCTGTGGCAAAACAAAAACTCTTATGTTGGATATATCGGGTGATTCATAATCTTGCTATTCCACCATAGTGGAGTTTATTGACATTTTGTGAAAGACATCGTCGAAGAAATCTGAGTTCAGCGATCTACTTACCTCGAAATACCCTTTTTCGGTTCTTTTCGTTTCCTTGCAAAGCCGCAAGGAATTTGAGCTATCCCAAGGACGTTTTCCGGGCGTTTTTGGGATCCCAGGAATTTCTCATTGTTTCCGGCCAGTCCGAAATATTTTTCGCGCGCGCTAATTAGAGAGATCATCGTCCCGACAAAAGAGAGAACGTTATTCATAGAAACGCACCTCTCTCAAGTTCAAGGTCCTTTCCCTCTCTCTTTCCGTGTCTCTCCTCCTCTCCGTCATTTTCCGAGCCAGACACGTGAACTCCGTTGACATCGCCTTCCATGGGAAACGGGATGGAGGAGGGAAATTCACGTCGTGCCAGGGGTAACTCCACTCGGCTCGATCCAACTGGAAGTGGAAGGTATTCCCTAGGGAAGTCTGGTTAAATTTTCCTTTAATTTTCCAGTAGAGATTGTCGTAAGTGAAGAGAGGGATCGTTTGATGAAATCATTAGCGTTGTGATCAAAGCGATGTTTTTTTGATTTTTTGTTGGGTTTGGTGATGTTTTTTATTACATTCAGTTATTGAATTTATGAAAAACTGTTCCTTTGATTTCTTTTGTAATTTTTTGTATGAAAATTTGATGTATCCATGTTGTTGTGCCTTAACATAATTGAAAGGATTTTATAAAAAAATTCAATTGTTAAAACAAGTTCAAGCTTTTCTTGTTATTTCGAAACGAGAATGGTATAAATCTGCTCACCAATTTTCGTTATTAAATAAACTTGTACTATACAATTTTTTTTCAAAATTTGCCTAGTTATTGAAATGGCTTATTTTATTTACGTAATATTTTTATTTAATGCACATTCACAATCTTTAAATGATTGGTCCTCAATAAAACCGGAAAGATAACTCGCCGCTAAATTAGAAATAGAAGGAATTGATTAAAATCTCAATTTGTATAACGAACAAGCCAATTGTTCATTGTTATAATCATTATATCAGGTTCACGTGACCAAGAGTCATAAGATCATTAATCATAAGATCACAATGAATTTTTGAAGAATGCGATGACAAAATTAAGAAACAATCAGGAGAGATTTAGAACAAACAATATAGAGACGCGCATCACTAAATTGATGATTTTGGCGGGAAATCATCCTTTTTTTTAAATACATGAATTTATGAAATTCGATATTCAGAAAATTATGAAATTCGATATTCAGAACAATTATTTCATATACAGAACATTTGAACAAAGATTTCAAAAAACCGAAAAAGGACGAGAGTGAAATTCCCTTGGCCAAAATGTCAGTCAACTTGATTGTACGTATTGAAAGTAAAGTAAATATTCAAAAATTCTTAACGCTGATTTCGAGAAAATTTCAAACAACCGAAAAGTGACGAAAAAGAGTAAAGTGCCTTTCGGAGACGATTTAGCCAAAAATGGTATTAAACTTTCTTATACATATTCGATAGTAGAGTAAATGTTCAAACTTAAAAAAAAAATATTTGGAAACAACTTTGAGAGAATTTTGAAAAACCGAAAAATGATAGGAGTAAAGTACCCTTCAGAGACGATTTAGCCAAAAATGTTATAAAACGTTTTTATGCATATTCGATAGTAGAATCAATGTTTAAAGTGTAGAAAAAAAATTACAGGAGATTTTGAGAAATTTTCCAAAATACCAAAAATAGGTTAGACCAGATTTAGCCTGAACCTTTATTAAATTTTGTTATGTACGGTGAAGTAAATATTACAATTTAAAAAACATCATTGGAACAAATTTTGAGAAAATGTTCAAAAACCGAAAAATGACAAAACTACCTCTTTAATCCCAGACAATTGTAATACAAAACTTAGTAGGAGATCCTGGTATAGCACAAAGTGTAAATTCAGAACTTGAACTTTCTAATTTCCACACATTTTTTCAAAAACGTATTTTTTGAACTCTGCAACCTTAAAACGCCGAGAAGTGCAAATTACTCAAATTCGAAAAAGGTCAAACTTGCAGATATTTGAATGAATATTTATTCACAATAGACATTGTGCAAGAATTCCCAAAAATATCACAAACAGGTCAACGCTTAATCCCGACCCAAAGTTTTTGATTAATTTTTATTAGCTTTTCGCAATTTATGAATAAAATTTAATTTCACTACGTAAAGTGCATACAAAGATAACAACTTCGATAAGGATGACAAATATTTGTTCAACAAGTATAACATGAGGAATGACTGGTTTAGTCGATTGCTGGGTATTAATCTTAACAAGCGTAACAATTTGCTTAGTGAATAGGCCTGAATATTACATTAATGCACGTCTGGACAAGTGTTGATTGGATTTGTATCATAATTAATGAATTACTTTATTAATAAAATTATTACAAATTAGGCAAATCAAATTAATTTTTTTTGTTTTTAAAGTTTTATTTTTCTTTTTAAAAGCGTATTTTTGAATCAGCTTTTGGAATAAATCATTGCCATAAAGTTTGAACAAAACCAACCAAGTTATTGTAAATGTTTATAAGCTTAAAAACCTATAGTTTTTGTTACGCCTTTTTTTATAAATAAACATTACAAAATTTATTGTTTTTTTACATAGAATGTTAATATTAAGTCTTTAAGTCTTTGCGTTAAGTCTTTACGTGAAGTCTTTACGAAGAGGATGAACCCAAGTTTGTTAAGATCCATTTAGAAAAATCGACTGGACAGGACTTAGAAATTGTTGATTTTTTTCAAGAAACGGGATAAACAATTTAGAATTTTGCAAAAACTACTCGACCGATAGAACCCATCTTTTGCATACTTATAAAGTACATTACAACTCACAAATTATAAACATTTCACTTAATTCGAACGACTAATTAAAAGGTTATTAACGATATTTAAAAAGAGCCATTTTGCCACCTTTTTTTTTGAAGTAACTCTTTTATTTATAGTGCAATTTTAATTTAGAAAGTCTCATTTTAAAGATAGTTATTTTCTCTAAAAGTTCACTGTTGACCGCAAACGTCTAAATCTAAGCCATTTGGAGGTATAAATAAAAGAGTGATTTTGGCACTTTAATTGTTTATTTGATATAATGGTTCCACTAAAAAATTGATGAATCTCTAGATGAGAGGCTTCTTGTAACAACTCAAACTACCTTTTCCAACTGTCAAACCCGTCTACACAGTTTTTTACAAAAACGCTCTCTTTTCTTTCTAATTTGATTCGCCTAAATTGTGTGTATTAAACAAAAGTTATAAGTAGTACAAACAGGCAGGATAGCCCCGTCAAAACCGGACAACAAACACTGCGTCGGTATGTGTATTAATAAATCAAATAGATTTAAAGTTCCTAGATCGGTAAGTATACCGTGTTTACTCTGAAACAAAGTTTCGAGAGTGTTAATTACGACGGAGGGGGTCAGTCACTTTTCCGACCCGCCGGAACGTCCATAATTTAATCATGAACGGTTCTCGGAACCGTCGACAATCCGAAGAAGAGGCGAAAATGGAAGAACGAGCGAATCACCTTCGATTTCCGCTCTGCGAGAGATCATCGAAGGGAACTTTTGTTTTTGTTTCGTCTCCGGTATACCTGAAAAATATGGCGGACGACGATTTGCATTCATTTCGTTTTTTTTTCCGGTCGCGAGTTCATAATTTAAGGCACTCCGAGGAGATGGGAGAGAGAGAGAGAGAGAGAGAGAGAGAGAGAGAGAGAGAGGAAGAGAGGGGGAGAGAGAGAGACGCCGGAAAACAAAAAGAGGAGAAGGGAGGGTTCGTTAGCCGGCGCGACGCCGACGCCGGCGGTGGCAAGTCTGATTGTCTTGATAATTTTTTCCTAAATTAAGAAGAAAAATTAATTAAAAGTAAAATTATGATTGAAAACAAAATTACGATGGCAGAACCGATTTATGGACATTTTAAAGAGAAATGCTTATTATACCGTGATATCAAAAATTATCTTGGTCAAGGGTTGTCATGGTTGTCTTAGCTTAAATCATCCTTTTGAAATAATTCTGTCATTGTCAAGCTACACTGACATCAGCAGTAACTTTTGCACAGTGACTTAACAGATTTTGACATTTAAAAAATGAGTGACATAAATGTAGGATGGGAGCTGCGTCAATCATTTTAAAATCCATGACTAACCCTTGACCAGGGTAATTTTTGATATCACGATACAAATCGTAGCAATGAATTTTCATTATAACTACATATATCACCCATGTTTAATTGATATTAGTCAGTTATTATGAATATCAGTCATTGTTTGCTCATTTCAATTCAGTTGATATCAAAGCGCACCATACAGTTTACTTTTTAATAAACAAATGAGTTTCATTTCTTACGAAGTGACGCTTAGCGAATTGACTTGAATAAAACCTTTGGCTCGTTACAATTCAGTTGATGTAAAAATTATTACAAAATACGATTTTATACATTTCAAGTGGTGTGATTGTTGTATTTCAATTGTGTCAACAATAAGGAGCATAAAGATTCGCTTACAGGTAAGATGGTTAGATATTGTAATCTAGATGTACCATATACAAATCACAGAGCATATATTGTAATTATAATAATGGTCATAACGAAAAGTAGTTGCAACTTAAGCATGCAAAAATGAGTTTATTTCAATCCAAGCATAAAGTAGATGATTCCCTGATTCCAGAAATGAAATCCCTGTTTTCTGAAATATCAACTAGTGAAAAATACTCTTTCCCTTGTTTCGAAATATCTTATTTTTCCTTTTTTTTTCTACAAATCTAGATTTCCCGTAAACCTTGAAACTATCGAGTAGAAATTTCATCACAGGTATTATAAGTCCCTATAACATTCCTTGTGAGTTTCATCCCGAAACTCGAAAATTTACTCATTTGGTCCCGAAAATAAGGGTAACTAACCCTTTGAGATTCTTCCAAAAATGGGACTAATTTTTGAAATTCTAGTGGCAGACGCAAGGGGATGATTGCCTGTTGGCAGAAACGACCGTTCTTTTCTACGACGTCTATTTTGGAAGATATGGACGTGTGGAAAATATGCTTTTCCTTTTATTTGTATTTTTCGAAAAATATCGATTTCTCGAAAACGTTGGACTTATCGAGTAGAATTTTGAAATTGTTGTAGAATGAATTTTGGGAAATTTTAGAGCGAGTCTAGAATCCAAAATCACTTGCGACTTAGCTACAAGCATCTAATTTTAGGTATTATTACCCATTTGGAAATCTATACTTTGGAATTTCCTTTAGGTACATGAATCCAATTCTAAGAACAAATTGAGACAATTCTCTTAAATTTTTCGAAGGTCCTGAGAGCCCATTCCTTTTGGAAATGGTACGAAATATTTTGTTTCTGGAAATTTTCAGATTCTCCCTGTTGATAATATATTGCATAGAAATTTATTCATTTCAAAAAATTACTTCAGCAATTTTTCCGAAAAAGTGAATTTTCTTACTATTCGTAGCTTCCCAAATGCCCTCTTGGAACCGAATTATAATTGTGTTTATTTTTTTTTCCGAAACACAATGAAGAATTTTTAGAATCTGCTTATTCGTAAAGTAGGGATTTCCATAGTTTTAAAAATACGAAATAATATAATTGCCTAGAAATTTCGGATTTCTTTCTATCGATTATATAAATTTTCAAAAAGTTATCTTACAGATTTCAGGATTTTTTACAGAAAAAGTGAATTTTTTAAAATTACTCGTAGCTTCCCAAATGCCTAATTGTAATTGGTAATTTTATTTTGAAAAATTTTTAGAATTTGTAGAAGGAAGATACATTTGTATCCATACTCACAAACGTTGCTGTGGTTTTAACATGTCAGGTATTTATTATTAGACCTACCCTGACCTAACTTACCTGAAATAACATTTCAAATCGATAGGTTGTGCTAAGCCAAACACTCTCTTTTCTAAGAAAAAAAAAGTAAACGCTCGAAAGCCAATTTGAATTAATTTCATTCCGACGCTCGATATATCCGATTACCAAAAATATCCCGGATTCGCCCCTTAATTATCATCGCCTGAGTCCGACCTCGAGAATATCAAGTTATGCCCCTCGTCTCGCATTAGCTTCGGCTTTATACGTAATTCCCTAAAAGTCATCATTAATCTTTCAACGTGTGTTTATTGCTTATTGCGACCCCCTTTTGATTACTTTGTAACCCGGAGATTAATGAGGAGACCTTGTCTTTTGACACACGGACGGGAAAATTGTTCGCTAGTTCCGGAATCCATTCAGTGCGGCGTGGTCTTGTTCGCAAACGTATCAAACAAGCATTGTATTCACAAAGGATTTTGTGAAAAATCGCAGTTTATTTTGGGAAATCTCGAATTGTAACGTTTGGAACTAACCTAGGCTACCTAACGTAGCGTGGAAGTTAATTAATTACGGAAAGTAACGAAATTAGACGAACAAGTATTGCATGAAATATCATCAAAAGACTTCAAAGCTACTAATGACACTAAGCTGTAATAATACAAGAGAAAGAAAGGTTAGAGTTCGTCTTTGCGCTCGAAAAAATTCTCTTTGCTTTTCAAAAACAACATAAGCAACGACGACGAGAGAAGTACCTTATTAAGGAACAAAAAGGTTTAGGCCTTTCATGCATATTAATTTCGTGAAAATTCCGTAGTTCGCACGACGATAAAATTTGCAATTTAAACGACACTCTTCCGTTTTAATTTCGAAGAGATGGGAACGGTACTAGCGAATCTGAGTTGCAAGTAGTGACGTATACACGTTGAAATTTAAAAGGTGGAAACCAAAAAACAACATTAAATTTGGTGATTGGGTAATGTTTCAAAACTCTAAGAGCCGATATATTCACTGTTCAATAAAGTGATCAAAAGCGCTACTAATGATATTGTCATCATTAAACGTAGTAATCATAGTTTCTTCGCATGATGCCAATATTTTCGAAAATTCAAATATCAAGCAAAAATTTGCAAAAAAATGAATTTAGAAATTTTGTGATACTGGTGACAGTGCATCCCCTTGAAGGCTGTACCTTATAACACCCATTATTAATCCACAACGTGTTCAATAACGCCCAAATTAGACCTAGGGGCGTAGTGAAAGGAACATTTGGAATTTGGAAAAGGCGCTTCCCTTGGTGCTTCTCCTGTTCGAGCATCAGCATTTTGCATTGAACAAGATATTTTAGCCACTTCCAGAATAGCCTCCTGTTTCTGACTGTTTATTAATTTTTCACAATTTTTCAAAGAGAAGTAACCGACTACGTTATAACTGAAACGTTTGGCACTAACACGTTGTGAGTTAGGAGTTTTACATTTTGTATGAATATAATAAAGGAGTATTGAGACGAGTGTGAAGTTAGCCACATCCACAAATTTTATAGTCCAGGAAATTTTTTTTCAATTTTAATCTGAAAATTTGTATGACAAATTTTTATAAACAATTGTATTCGATAAAATTTACCACACTAGCTGTCGATTGAGAGTTGATAAATACTTACGCTTATACGCTTATAGTCGGCATAATATGTATTCTATATACTACTTATAACTTATAACATGCGTTTGTATATATGATGAATCACAGCGTAACATATTTCATGCTGTCGGTGAGTTGAAGATTGGAAATCTAATATCGAAAAACGTGTATTTTTCTCAAAAATGCGTATACTAACAGTTTTCACTTTACGAGATTTTTTTCCTGGACTATAAAATTTATGGATGTGGCTAACATCACACCCGTATAATAGTATTGAGTGAGGGGAAGATATTCTGGGATAGGCACCATAGAGAATGGACACCATTGTGTACAGGTTTTCAAATATTGACCACATCGTGTTAAATGCTCAATGAGAAACCTATTTGAATAATCAATTTCACGCCTCATCTTAAAGCCTTAACGGGAGCATAACGCCTCCGTCCGTCCCAGTTTCCCTTAGTCCCAGTTATTTCACGCCTACGCGAGTAATCCCACCGCCACATCACATCCCCTATATTATATCGTAAGTTTCGGCAAGACCGACCCCCCTCCCCTGGCGCCAGGGTGAAGTAAGGCGGGCGAAATGCATATCCGCGATCGGTTCGAGGTGTCATTAAAACTGGATTTTGGGGAACCGTTAAGAGCCGTTGCTTCGGTTATTAACACGACTTATATACCGGACGTGTCTCCGAAAAAACGAGGTCGACGACTCCAGGAGTATTGCTTCCAGTAATGATAATTGCGATATGTTTTTCCTTCATTATTTAATCGGACTCGGTGATTTTGTTTTGCGAGTAGAACGTTGAACTTACAGTCTTCCGGACTTACAGATATTTATCCGTTTGGTTAGCGTGTGGCATCCGTAAGTCACGTCTTAGCCCACTTGCCAGGGAAAAATTGATGCAGTTCTATCAACTGCATGTATGTAGTTGTACATGATGACACTTGTATCAAAAGATGCAGCTAATTTTGCGTCCTGGATAAATCAACAATGTTATAAGAGGAAAATTCAGTTTTTCGCTTTTAAAATTTTCCGCTTTCATCCTAGGTGAAAAACTTTAATGAGAAAGTTGTAGGCATCGGAAGGATCTTTATTTTTAGTTCCTATTTACCAAAATCTGTCAATTATTTACAGAGATACTTGCAAAAAATCCCCAATTTGTGCAGTTATTCAACATATTTATAATTTTTGAACAAAATGGCTCTCTATGGGATATTTCATAGTGTACAAAATTTCAGCACGATCGATTAAACAGTTCATAAAATATTCCAATTGTTTATCCCGTGTAGTCCTATGTTGGAACAAGTGTGTGGCTTGAGGAAGTGCTCGGAGAGGTATCTGATATTAACGAAATATATTCTACAGGACCTATTTTATAATATTAGCGAAACAACGAGTCGATTTAATTCAAAATAATGGCTAAAAACTCGTAAATCATGGGCAATTATTTTATAAACAATTTAAATAAAGCGGCAACCACAAGTGCCGTAAAGTTTGTAAAATCGTTACAAATAATTGTATCAGTAAGGTGTTATCATTGAATAAAACATACGCGAGATTCGCATTTTTATGCGCTTTATAGCGACACTTCACTCGATAAAATAATTCGAAAAAAAATTGATTATTTAATTTTATTTAGCATTTAAATCGGTTATCCACAATCACCTTATAATTGGAATTCGATTCTTTTGAACCGTGTTAACCAATATTTTATCCACGTGTGGAATAAAATTAGTTTATTTCACTGGAGGAATAAAGTTACTTTATTTCACTGTTACAAAAATTGAAGACTAATAAAGCATTCTACATATAGCATTCTCAGTTTCACCGAGCTTTAAAAAGGGTGTCACGAAACAGAAATTTGATGTTATGTTTCCATAATTTTAATAATTTGGGCTTGTGAGTGTGGATAAAACGTTATATTGCATTCGTGTTTTAGTCGCGTTTTATTCACTTAAAAATACTTAATGCTATCTAAGACACTTATACAATAAATAACTATTCTATACAGCTGCAGTGACTCATGTTATAATTTGTTGCTTCTCCCAGAATTCACCCTTGAGTTTTGAATATGGCCCAAAATCGATACTTACACTTTTAAATGCGTAGTGGATGTATATTCAATTCATAAGTTGCAGTCTACTTCTTCGTTACCTATTTCCGTTTTGTGTATTACATTTCCCATCTCGACAATTAAAAGCATGTCAGATCCCCCCATCAAACGTATTGATCACTGTGCCAACTCTCCGCGCTTACATGACAGCGGTACAATTCGTATGCCAATCACAATCTATACTTCCCTTATCAATAATTAAGATAGCTTCTACCAATTTCAGATTTTAGTTATCAAGTTGTCTTTAAAAATGTTCGATTCGAGACGTTCGATACGTTAGACTTCCTCGGTGACGTTTTTGGGAAAGCTGGCGATGGCACAGCTTGGCCGAAACGTCGCCGGCACCGTTCCAAGACCCTCTCGCAAGGGGGAAAAAAGGGAAAATTGCGCGATTCCATTCGTTGCGTAATTGAATCGAAGGCGACGAAGAGTGCGTTACGTTATTACTGTAATTAGCGCGTACTGAGGTAACAATAAATAGGCGAGCGGAACGTCTATTACGTAATACGATTATTTATTAAAGCCCATACGACCTACTCTCCGCGTTTCCATCGATGTAGGTAATCTATCTTTAACTCGATTACAAGAAGAAAAATATGAAGGCGTCATTACAAGTTGATTGGAATATTAAATATTCAAATTGCGCTCTTACGTGTGGCGTTTCCCGTTGCGGGACCGTCGATTAGGTATCAATTCGGATGACTAATCGATCGGGTCTAAGGACGTGCCCTTAAATTTTTTTCCGAAGGAACGACCTTTTCCAGCAGCAACAATGGCCGGTTAAATATTTATCTCCCGATTCGGGAAGTGAACGTTCCGAAAAACGAGTCGATTGAATAGGGAAATTGGAAGAGGACGTGACGGCGAATTGAACGTTTGAAAGGCGAATTGAGACAATGAAAGTTTCAAATATGCGTCGTTCGATAAAGAGTCCGAAAGAAAACGTTACATTGGAATAACTAAAATTTTACCTCGTTGAATCTATCCTCTTGATTTTACAAAATGTGTAATAATCGACAGTTGTAGATGAGTAAGTTCACTACAAATCACAAAACTCGCCAAAACCACAACGAAAACGATGAAAACTCAACACCCTGTACACCACACCAAGCAAAAGTTGTTTAGATACATATGCGTCACATGCCTCAACAAATGGTTGCCCCTTTATCAACACAGGTGCAGGTAAATGTTATATATAATGTTGGCCGCCCACGGCGCATGCGTGACTTAACACACCCAATTTTTAGAAATTTTGCATGAACTTGGGCCTTATGTATGCAACAAAATTAGGAAAATATGTAAACCTTTTGTCTATCAAAAATAAAAACTATATAGTGTAACGAAACGGCTGGCCATAAAGATAAGCACCCGTCGGAAATTGTCGTTTCTGGGAACTTCGAAACGACAGGAATTTAGCGAACTGATGTAGCTTTAGTAATCAAATTACCTATGACAGATTTAAAGTCGTAACTGATATCCATGGTTTTTGTTTGCAAATTGGGATTGGGATGTTTTGAAACGTCACAAAGTAATAGTCGAAGTAAGCCAATTGAAGTTAAAATTAATTGGAAAAGTTGTTATCACAGGTAGAAACCGATAAAGCACTACATTTTCCGCTCGACTCTATAAAAATCTCATCAAATCGAAATAAATTTAACTCAGCATATGATGTAGCTTTAGTGTAAAATCAATTTAACTAGTAACAGACTTAAAGTCGCAACTGATTTCTTATGGTTTTGTTTGCAAATTGGGGTTGGGATGTTTTGAAACGTCACAAAGTAACATAGCAAGTAAGCCAATTAAAGTTAACATTAATTGGAAAAGTTATTAGCACAGGTAGAAACCGATAAAGCACTACATTTTCCGCTTGACTCGATAAAAATCTTTCATCAGATCGAAATCAATTAAATTTAGAATTGAAGCGCGCTTTGTACCCTTCCACTTTACGTAACTTGCTCCTGGCTGTTGTCTAATTAATATACATTAAGTAATGGCGTAGGCGAAAAACGGGAGAAACCGCTGCCTAATTTGTATCGAGTGAGAGGGGATGGGGGTGCAGGCGTCGGCGTCGCGACGACCCGTATTCGTTTTTTCCTCTGAGGGTCCGGAAACGACGTTAAACTGTATTTTTCGAAACTTCCATTCTGCGAATGAGAATAAAAAAAGTTTCAGTATATATGCGCTGATCGATTTCCACGTGGGCGATTGAGAGGCCCACGTGACGAGATTAGATTCGTTAATTCCCTTACGATTCTGCGTGCCCGGCGTGGGTGTAAACAAGAAGTTTACGAGTAGTTTGACTCATCAAAATTTTCTTGATTTATGTACAACTTTGCAAATAGTTTGTATTTTTACGGTTTGCAGAATCGTCACGTTGTTGTACCTATCTCCTCACGAGAGATCAATTTGGTATTTCAGTTTTGAAGAAATCAACAGTTTTCCGTTATGAGTTCGTTTAAAATTTATGCTAACATTTAATAAGTAATATGAACAAGTTGCATCAATTCAAGATTCATTGTTGCACTGATGTACAATAAATTGTGTCGGAAGCTATTTATTGCATTATTCGTACTGCATTATCTATTTCATATATTTGATTATCACTACTAACTAATCTCAACCTGCTTGGGACTCGCGAGCGAGAGGAACAGACGACACAGTAATGAACAAGACAAAGATGCCGGTGTGTAATATTTCTATCATTTAAATATTAGAAGCAAAGTTTTATAAGTATTTATTCTGTCATGTATCTATTTCATAGCTCCCATTTTCGTATTTGTTGAATTATTCTAAAGTTCTAAACTCGGATTTTTCAACCAATAATCACTTTTTAAGATTCTTAGATTCTTCTCCTGACATATTCTTCATAATTTTTTGTATATGATTAAAAAACGTTAATTACATTAACTTACATCCTTCATGTACACATTTCGGTAAAATGACTTTCTATGGAGGAAATGCCCCTAATTAATTGTTTATTAAACACGTGTTTCTGTATGTAATGATCACAATAGCAAATAATCTTCTAGTTTAAATTGAAATTAAAATTCTTTCTTTCATTAGTCGTATAGATGGACATTAAATAATATAATTTTAGAAAGTTATTTCTGCGAATAACGATCACATTTACCAACATTTTCCAAATTTAAATTAAATGAACATTTCCTCCTTTTATTAGTTATGCAGATGACCAAAGGGCGGAAAAAATGCACGTGAATAGTTTAAAAAAATGCGCATTAAAATGCACGAAAATTTCAAAAAAATGCACGAAAATTTCAAAATAATGCAAGGAATGCATAAAATTTGGTAAAAAATGCAAATGCTTAAAAAACGTTTTTTTTTTTCGTTTGGATCGTCCTGGATTAAGGAAAAAGAATACTCTTGTTTAAAATGTATCTGATTTTATTACAAACCACAATTTAGTTTCAATACTACATATTATATTATATTATATTATGTATAGGTACATAGATATACAAAAGAAATAGGAAAAAAAACAGACTGTAAAATAATAATTCATTTTTCATTCATTAATGCTGGCACAAAATGCATTTATAATTATATGTTTTTCAAAGTTTTCAATAAGAAAAGATTGTCTTCTATCAGTAAACATATGTTTGAAAATAGAAAAAGTTCGTTCTACATCTACTGACGTAAGAGGAGCGTATTTTAATGTATGTAAAATATTTGGTTCTACATCAATTATACAATTAAAGTCGCCCGTAAACATTATTGCAACAGTTTTTAACACAGAAAATCCTACGTTAGCTTGTATAGTACTGGAAAATTTGGACAAAACTAACTTTCCAATGTTTCCATGTACCTTTTTACATTCCGCTTCAAAAACATTTAATAATTGAACTGCTTGAACCAGAGTCATACATGTATTTTGCAATTGAACCATAGTTTTAGAAACAAAAGAATAATTAGTTTTATAAATAAGAGTTTATTGTGGAGAGTGGAATTTGTAAATATTTCTTGACATTTTAAAAGAGCCGCAGAAGAGGAATCATGCAAATCGGTAATAACTTCCTTTATTTCATCGTAGTGTTCGGCATAAAACATTGCTGCATCAAGCCATGTTCCCCATCTAGTTATGACAGGTCTTGGCGGCAGTTGAACTCCCGGAAGTCTTTCTCTATAAAACTGAATTCGCGATGGACACTTAATAAATACTTTCTTCATATAACCTATCAAGTCGTTAACAATAGAAAATTGGTTTCTTATTAATTCTGCGACTCTGTTAATGGCATGGGCTAAACAAGTAACGTGAATTAGATTTGGGTAAAAAAAATTTAAATTTTTACCAGCCTTAGTCATATATGGGGCAGCATCAGATAAAAACAAAATGAGTTTCTCAAATGGAACAGTATTTGGTAAAAACAAATTACTCAAAGAATCTTGAACAAATCTGGTGATTGTTAAGTATTTGTCAAGTTGTTTTGAAGAAATTAAAAATGATTTGGATGGAGTGTTTTCTTCTAAAACTCCTATTAATAAATGTGCAATATATCTTCCAGTCGAATCAATCGTTTCATCAACAATAACATAAAAGTAATTCTCGCATATAATATTTTTTATAGTCGCTATCGTGTCGGTGTAGATTACATCAACACTCGATTTCCTTAAAGCAGATTCATCCGGAATATTAAATGAACAAAATTCTTTCAGAAATGATTTTAAATGAAAATTATATAATTTTTTCAATGGAATATTGGCCGCCACCATAGCCTTGCAAAGTTTTTCATTGAACTGCTTCTGTGGATAATTTTTTAACTTTTTCTGTAAACAGGACGTTAGAGTTTGATGTTGTTTAGCGCCTTGTTTCGATTTATTCAAACTTGCGATATGCTTTCCACTCTTCACATGTTGCTCCACTATGAATTTTTTTGCAGCATGGATCTAAATATGAAGAAGGTACTGTTAAAATATGTTTTGTTTCTTAATTTTAAAAGAAGAATAGGACTTAAAATTGAAAGTAAAATAAATTCAGCAGCTTTGACATATATAGGGGCCATTCACAATTCTTTGATAAAGTAAAAAGTGCAAAAATGCGTCAGGTAATTTATGAATGGCCACATTAATTGATATCTACGTAGATATCCACTCAAAATAATTGCCATAATTGGAATATTGTAAGCAAGTAAATGAATTACTAATTCAGTTAATTAAATTAAGTTATAAAGATACTAAGTTATTCAGTATTAATTCAGTTAAATTAATCTAGGTAGTTATTGCTTTCTATGTACATACTATTTTCGAACATGCTGTGCAAAATAATTTGTCACCATCCCACTTCAGCTCACTATAAGGTTTAATCCACACTTCAATTAAATTTGTCTTGGGCATTTTTAACTTTACAGAACAACCGTTGAATTTAACTTCTCTAAAGGTAGTGACAAATTGGAAGAACATCAACCTGGTCCTAAAACCGGTACAATGGCCGGAGAGGATTAAGAAACACACTAACACTAACAGCTAACCCTGCCCCGCGATCAAAATAAGCCTTTCTACGAATTTTAAGTATAATATGTCATTAAGTACATCCTCCTCCTATTAGACTACCCAGGTAAAAACAACCCTTATGACAGGAACCACTGCCAGATAGTAAAGGTACTTGATTACAGTTCCAGTTATAACTTATATTGTCAATAAGTTGATTTGTCACTCATCAGTACATTGTTTTTCTAAATATCCAGCAGATTGTAAAGAAAAATGCAAAATATGCACGATTGAAAAAAAAATGCAAATTTGAAGAAAAAAACGAAGAAAATGCAAATAATGCAAAAAATGCATTTTGCATTTTATCCGCCCTTTGCAGATGACAATTAAGCAAAGCACATTTAAAGAGTTGTTGCTGTAAATAATCCTTGCAGTTAGAAACATTTCCAAATAAAATAAATGCCTTTAAAAAAGTGAAAACCACCTCCAAACAACGTAGATAATGAAATGTTTATCTATCTTTAAATTTCTGTCCCAAGCTATAACTATAAACTGTAAAATTTCAATAAAGTACCTATGTTTTAAGAAGGTAAACTACCCCTTGTTCATGTTTTCAATTAATAAAAAAAGAAGTAAATGAAGGTTGGGTTAATATAGTTTTACGTTACCATGCGTTAGTTAAGGGTAGAGTTGTTAACTTAAGAAATGAAACCCAAAATATAAATTAAGTTGATAAAACGTTATAGCAAAGGTAGAAACATTCGCATTATGTCAGATTCTGGAACGTGTTTGTTTATTTTTGCTTTCTTTTATCTAATCCAACATAATCTTACGCTATTTCCCGAGATTAAAAGTTATTTAAACCTACTGTACTTGAGAGAAGAATCACAGAAAATGGATAATCATTAATTAGACTCTAATATTTTCATTTAGAAACTTACTAATTGGCTTCACTTCCCTGTACCTAAGGTCTAATTGTTGCTGAAGTTATTAAAACTGCATAGTAGCAGATAAAATTACTACCTTCCGGGACGATATTGAATTATGCAAACGAGGACGTGTAACCGGATAGCCGTAGAAGACGGGAAAGAGAGAGGTGTGTGTGCGTTTCCATCTCCCCCGCTTCGAAAGTCTAAATTTATAATCCGGTTCCGATAAAATGGGAGAGCGAAAGAGAGAACTGGGTTAATAAAATTGTTGGATAACGCGCTGGACCAATCGAGAGCAAACCGCCACATTCTCGACCAGTTCTAAGGAACTGACTTTTTGGCGTCGAAGTTGGGGGAAATTCGCAGTATGTTTCGTGTAATTTTAAAAGGCTTTGTTGTTGGATTTCAATAAAGTTTGGAGGATTAAGAACACCCCAAACGCACCCTTAGAAAATCTTGCTTCTTTTTTTGGATTATCAAAGTACACTTAAAGCAGTTGTTTTGGTCTCCATATTTTTATAATTCGCAAAAGATTCGTTTGATCTCAATGAATCTCTAAATAGGTTTCTAACATTAAATGAACCCATAGAAAGCAAGGCAAAAGCACCCTTACATAAATCTGCCCACATTTTCCTTAGAACCCTTCTGTTGCTTTCCTTACTTTCCTACAAAAAGACACAAAGGAGCTGACTTTTTGGCGTCAAAGTTGGAGGAAATTCGCAGTATATTTCATGTAATTTTCAAACTCTTTGTTGGATTTGCGTAAAGATGGGGAGATTAAGTGAACAACAGAAGATTAAGAACACCTCTATGCGAATCTTGCTTCTTTGATAGAGAATTCTGACTATACTTTCACATATTCTGTCTCCACTTGCACCATTCTTGGATTATCAAAGTACCCTTACAGCAATTTTGTTGGTTTCCATTTTGTTATAATTCGCAAAAGATTCGTTTGATCCGAATGAATCACTAAATAAGTTTCTAACATTAATTGAACCCATAGAAAGCAAGGTAAAACACCACCCACAAGCTTCCTTACATAAATCTGCCCACATTTTCAGAGCCCTTCTGTTGCTTTCCTTACTTTCCTACAAAAAAACACAAAGGAGCTGACTTTTGGGGTCAAAGTTGGGGGAAATTCGCAGTATGTTTCATGTAATTTTCAAACTCTTCGTTGGATTTGGGTAAAGATAGTGAAATTAAGTGAACAGCTGAAGATTAAGAACACCCCTGACGCACTCCTATGCGAATCTTGCTTCTTTGCTAGAAAATTCTGGCTACACCTCCACATATTTTGTCTCCATGTCTCCACTTGTACCATTTTTAGATTATCTCACGTACCCTTACAGCAATTTTGTTGGTTTCCATTTTGTTATAATTCGCAAAAAGATTCGTTTGATCTGAATGAATCACTAAATAAGTTTCTAACATTAAATGAACCCATAGAAGGCAAGGCAAAAGCACCACCCACAAGCTTCCTTACCTAAATCTGCCCATATTTTCCGTCTGTTGCTTTCCTATAAAAAGACACAATTCCTTTCCACATTTCATCACTTTATCAACCTGATTATGTATCTCTTGCAATTTTTGCGTTACTGAACGTGTAATTCAAGACAACCCAGTCACTAATTATTTCCCGTAGTCCTTGCATGATCACATAGTGTTAGATTCCGTCCAGCGAATGGCCGTCCGTCGGGGTAATTTTTTCCCTTCCTTCGTCGCGTATACAAGCGAAAATTGACCAATAAATATACGATTTTCGTCGGAGATTGCCGGGCGAAAATAGTCTGGGGAAAGTAGTAAAAAAATATCGTAACGTCGATGGAGGTGACCCTTAAATCTATAAAAAGGGACAGAGGGGGGGTATCGAGGGAAAAAGTAGTAAAACAAGTCGTGATTGGGATTTTTGATCCAAGGCGGCTTTAGGTTCCTGAGGTAGACGTTATCTAGACTCAAGTTTATACTGAAAGTGTTATTATTGTGCTGAATTAGTTAAGAGATCTACATTTTTTGGTAGCATTCCATTGTGATTGTCACACTAGCTATTATGTTATTAGCTACCAGATAATTCGCGATCCAAGAGTTGGGTCCCAAGGAACCCAAATTCAGAGTAGCTTCTGTCCTTATTTGCCCTAGAGCAGCTTGTCATTTATTGTCTGAACTCTTTATTTGGTCAGTGTTGATCAAAACTAGACGGCTGAAATCTCAGATGGGTGTGTTCTGCAGGTCCAAGAATTCTTGAGATTGCGTAGACCTCACATAATTGGTTCTCCAGGAAGAGTCCTTTAGGCCTGGAGGGAAACTGAGGGAAAAATGATTTTCTTTTTCCATTTTCCTTTTAAATAAGTACGAAAAAGGCAAATAATAAGACAAATGAATCTTTGTTAGTGGTAGGTAAACCTCTAAAGCAACGTAATGATCATTTTTCAATCTGTGAATATGTTTTATTTCTAAACATTTTACACGAACCACCACGAGTTTACGTATCTGCACAGGTGTTCTTCTTGTCTCACCTGGAGTCAACGTGATCAGATCGGGAGAACGTAAACACCGTAATTGAAAATTATCATTATGCTTCCGCTAATTGTTTGTATTTAACACTCGATTTGATAAAGTAATTGATCGTTAATCGCGTAGCCCATTATAATGATAAAATACACGGAAAAAATATTTTTATTTGCCCCTTTCAATGTGCTTTGTAAACTGAACGATTGCACCCGACAGTGTTAATTGTTTTTGTTGATAAAAATTAATGTGGTCGTCTGACCCCAAATATTGCAGTTCGTCGTAACTTCGTAATTGTCTTATCGGTGTTTAATTCACTACATGATCATCGAATCTAAGTACCCATTTGTTTATTTTTAATGAAAAATCAACATGAGTTTGGCAATTTAGAATTACGTCTAATCATTCACGCTTTTAATAATAATATTTTGGTTAATAGTTTATCAGACAAACAAAATGTATCTAAAGGTTAAGGACTAGAGCTATAAATAAAATTTGATGCACGTCAGAAGATGTCAGAGAGACAATGTTTGCGAAAAGTAATTTTGAACAACATTTTTGTGAAGCTTTATCGCACAACTAGGACCATAACAAATTACAATTCATTACGCCTTCGAAGACATCAGAAATACAAAATTTGCAAAAATAATATTTTGTCTAAGGGAAATCGCGTCTTTTTTGTGTTACCAGAAGTGCAATATATTTATTACACACTGAGAAGCATTGTTGTCTATAAAAAGTTATTTATGAAAATTATTTGGAACAGTTGTTTTATTTAACAATGTATGTTTAACACTTAACTTGTAATTTCATTAATAATTGTATTGTTTAATTCATTTTACTTACTTTACTTACTTAATTAGTTCAACGTAATATTAATTATACAAAATTAAACGAGATTCGTTCCAATCGGGCAACTTTAAAAGAAGTTGACGTTACACTGAAGCGACATGAAGTTTTTGATCCCATTTTCAACATCCTGTAACTTCGTTATTAATATTCTTTAATTCGAAGATTCAGTTTAAAAGTAACGTAAGACTAGTTGAAATTGGATAAGTTTCCATATGCAAAGAGGATTTAATAAATTTGAGTTAAACAAAAACATTCCCTTATTTTACATCACACGAAGTTATCAATAATAGTTTTTGTAATATTTTTTGATAACATTATTAATATTAATGTAAACGTCATTTTACAAAAAGGAAGCATGAGTATTTCGTACTGGACAACTTTAAGAATTATATAAAAATGGAGGTACATGTAATTTTTTAATGCCCTGTAATTTCGTTGATGTCTGTGATAACATTTTAATCAAGAGTTTTACTAGAGTAGGGTGCTCATTTCTGGAGAATTATGTATTTTCAAAAGTGTTAAATTACGAAGAAAGAATCGTGTTGAAGTACTTTCGTGGTGTCATAAAGCGTAAATTCAATGATTAGCACTGATTAGATACAAAAGCAGTCGTGGGTCTATAAAAGGATGTTACCCTGGATTTATGCACCAATGCAATAACTATTGAAATAAGCGGTTTCAAGTACAAATTTTATATTGAAGACGTCGCTTTTAAATCCTTTGTCCCTTTTATAAATAATTACATGTATGTACAAATATAAACGAACAATAATTAATAACAACTCGCTCCAACACACTTGTTTATCCGTTTTTATCTACGGTTTCCCTTTATCACGAGTATAATAAAAAACGCAGTCATGTCACCTTGAGGTTCAACGGAATATCAATCTTATCAACACACCATACACGTTACTATATACATATGTATAGTATGAGGGGTGGTCGTTGTGGACTGAACTCTCCCTCCCTAATTTGATTATCAGAAAATTACTTTTATCTACTTTGCATTACTAATGATCTCATTATTAAATCGAAAGTAGTGTAATAATATTCATATTATTACATTACTTCTGGTAACTTTTAGTTTTGATAAATTGGTTCATCAGCCTGTCATGGAGACGTGCGTAGACGCCAAGGTTAAATTACTATGAGTATTTCAATAAATTTCTTGGGCAGCTTTGCGTATTTCTGGGGGTGTACAGGTCAATTCTACATTTTTGTCTTCCATTTCGTGCACGTAAGTTAGTAGTTATTGAATTTGTTCCAGGACTACTAGATTTTCAAATTCAAATACGAAACGTCAATGTCAGTGACGTCAGTGTAACCAACCCACGCAAAATTCCCTTGTGTAATACGACAACTTGAACAGCCAAAATTTAATGAATTAATAAAGCAAAGTAGATAAAATAATATATTACACCCGTTTAATATTGTCACACTCGTTCTATTAAACTAGTATAATAATATACTATTTGTTTTGTTTTCCTCAAAAGATGTGAATTCATATGTTAAAGTACTGTGCCAAATTAAAAACTAATGCTAAACGTATTATACATTGGATTAATTAAAAACATATTGGTCAGATTAAACCTTTCGCACCTCGTATATCGAACGTGAAAATAAAAATTGCATTGTGGAACATTATTTTCCCTCGGTGATTATATGGGTAGCAAATCGAACTCCTTTTAGAGGACACTTCGAATATATGTATACATGAATATGTACATAATATGTACTTACACTACCACGACAGTGGTCACTTCTCCCATTGATCTAGTCGCCGCGATGAAAAATCGTTAATGGAACGATCATTTTTTTCTCCCTCTCCCTCTCTCCCGGACTCTCGAAGTTGGCGTGACGAAGGAGACTCCTCGACCTTGAACTCCCTCATCAACTCGTAATATTTGATAAAAACGCAATCGGGAAGGTGTCCGGGAGACTTCCATTCATCGAGGAACGGAAAGGAAGGGGAAGAAAACGGAAGGCAACTTAAAAACGGATCGGAGTTCCGTTCCGGAGTTTTGAGATAAGTTTCAGAAGGTACTAGTTCCGGAAACGATCTAAGTTATTCAAAAAATTGTTACGCGTGTAATGTTATTGAGCAGTCCAATCGTCCGAGTTGTGAGAAATTGTTATTTCACAATACCGGAGTGGGATCACTTGGTCTGCTGGAATAAGCACTTGCTGACGTTGGAATGAGTTCGAAATGAAACTCGCGTTGTAGCTTAATTAAGCTGTTTTAAGGAGAGTAGTGGAGCTTAAACCCCTGTGCGAGATATTAATATTTTTATGGGAACAAATATTCATATCCTCTAAAATTACGTAACTCGCTAAGTGAATTTTCCCTTTGGTTTCAGGAAGTTTCTTCCTATCGTTTGAGACCAAAATTTTTCAAAATATGGGACTTCGCATTTTTAGCGAATCGAAAAATATCTCCAACTTTATTCTTTTTTGACCAAAAAGATAAATTTTCGAATTTCCAGTTGAAACTCGAAGGGTAGGTTAAAAAGGCCGTTTTAAGGACGGTCGTCAAATTTCAACTCCTGAGCCCCGGTAGTTTTCGAGATATCTACGTTTTTGAGGAGGGGGTGGAATATTCCTATACTTCAGAGATACGTAATTCGAGAAATAAATTTTTACTGGGGAAACGGCTTTCGATTTTTGGCTTCAAGAAGTCTCCCTCTATCGTTTGGCACCAAAATTTTCAAAATCTGAGACTGTTCGCATTTTTGTCGAAATTTGGAAAAATTGCAAGGGGGTAACCTTTTTTCTCTTTCTACCAAAAAGATAAACTTTGGTATTTTGAGATGACACTCGTATGGTAGAGAAATAAGGCTTTTTAGGGATGGTGACCCAAGTTTCAAGTCCCCTGACCCCTATAATTTTCGAGATATCGAAGTCTTTATGGGGAAAACAATTCCTATCCTTCAGAATTATCTAACTTGAAAAATAGTTTTTTGTTGTGGAAACAGCTTTCAGTTTTGGTTTCGTGAAGTCTCCTCCTATCGTTTGTCGCCAAAATTTTGAAAATTTGAGACTGTCCACATTTTTGGGGAAATATCCACAAATCGCTACTCTAAAAATCTTGCTTCATTTTAACCAAAACGAGAAATTTGTGAATTTTGAGATTAAACTCGCAGGGTGGATAAATACGCACTGATAGGGACGGTGGCCAAGTTCAAGTACCCTGACCCCCATAGTTTTCGAGATATCGAAGTCTTTGTGGGAAAACCATTCTTATCCTTCAGAATTACGTAACTCGAGAAATAATTTTTTTACAGGGGAAATGCCGTTCAGTTTTGGCTTTAAAAATCTCTCCTTATCGTTTGAGACCAAAATTCTCAAAATCTGACGCGGTTCACGTTTTGGCGAAATTTCGAAAAATCTCAATAGATTATTAACATTATCTTTCAACCTCTCGGCCCCGGTGCTTTCCGAAATATTGAAATTTTTGAAAATATACTTCTATTGACACTGCCATTTTTAGTCTTAACGCTAGATTGAACTTCGTTAAACTTTCTAGACTTTAAACTAAGTCTTAGATCACTGAAGCTGAATTTGATGCTAATGAGAATGTCAATAACATGCATTTTCATCGTTTTTCCATACGTATCCGAATCCTTGAAAGATTTTTACTCATGGATGGTATAAATTAATAACCCTTGTTGAAAGTTTGGTCACGAAAGCGAGCCGAAATTGTTTTAATGCTTGAATTCCTCATGTTGTTACGTGAATAGAGTAGGTATTCAGTAGAGTTGGTAAAAATTCAAAAAAGTACAGGAAACTGGCGCTGAAAAATGATTCCTAACTTCTACAATAAGGATGAAAAATTTAAAAAAAAATCCAAATTAAGTATTGCGTATGAAGTATGTTAAAACCATTATGATTTTTGGACCATCTATTACGTCTGTAAAATATAATGACGTAATACATTACTTCAGTTGTTTTTCTGATAATTTAAGACACGTAGGGATCTCAAATTTTGGGTAAAGGAGCCACTTTCCGCCAATTCACATAACTTTTGGCAGTACTTTTTAGGGCATATTTTACGTGTTAATCCCGTCATAGTCTTGGGAGGCAAATTTATAACATCTTTCTTACAATAAATTCTATGATAATTTAAGAATTTTTTACAATAAAAATATATATTTTTTGAGGATTTTTACTTTCTCATATGAGGTACTCATATAATATGAGAGTATTGTAATCGGGTCGATTTTTCAAAATTGAATTATTAGCATTTCTGAACGTTTTGAGGTCTCTTGAATCCAAAAAACATGTTTTTGGAAAACCGTCTCTATGTATGTGTGTATGTATGTATGTGTGTATATGTATGTATGTCTATGGTAGGATTTTCTCAAAAACTAAAAACCACAAACGGTCAAAACTATGTATTTAGACTTTATACCATACCAGGACGTGAAAATAAGCTTTTCATTAAAATTGGCCAGGATAGAAGGGTAGTTTACTCTTGTCATTTTTCGGTTTTTTGAATTTTTCTCGAAATTCACTCCAAGAATTTTTTAAGCTTTGAAAATTTATTGTACTATTAAATATGTATATAAAGTTTTCTAGCGTTTTTGGCTAAATCTTCTGTGAAGGGCACTTTATACATGTCAATTTTCGGTTTTTTAATTTTTTTTCGAAATCCACTCCACGATTTTTTTAAACTTTGAATATTTATTCTACTATTGAATATGTATAAAAAAGTTTTCTAACGTTTTTGGCTAAGTCTTCTGTGAAGGATACTTTATACTTGTCGATTTTTTGTTTTTTGTATTATTCTCGGAATTCTTTCCAAGAATTCTTTTTAAACTTTGAAAATTTATTGTGCAATTAAATATATATAAAAAGGTTTGTAACGTTTTCGGCTAAATCTTCTGTGAAGAGCACTTTATACTTGTGGTTTTTCGCTTTTTGAATTTTTCTCAAAATTTGCTACAAGAATTTATTTTAAATTTAGAATATATATTCTACCATTGAATTAGTATAAAATAAACTTTTCTATTGTTTTTTGCAAAATCTTCTGTGAAAGGCACTTTGTATCATTCTTTAATTTTTTGAATTTTTCCCGAAATTTTCTCCAAGAATTTTTATAAAATTTTGAGTACATATTCTGCATTAGATATAATATATAAAAAAGGTTTGAACGTTTTTGGCTAAATCTACTGTGAGGACTACTTTGTAGGTACTTGTCGTTTTTCGGTTTGTTGGGTTAGGGTTAGGTTAGGTGTGTTGTGTAGGGTTAAATTAACCCCTATATATGAGAAAGTACTCTGATGAACACGTCACGATTTTTTTGGATTCAATTGGGGTGGAAGGATTAACTGCCCAACAGCAGGTAACTTCATTTTAAACTTAGGAAAGAATTGAGATTACCTCGTTTTTTTGTTGTCGCCGGTTGGAATTCGCATGTAACTTCAATAAACATCACACTAATTTTTTCGCGAATGGACGCAAAAATTATTGTATCCATTTCTAACACGCAAAATCGTAATCTGTGCTACCTAACGATAACGCATTCCTAGACAATAATAACTCTAATCGACTTCTTTAAGTGCGCAATTTTTGTTTATCGGTATATTTTGTTTTTTTGCTCGTATCAGACTGATGCGTCGTATTAGCGCGCAGTATGTGATCGAATCGTGACGCAAACGAACGAGGCGTGTAGTCTACCGGCGAAAAACGACGATGGTAAATAAAACTTTATACCGAACTAGAAACGTTGGACCCAAACTTCGCCGGCCAATTTTGTAATTGCGCGTATATGTGTGTTCCTTAAATTTTTTATCCGTCGGCAAAGTTACGGTCAAGATGGAAAAAGTGGAGAGAGAGAGAGAGCGAAAGAGGGACCTTTTGAATTTTTCATTCGGGCGCTTGATCGAATCCATGGAGGGTTAACGGGACGCCAGCCGAAAAAAATCCAAGGTTAATCCAAAAAGGGGAATTATTCAAAGTCGAGTGGATTCCCGTGTGGGACACCCGGAGAAATAATTAACGTGGATAGTCCAAACGATGTTTTGTTGTTTCTGGATTCCAGTTGGTTGCTTTACACACTCAGCCACCCTTTATTTACCTTAACTCTAAATTCATTCGCTCGCGCTCTTTATATGGGACCACTAGGACACAGAATGTCGCGTAGGTCGAGTGTCTGGAAACAATGTAACAGAATAAATTGTTTTACGCATGAATTATGAATTGTAGAATAAATCTTCGAACGAAATAAGTGGAAATGCACACTCGTATCCCGAAACCGTATCCCACTTCTGATGTAAATGAAAATATTTCGCAAATACAGTTTTAGAAGTAGGAACTCAGTAATATTAAATAGCAATAAAGATTAAAAATACCTCTTATACGTCAAAGAGTCAGAATGCCTGCAAGTTCACAATGTTTCCTGAGTTTCCAAGTCTTCACACCACGAAGTCAAGGCATCGATGAGATCACTCCTTTCCTGACAGTGCAACTTTCGATAACAGTTCTATTCAGGAACACAGTTTTAGTTTCGACTTTCACAATTTGCAAAAAAGGTACTAAATCTATTAGTTGTGTCAGATCGCCTTTAACCCGAATATTAGACATTTGATCTTATATCATAATGAATATCCATGTGGACCATTAGAAACGAGAACTTCACACAAGCAGGTTATTCACAACTTTTCCCATCTCATAAATAATAACCGTAACTCTTCTTGGAAACTTACTAGTGTTTGGTCAAAACAATTCGAAACTCAAACGTTTTCGACGAATTACTAACTTTCCTCGGGTTTCCCCCTTTCTTCGGGAGGGGAAACCTCTATTTTAGGAATCTCATTAAGTATTGAGGCTTCCCGAGAAGCGTGGGCTCCCGGAGTTTGATCGGGAACGATCGATTCCATAAACAATTCTGTAACGAGGGCCCATAATTTTCATCGGAAGAAGGTTTTTGTACTCTTCGAAATTTTAATGAATGAACGCTACTTGCGGCATCTTGTGAGCTCAAATAACGTCGTAACTTCGTGAAAAGTGTTCGGGGAGAGGCGTAGGGTTGATAAGGGGATTTGGAACAAGTTATTGTTGTTTCGTTAGAAGAAATTAGGATTGCATGTATTACCGTATTACAGCGCTGCATAAAGTCTTTCGGAAAGTACTTTATTGTAGTCATAGCTCTTCAGTTTGGACAAGAGTAATTACTTAGGCTTTCGAAATTTTACCAAAATTGTGAGAAAACATCTAAACTTCCAAAAATGAGATTGAGAAAAATGAATAAAACCTGTTAAAGTTTTTTCTAAATGTCTAGTTCTCGCAACGATTTTATAACATTTATAGTTATTTCGTCACTAGAAATTAAGCTTACAAATATTGCAAAAAGTTTTTTAAAAAGTAACAAAAGTACCAAAAATATTCAAGTTGCCATAGCTTTTCAAGTTGACCAGGAGTAATTAGGGTTTCCAAAAATACCAAATTTTTGTAAAAAAATCTTAAAACTCAAAATTCAGCGAAATCAATGCAAAATAATAAAGATATAAATATGCAAGTTTTATAAATTTCTAGTTCTGTGAACAATGTTTATCATTTTTTGATTATTTCGTCAAATTAAGCTCACAAGTATTACCAGTAGGTACTATTGTATTGTACCAATAAGTATTGTATACTTAGTCTTTTGAAAAGTACCAAAAGTACTCAGAGTGGTCAAAGCTGTTCAATTTCGCGAGGTCTTCTGTCTTCCAGTCTTCTGAGTATTACAAAATTTCTGTTAAAAAAAATCTACGAAAGAGATTTAAATTTCCTAAAAGTCGGGTTAATTAGAATAACCCAATAGGTACTTCACGAAATATTCAAATTTCTTTGAAGGATTTTCTACAAATTTTAGTTATTTTGTCAGTGGAAACGAAGTTCACTAGTATTACCAAAAGTATTGGTCTTTTCAAAAGTACAAAACTGGCAAAAAAAATTGAATTGTTAAGTTGACCAAACTAATTAGGCTTTTTACATGTCACCAAATTTTTGTTAAAAATTTGTCTACGAAAAAAGATTAAAGCTCAAATTTCACATTTAAGAAAATGGCATAAACGTCAGACAGGATCTTTGTTTTTATAAATTTCCTTCGAACGACTGAAGAAATTTTTATTTTAGCAGTAAAACAGGCTCTCAATATTAAAAGGGGAGGATAAAGTTTTTAAAAAGTACTAAAACCACCAAAAATATTAGTGTCATAAAATTATTCACAACAAAATTGATGTCATAAAATTGTCCTAGCTTTTCAATTTTTAACGTTTATTTCTAATTTATTTACACTGTCCTAATTATACACTACACCTACACACTACTTAATTTATCTTAACTAATTCCTAACTAATTAGTTTATATCACTCTTAAATGTAATTTATTTCACTGGTCCGTCTTTCGCCTTATTTATTCACTCGCGGCTTCACGTCTAATCTAATCTCTCCGACCGCAAGCCCGCTTATATACACCTCAATTGTATTCGCGATAGTTCCAGGTCATTCCTTACTCAAATAATGTTTACTTAGAAACGTCCAGAAAGGTCATAAATCATTCTTTAATAAGATGTTGCCGTGATTCAATTAAGCGTAGCGGCGTTCCTTTGAGGTAAGCCGCTGATGTACGATAAGAGTAAACACATTTCGCGATGCTGTTTACATTTCGCGTTACAATATTTTAGTTATTTCGTCAGTGGAAATCAAGTTCACTAGTATTACCAAAAGTATTGGTCTTATCAAAAGTATAAAAACTAGCAACAAAATTTAAGTTGCTAAGTTGACCAAGACTAATTATTAAGCTTTCTAAATGTCATCAAATTTTTGATAAAAATTTGTCTACGAAAAAAGATTAAAACTCAAATTTCAGTAGACCATAAGGTCTCAATAATCCTATCAAAAGCGTTACAGAAAGTTTTAAAAAAGTACTCTACCAAAAATATTACTGTTATAAAATTATTCATAATAAAATTCATGTCATAAAATTGTCATAGCTTTTAAATTTGGTCAGAATTAGGCTTACTAAAAATTATCCTTTTTTCTTAAGTCTATAAAAAATTACTCTGTTTCAAGAAATATTTTTCCATAAGTTTCTAGTTCCTCAATGTTTTGTGCAAAATTTTGTCATTTTGACGGTAGGCATCACAAGTAAGGAACAAGTAGTACAAGTAGGAACTCACAAGTATCTGTTGCATTGTTTTTTGAAAAGCACAAAAATCACCAATAACATTATTTTGCCTACCGATTTTATCCATTTTGTTATAACAATTAAGCTCGCCACTTTTACTAAGACATTCAAGTTGTTATAAGTTTATATTCCTCCAATTGCTATTATTTACTACTTTGCTAGTAGTAATTAAGCTTATCCACGTTACCAAAAACTTTGTAAAAACCCAAAATTGCTCATCACAGCTCTACAATTTTTTCCAAAATGTTATAAATGGTGTTCTGAAAAATACCCAGAAGTGCCAAGAACTTATCACCATTCTGATTTTATCGAATCTAATGCTGTTTGGGGGATCACTCGCAGATATATGCAATTTTGACTTTCACCTACCAAGCTAAAAGTTTTTTGGGGTTATCACCCAGACTTCCCCTTCAAACTCCTCTCGACGACCGATAAGGAATTGAGCACGCTTCTGTCGTAATCCGGAAAAATATTTTTTATCAAATGATCCCTGGGAGATAAAGCTGAGATACACAAACACATGTGACTGGGAATAAATAAATACGTATCCACTGGCGGTCTTAGTGTTATTGTTGTTATCTACGGATAAAGTTGAACACACGCGTGTTGGAAACTTATAATACAATAGAGATCTGTGTCCGTGTGTACTAGTTTTTGAAGGTATGGTAATGTGACCTTTCCTTTTGTTTATGTTTATTGATATGGCGTAGAGTGAATTGCGTACGTGAGAGAGTTCACTTATTGTTCGAACATTTTACGAATTTATGAATTTCGAATCGTAGGTCAGTTAGGCATTATGTAAAAATAATTCAAGGATGAAGAGTGCTTATTCATTATTTTGACTTTCGAGCGTACGACATCCCTATTTGCTTATTCAAAAAACTGTCACGATTCATTACATCAACATATCTTTTAATCTACACCGAAATACATTATTGTGTCGGAATATAGTATGTATTTTCGTTCAAGTTGTTGTATTTGTGATTTCCCAATGAAACATTGATAGACAGACAGACAGACAGACACCTCGTCTGTTGTATGAAAATAAAACATCCACAATTCCGACATTATTTATCATCAGCGCTTTTATCGCCGCAGATACTTAATTGTTTACACACATGTCGCTATTAAATACCTCGCGTTGTTTTCAAACGTTTCATTAGCTTTATCTCGATTCTCGAAATTATTAAAGTGACAACGGTCGACAGACCTTATTGATGAAATGTGAAAAATGCTCATTAGCGCCTCGTCCGACATTTATCAAAACCCAATTAGCTCAGTCGCATTAATTACGTAATTAACGCCTCACGGCCTAATCTCTGTGTCCGTTGTGATCCCCTTAATCACGACTTAACAGGTTTCAGGGAAATTCGCAATGAATAATTGCGACAACTATGTTTGCATGAAAAATGAATGAATTTTAACTTTACGCGTTATAGCGTAATTTACACTCTCCTGGAGTTTACTAGGTACACCCCAGGTAGTCAGAACTCAGGGATATGGAATATTAGATTATTGCGGTGGTCAACGTGATGTCCTACTTAGTTTTGGTCAAATAGAAATAATAATTGACATGATAAGAATAATGACAGTAATAGCTGTGGTAATAGTAATAATAGTGACAGTAGTGACTAATGAAAGGACACTCCAGTGGTTATAATAGAAGGACAACAATGTCAAAATTGCCTAAAAAATATATCAAAAATGTAGTAAAAGTAGGTAAAAACCAATTTCACACATCTTAAATTACCAATTACATAATTACAACCGTAACTTCTTTCATTTCTTTTCGGAGATTTAATTTTTGTTTTATGTCAAAGCCGTACAAGTGCTCTCCTTCGAAATCCGAGAGATAGCTGTTGTCGTCTTACATTGCAACTTTTAAGTTTTCTGGTATACTTCAGATTATTCTACGAGGTAAACGTCACGTAATAACGTTTCGCGAAGTTATAGGTACGTTGACTTTTCCGCCTACAAAACACCTCGCGGTCTTTTCTAACGTGAAGAACACATGTGCGCAAAATTTATATCCCAGCTACAACAATAGGTCTCCGAATTAGCTAGTCGGCTAGATACAGCTGTTTTGAAGCTATTTGGAGACCTGCTAGTCATTGTTCTTATTTTGTTGTTATTTTGCCCTTTTCCCAACATATATACGATGTTTTCCCACACTCAATTGCCTCATTACTTTATTGTTTCCAGTTTTTTTAAAGCATCTCTACGTTAAATTAATATATAATTGTATTTATATACGGCAGTTACTATAAGTTATAGTTAATTTAAAAAATGAACATGCCATAATCATAATCATAAATCAGGTCAATCAACGGACATTGCCCAACAATTTTTTCTCAGTTTTATGATAACTTAAAATCCGTAATAAATAATTGAGAGAAATCTTTCTTTCTCTCTTTTGTATTGTTCATAACATTTTAACTTTATTCGAAATCTGAATAGATATTTTTTGCTGAATTAAAAAATATATTTTATACGAATATGTGATTGATTTTAATACTGTCAAAAACCTAATTTTCTAAAATGCAAAAAAATGTCATGTTTACGCCCTACAAATACCTTTTATGATATAGTGTTATGGTAACTTCAAATACATGATTTAAATTTTTCTTTCTCTTTTGTATTTCCCAAGACATTTTTTTCCTTATTTCGGAATCTGAATAGATTTTTTTTGCTGAATTAAAAAATATATTCTATACGAATATGTGATTGATGTGAATACATTCAAAAACCATTTTCCACAATGCAAAAACCTTTATGCCTCACAAATACTTTTTTTAAAATAAAAATTTCATCACGCCGTAAGCAAACATTCTGGTTGGGTGGGACAACTCCATTGCTTTTGGCCATTCTTTAGATTTTACAAATATAATCACCTTGTAGAAATTTAGTACATGAAATTAACTGGTTCGAAAAGCTCTTTCTATGGGTTTGTTCTATTAATACTACACTTGACGTCAATAGACAATATGATTTTCTGAGTATTTCTCCATTGTACAATAGTTTACTTGTATCTAATAAATAACATCAAGTGTTTGAATAGACATATAATAGTTATTTATTATACAAGCGGATAAAATGAACGTTTAACGAGCGATAAGTATGCGTTAATATCGCGAGTTAAACGTTCATTGTATCCGCGAGTGTATTACAACGTTTTATTCAATTTTGTCATATATAAACTGACGTTTAGCGGAGTAAGTCCAATTTTGAAGAGAAAATTTGACAGATGACAACTTTAGTGCCGCAACCTTAACAACGACGAAAACAATTTTAAACATATAAAACGTCACTTTATACTGCAAAATCGAATAGGCAGCTTATTAAGACATTTTAATCCGCTGCCTAAATAAACAAAATAAACAATGATTTTATAGGTTCGATTTGACGTCAATAAATGTCAGTTTATATGGCAAAATTGAATGAAAATATTATTATGTCTGTTTAAACCATTTTTAAATCCAATTAACTTAGAATAACATCAACCGATGTTAGCTAGTCATTTTGTAAAATTCACCTTTCTATTGTGCAATACTGCAATAAGAACTGTTTCATCGGTTAAATTTACCTTTTTGTCGTCAACCTACTCAATTTGGTACTAGATTAAAAAATATTTTTGCATGCTGCTCGTCGATCTAAACAAAATGGCACAAGTGACACCATCCATCATGTTGAAACAGTCGTTATGATAAGAAGTAATTTCTATTATTAACGTCAATAATAACGACCCTCCTTACAGCAGATGGTATCAGAATTTAATCTTTCATGTAGTATAGGGTAAATTGTAACGTATGATTATCTTAAAAAAAAAACATGAATGTGTCCGCAATCTTCAAATCAATAGACAGAGCAAGAAAATATCTTTTATCCAACACGACAATCATGACTGTCATTATTAATGTCATTCTAGACAAGTAAACTATCAAGTAACACACTAGTGTGTTATAATCCATAACTCACTAATGAGTTATGGATTATAAGTCACGTTCATATTTAAAGTATTTATATTGTGGCAACCAAACAAACAACCTACTTTAACGAAAATGTAAAAAAAGTCACTGTCAATATTATCTCATTAAAAAAAACGATTTCTTCCACTTGTTGGATAAAACATTGTATGCCACTCGCGTGTTATGTTTCCTAAGTCACTTGAGATTTTATACCACTCGGCCTGACGGCCTCGTGGTATAAATCTTCTCGCGTGACTTATTTCAACATAACACACTAGTAAGTACCATAAATAACTATTATCATTTGGGGATTTCGTAGTCATTGATTCTACTTTTTGGACAAATCGTTGTAAGAGAATATCAAAGCTTTGTGCCATTGCAGTGTTTCCTTTCCTCGATTATCGTAACATTAAAATTTATCCTTAACCTCTAAATTCGTAAACTCGTAAATAAATTTGAGATGCCGGTAACGAAAATAACGATAAACCAACCGCGCCATACTATTTAACTTTCCGATTTAAATGATAATAAACTAGAGCGCGCGCGTCCGGACGCCCACCCGATATCCGAAATGATATAAAAACAAAGTTATAAATCTGATAGAACGAACGATGAAAAATTAACGAGCCGCTCTTCAGGGATTTATGGGTAAACAGGACGGGAAAAGTAGCAAAAGTCCCCTTAACGCTAGGATAAACTTTACGCGGAATTAAACTATCCTTTTCGTTGTGACACAACAGCTGCTGCGTTAACGAAATATTGCAAATTTGCCAACTTTGATGTACAAGTTGGCAACGGTTACAGATGCTAGATTTGGAGGTTATGTTAGGTATACCGCGGAATATCAAAGTAAGTTCAATCAACCGTCCATGCTTGGAACGTAAACACACGTCAATTTCGCCAACTTATACGTCACAAAGTCGTGTTTTGATCGTACGCTACGTTTTTCCGAGGAAGAATTTTTACATTTTGGGATTCTATGAAAGTGGCTATTTTTACGACAGGTAGTTATGCTTATTGACGCTGTAAACTGTATTTTGAATACAGTAGATATTGTTAAGTCCCGTAGGGCAGGTCATGCCAATTTACTACGGTACAGTGCGGCCGCATTTATTTGATATAATTTATTCATGGCAGTAAAACTTTAGGGCGTCTTAAATACTCGAGAAGTGCGACAAACTCGAGGAGATATGACGGTAACGGAATAATGCAGGGACGTATTATAGGTACCTATCAACATTCGTTTACTTCTCTCTGTCTAGTTGTAGATACAATCCCAATACCTAATACAGGGAAGTAAGTCCTTCCCTGTATTAGGTAGCCTTTCACCCGCCGACAGTCAATAGCGCCCATCGTTTTCACACCAATTCTCGAGTACTAAGCTCTTCAAAAATTTTACTACCATGAATAAATTATATCAATTAAATGCGGCCGCACTATACATTGAGAATTCTTTTACGAGTTTGGCAGCTGCTGTCGTAAAATTCGGCTTTGGTATAACAAATCTAGAAGATTACATCGAAATGATATGTGCCATTTGAACTGGAATTTTAACCCTTAGGACGTACTTTATGGTTCTTGGAACGTACCATGTGAAATGTGGCTTAATTGGTTTGGTGGAGGTTTGTAAAACTCATTTTACGTGTCTTAAAAGTTGTAACTAAAACCACATTAACTTTTTACATTTAGAATTAAGAACCCATAAAAATACTTACAACTTAAACCGCGCCTCAGCTGGTGATCATTCCAGCCGACCAAACATGTCATTCTCGTATTGTGAATTGCTTTTGTGTGTTGTTTTTATGGCTTCTTAAGAACCTTCTTTTAGCTTGATGTTTCGTTGTAATTTGTCCCATTTGCTCTGTAATATCTGTCGGTACCTCATAGTCCAATCGAACCGGTTGGACTATGATGTACGTGTAAGCTTGACTTAATTTAATGCGAACGTATTGCAGGTTGTATTGGTGCTAGCGTCATGTGGTAATGTGTGTAAAGGGTAGGTAATCGTGTTATTTATTCTTATTACATCTTCATTCATTCGCACGAATCCATTCGCACCTCCCCCGACCACCCAATAATGAAGCGTGATTACATTTCACCGGCAATTTATTGATAATTAGTGAAATGCGATTTCTTTAATCACGATTAATTAAAAACGGTCTCGCGTAATGGTCTGCATCTAAATTGGACCCGCCGCTAATCAACACGAAATTGTCTGGTTGCCTAGACGATCAGATAAGTTAATTTAGGGATTTGAGGATTTTTAACTAACCGAAATTAAGTAGCACTTGCGTATAAGGTAATGGAAACTCTGAATGAAAGAGAAAATGATGAAGTGGACATGAATAACATCCAAAAAGAAGAATGGATACATTATCGTCAATTATGTTTAAGGAAGGAATAGAAGGCATAACCCTGAACGAAGAAGATGCTGAAAGTTTAATGTGGAATGTGGAAATATGGCGGTAGAATGTTATTTAAGACTCTTACATCTGTATAATGAATGCTGTTGGAAAAAAGATCCCGAAAGACTGTGTAGAAAACTACAGATGAGTAAGATTATAAGACACAGCGTATAAAATATATGCTAAGATCCCAAATAATAAGCTCAAAGTCATAACGGAACACCTGATAAATGAGGAGCAAATGGGGTTTAGAAAGGGACGATTGAAGTATTCACAATCCAACAGATTATCGAAAAACAGGGAGTTTAACAAAGAAACCCATACAACTGTCATCTACTTCAAGAAAGCATTCGACAGCCTGAACAGAAATCGATTGTGGACAGTCATGATTTAATATATAGGAATACCCGAAACACTTAATAAAAGCAATTCGAAGTCTATACAAAGACACCAACATAAAAAGGGACATGAGAGGAAACACTGCAGGAAACATTACCATAAACAAAGGTTAAGAGCAGGTTGCTGTCTATCCCCAACACTATGTAACATATATATTGATACAATTATAAAAATATGGAAAACACAACACAAAAAAGGGATTAGGATTGACAGAAACACAGTACTTTCCGCACTACTTTACCCTGGCGATCTGGTGTTGATTGCAGAAGAAGGGGATGATTTGCACATAGGTAATACCTACTAAAATATATAAGCAAGACATTCCATATGAAAATACTCTTTAAAAAACGGAACTTATGGCATTTTCAGGAATATACCCTGTCAGAACAAAAATAGTTCAAAACAACATAACATTGCAACAACTGATCAATTCCAGATATCTTGGACGTAAACATATCCTATGACTTACAGCAATGATGTAGAACTCAAACTAAATAGATTTTCCAGAATGTGCGGAACAATAAACAAAACCCTCTGTTGCGATTTGCAACTCTTTAGGAACTTACGTCATGTAAGTTCGACTCGAAGGACCAGGCAAGACTTTGTTTCTTCGTAGAGCTGTTGCAGCTTGCCAGTGCAACTGAGTGGTGTGTTTCCGCTGGATCAGGTTATGAGGATTGAAACGCGGGTGCTTTTAAATTTACGACTTATATTGACTTATATTTGGAAAGTAGTTCCACTGACAAGTACACTACATTCATTTTATGTACACTACATTAATTTTATGTACAATACAAATATCTTTGCAATTGAGAGTGAGTTAAGGCGTTGTGAGTGAGGTGTTGTGAGTTTAATGAGTTGAGCGCGAGTGTCAAAGTGTTTCTCTGTGAGTTGTTGTGAGTTTAATGAGTTTTCCGCGAGTGTCGAAATGTTTTCTCTCGTCTCAAGCGTCTGTCCATCGGGGTAAATGTGATTGCTCCGCCCATCGCCCCTCATCTGGTTTCTCGATTGGAGGACCCGAGATTGCGTACTGAGTACCGATTGGTTAAGTAAGTCAAGCGCTCAGTACACCAGATGTGTTGGCACTAAAAGAGAAAATTTACCCTCCGACTATAGGGGTAGGTGGCGTGAAATTTGGAAAGTGAAAGAACAATGAGAGAAAAATTGTTCGTTTCGTTAATGCCGCCCTTCCGAGAAGGCTGGAAGATAACGAACATGTGCTCTTTTTGAGCGACAATGGGACAATTCTTCTCGGAAGATATGAAGACAGGATTATGACATCGGACGAATGATACCGTGACTAAAGTTATGAAAGGATGCAAAAATAGTTAAAGAGAAAATAGAAAGTATTTGAAGTGCCTTTGTTTCGTTGGGCGCCTAATTTACGATTTTCAAGTGATTTATACAGCGTGTAACAATAACTTTGCTAGTCGGAAGAGATTGACGGGAGGTTGAAATATGAGGGGCTATTAGGATAATAAATAATGAAAAGGCCGGAAAAAGATATTGTTGGAATTCCAACACCCTCAAAAATAAAGCTAGGAAGGATACTCAAATAAAATTTTATAAGACAGTTGCTGTACCAACAGTCAGTTATATATGGAAGCAAACTATGGGTAACAACGAAAAACAAGAACAACTAATACAAACACAAGGATTGAAGTTGAAAGAACAAAGAAAATAATGGAAGGAACATATCGACAGAATCTCTTAAGTACCTCCTACCTGTAAAAATTTACAATTACAAATGCAAAGGAAGAAGTGTAGGCAGACCAAGAAAAACATGGGTGGGTACCTTAGTATGTCTTAATACCTGAAATGAAGAACAAGAAATTAAGTGTGTTTGCCGAGTTTAAATGATGTTTTATTATGTCAAAAGGTACAATCGCCCCTTTGTTAAATTTTCCATGAGAATCCCGTGCCTTGGCATTTTTGATGTGGGTTTATTTATGAATGTTTCATGCAGGGGCAATAAACTGCTGGCCGATAAGAGGATTTCTTATTTGCCGAGACAGAAATCACGTCGACATGTAAATAAAGAAAGAACTCGTTGCAGTGAGGAACAACACAGATTTAAAAAGTGTAATTCCCTGGGTACGATGTTAATTGGGTTTACTCTTCCTTTGTAGTCTGTCTCCGAATCCGTGCAGGTTGTTTTCTTTCTGTAACGTAGTTGTGTAAATTGTCCCCGTTCCCTCCATGAAAATAAATTTTTCCCCTACGCCCTTTCTATAAAATCTGAACTACCTGTTACATCGCCCCACCTTTTCCCTCTCGTTTCTTTTTAGGGGGTGGAACGGCTCTTACCCTCCCCACGTCGGCTCGATCCTCCCCCACCCTTAAGGTTTCGCGTGTTATCCCCGAGTCATTCATAATTATCGCAGGCGCAGGTGCAGTTTTAAATTTAGTCGAATCTCGTGTGTTTTTCTCCTTCTATTTTTAGTGGAGTTAGTGCGTACAATGTTATGTTACTTTATTTTCGGGGGAACATCAACAACTGTCCTGTCGTAATCCCGATGGTATTATGGATGCTCTCAAGTGGCTGCTGAAGCTGATCAGGTAGTTTAGTTTTGCTTTGGCAGTTTAGCAGTTCGCTTTTGCTTGGAAAGTGCGTCCGTTCTCTTTGTGCTCGAGATGTGGGAATTATTACTTAATCTCGCTCCCTACGATCGTCGAGTAACTCGTCGTTTATCTTTTGTTCTGATCATGTCATCTTACTGTGATGCATTCACATGCAAAATTTTCTGTGTAAGTGCTTATTCGACAATATTTGTACATGTCCTGAATGAATTTGATCAACGAACATTTTAAGGCCTTGATACCATCTTGATTTCTGTTGGAAAGGTTTCTGAATAAATTGATAAAAATCGAGAATTGCTGGAAATTTCGATAGTCTTCTAACTTCTGTCGCGAATAGATTTGAGCAAAATATTATTATATCTTTGGTTTTCATTGCAACCTTTTAAAAAATCATGCCCTGCAGGAGTTTTTGGTAGTACCAAGTCTACTCTGAGTAAATTTCAGTTAAGGGATAACCAATTTCTTGGTTCTTGAAACCTTTAATGATCTAGAGCTTGCTTTGAATAAATTTAACCAACAAACATTCTTCACTAGTAAAATGTCCTTGAATCAAAGATTGACACTCTCAAAGGCTCTCAAAGCTCAAGATCAACAAACATTCTGCTTCTTGAAACAGTCTTGACTTCTATTATTCAGTGATTTCTAAAATAATTTAATTATCAAACATTGATTTGTGGAACATTCACTCTCCCAATGACTCTCTCGTTTCTCTCAAAGTCTCAAATTTCAATAAATAGGGCCAGAAAATTTTGATTTCTTAAAACAGTCTTAATTCTTATTTAGAAATTTCTTAGAGGAAGCTTCCCCTGAATTAATGTAATCTTTCTTGAGTTTTGAAACGTGGAATTGTCTTTCAAACTGTATCCTGATTGAATTTAATAAAAGCAGTTCCTGATTCCAGAAGTATTTTTGATTTCTGTTGTCATCTAGGCTGGCTGATTAAATTGTGTCAAAAAGTATTTTTGTTTTTTAATCCCCCACCTTTAGTTTTTAAGGGTTATTGTGCTACATTATGTAACTTTTGTTATATGGTTGCCATTGTTTGGGTCTAATCTCCAATTTCATTAAATATCGTGCCTGTTGGGTCGTAAAATCCCTAAACTTTGTTGTGTTTTAAATGTATTCAATTGTGAGGATTAAACTTCTATCATGAAGTTTTTGGAAATCTTGCCCTGGTTACATTGTTGAAATTGTTTGGGTCTAATCTCCAATTCGTTATATATCGTGCCTGTTGGGTCGTAAAAACCCTAAACTTTGTTGTGTTTTAAATATATCCAGTTTTGAGGATTCAACTTCTGTCATACAGTTTTTTGAAATCTTGCCCTCGTTACACTGACAAAAATCCAAAAATTACTCATCCCGGCAAACATTCAATACGTCTTGTAAATCCTCTCCTGAATACATTTGATCAAAATGTGAGATATTCCCGGTTTCCATGGAAACCGTTTTGAAAAATGTAAAACTTGCGGGAATAGAAATGGCGCAAGTCGCCCGTGGAAAAAATTAAAGTGAAGAAATCTCGCTGAGTGCATATCCATCATCTATAATAATAGGTGGAGTGTAATCACGATCCTTTTGAAATGGAGGTAAATGCGGAAGAGAAAGGGTTTTAAAAGTCCGTCGTGAATTTCCATGAGTTACACGAGTAGGGACTTTTATTCACAAGTCGCGAATTTAGTAATTCGAGCTCAGTTTGTTGAAATCGTTTTCCAAAACTATCCCCAATAGGCTACGGAGATGAGATTTTTTTATATCTACATATTAATGTTATAAACCTAATTCTTATCCATAAAAATTGCGTAGTCACTGTTACGTTAAATCAAGACAAACTGCTTGTGTTAAGAACACCTCGTACCCTATTGCCTGGCATTACAGCGTTCCATAAATTAAAAGTTAATGGAACATCGCGGCGAGGATTCGTTCTTATTAAATTATCTCTTCTTGGAAATGAGCGTATCCTTTGAAAGGCCAATTAGAATCTGGAACTTCCAAGGATAGCGTTATTCGACATGCTTTGAAGCAATCGTGGTCATGCAAATCAGAAGCCTTTGACGCAAGTTAAACAGCAAGATAATTTAAAACGAGCATTGATTACTTCCAGTCACGATCCATACCAAATCCTCCCTAAGTAATAGTCCTGGCTTTTTGCAATTACATACGCTCATCCATAATTGGTTCATAATTACATTGAAGAACATGTGGGTTAGTTTCAAGTTCGCGCCCTTCATTCCATCACGATTCCATTGTGGGTCTGGTCCAGTAGGGTGAATGTACATGTCCTACCCAATGAAACGCAGGGGTATTACTTGACATGAACGTTAATGAGGACATGTCCGATTTCTACTACTGAGACAAATCTACCATTTTCATACCATTTTCACTCAGTATCCATTTTGTTTTCGTGACCGATTCGTGACGGAACCCTTGTTGCAGGTGTGACAGATCCGCATGGCCTGCCGTCGCAGCCAGTCCAAGCAGCAGCACCAGCAGCAGCAGTGTCACGATGGTGAAGACGTTCCAGGCCTACCTGCCGCAGTGTCACCGCACATACTCGTGCATACATTGCAGGGCGCACCTCGCCAATCACGACGAGCTTATCTCCAAGGTGAGCGCAACCCCATTGGACAGAATCTTCAGATATCAAAAACTTCAGTCTCTGGAAAGTTGACTGGAGGATTAGTTGATAGGACGATAGTTATGTGGATTTAAAAAAAAATGACTAGAAGCTAGAAAATTATGGAATTAGATGCGAAAGTCGAACTTTTGGTTCAAAATTCAATTGATTTCTAGATAATCTAGAAGAGTTTTGAAAAAAAAATTGAATTTGTTCAAAAGGCAGATTTATGGATCTTATTTTTGAATTACTGAAGAAATGAGTAGAGTTCATCAGACTTTTCGGAAAACTATTGAATTTCCTACAAATTCCAGATGGGTTCATTATCTTCATATCTCAGTTTTTGAGAAATTAAATAAAATATTAGTTTCCTGGTCGAACGTCACTTGAATGTTTCTGGATGATTGACTTCACTTCACCTGACCCTTGACAAAAAAATGCTGAAGATTACTGTAAACTAAAAGAAAATTTTGTGAATTTCCGGGAAATTGACTAGAATCCAAGATATTACTGAATTAGATACAAAAGCTACATTTTTAATAAAGTGAAATTGATTTCTAGTGACTCGAGAAGTTTATCAGAATTTATTTACTGAGTTCGGTTCAAAGAGAAAGATTTATGTATCACTTAGATTGAAAACTGGGTACATTGCTGGAAAATTAACTAAAGTTCATCAGACTTTTCCAAACTCTACTAAATTTACTTTAAAAGCCGAATTTACGGATCAGTTGCTCGATTAAAATCTCAGTTTGTTAAAATTTGATATACCAGTTTCTTGGATTTTTTCTGGATCATTGTTTCCATTTTATCCTACTTTTGATAAATGTGTGTGAACTCCAGATATAGCGAACCAAGAGCTCAGTGAAAAATTCAGTTTCTGGAAAATTGGAAGATTAGTGAACCATACGGATTTGTAAAACAATGACTTGAATGTAGAAAATTACTGAATTTGATGCAAGGGCCGAACTTTTGGTTTAAAGTTCAATTGATTTCCAGATAATCGAGAAAAGTTTGCTAGATTTTTGGAGAGAATTTCTAATTTGGTTGTGAAGACAAATTTATGGATCTAATTTTTTATTAAGAAAATTATTTTAAATTTTATTAAGAAATGGGTGGTTTGCTGAAAAATTAACCAGAGTTCAACACACTTTTCAAAAAACCATTGAGTTTCTTCCAAACCCAGACTTATGGGTTAATTACTTACTTAATATCTCAGTTTTTGAGAAATTAACTAAAATATTAGTTTCGTGGTCGAACTTTACTTGAATATTTCTGGATAATTAATACTTCACCTGCCTTTTGACAAAAAAATGCTGAAATTGCTCTAAACAAAAAGTAAATTATGTGAACTTCTGAAAAATTGACTAGAATCTAGATCTAGAATATTACTGAATTAGATACAAAAGCCACATTTTTAATTAAAAGTGAAATTGATTTCTCAATAATCGAGAAGAGTTTGCTAGATTTTTGGAAAAACTTTCAAATTTAGTAGTAAAGACAAATTTATGGATCTGATTTTTCATTAGGAAATGGGTGGATTGCTGAAAAATTGAAGAGTTCAACATACTTTTCAGAAAACCATTAAGTTTTATCGAAACTCAGAGTTATGGTTTATAAAAAAAAATCTGTCAAAATAACATGTGTCACTTGAATGTTTCTGGATAACTGACTTCACTTCACCAGATTTACCAACTCCAGATTTATGGAACAAGTGCTTAGTTAAAATTTCAATTTCTTTAAAGTTGACTGGAAGATTAAGTAACGAAAAAAAGGTTTTTTTTCCGTTTCACCTTTTTCTCGGTGTATATCCAAAAATGTGTGGCTGGGGAATCTATGGCAGTAAAATTTTATTTTCTCAAATTGATGAGCGTATCAAGGTACTTACTTTTTCTTGATAAGACAGTAATTTAACTGGAGTACCTCATCAATTGAAATTATGCGCTATAAATAAATAATTTTAAATGTTGATACAGAGTTGGACAATCTTGGAAACGCAAGCATTCTGTAGCTTTCCTTATAAGTACTATTAACCCAGTGTGGTGATTTTCATTAGTACGTAATACTTATAGTTTATTAATAATTAATTAAGTAATTATGCTTATATTTTAATAGTTCGATTAAAAGAAATCTAGTAATATCAGACATTAATTCGATTGGTTTTACTTAAAGTAATGTATTTTATTAATTACTCGTCGAATCATCCCAATTGACTACACTCGGCAACTACATGAACCAAAAATGAGGGAGCTTTAGAAGTACGTAAATCGAAATCAACTAGTACCTATTAGTTATCGTAAGTACCAAATTTTGACAAGTGAAGAAGCCAAAAAAGATGTAAATTTTACTGAAAGATATGTAGGACTCAGTCAGCGTATCTGCACATTCGACCTGCGCAAGCCATTTTGTAGGGACAGACCAGGTTTGTTCCGGCAAATGTACTGAATCTATTCTAATCAATGAAATGGTGGGACAGAATTGGGCTGAAATTGTAATATACCTCATACATATACAACGGAATCCCGAGGTACACTTTGGGCTACTGCAGGTTGAGACGAACAGAGCTACAAAATCATTGTTGATTCAATCAATAAATCACAGAACTAATCGCTAAATGTGAAAGTTTTAAAAGTAAACAATCGTTAGTTTTTAAAGTTATAAACATCGTTAGTTTTAAAGTTATAAAGTTAGTTTGAGTGAAAAATTGTGGGTAGTAATTTTTGAGTTATTTCGTTGATTTTGAGTACCTACAACATGTTTCATACAAAAGTTGGTTGTTTAACGGTTAGATACCTACTATTTTCACAAAATTTTCTTCACTTTTTGAGTTATTTTTATGTACGTCGCGCAATTTTCGTGCACTCGTTTTGAGTTGTTTTTGTGTTTAATTGCACTCAAAATGTTTTAGAATTTACTGGATTTCCGTCAGTCGGAAGGCAAGAGACGTATTTGTGATTTTGGCGAATGCGCGCCTCTAGTTATCGCACAATATATTGTGTCGATTTCAAAGTTAGAGAAGTACTAACTGGTTTTGGGCTGGTTGAGCTATCAAACTTCCAAACGCCATGCCATCCACGATTAATCGTCCGACACGTTCCCGTTTAAACTCGACATGGCGCTCCTTCCTCTCCTGCCCTCCTGCTCGCCTACTATTAATAGCCATCGCGAATATATTATTATTAGAAAATCGTGTATACTCGGATTGAAGCAAAGCGGACACGGGCAAGAAGTCAGTGTACTGGTTTATTGCGCGGTTCAAAAGGTTCCCGTACAGAGAAGGTCAATATACTCGCGCCTCCATACGTCTATCTCACTCTGTTTCTCTCTCCCGCTCGGTGGACGATAAATAATACAATTAATTAATCAGTTGCACTTTTCGTACATCCTGACAGATGTGCATCTATTAATGGGACACGACACCTACGTGCGTAGAGACAGTCGGTCCCATGGAGCGCTCTAATTCGCTTTATATTTACTGAAGAAATAATCCGCGATGTACGTCTAATTTACTTTATTACGAACGAAATTATTTTCTCATATTTCTTTATTAATATCTACTTGATTATTCCCGAACCGCAAGAATATAAAACTGAGCCACACAAAATATAGTCTCATAAGAAAATACAAAAAAAAAAATGCTTTGGCGAAATTTTGGTTATCTTTACAATACTACTTGGGACACAAAACTAAATACCGATGTACCGAATGCATTTAAAAAGTGCATTTTTATACGACACTTCGAGCGACCAGTAAGGATTACATGTATGTAATGATTATATGTTTTAGAATGGGGTTAATATAGTCGTAAAACTTGAATGAGCGCTTTTATGCAGGTGCAATTGAATCGACATTAGGGCATCTTTTATGTAGGCTCAAGTAGCTGTTGATGGTTTTACTGTCTTTAGGTGCTGTATTAGCCATCATAATAGGATTAGTTCGGTGATTCCCATTATTCACAGACCTTACTTTAAATAAGAAACTTCTTAAAATTCAAATTATTACTACATATTGGAGTAAATGCAACCTTTGGTATGACTCGGATATTCTGACTGGTAGTTATTGATTTTTGACCAAGTTCTTCACGACACTGTAGTATAAGGTTAAATTTCGTATCTTAGAAGTGTAAAATGGCGGTTGTCAGAAAAATTAGTTAATTACGACCAACTGATCACATTATTCCACGATGACCATGAAGTAAAATTACCAGCCTTACTGTTAGTTGTTAAATTTTTTAATAAATTGTTAAATGCTAGTTATCGATTTATTTTTGCGGTACAGTCGTCATTTTTTGGCCGCACTGTACTGTAGGAGTAGTACTAAAGCGTATTTGGTTTTATTTTAACTAATCACACCAACTTTACGATCCCACTGTAACTGTTATGTCGGCTTAACAAACGAAATTAATTAAATGGGAGAATGTTCTCGGGGAGTTAAGATAACATCAGAAATGTTCTTGATAATCCCCAAAATAATAATAACTAATTGTTGAAATATTTCACAATGCCGACGTTTCGTTCAAGATTCTAAACATGAATGGCTCTAAAAAATATATGTTAAGTATATATATAAAATAATATACTAGTTATACTAGTTAAATATATCTATTAGTTATGTTAAGTATATGTAAAATATACTTTGGCATTGTGAAATATTCCAACAATTAGTTGTTATTATCAAGAACATTTCTGAAATTAATTAAAATCACCCATTTAAAAAAAATTCACATCACAATAAGTATATAATGGGAGATTTTCACGTACCTTTTATCCTATGAAAAACCGATCCCTCCCTCTCCCGTTAATTAATCTACCCTCAACCGACCACGGTCGGAATCCCGATTTATTGGATATTTAAAAAAAAATTAAAAAAAAGTTGATTCACCGTGCTCAGAGCGCATCCCTGGTGGGGATCGAACCCACGACCTTTGGATTAGAAGTCCAACGCGCTATCCGCTGCGCTACAGGGACTGGTGCTTATAGTCTTCCTCAATCGATATTTAAGCGAAACGTCGTTTTGCGTTGTACGTTCAGTTATTACGTTCATTGTTGTGGGAAATTTGATTGATTGCTGGTAAAAGGATTTCTTTAGACGTTTGATTCGTTCGTTGAATTAAACTCGACGCAGGGGCGGTCCTAAAGAGGGAAATAATTGTTGACAATTAATAATTTAGTTATGCAACGTTACGGTAGATTACTTTTTTATTTTTGTTATTGTTATCAAGTCAAATAATTGTATATTTAATGTGATATCGAAGTAATTTTATTTATAGGTACTTATATTTTTAGGTACTAGTTACATAAGTACTTAGAACTATCTAATGCATAGGTACCTAAGTAATTGGTTAAAAATTGAAATCGATTAATTAACACCCTGTATATGGGTACTTGTACAAATGTAAAAGAAATATGAATGTTAAAAAATGTGTCATAAAATACTTAATTTATTTAAAAACATAAAGCCCATCAAATAATTATATATTAGTAATATACTTAAGAGGACAAAAATTACTGCAGCATTTACCAATATAACAACCCTTATATACACACACACCATTTAATCAATTGGATTGTAGAAAACAATGACCTGCAATACTACTTATAGATTCCACATTAACTCGGTCACTTTTGGACTAATGCGAGAAGGTTTCACTCATTCATTTTCACTATTTTCAAAACATCCAATCGAGTTCTATTTATTTTCCCAATCCTTTAGGACGTCCTGTGACGTCACTGAACTAAATGGAACTCACTAAAGTCTCTATTGAAGTATCTCTGAAAAATTTAGTGATTTTCAACTTTTTTTGTGTAGGAGTTTTGAAGTTTGAGGTGTTTATTTACCAACCTGACAGTAATTGGATGAAATTACAATTTACAAGGATTGTAAAAATTCTTGAAAAGATTATTGCGAAATTCACTAATGGTTGTTTATGGAAGACGTCTTGTCAGTTTTAACACTTTTTATAAAGGTGTTTTGAAGTTGTGATACTTTACGTAAAAAATTAGTACAATCGAACGAGTGTACATGCAATTTGGCACAATGTCTAGTGATAAAAGTCATATTTTTTGTATTAAAAGTTAGATTTTGGTAAAACTCATTAGAATTGTTTAGTGAAGTGTCCTGGGGGTTTAGAAAGTTTCAACTCTTGGTAAAGGAGTTTTGAAGTTGTCGGTGTCCATTTAATAACCTTGCAGTGATTAATTAATTTAAAAAATAGTTCAGATTATTGTAAAGTTCACTAATGGATGTTTATTGAAGTAGCTTGAAGGTCTAGTGAGTTTTAGTCTTGTTAGAGTTTTGAAGTTGTGACGCTTTATGTAAAAATTGACCCAACTGAGCGAGTATAATTGTAATTTAGCATGACTTATAGTATAAACAAATCAATTATTATATTGAAACTCAGATTTTGGTAATATTACTCACTAAAATTGTTTATTGAAGTGATCTTGAAGAGTTCAGTGGGTTCCAACTCTTTTAATGAAGGTTTTTTTTGGAGTTTTCGGTGTCCATAACATTCTGATAAAGTGATTAGATGAAGTGGCGGTTTGCAATGATTTTAAAAATTCATAAGAAAAATTACTTAAACTCAGGTTAAGGCAAAACTCACTAGAGTTGTTGACTGAAATGTCCGTGGGGCGCTTTGTGAGTTTCAACTCTTTTTGTGAAGGAGTTTAGTAGTTGCTGGTGTCCATTTCACAATCCGACGTAGTGATTGGATGAAGTGGCAGTTTACAATATTAAACAGTTTATTCTAACTCAGATTATGGTAAAACCCACTAACATAATAACCAAAGTGTCCGTGGGGAGCTTGGAAGACAACGCTGGCGCTGTCAAATAGCTTGACTGGTTTAAAGATCTGTTTTCCCCGCGAGATGTCGCCGCCGTACTTTTGTCAAACAAACACACATACACGAAAGCAATATAAAAGTAGGACTTTTGTATTTAGGAACCGACACTAAATTATAGTGCAAACTTACCTCAATGCATCACTGAGAACCACATTCAAATTTTGGAGATTAGCTCGTACTGAAACCTGTTTGCGATTATATGAGATTATTATGTGTATATTAGAGATATGTATTATATGGTATATATAGAATAGATTTTCATTAAGCACAATACTTGCTGTGAGACGATATGTAGTAATTGGAAAATGATATAGGAAATGATAGTAATTCCTTACCAGAATTTAGCTTTTACTATCGATTGGATACCTTCTCAATGTAATTTACATTTTTTTTTTTTTATTATTATCCCATATCTATACAATCTGCCCGTGGGCAATAAGTATGTGATCTATCGTCTAATTTAACATGTAGGTTCATGCCCATTGGCATTCACCTGTTTAAGGTAAATATTTACATTAATAAATATATCTTTTTAATCTATATACATTTCAGATTTATACACTATATATACTATATACACTTTATCGGAATCTCGAAGAATCAAGTGGTCTGTGTCGTTTCAGTCTTCTTTGGTCTCTCTCTTCACTCAGAAGTTGTTCTGCCAGATGATTTGGATGTATGGCGAGCTTGTTTTTATATTTAGCCCCATAGTTGGCTATCTCTTTCTTGACTGATTGCATCTGTAGATCGTCGGATATTACTTTATTTGGTACAAACCAGGGAGCATCGGTAATCATTCGCAGTATTTTTGCTTGCCATCTTTCTAGGATCTCAATGTTTGAGTTTGCTGTGGTCCCCCAGAGCTGTATCCCGTAGGTCCAGACAGGTTTCAAAATTGCTTTATATACTCGCAATTTGTTTTCTAGAGACAGCTGTGAGTTTCGACCAATAAGCCAGTACATTTTTTGGACTTTATGTCCCAGTTGATTTCTCTTAGTCCAGACGTGTGTCTTCCAAGTCAGCCTGCGATCCAAGTGCATGCCTAGGTATTTTACAGATTCGGCCTGCGGTATTTGCTTCCCGTTTAGCGTCAGAGCCGGACATGTTTTCCGTCGTAGCGTAAATGTGACATGAGTAGATTTTTGTTCATTAACCTTAATACGCCACTTTTTAAGCCATTCTTGAATCACATTCAGGTTCTTTTGTACTTGAGCGGAGGCAATCACTGGATCTTTATGTGAGGCCAGAATTGCCGTATCATCAGCAAAAGTTGATGTCTGGGTTTCGTTGTTTGTTGGCAGGTCGCACGTGTATAACAAGTAGAGTAGTGGCCCCAAGACGCTTCCTTGTGGAACCCCTGATCTTATCTGGTAAAGGCCTACTTGTTGCCCATGATGTCTTACCAGAAAATATCTGTCGCTGAGATATGATTTCAGGATCTGAAAAAAATTGGGAGGAAGGAACTTCCTAATTTTGTAGAGTAACCCTTTGTGCCAGACTTTGTCAAACGCTTGTGAGACGTCTAGGAAAACAGCCGAACAGTAATTCTTACTTTCCAGATCATTATTTATTTTCCTGACTATTCTATGAACTTGTTCGATAGTGGTGTGTCGTTCACGAAACCCAAATTGATGGTGAGGTAATATGTTTTTCAGTTCTGAGTGTATTCTTGTAGCAAGAAGCTTCTCCAGTATTTTGGATAGTACTGGCAATAAACTTATAGGCCGATATGAGGTTGGAATAGACGGGTCCTTTCCTGGCTTTTGTAGAAGTATAATCTGAGAGACCTTCCAGAGCGATGGGAAATAGCCAATTCTTATAGTTGCGTTGTAGATGATGGTCAAAAGTCTTATTACCTTTTCTGGCAGTTCTTTTATGATTTTTCCGGTGATTAAATCATAGCCTGGGGTTTTTTTTTTGTTTTTAGTCCTTTGCGAATTATGCCCTTAACCTCTCTTACCGAAAAGGGCTTCAGAGCTGCCTCCACTTGTAATGGTTCTTGTAGATACAAGTCAATTTCATTTTCCTCCTCAGCCGATGATTCACTGGGAAATGGTTCGAAAACCTTGCATAGGTGTTCAGCAAAAACTTCGCACTTTTCTTTATCGCTTCTTGCCCATTGCCCATTCTCAAATTTTATAGGTGGGACATTTTGTACGGGTTGTTTTAAAGATTTTGTTGCTTTCCATAGGGAGTAATCAGTATTTTCTGTGGGTGATAGGTTGGTCAAGTATTCTGCTACTTCATGATTCCTTTCGGCTTGAATTTGTTCTTTCAATTCCTTAGCTAGTTTATTTAGTTTGCTCTTATCTTCAGGGGAACGAGTAATTTGCCATTTTTTCCTGATCTTACGTTTTTGTTGAATTTTCCGCATTATCTCTGCCGAACACCTACCCTGAGTATCGTTTTGAGAGTCTGGTGGAGTGGCCGCCCAAGCTGCTTGTTGTATCGTTACGTTCAATGAGTCGATTGCTAGCTCCAGGTCTTCTGGAGTTTTAAGCAAAATATTGCAATTTATTTTGTCCTTTACAAGACTGCGAAACAGTGTCCAGTTGGTTCTTTTGTTATGCAGTATTTGATTGTTTTTATTCTTTTGACAGAGATGTGAGCTTATTGTAGCAATAAGGGGCGAGTGGTCTGAGGAGAGATCAAGACTTGATTCAATTTTCATATTTTTTTCAGGTATTCCCTTAACAATGCAGAAATCAATTACATCCGGCGTTTTTCTCATGTCTGTTGGCCAATATGTCGGTTCTCCAGCTGATAATGGTATCAGATTATTCTCTACCATTGATTCGTACAATTGCCTACCCTTAGGTGTGGGAATATGTGATCTAGAGCCCCACCAAGGGTGTTTGGCGTTGAAATCACCACCTACTATAAATCTGTGGCCTAGTGTGCTAAAGAAGTCTGTGTATTTCCCTTTATTTATGTTGTGTTTTGGTGGGCAGTATATGGCAGCCAACGTAATTGGGCCAAAATGATCTTTCACTGTGATGCTTGTTGCTTGTAGGAAATCAGTGGAGTACTTGTTGTTTTCAAAATGTTCAACAGTATTTTTGACTATCACAGCTGTACCACCGTGTGCCTTCCCACTAGGGTGTTGGGTATGGTATAGATTGTATTTCGGAATTTTGCAGAAGTTTCTTTGCGTGAAATGTGTTTCAGATATAAGCATGACATCGATATTATGGTTTAATAGAAATAATTTGAGCTCTTGGCTTCTTTGTGCCAGACCATTTGCGTTCCATGTATTCAGTTCTGTCCATGTATTGCGTTCAATATGTAATTTACATAGTGTAAATGTAATGGTATTATTGGGGTAAACGTGTTTTATATACACTTACGCATCCAATACATTAAAAATATAAATATATATTTGCGTGCATATTTTTCATGCATATTTTAACTTTTTTTAGTCCATATTTTCCAAGTCCTAGTAATTAAGTGCACTTAGTGTGTAATTTGTACTAAGTGTACATACGTGTAAATTGCACTTAAACCATTGCGTGGTTTAACAACTACATATTTTCAAATTCGATTACCGTTAGATAACACGTTTCGCTTCTAATTGATTAAAAATGTAATTACACCGATTACCAAACTTTAGTTTGTTGTAGTTGTCAAGAATTTTATCGACCATAAAGATTGTTTTATAGTAATCGTTCTGTTTATTGTTAATCGTTATATAATGACAAGGAAAAAGAGGTTGAAATAACTGTGAATTAAGATAATATGTGAGTCAGTGTATTAATTAGCAATTAACCAATGTCAGAGAACTTTCTTAATACTACGCCATAGTAGTATGGATTATGTAAGTTTTTATTGTTATTGTACAATGTTTTTGTTATCGCCTGCTTGAGATTTAAATATGAATCTTCGTTATTTACTCGGGACTAAAAATACAGTTTCTCCTTCGATTATGAAAACTTCATATCTTCGATTATTTATACAACAGGAAACAAGTTCGCACCCGGTTACGTAAACTAACCTCGCCCTGGATATATACACGCACGTATATACGGGTATATATTTATCTTATTGTATTTTAAAGGTGATAATTTAAGTAAGTGCCAAATTTTATTACATAAACACTCTCCACGTTTAGAAACAAAAATCATCGGAGACCGTTCCGTTTGTTGCTCCAAGGATCGCTTTGAACTAAGTGCTGTTGCAATGTCGGAAGTGGAAAATAAACAAACGATTGTATTCGCTAAAAATCGTCAAGTACGAATTAAAATCAGAACAAAGGGATGCTTGATTGGAACTTATTAGGAGGTTGTTCGATGGAAATCGCACGTATTATAACGACTGGAAACGGGAGAGGAAAGTGCCATGATTGTAGCTTGTTATGTGGAAGTTTGCATGGACAGACAAGCGATTGAAAACATCTTTCATTATAACTTGTTTGCGGTTAGTTTGCTCAAAATCGTCAAATAGAAACATGAGGGAATATGTGATAACGGTCAAGTTTGGCAAGGAGTCTATTGGTTATAATTTTAGTGAATAGCTTGTACATGTGAAAGCCAACTGATAGGATGGTAGTTGGCGAGGTTGGTAATATCCCCCTGTTTAGCATCAGAATGATGGTTGCATTGTTCCATTGTGATGGTATTTTATCTTGTATAAGACATTCGTTAAATAGTGTCTTAAGGCTTTGTAGTAACTTTTCGTCCCCTAATTTGATAGTTTCTATGACCTCTCCAGGAGTTTTATTGTTTTTCATAGCAGAAATTGCCTATTTTATCTCAGATTTCGTGATTTCCGGGATTTCCTCTGAGCCCTCATTCATATTCTTAGGGTTCGAATTAGTGGCGGTTGTTTTTGTATCTGTGGCATATAACTCTATAAAATTCTTCTATATATCTTTTTTGTCAGTTGTTATTTTGACTTCCCAGTTTCGCAGCATACATATTCCTTTCTTTTCTTTGGAGAGTTTTCTTCTACTGTTTGAACAATCATATCAGAGTGATATTTTCGAATATAGCTGTAACACAGACCATTAATATAGCTAGACCCGGTGTTCCAATTAGAAACTGATGTTTGTTTACATGCCAACATATCCGATAGGCGCGGTGTAAAGGGGGAAGGAAATATGGCTGCCGTTGACGAATTTTGACAGCGTACAAAATAGCTATCCATAGGCGTATCAATAATAAGGGGCAAAAAGGAAACAAAATTAAAAAAATTATTTATTTATTTAGATCAACGGGCAATGCAGCCCTGTACATGCTAGGTAACAAAGGTGCGAAATAAGAGACAAATGGAGTATAGAAGGACATAGAGTATCGAAATCGTCTTGGCAGTAATAATGCATACAATAAGTATAGTCCAAGACCCATCTGTCAGAAATTTGCTTTAGATTGACATAAGAGGTAACCGCAATGTTTTTACATAAATACCTCGGGTATAATGTCTAGAATAAGGATTGACTTATCCTCCAAAGCGCAGAGGCCGGGAACATTGTTTAAAATGCAACAATTTAAAAATAAATTAAAAAACTAGTTTTTTCCCAAAATATTTTGCTTCTAACTTGTTAAGTATTGAATTTAGAAAAAAGTTGAAGAGAGGAAAAAGTTGCAGAATCGCTTTTTACATAAAATGGCATAGGTTATAAATTCAAAAATTTATTGGCGGTTTTGCCAAATAGTAATAAACAAAAAAAATCGGCCCAAAAATGTGTTTTTTTTTAAATGTATTATTTTAGGCACTTAGGACTTCCATATCACAGGTACAAAATCTTGAAGTTATAATAAAAGAATCCCGTAAATTTCGTTTCGATCGGTTTATTAGATTTTGCACAATAATTTTGCAATCCAGAAAAATCGAAAAATATTGAAAATTTTCAAAATTGTTTAAATATTTTTTCCACTATTCGATTTTAATAAAACAGGCTGGGCATATATAAGAGAGAACGAGCTTTCCTGTCCTTTTGTCAGAATTAAAAAATATTTATTAGAACGGTCACAGTCATTGTTTAAAGTTGGTGTCGTTTTTTTTGCTTATAAGCAAATAGATTATCTCGGCGAATTTTTTGTTAAATGAAATTCTGAAAACATAGCCGGAAAGTACTCGGAAAGGCGCTTCTTTTTCTACATAATAAGTTGCTATTTTGCTCATTAGCTTTTGAGATATAACTCCTCAAAGTTGTTTAGTGTTTAATAAAATGGTTAATAATGGTTAATAAAATTACTACTTTTCTCATATCTTAAGAAATAATTGTTTCTCGCAGTAACCAGTATAATATTTTTGTTGAAATTTACATTAAAAAGA